>CM053624.1:270523307-270538003 GCA_028646595.1 Phalanger gymnotis | reverse complement strand
CTGGTCGAGGTATTTGGACTGTATCTTGTGCCGGGCCTCGCACATCTTGCAGGGCTTCTCAGGCTCAGGGAACACCAGCTGGTTGACGATTATGTTGTGGGTGTCTATTTTGCACTTGGCCAGCTCCTGGATTAGCCTTTCAGTCTCATACAGGGACAGGAACTCAGCAATGCAGACACAAATGAAGGTTGTCTGTTCCGGATCCTTGAACTGCTCACTGACTGACCGGATGACAGGCAGGGTTTCCTCAAGCTTGGAAGCCAGCTGGTCAGCATTCATGTCACCCAGGCCTAGCATGTTGCACATCTGTGAGATGAAGGGGCTGATTTGGTTCTTGATCTGCATGAGGCGGCCCAGGCCCCATTCAACAATGGTAGGGAAATTGAGCAACCGAAGCGTGTGACCAGTGGGGGCTGTGTCAAACACAACGACCAAGAAGTTCATCCCTTTCACCAGCCTCATGACTTCAGCATAGCTCATGGCCTCGTCAATGCCGGGGAAGGCGCTCATGGCCTCCTGCATCATTTTCTTGCCCATGCTCAACATGTTGTCCTCCTCAAAGAACTCATCGGGAAGCTCTGCCACGCCCAGGCTGGGGTCAATCTCCATAGCAAAGAGGTTGTCATAGCCCTTCACTTTGGTGGGGACTTTGGAGAACTTCTGGTCAAAGGCATCAGAGATGTTTTGTGGCTGGGTCCGTGGAGATGATGAGGACGCTTTCTCTCCCCTTGGACAGCTGTACTGCGAGGCTGCAGCTGCAAGTGGTCTTGCCCACGCCGCCCTTGCCCCCGACGAAGATCCACTTGAGGCTGCGCTGCTCGATAATGTTGCTGAGTGTAGGCTCCAGGGGCTCCACATCGGGCGCATCCTCAAACTCCTCTGACTCCAGCCCCCACCCGGCCACCCCATCCGCCATCTTGGAACCTAGAACAAGTTTCTTAACCTTTTGTATGTCATGGAACCCTTTGGCCCTCTGTTGAAGGCTATGTACCTCTTTTCTGAATGTTTTCAAATACATAAAATTGAATGCATATGATTACAAAGGAAATCAATGATTTTGAAAGACAATTATCAGTTTTAAAACATGTTCATGGACCTCAAGCTGAGCATCCACATGAAAAAGTTGAGGCAGGTGCAGGTCACCAAATAAGATTTGAAAATAGTGGTTAAATCCAGCACCTTAGCATATTTGTGATGAAGTATAAAATAGTAATTGAATGAGTGAAGTTAACTTTTGGTGTATTAGTCACAGTGTAAAGTGTTCACTAAGCAAGAAAATCAGAATTAGAGAGAAAATGGAAAGTAGAGTTGTTACTGAGGGCATGAGGAGTGAATGTTGAATAATGAGAGGTGAGAATAAGGACGGTATGACTTACAAGTGATGGGAACCCTTAGACCTAAGTACATATTAATTGAGTGAAAGGGAAGTGAAAGGCATTCAAGCCCAGTTACTAAAAGTCAATAATCCCATATTGGGTGGGTACAGAGTGAGTTCTGGGACCAGTCTAGAGTTATTAAACTCTGCTTAGCTGATCAGGGAAGTTGTGAGTTCTGTGCCATGTGCCCCTCCCAATGTGTCAACAACATTAAGTTCATGAAGAACCAGACTTGACTAAAACAACTGAACAGCAATAAAAACTTCCTCCTCCTCTTCCTCTTCCTCCTCCTCCTCTGCTTCTCTTCCTTCCTCCCTCCTTCTCCTCTTCTACCTTCTCCTCTTCTTTCTCCTCCTGTTTCCCCTCCTCCTCCTCCTCTTTTAATAAAAGTGTGAATAAACTTGAGTACACTTTTGCTAATTATTTAATTATATTCCAAGAGTTTATTTTCTATTCCCATATAATCTGTTAATATTATGAATGTGGTTTTACCCTGTGTTTATGTGCCAGATTCCTCTGGTCACTCAGGAAATCCCTGCCTGATACAGTAAACCATGTACCAATCAATACCAATGCAGGTGATTTTTAAAGCTGTTGCCTCATTCTCATTCTCTCTCTTCTCCACAGCTGTATTCTTGGCTCTGATTTGGGTTCCCCTTCTGAGGCCAGATGGCTTGGATTAGAGGATCACTTCTTTTGTATTTCCTCCAGTGGCTAGTCTGCCATTATAGAGACAGCTGTTTGCCAAGAAGCATTCAGTACTGTGTCTTATTTGGGTGCTAATTTCCCTAACAGCTATATCCCTAAGCTGAAGGGCAGTTTAGTGATCCCAAGAAATGGTGCAGAAACATCTGGACTACCTCAAATCCCGGTTTCCAGTTTAGGGAGGGTCAATTTAACCATTTTATCCAATGGCTGGTACATTGAACCTAGTGTCCATGCTGATGAATGTCACCTTCAAATCATTAAAGTATATGTTCAGTGCTCATACAGACTTTGGGGAGTAATTATGGGAGCCTCAGATTAACCTTCTTTTAGGATTTTACAAGATGCAGTTGCCTGTTGTTGCCCATATTTTGCCAGTAAGGCTTCACCTCAGAAAGCTCACTAAGAAGAATGGAGTTTTATGAGATTGTAGGCAATTTATTCAGTAATGGTGGAGCAAAACACACCTATGTCATGTGAGGAGCTATTGTATATGCTACTCTAAAAGAAGATCTCTATTTATAGCAGCATTTTTATGGTACCAAAATATAATAAATACACCAATGACTTGGGGAATAGCTGAAGAAATTTTGGTTATAGGAATGCAACACAATATAATTGAAGTATAAGAAACAATAAAAATTAAGAATTCTTAGAGAAATGGAAACATCTATATGAACTGATAGAGAGTGAAAAAAAACAGAACCAAGAAAACAGTATGTGCAGTGGCCCCAATAACAAAATAAAAAATAATGCTAAGGGACATCAGAATTCATATGGAAGAGAAAGCATTGATAAAGGTTGATTTAATGACCATCCATTATGATCATTAGTGACCATAATGGCCATGATTCCAAAGAACTGCTGGTGAAACACTTTACTCTTCTCTGTAAAGAAGTAGTGGATGCCAGGTAAAGAATGATGCCTATGCTATCCAGGGTAGTTGAGGTGTTGGTTTGTTCTTCTTATCTGCTTTTCTTTGTTACATAAGAGGATTATATTGGCCCTATTAAGGAGGGGTGGAGTTATTGGGAAATGAAGATGACATTAAAAACATCAGTGAAATATTTTTTAAATGTCTGACCATATTATAAGGAACACTGATATCAACACCTGTTTGAATGTCTGCATAATACATTCCACTCCAGCATACTAATTATACAAATTTATTATCAGATATGATTTTTTAAACCTCTCTAATGTGACTCCCTGAAAAGTGAAATAACAACGTCAACAACTGGCTTTCCTTCATCTAAGGCGAAAGCCTGTAGAGGAAACTCCCCCATTCCACTCATAATAAAAACTCTAAGTATGGATTGATCTCACAACACTGAAAAGCACAGAGTAGATGCTATCATCATGGCTCTCTCTATAAGTAAAGGGTACATATATACATACATATAAGTAAGTAAAGGGTGCATACATATTTGTTGATGCCTATATTTATACAAACTTGGATCTTCCTTTGATGTTAATAGGAATTCTTTGCATGGTACGTATATCAAGATAAGAAGTAAATTGCTTTATTCGTTGGGGGAAAAGGAAGGTGATATGCCTTTATGTAGTATCTATTGTGTGCCAGTCAGTATGCTAGGTGCATTTTCACAAACACTGTCTCATTTGATCCTCACAACAACCCTGATGACTGTGTGTGCTATAATTGTCCTCATTTGAGAATTGAGTAAACTGAAGCATCCAGAGCTAAAATGATTTGTCCAGAGTCACACAACTGATAAGTATCTGAGACCATATTTGAATTTAGGTCTTCCTGACCCAGGCTCAACACTCTTCCCGCTGGGCCTCCAGCAGCCTTTTGCAACCTTTAAGTTGATGAGTTTATGCGCATGAGTGCACATTCATTTATGTACATATTTCATAGTATGTGATTTGAGTACACTGATTTTGTAATAAGAAGAGGGAGGGGAAGGACCCACAACCAAAATGACATGGGCAAATTCAAATAAAAGGAAGAGATTCAGGGATATTATGTCAATAATAGGAGTGAAATGCTTAAGGAAAGTCATTAGTAAGAAAAAGCCCAAGTCCAGAAAGACAGAATCTAAAGAGTGTGAATCAGAAATTGGTGCCAAGGAGATTCAGAAGCTAGGGAGTGAATCACAGCAGAAATCAAGAAGCCAGGTCAGAAAATCTAGTCAAATGGTAAACTTGGAGTGAAATAGAAATATCAAAAACCAAGAATCATTAAAGCAGGGCTGAAGAAAGAAGTTCTGGTGGTTAATTTGCATTCCTATAGTCTGGATCGACATTCTTTTCTACAAATGCCATTACCATCCACAAGTACCTCCATAACCTACTCTACCAAATAATAGGGTGGAGATAAACTAGTAGTGACATACTTAATTGGTTCAATTATCATTATATGTCCTGTGAATGAGGGGTTTTAAAAAGACGTTAAAAATATACACCTATGAGATCTCACAAGGGTTTAATCTTCAGTACAAGGTGAGGTGTTTTTCCTCTATTCTCATTTCTTTTCATAAAAAGGAGGTGTCTTCGATTACAGGCAGACCCAACCCATTTAAATGTGTAGAAATTACCATCTGTATTGCATAAGCTCTTTTCTGCATTACACAAAACCTCCCACATCTGAACTTAGAACAGGGAAATCTCCCTATAGTGCATTTGAAATATTAACACTTTGAAGAATGAATACAACCTGAGCACAAAGCTAATTTTTATCTGAGCTGGGCCTTTTGCGAGCAGAATGGGACTATATAATGAGATAAGGAATGTTAGTTCTGTATCACTCATGTAACAAAGCTTGTAACAATAGCAAAAGGCACAACATTAGTTATTTCCAGTGACAATATTAGGACTGTAATGAGAACAAAATGGCATAGCATATTCATTCTCCTGACAGGTATTGCAATAATAATGGGAAAGGACGAAAAAAATTCATCTATTTTCACTTGGCCAAATGGGAAATAGATCTGGAAGGAACAATTCTGGAAGGAGACAAGGAGGGGAGGGGAAAAGACAAATAAAACTTTAAACCTTAAGTTTAATGTCCAGCTTAGTGCCCAGATTCATATCAAGTCTCTCTCTGGAATCTGCTTAACTCCTATCATCTAAACCCAAAGCTAAAGCTAAAAGCCTATCACCTCAATAGGACCTAAGGTATGTAATCCTGGCCTAGGAACTTGCTGTATTCTGATCTCATGGTCCAGCTTTTTTTTTTTTCTGCACACAGTTTTAAAAACCCCCAACTAGGCAACTGATGTTGGCTCTCTTACTTAGGCAGTGGGAGAATATCTTTTGTTTTGAATGATTTAATATTCTATTTTTCCCCTATTACATGCAAAACTAATCTTTAACATTTTTTTAAAATTTTAAAATCATCCACCCTTCCCT
Source organism: Phalanger gymnotis (assembly GCA_028646595.1). NCBI lineage: Eukaryota > Metazoa > Chordata > Mammalia > Diprotodontia > Phalangeridae > Phalanger > Phalanger gymnotis. The sequence continues at coordinate 270,532,550 of CM053624.1, read as the reverse complement.
CTCCCCCTCATTGAGCAGACAAGAGATTTGATATGGATTATACATGTGCGGTTATGTGAAACATATTTCTATGTTAAGTTGTAAAAGAAAACACAGACCAAAAAAAAAGCTAAGAAGGATAAAGAAGGCAAAGAAAATATATGTTTCAATCTGCATTCAGACTCCATTAGTTCTTTCTCTGGAGATGGATAGCATTTCTCACCCTAATCCCTTCAGTTTTCTTGGATCATTATATTGCTGAGAATAGCTAAATCCTTCACAGTTGATCATTGTACAAAATTGCTTTAACTGTATACAATATTCTCCTGGGTCTGTTCATTTCATTTTGTATCAGTTCATGTAAGCCTTTCCAGGTTTTTCTGAAGTCCTCCTGCTCATCATTTCTTATAGCACAATAGTATTCCATCACAATCATATACAATAACTTGTTCAGCCATTCCTCAATTGATGGACATCCCCTCAATTTCCAATTTTTGCCACCATTAAAAGAGCTGCTATAAGTATTTTGTATATATAGGTCCTTTTACTTTAGTGGGAGAATTTCTTAAATCTCTTTACCAAAAATTAAGGAATGAAAGAATGGAAAGCATCTATTATGCCAAGCTAAGCCCTGGGAATATAAATACAAAAGCAAGATACTTTTTTTTTCCTCTCAAGTACCTTGGATTCTAATAGAGGCAACAATACACTTAGGGGAGTGGTGAAGGTGAGAGAATAAGGCTTTAAATGTAATGTCATGCTTTAGTATATATTAGTACAAATGAAGTCTGTATCACATTGTCAGGTCAAAACTGACTCTTAGAAGCATTTTTCAATTTATCTTTCAAACTGACATCTGGGTATTTGTAATTGGCTGTAGTCTCTATCCACATTCTGGGCCTCCAATCCTACCAAGATTCTTGAGAGGAACTTACGTTATCTTTTCACGAAAAATGAAAAAAAGAGCCAATAATATTCATCTTAACACCCATCACGAGGCAAAAGAATTGATCAATTATAGATGAACGCTCTCTCTCTTTTGGGGGTGTTGGAAAAAATAAACCCCTCACAGCAATGATGTCTTTCTAGACTGATGCTCTCTGTTGCTTCATTCTTCCTATTAGCACTCCCAGTGGTGGCCCTCAGCAGTTACTCTTAGCAACAGTGTCTCCCCACAGTGGATTTCATCACCTGTTTCCACCATCAGTCACTCTTACCACCCTGGCTCTCAGTGGTATTTAGCAGTTGCTAGTGGTGCCAGCAATTGTTCCCACCAATGGCCTTTCCCAGTATTTGCTACCATGGTTTGTCTCCTCATTTACTACCACTGTTTGACTCTTCAAATTATCTCTCTAATCAGGATCCTTGGTATTACTTTCTCAACACCACCATGCCAGGGCAAGTTCCAACAGGATTTCAATGCTCATTCTATAAAAAATATGGTGCTTTTCTCAATGTCTTGCTACTACATATTGGGAAAGAATTGAAAAGGTCCATGCACAGCCTATACTTTGCTCTGAACTCTAAACTGAATTTAAATAGATTGTTTCTCTGGTTAGTGATAATGGCCACAATTTACAGAATAGATTATCATTCTTGGCTTTGCTTCTTCCACCCCCAACCCAGGCCACAGCACTATGCTACAGTACTATGCTACAGTATAGTAAATCTATGGCCAAATACTTCAAATAATACTCTGAAAAGTCTTCATGGCCTTTTTTCTTTTCCCTTCTAGAGTGTTTTGGCAAACAACAATCTTTTCAAGGAAACTCAATAAATTTCCCAGAAGTTTAGGAGTAATATTTCTTTTAATTGTAATTGTATCTTTGATCCAGATGGAATTTGACAAATTAAATTTGATCTATTATTTTGAGAGGCAAAACGGTTTAGTGGATAGAGAGCTGATCTTGGGCCCAGGAAGTACAGAGTTCAATTTTTACAAACTCTTGCACATGATGGCTAATCCTGGGATAGTTCCCTAACCTCTCAGTGTTCTAGGTAACTGTCTAAGACAAGAGTGGGGAATCTGTGGCCTTGAGGCCACATATGGCCCTCTAGGTCCTCAAGTGTGGCCTTTTGACTGAATCCAAACTTCACAGAACAAATCCTCTCAAAAAGAGAATTTGTTCTGTAAAACTTAGATGCTATCAAAAGGCCACACTCAAGGACCTAGAAGGGAAGGCCACATGTGGCCTCCAGGCTGCAGATTCCCCACCCCTGAAGACTTTAAGTTGAGAAAAAGATGCAAACCTGCATTAGAAGAGTGAGTATCCTTATTTACAAATTCCTTAAGCCAATGTAATCATAGGCCAGTCCCTATCCTTACTCCTATGATATTTTTCTATCCACTAGGTATCTATTGATTGCGACAAATAAATCGGAAGATTCACTATTAGACATTAACTTGACTTGTTTTACCACCATAAAAGTGTAAGCTCCTAGTAACCAAATTTTCTGATTATTTATTCTGGCAGCATTTTGAAGAATTTGCTTAGGGAGTCAGGTCTTGATGCTGTTTCCTTTATGTGTATTTCACCCATATTTATACTATGAAGATAATGAGATCAGTGGTTTCATACTATGGTGAGATGCTACCAGTGTAATTCCCAGGCAATACTCTCAATAATCAAAACCTCAAATAAGACTAATCATTTTTGTATTCACTGTGGATCACACACACACACACACACACACACACACACACACACACACACCAAAAAATACTGGTTTGAGAAAAAAATGTTCTGTGCTCTGGTTTCTTCATTAGCAGAGGGAGAACATTTGCCTCCTACTATTGTCACAAGGACATTGTAAGAGTCAATTAGCTAAATTAATTAATTTCACTAATTAACTAAAGTTATAGACTTTTCTACTTGGATGGTACCTTAGAGGTCATCTAACCCTACTCTCCACCCAATGCAGGATTCCAGACTATAATACCTTTGGCAAATAGTGATGCAGCTTCAAATACACAATTCTATTGTTGGAGAGCCTTAGTTGTTTAAAAAGTATACAAAAATATCAGAAATCTAACGCTATGAAATATCTTGAAGAGCAAGCTGCTAAATTAATGTTGTCTTGGTAGCAAATAGTTAGAAGTCAGTCCCATTCTGCCCAAATCCCTGGGCTATGAATTCAATTCAATCCAAGGTGAATATAGTTCTGAGTGGATCCCTGGAATGATCTTTAACCTCCTAAAGATTACTAACAAACTAGGTTAGTTTGGCATATGGTTTACTGAAACTATGTCAAACCAATGTCTACCAACAGTAGGGAACCTGTGGCCTCAAGGCCACATGTGGCCTTCTAGGTCCTTCGGTGCGGCCTTTTGACTGAGTCCAAGTTTTACAGAACAAATCCTTTTACAAAGGGGATTTGTTCTGTGAAGTTTGGATTCAGTCAAAGAACTACGCTTGAGGAACTAAAGGGTCACATGTGGCCTTGAAGCCCCTGCTCTAGACCTATTGTAGAACCTACTCAAAGTCCTGCAGTGCTCCAGATTAAATCCTTCTTTTAGGTACCTCCATTGTTAACTCACAGGTAGTCAAAACAAGGCAGCACAGGCCTGGTTTTCTAGTGTTTTCCAAAGTAAATCAGTCATGATAAGTCTACCACAATCAGGTTTATAACAGCAGAGCAAAAACAATTTCTAGGTTGTTGGATTTATCCTACATTGTTCTCAGTGCCAGAGATGTGGAGTTCCAGAAGTCTGTCTAGATAAATATTAATAAGTTAATTGTGCATCAACCTTGCAAAGGTCAGAAATATTTGGAAAACATGAGGGACAGATATAAGAAAATGACTTTGCGTATATATAAATATATATATGTGTATGTATATATATATATATATATATATATATATATATATATATATGTATACGGCATATGAACAGGAAGACTCTCCAATTGCTCATTGCCCTCTGAAAGTAATACTGGGATTCCTGAGTTTCTCCTACAGGCCGGCCACCCCTGCAATGGAGGGGAAAATGGAGGAGTACTAGAAGATTTTACCAAGCTAGAGGATCCTGAACTTTGGCTTCCATGATGTAATAATGTACTGTTATCCAAGGATCAGCCTAACTAACCTCCATTGAATCTCATTCTCTGACAAAAGCAGCCCAGTTAATAACTGTTTTACTCCCTCCTGTGATTTCATCCTTCCAAAGTTTGAATTCTATTTTATTTTTTTAATTTTTTAAACAATTTTATTTAAAGTTTTGAGGTCCAAATTCTCTCTCTCCCTTCCTCTCCTCCCTGAGATGGAAAGCAATCAGATATTCGTTAATCATGTGCAATTATGTCAAACATTTCCATGTTAGATTTTTGTATAAGACTAGAATACAAGAAAAAAAATGAAAGAAAATGAAAAATAGAATGTTTCAGTCTGTATTCAAAACATGTAAGTTCTTTCTCTGGAGGAAGATAGTATGCTTCATCATAAGTCCTTTGGGATTGTCTTGGATCATTTTATTGCTGAGAATAGCTAAGACATTCACAATTGTTCATCCTACAATATTGCTGTTACTCTGTACAGTGTTCTCCTGGTTCTGTTCATTTCACTTTAGATCAGTTCACCTAAGTCTTTCCAGGTTTTTCTGAAATCATCCTTCTTGTCGTTTCTTATAGCACAATAATATTCCATCAAAAATCATATACTGAGCTTCTCCCAATTGATGGGTATTCCTTTCTTTCCAATTCTTAGCCATCACAAAAAGAGCAGCTGTAAATATTTTTTGTACAAAAAAAAAACTTTTCCATTTTGGGGGATGATTTTAGGATATCGCCCTAGCAGTGGTATTGCTGGATCAAAGAGTAAGCACAGTTTTATAGTCCTTTGGACATAGTTCCAAACTGTTCTCCATAATGGTTGGATCAGTTCACAACTCTACCAACAATTCATTGGTGTCCCAAATTTCCCCATGCCTTCCAACATTTATCATTTTCCTTTTTCATCATATTAGCCAATCTGATAGGTGTGAGATGGTAGCTCAAAGGTATTTTAATTTGTATTTCTTTAATCAAAAGTGATTTAGAGACCTTCTTCATATGCCTTTGATTTCTTTGATTTCTTCATCTGAATGCTAGGTTTCTTCATCTGAAAACTGCCTGTTTATATTTTTTGACCACTTATCAAGTGACAAAGGGCTTTTATTCTTGTAAATTTGACTCATTTCTCTACATATTTGAGAAATGAGGCCTTTATCACAAACACTTACTATAAAGACTGTTTCCCAACTTTCTGCTTTCCTTCTAAACTTGATTGCATTGGTCTTCTTTGTACAAAAGATTTTTAATTTAACACAATCAAAATTACCTCTTAGATTGTGTAATGCTCTCCATCTCTTGTTTGGTCATGAATTGTTCCCCTCTCCATAGATCTGACATATAAACTATTCCTTGCTCTTCTATTTGCTTATGATGTCACCCTTCATGTCTAAATCATGCCAAAGGTGTGCCATATATAATTTTTCTAGTATTTTGTATACCTCCTTAGTTTCTTTCTTTTTTATTTTTTAGTTAGACTTATAAAGGGGGGGGACATTTGTGAGGGGACATTTGAGGTCCCCAACTAGTATAGTTTTTCTGTCTATTTCTTCCTGTAACTCACTTACTTGCTCTTTTAAGCATTTGGATGGTATACTACTTGATGCATATACGTTTAGTATTGACATTACTTCATTGTCTCTGAAACCTTTTAGCAACATGTAGTTTCCTTCCTTACCTCTCTTAATTAGGTCTATTTTAGACCTAATTAATTAGCTTTTCCTTTGTCTGAGATCAGGATTGCTACTCATGCTTTCTTTTTTTTAACTTCAGGCAAAGCATAACAGATTTTGCTGCCTCCCCTTACCTTTACTCTGTGTGCATCTCTCTGCTTCAAGTATGTTTCTTGTCAATAATATATTCTAGGATTTGGGGTCTTAATCTACTCTGTTATCTGCTTCCATTTTATGGGAGAGTTCATCCCATTCACATTCATTACTACCTGTGTATTTCCCTCCAGTCTATTCTTCCTCCTATTTGTCCTCTCTCTCCTTTCACCCTTTCCCTCCTCATCAGTGTTTTGCTTCTGTCTACTACCTCCCCTGATCTGCCCTCCCTTCTGTGAATCCCTCCCTCTCCTCCACCTTTTCCTTAATCTCCTCCCCTCCTACTTCCCAGTCAGGTAAGATAGATTTCTATATTAAATTGATTGTGTAAATGATTCCCTCTTTGAACCAATACTGAGGAGAGTAAGGTTCAAGCAATGCTCACCCTCCCTAAGTCTTTCATGATTCTTCATGTGAAAAAAATCACCCCATTTTACCTCTCCCTTCCTTCAGCACCCATTGTACTCCTCCTTCTGATCCCTTAATTTTTTATGTCATGCTATCAAATTCACCTTATACCTGTACCCTCTCTCCATGTACATTCCTTCTAGCTGTACTAATAGTGATACAATTTTTAAGAATTACAAGTATTATCTTCCTATGTAGGGATGGAAATAGTTTAGTTCTATTGAATCTCTTTGTTTTCTTCCTTCCTTCTTTCCTTCCTTCCTTCCTTCCTTCCTTCCTTCCTTCCTTCCTTCCTTTCTTTCTTTCTAGAGGAAGGAAAGGTTAAGTGACTTGTCCAAAGTCACACAACTAGTAAGTATGTCAAGTATCTGAGGCTGTATTTGAACTCAGGTCCTCCTGACTCCAGGGCCAGTGCTCTACTCACTGCACCACCTAGCAGCACCAGAATCTCTTTGTTTTTCCTTTTTATCTGTTTATGTTTCTCTTGGACCTTGATAATGGAAGTCAAATTTTTTGTTTAGTTCTGGTCTTCTCCTTATGAAAGCTTGAAATCCTTCTATTACATTGGATGACCATTTTTTCCTTGATGTATTATGCTTAATTTTGCCAAGCAAGTGATTCTTGGTTGTAGTTCTAGCTCCTTTCCCTTCTGGAATATCATGATCCATGACTTCGTATCCTTTAATGTTGTAACTGCCACGTCCTGTGTATCCCTCATTGTTACTCCCCAATATTTGAATTGTTTCTTTCTGGCTCCTTGTATTTTTCCTTGCCCTGATAGTTATGAAATTTGGCTATAATGGTTCCTAGAGTTTTTATTTGGAATCTCTTTCCTGAGCCGATCCTTCAATGTCTATTTTGCCCTCTGGTTCTAGGACATTGGGCAGTTTTCCTTGATAATTTCTTGAAAGATGCTGTCCGAGGCCTCCTTTTGATTATGGCTTTTGAGTAGGCCAGTGATTTTGATACTGTCTCTCCTGGATCTATTTTCTAGGTCAGCTGTTTTTTCCCATGAAGTATTTTGCAGTTTCTTCCATTTTTTTTCATTCTTTTGAATTTGTTTGATTGATTCTTGATGTCTCACAGTCATTAGCTTCCACTTTCCAATTCTAACTTTTAACTTGCCTCAATTAGCTTGTGTACTTTCTTTTCCATTGGACTAATTGTATTCTTCAAGGAGTTGTTTTCTTCAGTGAATTTTTGTATCTCCTTTTCCCTATGGCCAATTCTGCTTTTAAAATAGTTTTCCAAGCTGTTGAATTTCTTTTCATAACTCTTTTGTGTCACTCTCATTTCTTTTCCCATTTTTTCTTCTACCTCTCTTACATTATTTTTAATCTCTTTTATGAGTTCTTCCATAAGTTCTACCTAGGCTTGAGAGCATTTCCTATTTTTCTTTGGAGTTTTATCCATAGGTGTTTTGACATTGTTGCCCTCTTCTTAGTTTGTGTCTTGCTCTTCCCTGTCCATAATAACTTTCTGTGGTCAGATTCATTTTTTTTAACTTTTTATTCATCTTTTTTTGTCTTTTTCCTTTCTTTTAAGTTTGAACTATGCACCTGAGGTGGAGTGGTCAGTGTTTCAGGCTTCTTGGGCCAGTGGCTCTAGACCCTGATGCCAAGCTAATGTTGCCCTGAAGCCCCCAGGTTACCCTTGTGTCTGGTGCTGTGCTGAAAGGTTAAGGTTGGCTGGCATTGCTGCAGGCCAGAAGAAGCTTACCTGATGCTGTGCTGTGGTCCTAGTGGTGGTGTGAGGCCCAGGATGTGATTCTGCCCCAGGGCTACACTTAAGCACCTGGAGATTGGTCCACTGGAGGATGCTTTTTTGCCTGGGGCTATACTGAAGTACATGGTGGTTCTTAGACTGGATTCTGCTGGTTTCCCTGGCTATGCTAAGGGATATGGAGGGTCCTGGTGTTGGTGTTTGCCTGTTCCACCACACTGGAGCTCAGGATCTTCCATGGGTTCGCCGAAGTGGGGTTTGCTGCTGGTTAGCTGGGACATTTCTTGTCCTGGAATGTGCTCCTCTTTTCCCTGAGCAAGATGGACCTTTCTTGCTGATCTTCCAACTTTCTTGAGCTAAAAGTTTATTTCACCCCATCTTTTTGCTGTTTCAAGATTTGTTTTGGAGCACTATTTTATAATTGTTTGGAGGTGAATATCTGAGCGTTACCATGATTTACTGCTTACTCCTAGAAATAACAAATCCTATTGTAGATCTGATTTTCACTAACAAGGAGGAACTGGTTGCTGGGGTGAATGATAGGTGAGAAACCAGGGATAGAGGTGGGAAGCAAGTGATCCCTCACTCCAAGAATTTGTGGTAGAGAGAGAAAAGAAATCTAGTCAATGTCTGACATATACTTGGATCTGGAGGAAGTAAACTTCAAAAGATTCAGAAGAAAGATTGGTAGAATCCCATGGACTAAAATGATGCAGGGGAAGTTAGTTTTGGACAGGTAGCAGATGTTAAGGATGAAATTGTGAAGACGCAAAGGGCAACAATTCCAAAAAGAAGGAAGAACCGGATAGACATCTATGCATATACAAGAAACTAACCAAACTACTGATAACTTTAAAAGAAATGTACAGAAAATAGATCTGATTACCAGGGATGGATATGAGAGTGATACAGCTCTATTAAAACAGTATCAATAATGCTAAAACTCAGAATGAGCTAAAGTTATTGAGGAAGGCCAAAGATAACAAAAAGAGTTTGTTTAGCTATAATGTGTTTAAAGGGGGGATCAAATTAAGGGGAGAACCTTTGCTTGGGAGTGATGGAATGATGGTGACTGAATGTGCCAGTAAGGCAAAATGGGCTTAGTTTAACGGGTGCCCTTGAGGAGTTTGGCTTTTGTTTATGGTGAAAGTACTTTCACCTGTTAAACGCTATAAGCCCCAGGCCCAAAGCCCTATCAGGTGTGATGAAACCCCTGTGGGCATAGATTAAAGACTTAAAAGGGGCCAATTCGGGAACCAATG
>CM053624.1:270475542-270515096 GCA_028646595.1 Phalanger gymnotis | reverse complement strand
CTGGGAGTTCTGTTCGGGACAGACCTTACCCCAAGACCATCCAGGCAGACCTGGGCTGGAGTCCTGCTTCCCTCTGCCCCTTTGTGGGTTCTGTAGTTCTAGAATTGGTTCAGAGCCATTTTTTCATAGGTTTTTGGAGGGACTTGGTGGGGAGCTCACGCCAGTTACTGCTTTCCAGTCGCCATCTTGGCTCCGCCCCTCGCCCAAGTCATTTCTTAAGTCTCTCGTAGGAGCTCCACCAAATTTCCTGTGGACCTTTTTCTAATTCTGTTGACAGTGTGAATATCAACTTAGATATACCAAATCATTCACATTTTCCATGTTATCCCTCATTTTTGCCAAGAAGGTCCATCTCATTTTATGGTCATACATCTCTCTGATGCAACCTTCATACCACTTTTTATGCCTAAGCAAGAAAGCTTTCAAAGAACAAGGGGAAAATTGGTTAGCTTAATTGTTTGGTAATCAGCATAATGCCTCATGTGAGGTGTTATAGGCTAAACACTTTGGATGGTGAAAGTGAAAAATCCATCTTATTTGAACTGGGAGAATGGGACATTTAGGAGAAAACAGGATAGCCCTTAAAGAGAAAGGTAGACTATATAGAGAGAATTAAGACAAATTTATTAGAATACATGTCATCCCCCGATTGATAAATGGTCAAAGGATATGAAAAGGAAGTTTTCAGACAAAGGAATCAAAGCTATCTATAGTCAGATGAGAAAATGTTCTAAATAACTATTGATTTAAGAAATGCACATTAACACAACTCTGAGGTATCACCTTCCACTTATCAGATTGAATAATATGACAGAAAAGAAAAATGATAAATGTGGGAAGAGATGGGGGAAATTGGGACACTAGTGCATTGTTGGTGAAGTTGTGAACTGATCCATCCATTCTGGAGAACAATTTGGAACTATGCCCAAAGGGCTATGAAACTTTGCATACCCTTTGATCCAGTACTACTACTAATAGTATGTCTGTATCCTAAAGAGATTTTTTTAAAGAGAAAAAGGACCTATTTGTAAAAGGTTCTTTATAGCAGCTCTTTTTGTGGTGGGTAAGAACTGGAAATCAAAAGGACATCCATCAACTGGGGAAATGGGTGAACAAGTTGTGGTATATGATTATAATTGAATATTATTGTGCTATAAGAAATAATGAACAGGATGACTTCATAAAAACCTGGAAAGATTTATATCAACTGATGCAGAGAAAAGCAAGCAGAACAGTAACAACAATATTACATGATGGATGGCTTATCTATTCTCAGCATCACAATGAGCTAAGACAATCCCAAAGGACTCATGATGAAAAAATGCTATCTGCCTCCAGAGCAAGAACTGATGGAATCTGTATATTAATCAAAGCATACTGTTTCTCTCTCTCTCTCTCTCTCTCTCTCTCTCTCTCTCTCTCTCTCTCTCTCCCTCTCTCTCTCTCTCTTTCCCTTCCTCCTTTCCTTTCCTTTCCTTCTTTTCCTTTCCTTTCTTTTCCTTTCCTTTCTTTTCCTTTCCTTTCTTTTCTTTTCTTTTCTTTCCTTTTCTTTTCTTTTCTTCCTTCCTTCCATCCTTCCTTTCTTTCTTTTTCTTTTTCTTTCTTTCTTTCTTTCTTTCTTTCTTTCTTTCTTTTTTCTTTCTTTCTTTCTTTCTTTCTTTCTTTCTTTCTTTCTTTCTTTCTTTCTTTCCTTCTTTCTTTCTTTCTTCCTTTCTTTCAGTTTTCTTCCAGTATGGAGATATATATTTTATATGACTTGACATGTACAATGTATAATGGTTTGCTTACCATCTCAGGGAGGGGGTAGAGGAGAGACAGAGGGATAGAATTTGGAGCTCAAAATTTAAAAAAAAATATTAAATATTGTTTTTACATGTAATTGGGGGAAAAGGTAAAATATTATTTTAAGAAAAGTTAAAGAAAGAATAAGATGTTGAAAGAAAAATGGTGTCTCTGAATAAAAAAGTTACCTTCTGGTTCACAGAAGTCCCTTTTTAGTCATTCATTAAAGCAAAGGGATAATGAAATTAACTATGTGAGAATCATCCAGAAAATTTTCTTTATCTATAATTCCAATTAGAAATTAATTTGTGATTAAGATTATTGCCCAAGTAACTTCAGAATAATTTTTCAACTCCTTTCCAAATCTAGAGATCTAGTCTCATTGATTTCATTTGTGGACCAACCCTCCCTCATTTTCTGAAATTTATACTTTGCTTAAATTTATAACTTCCACATGTTCTTATCTATTAACATGTTTCTAGGATAGAATTCTTGACTTGTTTTGTTTCATGGAGGCCTTTGGTCATTTGGTGAAGTCTATGTGTCCCTTCCCAGAAATAATGTTTTTAATGGCCTGCATAAAATAAAATATATGAGATTATAAAAGAACCAATTATATTGAAATAGTAATCAAATATATTTTAAAAAATAAATTTATAGAGACTTTGAAGTCTGTTCACAGACTTGTGGGGTCCATGGATTCTTGGATGAGAACTTCTGATCTTTGGAGAGGAGTTAGAACCTGGCCAAAGGGAAAGCTTTGTCTGCAAGATTTAATTTCTGCGGGTGATACAAAATCTAGAGGCTCCTGGGCAAAGAATATTTATAGAAAGTCAAAGCTGGAAGGTACATTAGAGACCATCTGTTTAACAACCATTTTTTACAAATGAGGAGGCTGAGAGTAAAAGAAATGAAATGGCATACCCTGAATAATGAAGATATTTAGTGGCACGTCCAGAACTAAACCTCATGTCAATGACTTCAAGTAATGCTGAGCACTTCCAGATCACATGACCAATAATTGGGCAGCTATATATTTTCTCTGATCCACATAACCTCTCAAACCTCTTTAAAAAAGAAATTATGTACCAAAGATAAAGCAAATTAAGCTGTTTCCATGGTCTAGGACATCAAGCTTATCAAAATCCAAAACAATATTTTAAAAAAAAAAACAAAGGAAATGACATTCACTGACCCTGAACTTACTCAGCACACCTCTCCCATTCCCCAACATTACCAGCAGTAAAGCTGCACTAGAAGGCCTTACATGCCACAGGTTTCCACCAAAACCTATCCATCTAAAAGCCGTCTGAGGGCTGCAACTTTGAAATGTCAATGCAAGGAAAAAGAGGTTCTGAACTGCTGGGGCCAAAAGGCTCTAAACTACCAAAGCTGGGCCAAAGAATTAAGAAATCTAAGGGGTGGGACAGATTACCATGACAGAATATTGTGAATGTGGTAAGCTGTGTAGCACTCCAACCAAGAATGATTGAAGAACACAGTAGTGAGCTGGGACCAGTTCTGGCCACTCAAACATCAGTTAGAGCAGAATTAACTGTGAATTGCCCCAGTGTGGACAGAGTCTGAAACCCTTTGAGATCCAGCTACCAAAGACACTACAATCATTGGGGAGGAATTAAATAATGGGGTTGGGGAAGGGAACTGAAAATACCAAAGATTCCAGAAAGAAGAAACATCAAAGACGTTGAATATAAATGGATAAATTAATTGGGAAAATCAATAGGAAAAACAGCAGCAACCAAAGGAAATATGGCTTATAGATTGAGTAAACAAGTTCAGGCATCTATGAATAAATACTGCAAAGTAAAGGAAAATGACCCAACTTGATGAGACAGAGGAGCCTGTGGAAGTTAAGGAGAGCGTGGCACCACAGCATGGTAATCCTAAGTGGTTTAAAAGATGAATGAGAATTATGAGAGAAAAATGTATGTCCCACATAATAAAAATAATGAGTACAATAGAAAAACTTAAATCTGCAATAGCAAGCCTCGCCAAAGAAACAAAGGAGAGAACAACAGATTGAGAATGCAAGTACACAGAAGTGAAAGATAATCTGGAAGAAAAATTTAAAAAAAAACAAGCATATTAAAAGAAAATATACTCACTATATAAGCATATAGATCTTGAAAACAAGAGATGCATAAAGATTGCTCAGGTATCTTAGGTCGCCTAGAACATGACAGGACAAAAAAACCTTAAAACCATAATGAAGGAAAAAATGGAAGAGAACTGCCCAGAACTTTTGAACATCGAAAATTAAATGCCAATTTAAAGAATTCACAGATTAATTCCAGAATAAAAAGACTGCAAACTCCAAGACACATAATAGTTAAATTTTAAAACTGAATTCGGAAACAAGTTCTACAAGCTATCAGTAGAAGTCCTTCAAATACAAAGGAAAAGACATTCAAATAATCCAAGATTATTCCACAACAAGAGAAAAAGGAAGAGAGAATGGAATACTGTGTTCTGAAGAACACTACAGCTCACGATTCAGCCCAGGATGACCTATCCCACAAATCTGAGTCTCACCATACAGGACAGAAGATAAGTATTCAATAATAAAGAAGAATTTGAAACATTTTTTTAGAAAACAACCAGAACTGAAGAGGTTATTTGCTTGTCAAATATCCCAAACAACAGGAATGGAGTAGTAAATAAATGCAGATAGCAGTAGTAACAGTTACAACAGAAAGAATAGTAAGATACTTCTTTCTAAATGTACACAAGGAGACAGAGTGAAGGTAGGAATCTTGGAGAGGAAGAGGTGTATAGGGGACATTATACATACAGAAATTGGCAATGCCCTACCTATAGGTGAATGCTTCTTTTGTGGGACTAAATTATGGTGTGGGGAGGCACATGAAAGGGGAGGACGGAATTAGAGGAAGAGAGAGGAGTGAGGGATGAGCTGGGGTCAGATCAAGAGTTAACAATGAGTGGAAGGCGACTTTTGTGTTCTCAAAAAGAAAAGAGCCTACAGGGGAGTGGGTGAAGAGAAGGAAAAGATTTAAAAGGTGAGAAAAGGAAGGAGGTGGGAGGGGGTTCTACGGATAAATGTTCCTATGGGTAAAAGATGAGGACTTCACACTGGAAGAGGCCTAAAGGTTTTGGTGGCTAAAAAGTCAACTTGTCCTGGGAAGGTGGATTTGGAAGCCCTGGGGACAACTGGCACTTGGAGAAGTAGGAGAGCATGGATGAAAGGAGAAAATTTCTTGGTATATTTAGGAGAGGAGGTCATCAAAAATGCTGAACTTCCCACTTGACCCAGCACCCCTTTGATTACACTCCATCTTTCCTCTTCTTTTACTCAAAAAAGTAATCTCTACTCATTGGTTTCACTTCATCCCCACTTAACATACTTCTCAGCCCCTTGCAATTTGTTCTCCTCACTCAAGTAAATATGTTTTCTGCAAAGTAAGCAATGTTCTCTTAATTCCAAAACCTAGCAACTTTTTTCAGTCCTCAACCCTTCTTGACCACTCTTTCCTACTGAATATTCTCTCTTCTTTGGCTTTTAGTGACACAGTTTTCTTTTGATTCTTCCTCTTCTTGTCTGTATGCTCTTTTTCATTCTCCACTTTTTGATCATCATTCATGTAGTCCTTTAACTGTAGGTATACTTCAAGGTCTTTTCCTAGTCCCTCTACCTCTATTGGTGATATATATATATATATATATATATATATATGTATGTATGTATGTATATATGTGTGTGTGTGTGTGTGTGTGTGTTTATATCCAGCCCTATAATTTCTTCTGAACTCTAATCTTGTGTCAGTAGCTGCCTGATTTCTATCTGGATAGCTTTTAGGCATCTCACCCTCAACGTATATGAAACAGACTGACTCATTGTCCTTCCTCTCAAATCTACCCCTATTTCTAACTTTTCTTTCTCTGCCGTAGGTGGTACCATCCTTCCCATCAACCACGTTCACACTTCTGAGACACCTGTAACACACATTAAAAATCTAGAAATAGGAGAGGTTTTAGAGGAAAGACAATGTGGTCTGAGTCGTATACTCTACCTTACCTCTTTCTTTATCTGATCAGTTGCAAAGTCTTGTTGATTCTATATCCACAGCATCTCTCGCCTCCATCCCCTTCTCTCCAACCATATGAGCATCACCTTATTCTCATCACTCTGACCTGCACAGAACAAAATATAACTACAATATAACTTTTTTCTGGAATTATACTTTTGTTAATGCTACCTGACGTTGTTGCTTGTTCAGTCATTTCAGTCATGTCTGCCTCTTTGTGACCTCATTTGGGTTTTTCTTATCAGAGATACTGGAGTGGTTTGCCATTTCCTTCTCCAACTAATTTTGCAGATGAGGAGACTAAGGTAAAGAGAGTTAAGTGACTTGTCCAGGGTCACACAGCTAGTCAGTGTCTGAGGCCAAATTTGAACTCATATTTTCCTGACTCCAGGTCTGACACTCTATCCACTGGTTCAGATGTCAAGAATTCTCTTATATGATTCCCCACTCCCTACTTGCTTCATTCCTCCTGAGGTTGGATTACTGACTTATCTCCACAGAATGTTCTCTACCATACTAAAGAAACCTCTTCACCCTGAAAGCTCACATCCTTAAACTACTTCTCACATTGGAAATGCCATCTAGTCCTATGGCCTCTCCCTCTAATTAGTTGGATCCTCTCAAAACTAGCATTTTAAGATTTTAAGGCATAAACCCAGGTCAACTATGTTTCCATTACTCTCCTGGATATACTCTTGACTCTTCAGATTTTCTCTACCATGGTCCAGAGCCAGATTCCATTATCACCCTCTCTCTTTTCAGTTAACTTTTATGTGTTTCTTCCCCTATTAGGATGCAAGCTCTTTGAGGGCTGGGCGCATGGCATATAGTAAGAGCTTAATACATGCTTGTTATCTTGAATTGACTCCCATGAATTTTCTATATTTTTCCCTGCATGGAAATGTATGCAAATGGAAAAAACTAGGTTTATCAATCCTTTCTGTTTTTAGTTGCTGAACATATAATAGGTACTTAATATCTGTTTGTTGACTGTCATGGAAAATCATTAGAAAATTCTCCTAGTCTTGGTCTTGTTTCAATAGTCTTTGAGTCTTAATTTCCTTCCCTGAAAAATAAAATTTTAAAGAAAAGAGACTTGGGGTGAATGGTCTCTCTGCTTCCACCCAGATCCAAGATTCTGTAATTCTATAATTTGAGTTACTGCTCACCTACCAGCTTCTGTTGCTGCTGAAGTACAGGTGTTAGTAGTGGAAATAAACAACATGAGCAAACCGCCTTAGTTTAAATATTTCCCCAAATGGTGCTGATTGACTCTACCACCAACAACTTCCTTTTTGTCGATGAAAAACACACCACATGGATTAACCAGTGCCAAGGAAACAAAATTTTTTAAAACAAAGCTCTCTTTTCAGTCTATTCCTTATGAAAATGTGTAAATGGAATGGGGTGAATAATTCTCAAATAAGGTGTGTGTTGTTCCTGAGCCCCAGGCTCTGATTTCCGGAAACCACAACATTCTTCCTCTCAGCCTCCTCAGTGGCAAAGCCAGCACTGTCTTGCCAACTGAATGAACAAACCTTGACATTTTATTTATTTTTCTTTTGGGTAACTTTCATTCAGAGGAGAAAGAGTCCCCAAATTTCATACAGCTGCTGTCTGGCTCATTTTTCTAGTATAACCCAGAGAGCTGCTTGGGTGGCCACTGAGAGTGACTGAAGGCAGGTTGAGTTTCCCATTTGGGACTCTTTAAGCATTTCATAGTAACCTCTAATTCCATGAGGTCAGAACCATACCTATCTCCCTGCTACGTATAACTCAGGTTCTAGGCAAACAGGGCTTCCAGACAATTAACAAAGACCAGAGATACTCCTCAGTCCAGGACAATGTGGTTGAGTGAATAAAGGGCTGTCTTGGAATCAGAAAAGCTGTCTTTGAATCTTGCCCTGATATTTACTAGTGGTGTGACCCTGGATAAATCATTTAACCATTCAACCTCTATTCCTTCATTTATAAATAACATAATAGCAATATCTATCCCACAATTTTGTTGTAAGGGTCAAATGATATAATACATATAAAGTATGTAGATATTGTTATCCTTTACTTCTCACTCTGCCTCAGCCCATATATGAAATCAGTTGCCACATCTTACCATTCACGCTGATGTCAAAGTGATTTTTTAAGCACAGATTTGATGATGCTACTCCCTGACTCAATAAAATCCAGTGACTTCCTATTGTCTCTAGGACCAAATGTAAACTTTTTTTTAAATCTCTCAAAGTTCTTCAGAAACTGACCCAAACCTATCTTTCCAGCCTAATATAAACAAATCTACATAACTTAGTCACTTTTTAGTGCTTCTTGGTAAAAATATTGTTGGTTGGATTCATGTGGATGCTGCCCATGGAGTGTCATTTGATTCTTATCCATTTCATACGATCTATTCAGAGGCAAACCACTTTAGGTTACATTTGATGAGTTCCAGTCTGAGTAGCTATGACCAAGTGCATGTGTTTCTTATCCTAAGTGACACATACATGTTTTCAGCCTTAACTACTGTTTCATGAAATGAGGATGGTTTCTTCCAAAATATCCATATATTTAACTTGGTTATCATGTGTTCTGAGAACAGCTAAGAATCTTCTTCCTCCTTTTTTGACCAGGAAATATTAAGCTTTCCACAGCTGCCCTAGGGTAACGATCTCTGTGTTTCATTAGCATTATATAAGGTTGTTTGGACATCTTTGAGATCTGTGTTTGTCCATTTTTATTGTGACGAAAGTATACACAGACTGACATTATGCAATTAATTGCTTTAGATATGCTCTTCTTATTAAACTTTGACTTCAGGATGCCAGTCAGTCTCAATACATAATCTCAGTTTTCTGAATCATAATCTCTTTATACCTACTAGGTCTTGCCTAGAGAAGAAGAAGAGACATGTAAGTTTTTCTTTCATCAATTCATCAATTTTATCTCTGAATTCAAGGTCAAAGTCTTTAGTCCTTATTCTTCCCTGAAATATATTCAGAATATTGCATTACTAAGGCCAAGTGACATTTTCCTATCATTGTAGATTCCCATAATTTAAAGGCAATTTACCCAAATCCACAAAGTAATGTCTAATGGAAAAATTGTTAATGGGTAGAAAAAAGTTTCAAAAGAAAAAATTGCAAATAATTGACCACCATCTTAACAATATCATTCAACATCACAAGCAATATATGTACGAAGTGATATACACACACACAAAAGCAAAGTCAAAATGAGCACTTCAACCAATCAACTAGCATTTATTATATACCATACACTTTGCTAAACACTGAACATTCAATGACAAAAATGAATTGATCCATGCACTTAAGAAATGCATATTTTTAAGGAAATACAATACATAAAAATGAATGTATTCAAAATATGTACAAAATAACCAATAATTTTTAAGAGGAGACACTAGTGGGATAAGGAAGGGCCTTATATTGGAAGTGCTCCTTAAATTGAGCTTTGATGGAAATTAGTGAGGATAAAAGGGGATAACGAGTATAGAATGCATTCCAGGCATGGGCAACAACCCATTCATGGACAGAGAGATGGAAAATGTAATATTACATGTGAAATGAGATGGACAGATAGTAATGTGGAAGCAAGGAACATGAGCTTAAATAGACTCTGGGAGATGGCGAAAGATAAAAGGGCCCAACTTGCTATATGGAGTCAAAACAAGTTGGACACTTCTTAACAACAGCAACTATAGACATACACACATGCATATACATATATATGTGTGTGTATGTATACGTGTATGTATGTATAACATGTAGGTTACAGACAGGTTGTGAAAGGTGTTAAACATCAGAGGAGCTTATATTTGATTCTAGACATAACATGCAGCTGTTTTAATTTGTTGAATAGTAGACTGACAAGGTCAAGCACATACCTTACGAATGCGACTTTGGCAGCTGAATGGAAAATGGATTGGAGAGAAGATAAACATGACTGCAATGATATACATACAGTTAAAACAAGAAGAAAAAGTCAAATGCAATGTATAATGGTGTTACCAAACTTTTAAAGTTAAAGCAAACATCCCTTTTTGTCTACTACTGTTCGAGTAGAAATATAGGAAGCAATGGGTATTATCAGTTATAATCAAGTGAACTGGTGTGCTTGGCTGTTTTCAGGGAATATACTTTTGCCAAGGTTAGTTTGAGTGGTTGTTGGAAAGTATTGCATCAAAACAAACGTATCAATACAAAACAAGAAATTACAAGAAAAAAACAAAAAATTACAAATTGTCCTAAACTAATATGAATTATCACAAATTACAAATTAGTATTGTCTAAATAAGATAAATATTACAACAGGTCAGTAGGAGAAATATTTTTATAAAGCCTTCTAAGTAACACCTTCAAAAAATAAAGAATATATATAATTCCACTGATCACCTAGAGATACTAAATAATATTTGTTCCATTACTTTTACTCTCCCCACTAATGTTAATGAAGTATACCTTCCAACTTCCATCAAGTTTTCCCTGATTATGGGCCGCAAACTCTATCAGTAATTATAGAAAATAGGGGTAGGGATTGGACCTGTGATTTCACTGACATAGAGAACTTCCAAGCTGAGGAAATTCCCTCCACTTTTTCTCTAGTCTTAGAGATTCCTGGGACACTGAGAGATCATGGGCCATCTCCTGGATGACATGACTGAGGTCAGAAGTGTATTCACATTTTTCAGCCTCCGTGGCAAGTTCTCTATATTTCTATGCCTCTCTATTTCAATAATTACCAAATTCTAGGTTACTGCACATATTTGCTTCTATTTCTTGCTTATCTAATTTATTCATCTCATCTACTTTTCAGTTTTCAAAATGCACTATCAAATAATTTTGCTAACACAAATTTGATTCCATTTTTGTGTTTCCTTTAAGTGATTAAATATTTTCTTATGGCTCTCTGTACCTACCAATTACACTGTAAGTTCTTTGGTGCCCTGAATATTGCTGTTACACCCAATAGTCGTTACTGTACTGGTCAGCATACATTCCATAAATGATGTTGACTTTTAAAAAAAGGTGCGGACTTGGGGGAGAAAGAGAGAGAGAGAGAGAGAGAGAGAGGGAGAGAGAGAGAGAGAGAGAGAGAGAGAGAGAGAGAGAGAGAGGAAGAGAGAGGAGAGAGAAACAGGAGGAGGAGAGAAGGGAATGTACAGAGAATCATGACAGGAATTTGGCCAGAGGGGCCAGTGTTAGCTAGCTTTTGTTTTTGTTTTTTTGATTAGATGTAATCAGCTTAAAATTTCTAATTTACATAATCTAAATATTGTAATTTTAATGTAATTTAGGGATTTTGGGAGGTCAAATTATTTCCACAGTAGAGGCCTACTTGGGGGGCTCCAGTTTTAAACAAGTAAGTACCCTTTGCAGACACCACCAAATCAAAAAAAGTAAAGTTTAAATTTGGCGAGAAACAATGTGACATCTTTCAGACAAGTCTCCTGGGAAGGTATTAGGTGTAGATGCCTCCATCTGTGGTCTCCCGGATACAGATGAGATTTTCTCCTTGTGGCAGCAACAACTGATTAGGGTGGGAAATACTCAGGTCTGTTAGTTTCTCCAGTCAATTTTTAGCAAGGTAAATTACAGAGTCAGAGTTGCCCGGCTGCTCTGGGTCCACTGGACTCCTAGATACTGCTCCCCTGCATTTACCCCCACCATAATCCATGATACTATTTGGCACACACAGCTCAAGAGAACAGAAAGGGAGAGTAAGATGGCCATGATCCAAATTAACAAGCTAGTTACGTACTGTATGGCTCCTGTTGTACATGAGCATAGACTTTTTTTTTTAAGAGCATAGACTTAATGGTCCAGAAAGTGACTACCTCATTGCATGTGCTGATGAAATTATTAATTTTGAAAATGGATTATTGGGAGAGCTGCACAGTTTCATTGAGGCCCAGAACCAGTCTCTGATCTTCACCTTCTGCGCCCAGAGAAAAGGCCATCCCTCCATAAACATGTCCTTACCTACACTCCAATTAAGCCTCTGATATTAACAGTGATTTCTGGAACACAAGAAAGGAATGTAAACAAGAAACTGTGAGCTCCTGGGCAAGAGCAACTATATCTGAAGAGGGTCAAATTCCCCTTTAGTAGTGAGCACACATCGCCTATAGCCACAATTTTGAAAGTTTCTCCAAAAAGTGACCATCTTTGGGAATATTTCATCTGTTCCAACTCCAAGGGCTACACAATCAACAGATAAGAGATATGGTAAACTGACCAAAAACCCTGCCCCTCCCTTGGCTCAGGAAGGCCCCTGTTCAGTTTCTTCGGGGGACATGACCACACTGTTGAGGAACATGCCAGTAGGCAGGGTAGGCAGCAGAAATGGTGACAAGGAGAGCTCAGTCATGCTTTGTCATTTTCTCCTTTTGTAGTTTATATTTGTCTTTGATGGTTCCTTCCCAATGTTTTTTCACCATTACATAGAGCCTCATTGCTGCCTGGGCGTCTTGAATCGACCTGTGCTCTGACTGCTGTATTTCCATACCAAGAATTTTCTCACCGAGCAGTTTCAGAGATGGTCTTCCGCTCTTTACCTACGTCCTGAAAGGTTTGTATTTCTGTGTGTCCGGTATCTTCTTTTGGGGATGATCAAGAAATAGAATCTTCAAGTCATTATGCAGAGCATGTCCTACTAGAATCCTGCCCTTAAGAAGTTCTGCCACCTCCTTTTGGACAATTTGGTGCTCTTCTCCATGTCTGATGTCCTCTGGCCAAATTCCGCTGACATCTGTTGGGTAATCAGTCACTTTCTCTGTTGGCTTGACATAGTTGTCATAAACACACTTCCCAAACTGGTTCACAATGGACACTCCGGCAAGGATGTTTTCTTCTCCGTCTGGCCCTGCTCCCACCATCTCACAATCCATGGCTACGGCTTTGGTCATGCCTTCAAATGCCCCTTCTTTCACCAGAGACAGATTACTTTCCTTCAGACCCAATTTTTTTCAGGCTATTTTTGCAGCTTCTGGACCAATGGCAGTTTCTATATCCTTAGGCTCTACATCATCAAACCAGATGTCTGATTCTGTGGGTAGAGGAGGAACTAATTCTTCTGCTTTCCTCTTCTCATGCTTGATGTCTCCTATTTTCTGGTGAAGGCCACTATTTTTTCTTTTCTTGGTTTCAGTCCCATTGTCTGTGCCCTTTGTTTCACTGCACTTTTTACGAGGAACGACTTTTGAGTCATTCAAAGATCCTAAAAAAATAGAATCCTTGAGGGAAGGTTGGCCTATTTTGCCTGGCACCTTTGGTAGTTCTGCATCACCACATTCTTCCTTTTTAGAAACACTTCTGCCATTCTGGTGGTAACTTTTGGGTTGTTTTCTTCGATTCCCCTGAGAAGCAGGAACAGACTTTTCTGAATTTGGTGTTTTTTGTTTCAACAGCTCCTGCAAAGCCTTCCAGTTGTGGGAAATTTCTTGCGGCCCTTTGGGGGGCAGTGCCGCCCCCACCCCCGTCCCTGCCCTAGCATCCTCACTCTCCGGTTTTTTGGAAGCTTCTGCTGCCGCCTTGGGGTATTTTTTCCAGAATTTCTTTTTCTTCTTTTGCTTTTTCCCATCGGGCTTCTTAACAAGCTCCGGCTTGGCCACGGCACTGCCCTTGGAAGGTCCGGAGAGCCGGGCCTTCACTTTCATCTTGGCGCCATCCGAGGGCTCAGAGGCAGCTGAAGCCCCGTCCTGCCCCACAGGCTTAGAGGCCCCTCTGCAGCCCCTTCACTTGTGTTAGCTAGCTTTGATATAACAATAAGCATCAAAGCAGATAATAGAGCAGAACACTTTTCACTTCTTCACTTTCCTTTCCCTGAGGCTTCTGGAGAAGCTCAATCAGAAGAATTCTCTAAGTGTAAAAGCTTTTCTAGGGCAGTAGTCTGGGTCAAAGGGTCAGGGTCTGATTATTCTTTGAGCTCCCTCACAGTTACAATCACAGAATGGGATGCTCCACAAGTGTCTCCTGATATGGACATGGACAACTGGTGTGGGTCTGATGTTCAGGTGAGTTCTGGCTAATAAACAGGAGGCGAAATTACTGCTATCACGGTGGAGGAAACATGGCATCCCTTCTTAGGGATGTCTTGTCCTAGAAACTAATGACAAATAGCCCTTTTTTTCAGGAAAGAGACAGACAGAGACAGAGATAGTCATATGACACAGGGACATATAATATAGAAAAAGAGAAAGACCTAGGAGACAGAGAGAAAAAGAGAGAGCATATTTATTAAGCACTTACTGTGTGTCGAGCCCTGTGCCAAGTACTTGTGATATTAATATAAATAAGCAAGATGATCCCCGCTATCAAGGTAATGGCATTCTAATATTTAAAGATAATACAGAGAAGGGTACTGGAAAGTGGGGAGGAGGAGAAGAGGGTACCCAGAAGGGCATCATGAAGAGACTGTGAGAAGTGTTGTAGAGGCTTGGGCACCAACAAAATAAGGTAAAAATCTCAACTATCAGAACTTGGGACATCTAGGGGCGAAGTCCAAATTTCTCTTGGGTGGAAATGGTCTGTGAACAGAACTGTGGCAAAGAAACTGTAAATGGTACTCTTGGACTTAGGCTGTTCAATCACTAATTAGAAAGTTTCCTCATCTGTAAAATGGGGATAATAATGCCACATACCATCTAGGGCCAGAGCAAGAATGTACTGAAATAATATTTGTAAAGTACTGTGTAAATATTAAAGTGATACACAAATGCTACTGTTGTTGTTGCTGCTGTTGTTGTAAGAACAGTAAGTCAAGAAGAGTCATGGACCGTATGTACCATCTCTAACCTGTTAACCACACAGGCCATAAGGCAGTCAAAATGAAATAAGAAGAGATTTTTCCAGTTTAGGGGAATTACATTATGCTTGAATGCATTTGTCTTATATAGACTTGGCCAAAACAGAAAATAGACCAAAGTGTACTTTTGCTCTTCCCTATTCCCCTCTGCTCCTATTTGCATATTCAGGGAGGAAAAATATCTGGGGAGCATTTTGTAACAAACCCCAAACAAACACATACATACATACATGATAAAGCACTGGATGTGGAGTTGGGAAGACTTGAGTTCAAATCTGACTTCAGCACACTGACTATGTGACATTGGGCAAATCACTTAACCTATATCTTCCTCAGTTTCCTCATCTATAAAATGGAGCTAATAGAATCCATCTCCTAGAGCTATTCTGAGGATAAAATGAGATATTATTTGTAAACTACAAAGCAAATACAGCATATTTCATTTTATTGTGCTTCACTTTCTTGCTCTTTGCAGATACTGTTTCGTTTTTAACAAATTGAAGGTTCATGGCAACGCCGCATCGAGCCAAGTGCCATTTTTCCAACAGTATGTGCTCACATCATGTCTCTGTGTCATATTTTGGTAACTTATAATATTTCAAACTTTTTCATTATTATCATATCTGTTATGGTGATCTGTGATCAGTGATCTTTGACATTACTTTGCAATTGTTTTGAGACACCACGAACCAAGCCCATATCTAGGTCTGTATCCCAAAGAGATCATAAAAAGGGAGAAAGGACCCACATGTATAAAAACATTTACAACAGCTCTTTTTGTGGTGGCAAAGAATTAGAAATTGAGGGGATACCCATCAATTTAGGAATGGCTGAACAAGTGGTATATGAATGTAGTGGAATACTACTGTGCTATAAGAAATGATGAGCAGGCAGATTTCAGAAAAACCTAGACTTACATGAACTGATGCTGAGGGAAGTGAGCAGAACCAGGAGAATATTGTACGCAGTAACAATATTGTGTGATGATCATCTTTAATAGACTTAGCTATTCTCAGCAATACAATGATCTAAGACTAGACCAAAAGACTCATGGTGGAAAATGCTATCCACATCCAGAAAAGGAACTATGGAGTCTGGATGCAGATCGAAGCATATTATTTCTCTCTCTCCTTTTCTTTCTCACGGTTTTTCCCTTTTATTCTGATTCTTCTTTCACAATATGACTAATGTGGATATATGTGTTATGTGATTGTACATGTATAGCCTATATCAGATTGCTTGCCATCTTGGGAACAGTGGAGGGAAGGAAGGATGGTGTGGAGGGAGGGAGGGAGAAAAAAATTTGGAACTCAAAATCTTATAAAGGTGAATGTTGAATACTCTCTTTACATGTAATTGGAAATATGAAATACTGTTAATATTAAGATATAGATAATTAATGAACAAATTCATGTATGCATACACACATGCACAAATGCACACATAAATGGATGGATGGATGGATGGATGATGAATGAATGACTTTTTCTTACAACCTATGAGATAGATGTGCATGGTTATTCTGAGGTTAGCCTTTGAAGCCAGAAACATCCAGCTCATGCATAGCGACATGCTCATCTTCTTACTAGTTAATTACACTGACATACTCTAA
Organism: Phalanger gymnotis; assembly: GCA_028646595.1. Lineage (NCBI taxonomy): Eukaryota > Metazoa > Chordata > Mammalia > Diprotodontia > Phalangeridae > Phalanger > Phalanger gymnotis. The sequence continues at coordinate 270,498,821 of CM053624.1, read as the reverse complement.
TTCCCAAACTGGGTCAGTAATCCAAGACTCATCCAGAGCATTGCCCTAGACTGGTGAATATAGAACAGCTACATCCAGTCGACTAAAAGAAAACTTAAAAATAACTACTATTTCAGACATTCTTTAAAACCATTTAAAAGTTGGAGATCACTTCCCATTCACAGCACAAACTCACTTGGCCACTGAACCTGACCCTTATCTCCACCCTCATTTTATAAGGCTAAGAGTAATGCCAAAGGTGATCAAGAGAATGTCAACATTCTGTATCACATCATGGGAAGTAAAAGAAGTGGGAGATATCTTGTTCTACTTGCCAAGGTTTGGGTGCTGTACATAACACAGCAGTAAAATTGTCCATAGCTGGAATGCAAAGGAAGAACACCTGAATCCTGCGGGGAAAAGTCATCTTTCATCATTTCTTTCTTTAAAGTTCCAGAAATAATTTTTTTTCCATTGCATTTTGCTTCTTTTATAGGTTGTTAATGATAGAATCCACCCAGAGGAAGGCAGTCTTTCACATTTGAGATGGATAAGAGGAAAACAGCAAATGCTAAACACATGAGATGCACTAGCAGCCAGGGAGCAGCTTTTCCTTTCATAGCATAAACTTTCCGACTGATATTGAGTTGGGAGGAAGTTCACTTAAGCCTGTCTTACTCTGCACAGCCCTGCTCTTAATCATAAACAGTAGGAGGACAGCCCAATTCTTCAGTTCCCTGTGGAAAAGACTATTCTTCCTGCCGTCTATTTTAATCATTACTGCTAGAAGCTAAGAGCTTCTCAGGACCTCATGTTATGCACTTTCCCTTCTGCCTAAAATCAAGCCTTTTGTTATGATTCCCCAATTGTTAAAAGGGGACCCACAGATTTGCATTCCTCTCCCTTAGGACAATCTTTAATATTCTCAATATTCTTATAACATCTATCTGACCAAGAATCTTCAGTGGCTCCCTATTGCCTATAAGACAAAATCAAAACAAAAGCTTCATCCATGTGTTTAGAGTCTTCCCTATTTGTCTCTTTCTTACCTTCCAGTCTTGTTTCATATTATCTCCTTTCATATAGCCTCCACTCTAGTCAACCTAGTCTGCTAATTGCCATTTCATCTTGCACCTTTATACCTTCAATAGATGTCCCCAATTTCTCTAATGCACTGCTTTTTCATTTCTATATAAAATAAAATCTCATAAAATCCCTCACTGCCTTCAAGACACATCTTGAACATAACTACACATAATTTTTCTTGATCTCTGCTTCTACCCAACCTCTTATGATTAATACTTGAGTTTTCACTTCCTCATCTGTAGGCATATTGTATCTGCCCTTAGAATATAAGCTCTTTGAGGAAAAGGATAGTTTCATTTTCTCTTGGTATTTACAGTGCCTTTCACAGAGTAGGTGATTAAGAAGTTTATTAGATTTAATTAGCAAGCTGATTGTCTCCAAACTATATAACTCTTTAATTTTTATCTGTAAAAGGAGGGTATTATAGTACATGGCCTTTAAGATCTCTTTCTACTCTATTTTATTCTATTCCATTCTATTCTATTCTATTCTATTCTATTCTATTCTATTCTATTCTATTCTATTCTATTCTATTCTATTCTATTCTATTTTTCTGAATGTAACGCTAGGCTATAAGAAGTGATATGCATGTTCTCCTTCATAATCTATGGGATTTCTCAAGGCATTTTCTGGTATTAAATTTACTAAAATACCTTTTTCTTTGAGATTGGCCGATATACCAAGAGGAATTTGGAACTATTGCCAAGTTTCCTAAATATTTGAAGTCAAATGTTGCCAGGAAAGAGTGATAGGAACAACATTAATATACACAGTAGAAATTTAATAAATGCTAATTGACTGATGACTTGAAAAGTAAAAATAATTTATTCTAAGCCACGAGAAAGCCAGTTGACCTGGGGTAAAAAGCATAGTGGAATGTTTAACATTATATAGTTCTACCAGGGCTACATATAAGAAGCTTATATCAATGAGACCCTTGACTTAGTTATGGACCACATAAAACATAGGTAGAGTACTCCCCACCACCACTTCTACGTCATTCCACTAATGTTGAGGTGACTGAATTATCCATTACCATTAAATACTAGCCATCAACAGTTTTATCAGGTTGTGTTTTTGTGTTGATGCTAACAATTGTTAGCCAGTGACAGGAGTGCTAAAGGACACTAGGTAAATAGTTGCCTCCTCCTCTTTTCCTATCCAAGAGAAGGATTTTTTATTCCTATCCTGGCAGAAGTCTGAAACAGTAAAATATTTGCTACTGTTAGAAATTCTGGCAGCTAGGTGGCACAGTAATTAGAGTGTCAGACCTAGAGTCAGGAAGACTCATCTTCTTGAATTCAAATTTAGTCTCAGACACAGACTAGCTGTGTGACCCTGGGCAAGTCACTTAAATCTGTTTGCCCCAGTTGATTCATCTGTAGTATGAACTGGAGAAGGAAATGGTAAACTATTCCAGTATCTTTGCCAACAAAATCCCAAATGGGATCACAAAGAGTCAGACACAACTGAAACCACCAAACAACAACATCCATATGGTACCCTTTTCTGAAATCTAGAACTGTCTATGTCTTTAAAGCTGCCTGACTGAGTGTACTTGGGTTTTTCTTGCATTCTCATTTGAGAATGAAGGAATCCTTACTCACACTAGGCAGTAAACCAAGAGGGTCTGAGGACCATCTCCTTCCCACATACAAACCCCTTTCTTGCTTTATATTATGTGGCCCTGAGAAATGGTCCTGCATCTTTGGCCTTTTCCTTCATCCTTGTCTTGACTGAGGGAATGGAATCCGTGGCATGGTTGCACAAGCCACCAGAGTATGGGAGCTCAGGAATCCAAGCAAGTTGGTAAGCTAATCAAGCAGCAGATCCTTAGGGAGGAAGGGTGAAGAATATTAGCCCACTGGAGCTTTGGACTTGAACGTGGTGGAGCAAATGTTATGTAAGAACTGAGCCAAGCTGGGAACTTTCCCCCTCCATTCTCCAGACTCTGAGTGGGGATAGAAGGGATTACACCCAGAGGGTTTGGCAAAAGTTGTCTGCATGGTGGGCCTTGTTATATCCTTGATGTAAATACCCCTTTGTAAAAGTTAATCTGAATAGTTAAATGGAACTAGAATTCTGGTTACAATTGGTAGGGGCTCAAGCCAATGGCAAAGGAAGAGAAGAGAAAACACTCTCTCAGAGTGCCAGAGTGGTCAGAGTAAAATGTAACAAGCCTGGCCATCAGGCAGCAGTGCCAGAGCCAGCCATGTTACCTAGCCATCATGGCAACTGTCCATTTATATTTAAAACAGCAGCAACTGAAAAGAGTTTATAGCCCTACCCAAAAGAACTTTAAGTTAGGTAATCTCTTCAATTGTTTCCTCCAACATGAATACTACTCTTCTACTTCAGAGAAGCACTCAGTATCTGTTTTTGTTTAGGGGATTATGCTGCACAGGGGAAAAAGTGTTCCATTTGATACAGAAAAGCAGGAAAATAATACTTCCTTCACACCTCCCTTCTCTCGTATCTTTTCTGCTTCTGTTCTCTTTGAAGAAAGGTTCCTAAAGATTCTACCTTCTCCAGTTTCAGAAGAATCGTGTCTACTTGAAGTTCACAGTGTACTTTAAATTGGGAATGACAGCAAATTTTAAAACCTACTTAGCAGTAGGAGAAAGTACACAGAAAACATGTCCCATATTAAATAAATGGACGTACTCAGTGCCAAACAATTTGGAATGTGTGTGTGTGGGAGGTGTATGTGTTCGTGATATGAAGCAATAGAGATAGTATTAAATCAAACAATATATATATAAAATCATTATTAAAGTAATTAGCTTATAACTGGGGTAAGATAGAAAACATATCCCATAGTAGAAATAAATGAATGCAAAACCATCTGTTAAGAGCTTACAATGTATATCCCACATTGTGCTATGAAGTAGAGGTGTTGTTTGTCCTTCATTCTCAAAGAGGACAATGACATTGGGGAGATGATGCCATGACACACAAGTGAATTGGATTTAAGTGAGGGAGGGCCATACAAAGTCACCAGCCTCACTCTATCCTTCAAAGCCATCTGGGTCCACTGGCCAGATATAGACCAGGGCAACTGGAGATGGCCTTGGATGCAGTGGGAATAGAAATAAAAAAGAGAGACAGTAGGCAACAAAAATAGAAGGATGGCAACTAAAGAAGGGTGCTTGGTCTGAGAAGTCAGAGGGATGATGAAGGGAGCCATAGGGACTCCTTGGCCCTCTATAGAGAAAAGGCTACTTGCATTTACACATTCACTAATCAGGACAACATGACCCCAGGTCAAGCTTTCCAAAGCTGGATAGCTTAGCAACTTGAGAGGTCCACTGGAAGTCTGGTTTGGAGGATGCAGCAGCAGCAAGACAATATGGCCAGAAGATATCGCAGTTTATTCTCATTTAAATAAAAAATTTAATTGACAATCTAATTTCTGTAAGATGGTCAAACATAATGCAGGACATAGTATTTTCTTTACCTTTCCCATTACTTGTTCTTTCTTCTGTTAAGTGCACTTACCACACACCACTCAAAAGGCCATTGCACTAGGGTGCCATGTTGTTGTTACTGGCTATCTGACTCCACCAACCTCTACATTTGCATCAGCATTCCTTCAGAATAGAGTAATGGATAGAGAACTGGCTTCAAGGACAGAAATACCTAGAACTGAAGAACAGCCTCTTACACACATTAGCTTTGACCCTAGACAAATCTCTTCACCTCTCATTCATCTAAATAATTTTCTAATACTAAATGTTGCAGAGAAGATGCTAATGGCAAAGGAAGTTCCTTCACCTGGGAGTTGCCTATACCAATGAAATCATAGGTCTACTAACTCTCTCTATCTCTTACCCCCACTTTAACCACAATGTAAGTCATAATGCCATTTTGCTCCAACCATTGACTATGCCAAATGCCATGGCTTGGGCCTGACTCAAGGCCAGTTCCCTGGTGGTTATGTCTGGAACCAAATGTTTTCCTGATAGATCATTAAACGATTAGCACCAAGAGGTATTGCATAGAAAGGCTAGTCAATAATGATGCTATACTTGGCTTTTGTAGACATGACCCCCCCCCCCATTCTATCATGTAGAACCATGTCTGATCACCAGGGTACTCATCCTGGCCTTGCGATACCTGCCAAATTCGAAGGGCCTCATTTCTACATAGTCTGGCCTTTTTATGCCCTTATGACCAAGATGACCTATCAACATTGCCTCACGCAATCAGGACACTAGAAAAATAGCCCTCTATTTTGAGCTTCAATCTCCTGGCCCAAGCAAATCTTAGGGACAGCTTCCTTGCCTTAAAAAGGCAGCCTAACTTACATGGTGATAGTGAGTACCTTAGTAGATATTGATTCTGCCACAATATAGTAGATACCTAGAATATGCTTATAGAATGAAATTGAACTGAATCTTCCTTTTGACACTGTTTTCACTAGTCCTTCCTCTACTATCACCTGAGTCCCTCAGTTTAACTGTTATCTAACTTAAAATCGGAAATTCATTTTAGATTTTATATGCTGAGCATACCCTATGGCTTGGAGAATGTCCCTGGGGCTCTATTTTCTCAAATGGAAAATATATTGAATGATACTATAGTGAGGAAACTGTTTAACCCCTATCATGCTCTATGTTCTATGCAAATAGCAATGGCTATGCTGGCGAGATTAGGTTGAAAAGGCTGATGACCTTTGTTCTACTTTCTCCCAGCAACACATCATGATCTTTTCTCTCTCATATCTCTATTTGTCCCTGCTGCTATGTGTTTCACTATCCTTAAATAAATAAATGGAATACAGTGTTAGAGAAAAGCTGCTGTACCTCTAGAAAAAAGACAGAAAATATCTCCAATAACGAGTATGTATTTTGCTGAATCACAAAGAGGTTTTGACAAATTTATTAGGCATCTGCTAGAACAGACTCACCACAATGTAATTTTACTTCAGTTCTTCCACAGATTCATTATTTCATCACTTAATGATGGTAGACCACAACCCACCCAGATCTTTTCATCTTATGTAATTCTTGCTCATTTCTTTGTAAGAATCTGCCAGGGATCTATACGATACTTTGGAAACTTTCTTTGTTGGAGCATTATTTGGGTTTCAATATATCCTGGATGCTAGTGTAACATGTGACTGTTTTCAATCCCTCACTCTTACTATATGTTATTTGCCATTTCCTTTTAACATGTACAAAACTAACTCTACAGGAGCTTCCTACAGTCATAAACACATGCATACATATGTGTGTGTGTGTGCATTGCATAGATGACATAGCATTAGCATAGTAGGTAGTATGCTAGTATGGAGTCAGCAGATCTTATTCCAAATTCTGACTCTTCCACTTATGACCTGTTTGATCTGGGGCAAATCAGTGCATGTACCTTATCCTCAGTTAAACTATGAAATGAAGAGGATAGGCTAAATGACCCCTAAGAATCCTTTCCACTCTGAAATGAAGTGCTCAGTTTTAGTCCTTCCTCTAAAACTAACCAGCTGGTTGACCCTGGACAAGTCACCTTTCAGAGTGTCAAGCAACTCCTTAAGACTTATCTATTAAGTCATAAATAAGTAGAGACCTAAGTTAAGATCTGTATTGGTAGGAGTCCCTACACCAGGAGTTCCCCACATGATGAAATCACATATCCTGCACACATCAATGTTCTTATAATAAAAATGAGCAGGATATGAAGGATTATGAAATATCATCTAGGTTGTAGACGTCCCCTACCCTTCTTGTTGACAGTCTTTTCTAGGAAAAAAAAATCCAAAGGACAGCCAATTCAAAAGCTCTCAATTTCTTAGCATCTTCAGGAGTGTTTATTGACATGTTTATCCCTCATCTTGAAGCTAATGTAACAGTTTGTGCTAATTACAGTGTTGCTTTTCTTGAAATAGCTACCCAAATGAGTGTGCATTACTGTTATAGGAGAATGTGTTTATTTTAACATGAACACATTTCCTTCCTGTGAGAATTTCTTTCCATGTGTGAGCACATGGCACATGTACACTGAGCTCAACCCATCATTTTCTCCTACTGAACTGAGTATTTGTTCAGAAGAAAGCAATGGATTGTAGACAAAACAGGAAATTTGTTTTTAATGTCAAGAAAAAAGAATAAAAGGAGAGAGGGATAGAAATGATGTCTCTTGCCCTGGTACTTTCTTTTTCTGGCCTCAGAATTAAAGAAAAAAATGTCATTCAGCTAACCACAGGAAAAGTATTCTTCAGATATAGAAATCAGATCAATATATATGTTTCCTTAGAAGCATGCATTTAGAGATGGAAGGAACCTAAGAGGTCTAGTTCAATGCCCTCATTTTAGATATGAAGAAAATGGCACCAAGGAAGAAAGGAAGGAAGGAAGGAAGGAAGAAAGGAAGGAAGGAAGGAAGGAAGGAAGGAAGGAAGGAAGGAAGGAAGAAAGAAAGAAAGAAAGAAAGAAAGAAAGAAAGAAAGAAAGAAAGAAAGAAAGAAAGAAAGAAAGAAAGAAAAGAAAAGGAAGGAAACAAGCATTTATTGAGCACCTACCACATGAGTCAGACACTGTGCTAAGTGCTTTACAAATAATATCTCCTTTGATCTTCCCAATAGCTCTGAAAGGCAGGTGCTATTATTATCCTCATTCTACAGCTGAGAAAACTGAGGCAAACAGAGGTTGTGTGAATTGTCTAGAGTAACATAGCTAAAAAGTGTCTGAGACCTAATTTGAACGCAGGTCTTCCTAACTCTATCCATTATGCTACATAGCTGCCTAAGGAAATCGTGACTTTCCCAAGGTCACACAGATAGTGACAAAATAGGACTTATTAAATATTTGTTCATTACATAAATATATATGTATGTATGTATATATGTATGAATAGTATTTTGCCAATCTTGAAGTGCTGAATGACCATTTTGTGCCAGTCACTAAACTATGTATGGGACATACACAGAGAATCCCTCCCTATAAGGTGTTTATATTCTTTTAAGGGGATACAACAAGTATACAAATAAATATAATACAAGGAAAATGGGGAGGGAGAACACTAATAATTTGGATGATTAAGAGAAGTTTCACAAAGGATGTGGTAACTGACTTAGAAAAGGATTCTGGGCGGTTGAGATGAAAAGGGAAGGAATTCTGCGCATAGGAATCAGCAAGACATTAATAAGAGGTGGAGTGATGAGGTTTAGGCATTGCTACTCATCCAATGTGAAAGGAACAAAGACTTTCTGAAGGGGTTAATGTTAAATAAGATAAATGGGAGAGAGACTGTAGACCGCCAATACCTGGCTAGGGAGCATTTATATTATTGTAGGAAATGACTGAGGCTTTTGAGAAGAGGTATGATGCAGTCAATCAGACCTATGCTTCAGGAAGCTTTTTTTCTTCTTCCTTCCTTCCTTCCTTTCTTTTCTTTTCTGGTTTTCCTTTTCTTTCCCTCCTTTCTTTCTTCTTCCCTTTCTTTCTTCCTCCCTTTCTTCCTCCCTTTCTTTCTTTCTTTCCTTCTTTCTTTCTTTCTTCCCTTCTTTCTTTCCTTCTTTCTTTCCTTCTTTCTTTCTTTCTTTCTTTCTTTCTTCCTTCCTTCCTTCCTTCCTTTCTCTCTTTCTTTCTTTCTCTCTTTCTTTCTTGCTCTCTTTCTTCCTTTCTTTATTTCTTTCTTTCTTCCTGTATCTGAAGAACCATCAGTGTCTTAACCATGTGCATGTGTTGCAGACAACAGTGGACCAAGTGATTACTCTGGCTGAGTAACACTTCAGACAATGAGGGAGATATGGATCAGTTTCAGTAATATCTGGAATGTATTTTTCCCCATCTAGAGGTATATTTTGATCTTGAATGACTCCCGGATGCCCTCCTCTTGGAAAGTTCAGGACTTTTTCATCAAACTTCATAAAACAAACAATTACCTTTCCACACGTCACTGTCACAAAACTGCTGTTCATGAAATGACTTTTTTTTCTCTTCTTTTTTTTGACTTGAGAGCAATTTCAGAACTTGAAATGTTTGTTCACTTCTCAAAAAGCTGCCTCTGCAATTTAGGTATGTTGTGGTGTGTGTGTGTGTGTGTGTGTGTGTGTGTGTGTGTGTGTGTGTGTGATAGGCACATTGCGGCAGTAGTGTGTCTTTGTGAGGTCTAAACTACAAGGTTTTGCCAAAGATTTAGGATTTAGATGGTGGCTATTAGTCTCAACTTACCCAAGTTTAATCATTAATTTTCCACAACTAAGTTATACATTTAAAAATCTCTTTATCATAATAAATACCCTTTCAAAACTTTATATAAAGATGATATTTTATATCGAAGTTTTTAAAAAGGAAATACTTCTTAAAATGTACTCTGTATCTTTTCTTCCTAATCTTTTGCATTGCCACTAACAGCTTATTCTAACTCCACAAAAAATCTTGATTTGTAGGCTGAACTTTATAATTCGCCCTGAATCTATTCTTAGCAAACTCGTCTTGGTTTTCTTGCTAAAGATACTAGAATGGTTTGCCATTTCCTTTTCCAGCTCATTTAACAGTTAGGAAATTGAGGCAAACAGAGTTGAGTGACTTGCACAAAGTCACATAATAGTAGTGTCTGAGGCCAGATTTGAACTCAAGAAGATGAGACTTCCTGACTCAAGACCTGGCGTTCGATCCATTGCACCAACTAGTTGCCCCACCCTAAATTTAGCTTGATGTCAAAGCCCTTTGACATCTTGTCCCTTTGCTGCCAGGTTTCTAAACTTTAGCCTTTTCTTATTCTAATAACAGTCCAGATTCACTGAAACCAAGATGATTAAAGAAAGAACATTAGATTTCATATTTCTAGAACTTCCATTCAACTAGAAAGTACTTTTTTCCTCATTTCCGTGGTATAAAATGCTTTTCCTCAGCTTTTATTTTCCCTTCAAGATGAATGAAAAATCCTCCTTTTTGGAAGGACATAGTATGGTCACCAACTGTAGTAATCAATCAAAATATTTATTTGGGAATACTCTCCAATCCATAACCCCCTGGTCTTTGGGAGCATAAAACCTGTTGGATTTTAATCTAAATATAAAACATTATTTTATTTAGTTTCCTTAGCCACTCCTAGCAAATGGTATCTATAGAAATTGTTTTAGAAATGCTACAATTATCTATGATTGCATAGAACATTTGATCAAATAGAAAAAAAATTATTTATTCATAAACACGTCAACAGGAAAACTAGGGACAAATATGTTTTGGGATACCTGGGGAAATAGACAAAACTTCAAAGTATTTAAATGGAAAAGAAGAATCTAGAATCATAGAAAATGCAGAATTTTGGAACTAGAAGGAATCTTGCTAAACCAGCCTCTTGTTTTTAGAATTGAGCTAATTGAAGCCCACTAAGGTTCAATTCCTCATCTAAGGTCACTCAGATAATGCAAAAAACTAGAAGCCATATTGGATTCAAGGACTCTTTCCATCTTGTCACATTAATAAAAAATCACTTGGTAAATTCTACCTACACAGCCCCAAAGGCATCACTACTTTTAAGGATAAAGTATAAAGAGAATTGCCAAAGATGTTCTTTCTTCCAAAGCATTACATGGGTACATGTACAAAGATAGGGTTACAGAACATATCTCCATGTATGCTTGCAAACATAAAGTTAGGGAATCAATTGGGTTAAAAATCAGCATTATTCTTTTTTTACATTTTAAAAAAATTTTTATTCATTGTGAACTTAAATATAAAAGAAAGAAAATGTCTATGTATGTAGCAAACATTAAAAGACAATTCAATATAAAACCATGAATTTCCATTTCATACTGTTTACTTTAAAAATATATACAATAAATACTACTCATCATTTTCAAAGTGATCCTGCTTTTCTCTGCTTCCTTCTAAATTTTCTTTTGTTCCCTGCTGTGCTTTTTTAATTTTTTTCTCCTTCCCTCTCTGTCATAGAGAAAGTGACCATTAGTCACAAATATGTATGTATATGTATATACATATGTATGTATGTATGTATGAATGCATGTATGTATGTATGTATGTATAACCATATTATACATACTTTTAAGTATCAGTTCTTTCTCTGGAGATGGATAGCTTCTTCCATCAAAGGTTCTTGGTAATTGATTTGAATATTTATGACACCCAAAATAAATTAGTCATTCAAAGTTGTTCTTATGGCAGTATTTGTTACTGTGTACAATGTTCTCTTCATTATACTCATTTCATTTTTCATTATTTCATGTAAGTCTTTCCATGTTTTTCTAAAATTAATTAACCAGCTCATCATTCCTTATAGTAATTCATCACAATCATTTACCACTACTTATTCAGCCATTGTCCCATTGAAGGGCATCCTCTCAATTTCCAGGTCTTTGCCACCACAAAGAGAGCTGCTACAAATATTGTAGAATACATAATTATTTTCCTTTTCCTTAATCACCTTGAGAACTACATCTAATCGTGGTATTGTTGAGCCAAAGGGTATACCCAGTTTTATAACTCTGTGGATATAATTCCAAATTCTCCAAAATGGTTGGATGGGTTCACAGTTCCACCAATAGTATATTAGTGTCCCAAGTTTTCCACATTCCTTCCAACATTTCTCACTTTATCATTTTAGCCAATTTGATAGGTGTAAGATGAGATCTCAAAGTTGTTAATTTGGATTTCTCTAATCAATAGTGAGTTGAAGCATTTTTACATGAACTGCCTGTTCATATTCTTTGACCATTTATCATTTGGAGAATGACTTTTTTTTATAGATTTGACAAAGTTCTTTGTATATTTGAGAAATGAGACCCTTATCTGAGAAACTGTCTATAAAATTTTCCCCAGATTTTCTGCTTTCCTTCTAATCTTGGCTACATTGGTTTTATTTGTACAAAAAGTTTTAATTCATTGTAATAGAAATTATCCATTTCAAGTCCCACAATGCTTTCTATTTCTTGCTTATTCATAAATTGTTTTCCTATCCATAAGTCTGATGAGTAATATGTTCTAAATATTACTCTTTAAAGTAATCATAGCCAACATATTGTAAATGCATAAAACATAGAACTTTGAGACATAAGCATTCATAAATCCTCACTTCTACTCTATTATTTGACTAAAAGCTATGTACTCTGAACTATGTATGAAAATTGGTATTGTAATATCTAGCTTCAAAACTTAATGAAGCATTTGTGGTAACTCCCCATTTACGCTACTGCCAATGAATGAAGTACTCCCTATAACTGAATTTTCCCAATAACTTAAACTTATTTTTAAGCACTGAAACATTGTTATTTATTTTAATCATTTTAATTAAAGAGTTGCCTCAAATATGTTATATTTTTCCATACTTCTTTAAACAGACTCGGGGCCATAACTAGGAACATTACTGTGCTTGGTTTAAGTGATGTTACCAAGGGTGACTGAGGTCTGCAGGTTCTTTTTCCCCTTCATGAAATAGTCTTGTACCAGACATGTCAATTGCCAGTGCTCACTGTTGACAGTGTCCTGCCTTTTAATCTCTTGCTTTATTTAATACCCAGTCATGGGCCATGAGACCCAAAAGGACTCCTACCTCTTCTAGGAGTAAAAATGGTAGAAGGCATCAAGACTGCCACTGAGAAGGCTTTGGTGCTTACATTCAGCTTCCTGTCTCAGTCCTAGATGGCTGGCATCAGCAGAAGTCTTTAGGGCAGGACATGAGGCATTGTGTATGGATTTTCAATACTTTGGAAAAAAGAAAACAAATAAAGAAACATGAGTGATTAAGAGACTAGCCCTGGAAATGCTGACAAATAGTGATAAATGAAAAAGATATGATTGAACAATTTCTTTGTGCTAGGCACTGTGCCCTAATAATGTAAATGTAAAAAATAAGACAGTCCCTGACCCTAAAGAGTTTACATGTGAATATGGGGAGACAATACATATTAGGGAGTGGTAGCCATGGAGAAAAACTTTGTTCTGTGAATTAACAAAGATGATGGGTACAGCCATGGGGTAGTCAAACTCAAATAAAAATGGAGGCCACTAAACTGGACAGAACAATCACTGTGGGCCATATGTTAACTTAGAAAACCACATATAAACTTCTGTTATATTGTATTTTTATTTATTTTCTTAAATATTCCCCAATTACATTTTTCATATGTCTCCTGCACTGAGAAGTGATGCACGAGGCACTTGAGTAGCATGTTAGAGTCCTCTGACATAGGAGATTGAAATACCTTTTTCAAAGGCAACTGACAAGAAGATGGCTTGGATGATGAATATTCACTGGCTAAAAATAACAGACTTCTCACCAATCAAGACCTAGGGGCTCACCTGGATTATCAAAGTAGCTTTCTAATTGGTCTTTCTGCCTTTATTATCTTCCTTATAATCATAGGATCATAAACTAGGAGCTAGAAGGGCCTCAGGGGCCAGAGTTTAATCGCCTCATTTTCCAAATTAAGAAACTAAGGCACAGAGAGTTTGAGTATCTTGTCTCAGGTCACACTGCTATTGAGTGTCTGAGGTGGGACTTGAACCCAAATCTTCCTGACTCCAAATCCAGGACTCTATATACTATTCTATACTGTAATTCTATATAGCAAATCATGTCCGATCATTTCCTCTACTCAAAAACTTTCAGTGGTTCCCCATTATACTTGCACCTAAATGAAGCATAGACTCCTTATTCTGCCAGTACACATCCACCACCACTTGGCCTCAACTTACATTTCCAACCTTATCTCATGCTACTCACCTCAATGTGCTCTGTCTTAATCATACTGAACCAACTCACTATTGCCGTCCTTTTATCATGCTATCCAACTTCTGAGGTTTTGCTAATATTACTGCCCTCTCTCTCCCCATTGCCATCTTTACTTCCTCCTAGTGAAACCATTCTGTTTTTTTAACATCTGCCTTGGATGCTGCCTCCTATGAGAAATGATTCATTTGGACCTCTACTCTATTCCAAACAGTATTAATCAGTTTGATATGAATCTATGGGGTAGTGATAATAAGTTCTGTATATTAGGTCCCTGAGCCGTGAACTGCAGATTGTAAGTTCAGTTGTTTAATCATAGTTAGCTAACTAAAAAGTCTTCCACCCTTGTTTTTCCTTGTTTATGGTGACTAAGCCCAGCATGACAGAGGTAACTCTCTCACCTCTACGTGGAAAGTCCCCTAACTTATTTTTGTATTGCCTGACCACTCTGTCTTGACCAACATGAGCAGGTCACCATCTTACTACTACTTAATGGAGATGTCCTATGCTTTGCCCAACCCAAGATCCCCCGTCCTGACATTACATACATTCTAGTTGATGCATCATTTTTGGCCCTCAAAGCAAGGTCTATTAACCAATGGGATTCTGTATTTTGTGTAGCCCCTCTAAAGTGTTTAAGTATAAAAATAAGGCCTTAGAAGAAGGGGGCATCTCAGATCATAAGGAAGATCTGGGATCTACTTCACTGGAGGGGACCATGGAAATTTTAATAAAGTGCCATTGGCTCAGAGCTCTGCCTCAGTAGTTTTTTCTGCAGATTGGTCAATTATAATCCCTGCACTCCTCCTCAAATTTTTGCTGAGGCTTTTAGCTCAAAGATTCTTAATCTTGGGGCCGTGAAATTGTTTGTTTGTTTGTTGTAATATTTTGATAACTGTATTTTTATATAATTGGTTTTCTTTGTACCCCTATATATTTTATTTTATATATTTAAAACATTCTGAGAATGAGTCTATAGGTTTCACTAGAGGGCCAAAGATTCCATAACATGGAAAAAATTAAGAACATCTGTCCTGACTAGAAGTATTCTCTTTTTTGTTAAGTTTTTCATCACTATTTGCCTGTATCTCTCCATTTCATTTACCATATTCTACCATTTATGATAATTGTCTTCCCATTAACTTGTTAGTCCTTGAAGACCAGGGTCTGTATTATGTTATCTTTGCAAGCCCAGTACCCAGGACTTAGGAGAAGTGCCTTGCACGTAGTAGGGACTTAATAGTAATGTTTGCTAAATCAAATTGTACTGAATCATTCATTGTTCCAAAGAACTGATTTGTCTTCTTTGTCTTGTCTTTTCCCTTGAGGCAAAATTCTTACTGCTTCTTTTTTTCACCCTCCAGAAGCTTAGCCAAATTGGAAAGGTGGTAGATACCCTTTAGACAAATTCAAATGCTTTCCTAGTTTTGAATTACATTCAGTCTTATGTGGCCTTCACATTGGATATAGTTCCAGGTTTTTATGAAAACTTAAAAGAAAGTCTGTTTTAAGGATTTCCCCCTTTTTGACTATAAGAACTTTTTTTTAACAGAACAGAATCACATTTTATGAAGTAATATTTGTTGGCTCAGTAGAGATTTCTCTAAAAGGTCTCACTCCTGATTTGCACTGGCAAAACTTACAGTCTGAGCAAATTTGTTTGGAACAATAACTGTTAAAGAAACTTGTAACTGTATTTTTTTTTAAAAAAATTATTTTAGGAGGAAAATCTTCTGGTTTCACTTAGTAAAAGTAGTGATCTGTCTTAGCTGAAATTTGCTTGAAATGCAAACACAAAGAATTTAAATCAATTCTTTAAGGTCCTACAAGAAAAAAAATGAGATGGTGAGCTTTAAAGCAGAAAGCTAAATAAAAACTGGCATAAATAACCCATAGAACTGTCTCCTTTTTTCATACTTAAACATTAGCTTTTGAATTTTTAACATGTCTTGTTCCTTATATGTGGCTTATAAGGAAGGAAAAGACCATACAAATTAATGCACATTTCTTGACAAGATGTTTGCACATGTCCTTTGCACAAGTCTGCTGCTCTATTTATTAGTGCAAAAATAATCTTGAATTAGGACAGCAGAAGAGATGTTTTGCTCCACATATGCACAGACCTCATCTGACTTAATTCTAAGGCCCATATATTCCCATGAAGCAATAACACCTATGATATAGCTATCTAAACTTGTTTGGAACAGTGATTGCCAGGCCACCGCTTAAAGTTGATTGGCATTCACACTTCATCTGAGTAGGTTTGCATTTGGACAAGGTCTTCCTTCATTTTCACCTTTCTTGCTATTTCCTGGGGAAAATGAGCAATCCTGTAATGCTGGTGTGCTTTTCAATTGTAGGTTTGTTCAGTGACCCCTTTCCTGTAAAAAAGAAAGGTCTACATGTGAGGAGCTTGTTAGGTAAGGAGGTGTGAGATTCAACTCTCGCATTTTTCGAATGGATCTTTCTTCTTTCCTCGTTGACAACTGTGAATGATACTTGATTGATGGCATTAGATATATGAGCCTGCTATTTATCCATGGACCAAAGATAAGATGAAACTTGATGAAATGACCTCACATCAGCTTTGGAAGAGTATGAATTCTGACTTAGAGGGGACTCCTGTTCAATTTAACTCAAAAAGCACTTGTTAGGTGCTTACTGCATGAGATCATATATGTAAAGTGCTTTTCCAATCTTAAAATATTCTAGAAATGTTGGCCATTATCATTATTACTACAACGATGATGACAATGACTACTACCACCTATTACAACATGCCAGGCACTGTGGAATCCAAAGACATGTTGATGTATTTTTTCCCCATGTTAATTCTTTCTGCTAAAACAGGCTGCTCAAGAAAAAGACATTCATTAGGTGCACAAAATAAAATTTCTTCTCTGAATCCAACCAAGTCCAGCAAATTCACCTCTAAACCACCCCACATCTGTCAAATATTAAGAATTATGACCATGGCTAATCACAGTGTCATAGACATCAGCGGAGAAAAACCATGTCTATATTGCCAAAGTGAATAAGAGAACTGAGCAATTATCCAGTGAACTCAAGGAATATAAACAACCAGTCTGGATAATTGAAATCTTTAAAATTGTAGTATTCTTTGAGGGAAGCATTATGAGCAAAAAATGGAAACACAAAGCACTCGATTTTTATTTTCTGGACTGATTAGCTGCCCAGCACAAATCTTCTTGTGAGTGTATGAACCTTTGCTTCCCTCTGGTTATACAGATATGGCCTCACCACACTGGAGTTCTACCACAAGAATTAAATGGGATTACCTAACATCTCAATGGATAACTTCAGTCACTAAATGGAGCCTCTACACTGAACTGTGAAAGAATGTACACTTAAAAATGAAGAAATAAAGAAAGAGAGAGAGAGAGAAAGAGAGAGAAGGAGGGAAGGAGGGAAGGAGGGAGGGAGGGAAGGAGGGGGGAGGGAGGGAGGAGGGAAGGAAGGAACACTACTTCAACTTCGATGGTAAGTAACGAGCTTGGAGGTAGGAACATATGATAATTAGTAGAGGTTAAACTGTGTTAGTATTGATACAGGCAATTCATTCTGCTCTTTCTTGATTTTTCTTTTTCTTCCATTTCATAGAAAAGTTTTTATCCCACTGTCTGAGTGATAATAAAGATGTGTGTATGCATGCACACATGTATATATATGTATATATGTGTGTGTGTATGTATATACAGTATATGTACTGTTTACCTCTCTGTGCTTTTCATTTTTTTCCTCAATCCCATCCCAGCTATTCAATAAGGTCCGTTATGCTAATCCCATTTTCCCCAAACAGTGCCTGGATCTGTTGAGGCTGAGGAGCAAATGTGATAGTCTGACTGACTGAGTTGCACTGGAATCCCAAGCCAGAGCTGTAATGAAAAATGCAGCTTATAACAGCACACCCGCTTGAACAAATCTCTTCATTTACTACTGGTGTTTCAATAAGGCGATTGAGATGCCTCTGGAGATCCACAATCCATTTTTCATGACATGACTCAAGGGAAAGCAAAATCTCTGAGAAATTGGATGACTGCTAAGGAAAGTTGAAGACTCAGGAACCTCATCAATTTCCTATTGGCTAGAACATCTGTATAGCTCTCAAGACTTTGGATATCTTTGAAGTACTTAGCCATTATCAAAACTCTTAAATAACATCTAAAAGAATATTGAATAAAATAAAGATGGGAAATGACATATGCCAGTTATTGTTGAAGAAGCAGGTAACTATTTTGTGGAAACTCCACAGATTGGCCAATCTTGGGAGCATTTCTTTAACTTTAGTTTCACTGCAATACATAGGCATCATTACTTTAATGGAGCCATAATATTGTTGAAGTACATTCTTCCCAGCTTTAGTGCAGATTGTAAC
Organism: Phalanger gymnotis; assembly: GCA_028646595.1. Lineage (NCBI taxonomy): Eukaryota > Metazoa > Chordata > Mammalia > Diprotodontia > Phalangeridae > Phalanger > Phalanger gymnotis. The sequence goes on along the minus strand of CM053624.1, from coordinate 270,480,667 downwards.
CAATCCACTCATTCTCTTCCAGTGTAGCTTTCATCATTGTCTTTCTTCAACTCTCAATAGAGGATCCACTCAGACCTTTTCTCTGGGTCTTTTAGTTGGTTATGGAGGCCAATGTGGCACTTGACTTGTCCATCTATTATCTCTCACCCTCACCAAATAACTTCTTCCACCTCCTTTTCCAGACATCCCTGTCCTTGGTGCTTTCATGCCACTTCTCATGGGGAAGTCTTTGCTGATAATGTGTTGCTGCCTGCTTATGCTCACCATGCATCTTTCCATTGCCCTTTAGGTCACCTGAAATATTGAATTCACTGAGTGATTGCGCAAATCGAGGTATATCAAAGTAATGCAATATTATTGCCCTGTTAAAAGTGACAAGTGCGAGGAATAATAAAAAAGACTAGAACAAAGGAAAATGAAGCAAAGAAACTAGAAATAAGAGAGCAATATACATGTTGACTGACTACAGCTATGTAAAACAACATTTTTATAAGCTACACAGAAGAAAAAGTGATAGGAAGGGCACCTAAAGTAGACAAGCTATTATTTTGCTAAAATTTATATTATTTTCTTTAAACTTGTTAATATTTCTAGTCATCTGGTTGTATTTTGGGTTTTATTCTTTGTCTTCTTTGCTTTTGTTCAATAAAACCATTAAGTTTATGATAAAATTAATTTTTTTTAAAAAATCATGTGCTTTTTTACAAATTACAAAGGACTTTCATCATAATAACCTTATGAACTAAGAATCCCACATAATATTCTTTCCATTTTGACTTGCACAGGGAGGCAGAGCTAACAAATGTCGATGTTCCAGGACCTAGAGCTAGGACTCTCCACTTCCAGGTCAGTGTTCTTTTTACTAAAGCACATGTCTCATTGAATACACATTTCTCTTTATGATTAAAAAAAAGATCTGAACTTTCCTTAAAGTGAAGAAATCGCTCAACCAAAGTAACCTGTCCAGGTTTCAGGAGATAGAGCCCGCAAGGTGTTCATGCTTTGTTTCTGAACAGGACCAATGACAACACAGAGTAATGTCTTTACTTCCCTTTGAATGGGATTTAAGTGAGGCAGAGTTGCACAAAGTCATCAACCTCATTCTCTCTTCTAGAGTCACTGAAGTGTAGGGGCAAAAGAAAAGTCAAGACAAGTGGTGGGGGCCCAGGATGCAGTGGATGACCTTGGTGTCCTGTTTCAGCCGCCTTCATGGATGTTGAAATAAAGTGTTCTCATCTGCCCATTCTGCCAGGGAAGTCTTCAGGAGGAGTAGCACCTCTAGTGTCAGGGCTTGCTGAGCCATTTTCAGGGCTGCTCATCTACTTTTTGTATTCACTTGTCATCCAACTCTCACTTGCGATTCCAAGAAGCTGCAGCATGTACAGCAACCACACCCAGGTAAAACTGTCTTGGCAGATGGGCTAAATCAGATTGAAGGTAACCAAAAGGCCTCAAATATTTTGGTGAATTAGGGGGAAATTAGGGAGATATGGCCCTAAGATAGCAATTAAGTAAGTCTCCCAGAGTCACACAGCTCGTGTTAGAGGCACAATTTAACCCCAACTCTTCCTAACCCATGCCCAGTTCTCACCTATTACCCTAGACTGTCTCCAAGGAACAGAATCATGATTGTAAAATACTAAGATAAAGTTAGTTTGTTTAAATAGATAAATAAAATGGCAATGTCAGACTACAAAGGGAATTCCAAAAGTTTTATGCTATTAATTAAAGCTTAAAACTGCACTAAGACATTTGGGATACTCTGAATTTTAGAGGTAATAAACTCAAATCTGTATGAGCTATAGTTTTATTAAAATGTCTTTGGTCTATTGGCTCAAATGTCAAACTAAAGCACTGGGTGTTCAACACACGATTATCTCTATTTTTTCATGTATTTGTCTTAATGAGTGATTTCAATGAAATAGGGATAGTGGTGGGATTCAAACGAATTAACAACTGGTTCTCCACAGAAAGGAGCCTAGGCGCTACTCCTACCCCTGATGTGGAGGACACAGGCCTCACCCCTGCTAACAACTGGATCTCCGAACTAAATCTAAAATTTGGTACTGGTTTGACCAAACTGGCGCGAACTGGTGTAACAACAGTGCTGCTAGCAGCTACTGTGGCTGTTTAAGACCAACAACAAGAGCACACAGAAAGGCTGGCAACACAGGTTCTTTGATCTGCTCTTCTAAAGAAAGCAACTTTAAGGGGTTAACAATCTCAGTTTAATTACACATACATATATTATTTACTTAGTTCAGGGGGAAAAGATCAGCTATCTGAACTTCAGGACAAATACAAACAGAAATTACAAGCATACGTTACAAACAGAGCAAATAACACAGACCAGTCTATTCATAGCAATACATAGTTATCAGAGAAGAACCAGCATCTATCTACCTCAGTTATCAAAGCCGGGGGGCTATTTCAATGACTTGCCCAGAGTCTTCTCACCTTTTCAATGAGTGTACCCTCAAAAGCCAAACAGTATATATACCCTGTTCAGGACCCTGAGGTCTTGAGGCTCACCATCCAGGGTGTGGGAAACCAGGGAAGAAAAGTTGGTTAATCAATAATACCACATCATATACATTGTTTCCAATCAATGACTCTAGATTGTCTTAGTGCTGAGAAACATTCCAAGATAAAAGATGCCACTTTACCCGCCCCATTCAAACAAAGGCCAGACTCATCAAATGTACCTGACAGCAAAAAATCCTGCCCCGATTACTATTATAACTGACTGAATCCCACCACTGCATAGGGAGTTCTCAGCAAGAAAGATGACTGACTGTTCTGCAACTTAGCATCTTAGATGCTTGCCAAGGAATCTGAATGGTTAAGTGATTTGCTCACTCACACAGTCAATACATATGAGAGGTCGATTTGAATTCAAGTCTTCCTCTGCTATACTTTGCAAACAATCCAGGACCTTTTATGGTCTCTATTCCTTACTCTCTAAACTTTCTCTGCCGTGTCATAACAGTCTCCTCACCCTGGAAGTTCATTATGTACCTGATTTCTCATACACTGGAAATATACTCCACAACTGTAATAACCCTTTGCTCAATATGGCTGATTCTTCCCAGAACCTTAATTTTGAGGAAAGTATCTAGCCCAGCCATGTCTTCATTCTTCTCTGGGCCCCAATCTTGACTCTCCACGTTTTCTCTACTATTCCCTCACCTCTCCCCAGGTGTTGTCTTCTCTCCCTCATCTCTAATTTTCAGCTCCGTTTTGCGTGTTTCTTCCCCATAAGAATGTAAGCTCCTTGAGGACATAGAGACTGTCTTTATTTCTTCTTGTATTTGTCTTTTCAATGTTTAGCTGCAGTGCTTGGCAAATAGTAAGCTCTTAATAAATGTTTGTTGACTTGAGTTGTTGACTTTCTGACTCCAAGATCTCTTTTAACAATATAATAATTCCTCTCAAACACTTTGTTCAAGAACATCCTTTTTTCCTAAATGCATAAATGTCAGTCTGACAAAAATAACCTATATCTTCCTTATCCAAAACCTTTTCATTCCTAAACTATGATAAAAATTCATGGTTTGCTTTAAGAGACAATGGGATCCCTCTTACTGAAGCAAAGATTGGATGACTACTCCTCAAATATGTCCTAGAGGAAATGTATCTCCAGTATAGGCTGGACCATATGGCCGCCAGGGTCCCTTTTAGCTTTGATAATTCTGTTATGATGAGGTTCCATCAATATATTTCAAGCCCCAAACTGACCCACAGTCAAACCGCACTGAGAAAAAAATTACTATCATTTTTATGTTTTTTTCTAATTCTCAGGTTCTATAAATCTATTGGATCATTTTCTTAAACTTAATTCCTCTTGATCATTTAAACTTCTGACCCTATATGGGGTCACATAACTGAACATGTGGGTCGCAAAAAATGGCAATAGTAAAAAGTTTCTGAACATACAATGACCAAAAATTAATTCAAAATCAAATGCATAGGGGCAGCTAGGTGACACAGAGAGTAGAGCACCGGCCCTGGAGTCAGGAGTACCTGAGTTCGAATCCAGCCTCAGACACTTGACACGTTTACTATCTGTGTGACTTTGGGCAAGTCATTTAACCCCAATTGCCCTGCCTTCCCTCCTGCAAAAAAAAAAATCAAATGCATAATGAATCCAAGGTGTTTCTGGCCCATCAGTAACTTCACTGCAGCCTTGGTTCTGAATACACAACACGTGCACTTTGCACTGCATTTGCCATGCCATCAGACAAAACTAATGAACACCGCCAGAAACACCCCATCTCAGATTTGAGACTATTGTATATTATGAATTGCAATGTGTTTACTGTACACATGTGTAATGGTAATCAGGATAGGATTTTTTGCTGTTCTCTTAATTGCATTTAATGAGTCTTGCCTTTTTTTGAATGAAGCAGGTAAAGTCAGATCTTTTGTCTTGCAATGCTTCTCAGGACTGGGTTATTGATTTGTGTATGATGTGGTACTTTCCCACACCCTTGATTTCCCACACCCTGGATGGCGAGCCTCAAGACCCCAGGGTCTTGAAAAGGGCATATGTACTGGAAGGTTAACATTTCACTTTTGGGGGTACACTCATTGAAAGGGTGACAAGACTCTGGGCAAGCCATTGAAACAACACCCCCACCCCTTTGTAACCCCGGCTTTGTAACTCAGATATAGGTTCTTCTCTGGTAACTATGTGTTGCTATGGTTTGTGTTATTTGCTCTGTTTATAAGGTATGCTTGTAATTTCTGTTTGTATTAGCGCTGAAGTTCAGGGTGTTGATCTTTTCTCCCTTAACTAAGTGAATGATATATGTATGTTTAATTAAACTGAGATTGTTAACCCCTTAAAATTGCTTTCCTTAGGAAAGTAGATCAAAAGAACCTGTGCTAGCAACCTTTTATGTGCTCTTGTTGTTGGTCTTTCACCTCCAAAACAGCTGCTAGCAACATTGTTGCTACAACATACATAGTTTTCTGCTCTTACAGAAACATTATACCTTAATTATGGAAAAGAAAGACTTTTAATATTTTCTTTTTTTAAATTTATTTTTAATATGTTTAATTTTCAGCATTGATTTACACATGCGTTTGAATTACAGATTTTCTCCCCATTTCCACCCCCCCC
>CM053624.1:270448389-270475042 GCA_028646595.1 Phalanger gymnotis | reverse complement strand
GTGGGAGGAGCTTCCTGACAGGAAAAGGAAGTTATATCACAAGGAATGCAGAGAGAGAGAGAGAGAGAGAGAGCGCAGTTATGTCTGCTAATGGCTGCCCTTGTGATGGTTAGAACTGAACAGGCTGACTTAGCTGTACTGTGAGTTTGTTTTGGGGAAAACTCCAATGGGGGTCAGAGATGGAGAGGCTCCAGGCTGTGATATGGTGTTTTAAGCTCCTTGCTGTTATGATAAAGTGGGCTGACTGGCTGTGGGAGCTGAACATTTGGTTATGGGATATGATTTTCTGGTGTCTGAATGAACGTTATACTTCTTTTACCTTCTTTATGGAGAGTCTCTCATATTCACCATTATTGTTGATGTTATGCTTATTGCCTTAGTGTTACACAGGCCCACTGACATTCCAAAGGGATCCCTATATCTGATTTTAGGGCCTTACTACAGAATTATGCCTCTTTATTCCAACTAAGTCATTGAATGTTTCTGAAAAGTAAGCATTGTCTCACCATCCTTTTTGCATTTCTTTGTTTCCTCAGTACTTAGCAAAGATCTTGGCATCTAACAAACACGTAATACATGCTTGTTGACTTAACATTCAATCTTGCCAAACTGGATGGAGGGAGGGGGTAACTGAAGAATGGGAAATTGGTAGGGGCAGGAGAAGGAAGTATGAGATAACTTCATTCCTATTTAAGAAGGATTTATTTAAGTCAGGATTTTAAAGCAAGAGCCCAAGGCAATGACTTTAATGTCCTGGCTGAGAGAGTTCTTTCAGATTTGTGCTTTCAGGCAAGGGGCCAGGAACAGGTTTCTATCACAAGCTGTAAAATAAAAGGTTTGAACTCTATGATCTCTCAACTTCTCCCTCCAGATTTCAAATTCTATGACTCTAACTGTGGGTTCAGTTTTTTGAGTGAGTACCTTAAATCATGACTCATAGAGATTACTTTCTAGATAAGCTTATATTGACATCATGAGGGAGAAACTCAGAAAAATAGAAAATAGAAAGAAGGATAGACTGAAGCCCTTGCTGTTTATTGAAACCAGCTACTGCTCTCTGGGTCAGCAAAGGTAAGAGGCTCGTGAACACTTCCTCTAGAAAGCTTACGGGAATTCATTCCATTCAATCTGGAATATAGTACAGACAGATGGTCTCCTTTTGGTTTTCCTACTTAGAAACTTGGACAAAAACCTAGCCAGGCAGAGAGAGTATTTGTATTTTGTTGTGGTTGTTCTGTTTTGTTGTGTTGTGTTTTTAAAAGAGAATTAAAAAAAAAACCTTCTGGGCCTGAAACAAAATCAGCCAAAGAAAAGAATTACTAATGTCTTCTATGTTCCTAGTTTGTTTTTACATGTTGCTTTTGCCATATAAATATAAGCTTCTTGAAGGCAGAAAATTTTACTCTCCTCTCTTTGTATCCCTAGTACTTAGCACAGTGCCTGGCACATATTAAGAGCTTTTTTGAGGCTTGTTGATTGACCATCAGTTAAAAGAAAACCTGTCCAGTTAAAACAAAATCTCTAAATTATTGGCTGTTACTGGTAATTTAATACTCTTGTAAATCCTATACAAGAGGCCAAGTTCACTGGCAATGAGAAGTTAAAATTGTTGAGAGAGAGAAAGAGAGAGAGAGAGAGAGAGAAGGAAGAAGGGAAGGGAAGGGAAGAGAAGGAAAGGAAGGAAGGAAGGAAGGAAGGAAGGAAGGAAGGAAGGAAGGAAGGAAGGAAGGAAGGAAGGAAGGCTGGCCTCATATAAACCAATGTATTTATAGGAACACTTTTTGTGGTTGCAGAGAATAAGAAACAAAGTCAATGCCCATCAACTGGAGGAATATTTAATCAAATTATGATGCATGAATGTAACATACATGCTTTGCTATAAGAAATGATTACTATAATAAATGCAGAAAAGCATGGAAAAACTTATATGAACTGACACAAAATGAAGTAAGGAAAACCAAGTTAACAATAAGCTCAATGACTACCACAATGCAAGTGGAAAGAACAGGCACAGAAAAAATTTTTAAAAATCAATGTTGCAAAATTAGAGGGAATAGAATTGGCCTCAAGTAAAAGATATGAGAACATTTAGCTCTGTTTTTTTGGGTAGGGGTTTCACACTGCATATATCATCAGAATTTTTTTATCTCTCAATTGGTTTGGCTATTTTTTCTATTCTTTTTTTTCCTTTTTTCTTTCTTAAAAAATTCTTTGTTGTGTTGGATGGTTCTTTTGCAGGTAGAAGGGAAAATAGAACAGTAAGAAATTTAGGTGATGTAGAAACAAAATGTATCAATATAATTTATTTTTACAAAATAGTGTGTTTCTTGGAGCAGGAACAGTAACATCACCAGAGTACTGTCCTTTAGCTGAAGGGCTAAAGTCAAACCACATGGTCATTTTAGAGATATGAGTAGACAAACAATAAACCTTGTCAATCCTATTAGTACTATAATTTGCTTGGAAGTCATAGGTCAAAGGTGAATGGAAAGTAGCTGTTCAGTAGTCCCCCAACGTGTCTTTATACTCCAATGAACTATTCAAATACTTAATGTCTCTGTATCTGTTCATGGCCTCTGGTAAAACCTTTGTATCTCAGGCATTTTCTACATTGGAAAAAATAAAAGCTACTCCATACTCAATGCCTGTGTTATACATTGAATGCCACTGGGGACCCCAAAAACAACATTTCAGGAAATGTAAACATCAGTTATCCCTAAGTTTTGTTGAATCATCTTCCTGTATCAATATGGCCCATTTGATGCCAGAATTCTTGAAAGTCCTTGGTCCACAGATGATGTAAGAAAAATGCTTTATAAATTTTCAGATAGAATAGAATAGAATAGAAACAGCAGTAGAATAGAATAGAATAGAATAGAATAGAATAGAATAGAATAGAATAGAATAGAATAGAATAGAATAGAATAGAATAGAATAGAATAGAATAGAATAGAATAGAAACAGCAGTAGAATAAATTCAGGGGGCCACATACATTCAAAAAGAATAGAATTTCCCCTTAAGGTAATTCTTTTCTCCCTTCCCATCTTTCCCTTCTCTCCCCTTTTATTTTCTCTTCCCCTTCTTTTCTGTTTCTTCTTTTCTTCTCCCCTTCACCTCTCTTACTTCTCTTTCTCTCCCTCTCCCAATCCTGTTTCTCCCTCTCCTCTTCCCACCCTTCTCCTGTCTCTTTTTTTCTCCCTCTCTATTTCCCTCCCCCTTTATTTTCTCTCCCTTCTCCTTTTCTGTTTCCTCTCTTCCTCTCTCCTCTCCTCTCTTCCTTCTCACCCTCTCCTTCTTGCTTTCTTCCTTCTTCTCTCTCCTTTCTTCTCCTTCTTTGTTCCTGTCTCAATATCTCCTTCTTTCTTCCCTTCTGCCTGTCTATTTCTGTGTCTCTTTCATAAACACACTGTGGTTTCCTTATTTCCTTATTTTCTAATTTCACAGTTAAGTACATTGGTGCCAGGCTCTGGGAGCATGTTGTTTTTCTGAGGGCTTGTTTTGGAATCTCTTAGGGCCAACACAAAACTGCCAAACATCATTCAAGCTGTGTGACAAACATTCTAAGAGAGGAATGACCCCTGCCTCTTCCTTCTCCCCCCCCATAAATCCACAAATAAATGGAATGTTAAGGACTATGTCCAAGGTAGAGGTAATATTTTAATTATATGACAATCAAGAAACATTTTTTCTTTTTGTTTAACAGGTAGCAGACATTTCAGAGGTCTGGTAAAAATGCTAATTTAGTTTCTCACCTCATTTTCCTCAAGGCTAACATTTCATATTCACCATCTCCTTATATGTCCCTGAGTGCTATGCCTAGACATTTAATTTGGCTTCAATTTTGCCAGTTCTCACAGTGCACATGAAGACAGTCCTGAAAGAAGACCTCCCATGAAATGTCTACTGTGAATAGTAGGGAAGGGAATATCTTTATTAATGATTTTGAGGTGGTAGATGAAGTCAGAGCTACTTTCTTCATGAAGCTGCATTTGTATGTAAGGGTTCATGCTGTAATTTGTGACTAGTTCATCATGTTTTTACAGTTTACAATCATGGCAGACATGAAAAAAATCAGATATGGAAGCGACATGCTGTTATAGAGAGAGCACTGAATGATTAAGTTCAGAAACAGGAGCTCTAGTTCAAGGTCTTCATCTAGCTGGCTATGTGATACTGGATAAAGCAATCCACCAGAGGCCTCAGTTTCTTTTTCTGTTAAAGGTTCCTGGCAACTCTGAGATTTACATGCAATGTAGTTTAGTAAATAGGGTATGGGACTTGGAGACAGAATGACCTAGGTTTGAATCCTGCCTCAGGCCCTTCTAGCTGTGCAAATCACTTAATCTCTCAGGGCTTCAGACTCAATGACCTCCAAGGTCCCTTTCAGCTCCACATCTCTGATTCCATGAATTTGTGAGTTGCCTTTTGAACACTGATGTTAGGTTTCTATCATTTAGAAGATTATTAATTGAGGAGGGAACATTTCTGCCCCATAGAACAAACCATACTGTTTTCTAGCTATGAGCAGAGCATAGAATGATGCTAATATAAGCCCACAATATTTCTCTGTGCTTCTTTTAAATAATTTCCTATCCTTATCTGAGTTGTGCTATGAATAATATGTTGAAAAAAATATATAAACATACCAGTCACATTAGCAAAAGCACCTTCACACTAGATTCAACTGGGACTTGCTTGATTTTGGATGAAAAACAATGCTAAAGGTCATAATAATGTGGAAGTAAATAAAGTATCCTAGTTTTTTTTATTTTATTAAAAATGAGGGAGTAGGTGAGCTCCAATTCGCTTTTCTGTCAAGTATCCCAAACAATAACTTATCTATTCTTAGCAACATATCTGCAGAGATTTCACCCTACCTAGCAGTACTGTACTCAACTTTGAAATTCAACTCCCCCTAGACTCTTTCACCACCAGCACCCCCAGTTCTGCCTCTTATGCGCCTTTCCTATAGAATCTGGCAAACTTGACACAAACAGAAATGCTAGCAGAGGCAACTGTGATATTAAAAAAGAAAGAAAAAAGAACCTAATGTAGAGTACATGTCACTCTCCAGATAGCTTTAATTCTTTATGTAAAACATTCACTCTGTTGAGTTCTGGCTTACTTGGGGGCAGCAAGGTATGATGAGAGAAGGGCGAGGTGTTTGTTTTTAATTCCACATTACCATGAGCATAGTCTCAGGTTCTCCAGGCCTGAGTCAATTGGGAGTCACAAGGGTCCCAGAGCACCAAACTTTTAAAACTTCTGATTAAAATGGAAAATTAAATATAGAACAAACGAGTCTCCTTTTGAGGGCAAAGACAATGGGTCTCTTGCCCCAGGTACTATAGTTGGGGTTGCCTCTGCTTTCCTGGAATCCTTGAGGGAAAACTTCTAACTTGTTCCTTCAAGATGGCCTATGTTGGAAGGAAATCAAAGGGCTGAAGGACTCCCAGATAGCACCTGGTCTATTCTTCTGCCTCTAGGCATGCCCTTAAACCACTCTGATAGAATGTGAAGCATTGCTTGAGGTCTTTCCTTTAATTTCTGGCCAAAGAATCTCATTGTAGTTCTCCACATAAGAAGAGCAACAGCAGATCACTTCTTCACCATTAGTCTGAAACACTTTCTGAGTTCTGTGTCACAAAGCATTCCTTGTTTTAAAGACTTCCTTAGCCTTGGGCTACCAGGCTTCCCATTGTAAAGTTTTAGTACCATTTCAAAGTTAGAATCTTGTAGAGATGCTTTGTTTGATTTTACTAAAGAAACATCATATCACTAGAGCTAAGTCATCTAGTCCAACCCCTCATTTTTAACGGATAAGGAAACTGGGGCAAAGTGAGAGGTTAAGTGATTTGCCTTGGTCACACAAGTAGTGTCAGAGGAAAGATTGTTCTGAGACAAATGAAAAGCCAAGAAACAGAGGTTCTGGGTAATTAATAATTGATTTATTAATTAGGCTAGCTGATAACCAATAAATTGTTGGTCACTGGCTTCTCTTGGTAAAAGACCAAACCATGGAGATCGCTGAATGCTTATACCATTGGAAAAGGAGATACTCTTGATGGGTGAAAATCAATCTTGATTGGTGAACAGTTAATAAGGGGGTAGACAAACTAATGAAGAGGTGAGCTAAATGTCTTCAGCTCTTCCTGTTGAGAACATAACTTGATTATGAGACTCAACCACCTTTAGCAATGTGGACAAAAGAATTCATCTCTACCTAGACCACTCTGGTTGGTTTTCTCTTTCATATGCTGAGTTACCCTAGACCACAATAGTGGGGTTCCAGGGCATAAACTTACTTCCTGAGGACAAGAATTCACCTAGATTAAATTCTGTTTGTAATGTGTTTTGGTTGGGTGGGATCCCACCCAAGATCACAGAGCATGTACCCAGATGATTTGGGCAATCTCATCCATCAAAAATGTCTCTCAGAGGCTGACTGAATGACATGAAAGGGCTGGTCTCTAAATGAGGAAATAGGAAAAACTTCTATTCATATAATGGAAAAATAATTACTTCTCTCACCTCCTAATTCCAGAGCCAGTTCTCTTTCCATTGTACCATGGCATCTACTTTAATTAACATGAGAACAGTTCATATGAGCATTAAATGGATTTTCATAGAAATTTTTTAGAGAGAAAACAAAAAAAAAATTAGAAAAAGAGGAATAAATTGTATTAAGAGTTGTCAAAATGGGTTGTCTCAAAAAATCACCTCTCTCTTGTCATAGGAACCCCACAAATAGAAGCTGGATAGCTACTGATCATGGATCTTGAAGAGACAATTTCTAATTGGGTACCAGTCAGGTACTAGATGGCATCTGAAGTCCAACAAACTTCTAAAGCCCTATTACCCATGAAAATCTTTGCCATCAATGATTCAGGATCTTCCTATCGCTACAGCAACTAGGCAATGGCACTGAAATTCTTAGACCATAACAAGAAGCAGCCCATTATTTATAATATCCTGTCCCAAAGTAGGCCAACGAACATTGCCTCCATCACTGTTACCTCTAACAAGATCTGAAGGCCTTACCAACATCTATGGCCTAGCCTTAAAGTCAACAATATGCTCTTTCATTTTTTTGAGAGAGCACATTAGCATTCCTATTCGCTTTGCTTCTGAGAGTTCAAAGGCACAAAACCATGAAAAAGGAGAATTACAGAATAAGTCATTCTTTTCACATACTCTATAGTCCCATTTAGTTCTACAATATTTTTATTCCTCTTTTCCACTAAGGCACCTCCTCTGGGCTAAATCCCTGGAACTGACGCATTGGAGCCTCAGAAAGCAGCCAGTTCACTACTGTGTCTTTCAAGATTCTAGGGATAACCCTGAGATGCTAGGGATTCTAAAAACCATTGCTCCTGATGCCTTTCTGATATCGTTCTCATTCAACAATTAACCAATTGACTTACTAAGTTTTAGGAAAGGGATTTACTAAGAAGGTATTGCAAGCAGTGTTGGCATAAAACATCCTCTCCATTCCATCACAAATACAACAAGGCGGGGAGCCTCAAACTTAAAGGAAACTTCTGTGAATAATGTTTTTAAATTGATAAACTATATTGGATTACAAAGAGAACCAATTATATTGAAATAAAGACATAATTTTTTCCCATCCAACTTCATGGACACCTTGAAATAAATCCATATATCTCTTGGAAAACTGTTGATACCAGGTTAAGAATGCCTGTGGAAGGATATCAACATATGCAGAGCTATGATTAACCCTAAGCAGATATAAATGCTACACCCTTAATTATTTCTTCACTGGAAAGGAGAGCATGTGGGAAAAGCCAACAGATACAGAATCTAAATAAAAAACGGTTAGTGGTAAATTGGAAGTGCTCATTGCTTGTGAACATGCATATTTATATGTGTGTGTATAACCTTGTCACTGGATACTCCAGCCAAAATATCCATATATATAATAGGGAGATAGATTTAAATATAGCCTTCTAATTCTAGAGAAGTAGACATGGGTGATACATTTGAAAAAAAAAAACATAATAGCCTACAAAAGACTACCTGCCAATCATAGAAGGGACTGCAATCTGTGTTGGTAAAGAGAGTATCCACATGGACAATTTCTGAAAATGTTGAAGTAGCGCAATTATTTACTGTGGTTATTGTTATAATGAGTTCATAAGTTTCAAGAGTGCTAACGCTCACAATGAGATGAAGCTAGTAAGGAATGCTAAGGACAAGTAAAAGAGGTGTTCTTAAAACTCTATTGGTAGAAAGATAATGGACTTCACCACTGTCTAAGATAGAATATATTAAAGGAAAATGGGAAGACAAACAAATGCCCCTTAATTTGCTTCTGCTTTCTCTGCCAAGAAGAATGATTTTAAGCCTGAAAAGAAAAGAGCAAAAATGGCTAATTGGGACTTAACAACATAGATAATGTGGAGATCATAAGAGCACACATATCTGCCTTTAATAAAATAAGATCTCTAGGTCTAGATAATCAACCAAATACATTAATGGATCATAGCATCTATTTTCTCAATCAATGTATATTGATACTTGTCCAGAAAAAAAAATTATTGGAGGGTGGGGGATGTTTACTTTTTCTCTATCCAATAAGCTATCTATCTGACCTCTCCTCTTGCCTGGTACTTCCCCTCTTATTCCATATGCCTTCTCTGGAACCAATCCCTCCTTTCTTTCCCCTCAATCTTATTCTTTGATTCCTGAAAGCTTCTGGACTAGAAACTTCCATTTATGTAGTAGAATGTCTCCCGTTGGCCTGTGACTTCAAAGACAGAAAACCAATCAAAATCACTTCATTGTTAAAACTCCTGATATGTCGTGGTCCATCTCCAAGATGTCCTAATCCTGCAGTTGTCAGAGCTACTCTGATTCATGGAATGATGTTGAACCTACAAGCCACAATGATGAATTGATATGACTCTCTACCAAGCCCTGGGAGCAGATGTTCATAAGACTTTAGTGGACTCTGTTCTCTAAGTATTGACTGAAGAACATTATGCCTGAGACTCTCTGACATCATTGGTGGTATCCTTTCCTTTCCTCTTCCTACTCTAGAAGTGGAAGTCTCGGCCTGACCGTGTGGAATTGGTGAGTTATTCTAGTTTGGAGGCGCCAGTCCTAGCACACCCAGTATGTCTGCCTGTAAGAGAGCTAAAGAAGTGTCGCTGGCTTCCCTAGATTTGGAGGCGTCAGATGTTGTGCCAGTTTGGAATATGGGTGTTGTCATAGTACCTCTTCTTAGTTCTTCTCTTTGTTGCAGTGCTCCCTTAGAGATCTCTTTACGTATGTGGCTTTTCTATAATGAGACAAATAAGATGACCTATTACCCAGCGTTGAACTGGATCGAAGAATTCTTCAGGGAAGATTCTTTATTCCTAGCAATGTATCCAGCAATTATATACTTACTATCATGTGACAGTCCATGAATTGCATTCTTTTTTTTTTTTAATTTTTAAAAGGGAATCTTACCCTCAAAAGGGTTAGGAACCACTGGGCAATGGGAAAACTGCAAATGAAGCTGGGGTGAAGTGGGAGGAATCTAAATAGAGGTGAGGGTTCAGGACGGTTTAGTATGCACATGCTGCCTGAAATGCAGGCCTGTGTGCCTGGGATTGGTAAGCCAGTGAAAACTGAAATACACTGATGTGGCATAGCCTACATATGATCATATGTTGCAATGATGGTCAGTGATTCAACTCAAAATACAATTTGAAACTGTAGAAGTAGATTTATTTTTCTTTAACCCAGCAATATATCTTTTTAAAATACCAGATTGCCCAAGCAATTCATTTCAATATACCACCTCTCCAGGGCTGGATATTTATTATGGGAACATTAGGCATGCTGAACATTTTTAGGTACTAGAGTAAGTGTGCTAGTTAATTCTGTAGCTATCCCAATAGATTAAGCCACAAATTAGCTTAAATGAAGAAATGGTATCATATGATCCTGCTCATTCATTTGAATGAATTCCTAATGGTAAAACACTTTCCTAGAATTATTCCTCCTCCATGCTATTTGTAGTATTTATACAATTTTGGTTTAAATTAGCTATGTGTGCTTTTAAATCTAAATTTTTCACAAAGTTGACTCAACAATATTTTGTTCAGTAGAAAATTGTTCCAGGTTCACAGATCACCAGACATTAAGCATCTCTTGATATTTCATACATAAACTATATATAACATGGTTGAGTACCAAGGCATATACTTTGAGGCAGAACATTCATTGAAAAAAGTTGCAGAGTATTACCTATTCAATTACATTGCAAATTTTGTGACTCTAAAATACTTTCCTCACTTTACACAAGTTTGTTTAACCCATTAAAAGCTAGTTTATAGAGAATTTTCCAGAAATTTATTGGTAGATCTACTTCTGCTCAGATTGTTAACACATAAGAATGGGGACTCAAGTCCACTGTTATGGGGGATTGGAGGGAGGATGTGAAGATTTATATAAATATAGAACAACGTGGATAGATTCACTGTCCTTGGAACATAAGAAAACCACAAGATCAAAGATTTAGAGACAGAAGAGCCATTTCAGGTCATCTAGTCCAACCCCAACATTTAACACATGAGTAAAATGAAGCTGTAAGACAAAAAGAGAGTTACTCAAGGTCATATAGCTAGTAAATAGCAGAGCCATGATTTGAAACCAGCGCCTAACTCCAAATCCAGTTTGTACTGCTTTGTTTTTTTCTCCCTAATCCAAGTGTACAGAATCAGAGAGGCATAGCAGATGTAGACAAAAGAGGTAGACATCTTGCTAGTCTAGTTTTCTAGGAGAGTTGGGTTTTTTTAACTTCCCCTCTGCCAAGAATTTTGCTAACCTAATGGTAGAGATCATCTACTCCAATTAAAGTATAGATTAAATGAGAGAGACTTCTAAAGGCTGAGGCCCTAAGTTACTATGTAATTAAAAAAACAACCATATGCACAGTGACAGGGAACACTCACAGGCTGCTCTATGGAGCAAGGATTATTGCTTAAGAAGCCAGTCAAGAAAGTGTCAAGAAGTGTCAAGAAAGTATAAAGGAATGATGAAAGACTTGGACAAAGCAGATGCATGTCCCTTTGCAATAAGGGACTATTGAATCTATAAAATTGTATTGAATCTATAAAAAGTCCAGTTATTTATTAAATTCAATCCAGCAAATATTTATTAATTATTCTACTATATATAAGGCATTGAGCTAGATCTGACAGGAATTCAAAGGCTAAGATCCCTATTTCCATCATTTTAGGTATAAGTGAGATTTTCATAAATAAAATAGAGAGAGAGCATTTCAAGCACTGCATTTTAAAATGCTTTGAAAAAACTATGCTTTATTTTTATAGTAGTGAAAACTTGGGGAAAAGTAGATACCCATTAATCAATATTTATTAAGCTCCTACTATGTTCCAGGTCCTGTGTTAAGCCCTATGGACTCAAAAAGAGACAAAAGACAGTTCCTCCCTTCAAGGAACTCTGGAGGAAGCAATAGGCAAAAAAATGTGCATATTAGCTATATACAAGAAAATGCAGGGGACACTAGAATTAAGATGGGATTGGATATGTTTTGCATGACTTCACATGTATAATTTATATTATGTAGCTTTCTTAATGAGTAGGGAGAGGGGCAGGAATAACAGAAGGAGTGAGAGCAGAAAAGAGGAGAATTTGAAACTCATTTTTTTAAAATGAATGCTAAAGATAAATGGATAGATAAATAAAAGAAAGAAGGGGTAGAAAAGGCTTTCAGTAGATGATAAGCTTTTAGTTGGAACTTGAAGGAAGTCAGGGAATCTAGCAGGCAGAGATGAGGAGGGATAACATTCTATACATGGGGGAGAGAAAAAAAAAGTCCTGAGCTGAGAGATGGAGTGCCTTGTTTGAGAAACAGCAGAGACTAGTGTCACTTGATTAAATTGATTATGAAAGGCTTTGAATGCTAAAAAGATGATTGTATCTTTGATCCTAGAAGCAATAGTCACTGGAGTTTACTGAATTAAGGAAGTGATACAGTTGGACCTGTGCTTTAGGGAAAAAAGTCACTTTGTGGCTGAATAAAGGCTGGATTGGAGTGAAGAGAGACTTGAGACAGGAAGACCCACCAGTAGACTACTGTAATAGTTTATGGTTAAAGCAATGAGGGTCTGCACCAGGGAGGTGACAGTGTCAGAGGAGGGAAGGGGGTATATTTGGGACAGGTTGCAAAGGATTATCAGGCCTTAGCAACAGATTAGACTTGAAGGTGGAGAGAGGGGTTGGGGAGAAACAGTGAGGAATCAAAGATGAGTCTGAGGGAATTGAAGGATAGTATTACCATTGACAGTAATAGGGAAATTTGGAAGGGGGAGAATTTAGGAGGAAAGATAATGAGTTCAATTTTGGACATGTAGAGCTCACTATTTCTACAGCACAGCCAATTCCAGATATCTAAAAGGCAATTAGAAATGCCAGATGGGGGGTCAGCAATGGGTATAGAGGTCTGCAAATAATCAGCACAGAGATGATAATTAAATCTATAGGAATTGATAAAACCACCATACAAAGTCATACAGAGGGAGTAAAAAAAGATGGCCTAGGACAGATCCTGGTGGATCTCTGCACAGTAAGCATGTAATCTGGATGAGGATCTAGCAAAGAAGACTGAAACAGAGTGGTCAGACAGATAGAAGGAGTGCCAGGAGAAAGTGGAGTCTTAAAAAACTAGAAAGACAAAGTATCAAAGGAGAAGAGGGTGATCAACAGTGTCAAAGGCTACAGAGGCCCCATCAAATAGGGAATGATAACACCAACTGGGGAATGGCCAAACATAGCATGATAAATGAATGTAATGGAATATTACTGCTCCATAAGAAACTATCAATATGAAAAACATAGAGAAGCAGGTGAATGAATAGCAACTGATGAAAAGTAAAGTATAAAAACTAGGAAAATAATATACAGAGTGATGACAACAATGTAAATGGATAGAACAAAAACAAAGAAAGAAATTAAATGTGGAAAAATTATAATGATCAAGCTTGGTACTGGAGAAATGGGAGAACACATCTCCTTCCTTGTGGAATTCCACATATACTTGCAGACTTGATTCATATCAAGTTAGTTGTGCTGAATGACACTTTTTTCCTTTTTTTAATTCTTGCTTATAATCAATAACTCTCTGAGAGAAGGAGGAAATCAAGGGGATATAAAAACAAAAGACAAATACCAAGTTATTAATTTTTTATAAAATTTATAAAATTCTTTTTAAAAGTTTACAAAAAATTTTTATAAAAAAATTTTAAGCTTTCATCATGTCCTTTTTTTTAAATTATTTTCAGCAGTAAAACACCCATGAATCATCATTATAGGATGTATTCACCAAGTAGATAATGCAGCCCTTCCATCTATGAGAAAAGGATGCACAAAAGGTTTCTGAGTGTGCATATCTATTATCAACATTATATATAATAGAACAGGAAAAAAAGGTTATGATTAGGTGTCTGGTTCCTCTGGGCACTGTTCTTTACATCAATGACTACATGAATATACAAAGACAAAATCATTCCCCATTCTTTATCCACTCTATTATCACATCCAGGCAAGGCCCTGTGATATCTTATACTCAAAAAACACTGGTGTATTTGAAATAAATTGGAATAAGATCTAATTTTAAGGCTTTATGGGAGAAATTTAAGAGTTTATGAAGGATTTTTGGTGAAGATGATAACATGAAAGGTCTCAGAGGAGCTCAATTCTACCATATTTGCTCTAGCAAAGACTTTTTTTAAAGACCAGACCAAATAATGAATAAAAATCTAAAGAGAAACTACATCAAGTGATTTCATTCAGTATAAGAACTTCAGCCTCCCCAAAAATTAGACAGATAGATATCCAGAAACCTGCAGGCACTGGAAAAGATATTCCATCAAATAACTAAATGGGGGGAGGGGCAACAGGTTAAAAAAAAAGGAAACTTCACAAGAGTGCTGCAGGTATATGGAATATCTCTGTGTGGGGCTGGGGGTGAGGGCAGGGGGGGTGCTGTAGGGAGAAAAACCTCAACTCCTCAGAAGGGGAAGAGAGGATATTTAGAAATGACAGCACTCTGACCATGGACATGAGATCAGCAGTGCTCTAACCAGGTCACCCTTGGCGTTGGGGAGTCTGCAGCACTCTGATCTGGGATATTCCAAAGGACCCTGAAGAATCCAAGAGTGTTCAGAAGCGAAGAAGTGAGGGGGCAGATTCAAAAACCTATAGTTCTTTGACCACAGATACCCCAGAAAGTAAGTTACTCTGAATTTAGATGCTAAGAAAGGACCCAAAGAACACAGACAATACAGGATACCGAAACTTGTCAGCACTCTCAGTATAGATATACCAGACAAGATGGCAGTCAGCAGCCAGAGTCTGGAAAATTGACATCAGAACCAAATAGGGTCAGCCTAAAGGTACTGTAGAAAATAGAGCCTGGCCCTAAAACAAAATTTCAAATGAGGAATCATGTCTAGAGATATTATTTTAAAAGAAGACACTAAATACTAGGAAGAAATACCATGAATCAAGAGATGCCCAAGAAGTAAATTCAGTGTGAACGGTGTTACAACTACAAGCAGAGCCTTGGAGGGAAATAATGGTTGTTTACAAGGACTGCAAGAGTGTGTGAGGGAAATAAAGGAGATTAAAAAATGAAACAATAAGTAAAATAAGAATTCTAGAGGAAATAAAAGGAAACAGAATGTCTTAGCACAGGAGAAAAACCTTACCCTAAAAATAGGCTCCCTAAAAAGGAGAATGGAACACAGAAAACTCAACAACTCCAAGAGGTGAAAGTAACTAATAAAATAAAATCAAAAGGCCCCAAAACGTAAAAGAAAATGTAAGGGATTGTATATGAAAACCTGAAAAACATGTCAAGGAGATGCAATTTAAAAATCAGACTCCCTGAAAATCATACCCCTTCTCCACCAAGGGAAAAAAAAACTTCTATATACCATATTTCAAGATATCATAAATGATGGGGCAGCTAGGTGGTGCAGTGAGTAGAGCACTGGCCCTGGAGTCAGGAGGACTGAAGTTCAAATCCTGTCTCAGACACATGACACACTTACTAGCTGTGTGACCTTGGGCAAGTCACTTAACCCCAATTGCACTGCCTTCCCCTTTGCAAAATAAAAAGAAAAGATATCATAAATGAGAACACTACATCTATTAAAAAGATAGGACAAATCACCAACTGGGGAATAACTAGATACATTATGATATATAAATATAATGAAATACCATTGTGCCATAAGAAATTATAATAAGGATAGATTTAGAGAAACTTGAGACTTGTGTGAACTGATGCATTCAAGTGAGAATGAGAACAATTTATATAAAACTTCAGCATCATAAACACAAACAACTTTGAAGATTTAATAGTCAATAAATATTTATTAAGTACTTACTATGTGCCAGGACTTATAATAAACATTGGGGATATAAACATAAAAAGACAGTCCCTGTCTTCAAAGGGCTTACAATTTAACGGGAGAAGACAATATACCAGAGGAAGCAGAAAGAGAAAGAGAGTTGGGGCTCAGGATATAGAAGTCAGAGATGTCCCAAAGTAGCTTAGCCAGGTAGAAAATGGGAGTATGTCTATGCTGAACTGTCTTCTTAAATGGAGGTTTGGGGGTTCATGGCTCCACCCTTCAATCAGAGGGGCAAAGAGTAATGGTGAGAAATGAGTATCAAGGCTGATAGAATCTTGTAGGATAGTGAGGTTTTCCAAATAATGAGCTTTCTGGGGCATGGTAAGAGATGTCAGAGAAGTCCCAAAGTAGTGCAGTCAAGTGAGAAATGAGAGAACTCTTATCAATGAGGTTGATCGACCGTGATGACTCCAGAGACCTCGTGATGAAGTATGCAATCCACTTCCTGACAGAGATGTGACAGACTCTCCAGGAGCAGAATGTGTTACACATTTTTGTACAAGCCAATGTGGAAATTTGTTTTGATTGACTATGTATTTTGTTAAAATGATTTTTATTTTTCTATTTTCCTCCAATGGGGTTGGAGTGGGTTGGAAAAATAAATCTTGTTATACAGAGAGGGAGAGAGACAGAGAGTTAAATGAAAATAGTGGTCACTTTCTAAAAGAAATCTCAAAATGAAAACTTCCAGAAATATCAAAGCCAAAATCAACCCAGAATTTCTAGGTTAAAAAAAAATACTATGAAGGAAGAGTTTAAGTACCAAAGAACCACAGCCAAAATCACATAAGACTTGCCAATTACTATTTAAAGAGAAAAACCTTGGAATACGATTTTCCAAAAGGCAAAAAGATAAAGGCTTACAACGAAGAATATCTTATACTGTAGAACTAAGTGTAATCATTGGGGGGAGGGGGGCGGAGCTGGAGAGGCAGGATTGGCTTTATAATGGATATAGACAATTTCAAACATTTTTGAAGGGCGAGTAAAAACTTTAAAATGAAAGCACCTAAGTAAAGAGAAAGCTGGAAAGGTACTACATTTGAGCAATGGGAAGAGGCTAAATGATGACTAAGTGCTTGTGTTCTTTTAGGGAGACATAAAATGAGAGTTCCATTGAAAATCTAATTACCTATAGGGTCGTAAAGGCAAACGGAAGTAAAAAGGCTATAGATGATTTTGTCCTACTTTGATGGTCTTAAGGGAGGAAAAAAAAAGTATATGCAGGAAGAAAATAAGGAAGAAGGAGGTAGAACTTATTATTTCTCACAATGGCAGTTTGTAAGAAGAAAAACATACAAAGGCGAAAGACCAATTTGCCAAGTCCTGACTATTTTACCTTTGTAACATTTCTCATCTACAATTCCTTATCTCCTCTGACACTGCCCCCACTGTGGTGTGGGCCCTCATCACCTCATGCTCAGAATGGGCCAATAGCCTGCTAGTTGGTCTTCCTGCCTCAAATCTCTCCTCATTCCAGTCCATATTCCATTCATCTGTCAAACCAGTCTTCCTCAAAGACAGGTCCAACCATGTAATTCCCCTATTCAATAAACTCTAATGACTCCCTACTGTCTCCTGGATCAAATGTAAAATCTATTTAGCATTCAAAGTCTTTCATTGGCAGGCCCCTTCTTACTTTTCTAGTCTTCTTACACCTATCTCACTTCTACATAGCCAGCAATCCAATGACAATTGAGTCTTTGCTGTTCTTCACACCAGATGATCCATCACCCAACTCTGTGCATTTTAACTGATTGTCCCTCTTGCCTGGAATTATATATCGCTCCTCAAATAACACAGCATGCAAAATCATAGGGTTCAGGGAGCCCTTCCAAACCTCCTTTGTATAGGAATATTAAACTAGGAAGACTTATATGAACCGATGAATAATGAGGTAAACAAAACTTAAGGAACAATATACGCAATGACTATGAAGAAATACAACTTTGAAAGACTTAAGAATGCTGATCAATGCAACATCACCTGTGACTCCAGAAGACCCTTGATGAAGCATGCCGTCTACCCCTTAACAGAGGAGTGATGAACTAGAGGTAAAAAAAAAATGAAGCATATGCTTTCAAACATGACCAATGAGTAGATTTATTTTCCTTAAAAAAGCTTACTTGTTATGAGAGGGATACTTTTTTTTTTCAGGAGTATGATTGGAGAATTTTTTTTTAATGCAAGGAAGAATTTTTTTTAATGTAACTTTAGGCAATAACTTAACCTTTCTGATCTGTTTTTTTTTTTTATCTATAAAATAAAGGGACTGGACTAGATAACACCTAAGATTCCTTCCCTTTTAGCTCTGAGTCAAGGCTTAAGATTTTACGATTTTTTGTATATGAATGACCTTTAATATTGGACACAGGGCAAAAATACTTACCTTGATATTCTGACTTTAAGAAACATTGTCTTATGCTTATAAACTTGGGTGAATCCATGCCTTCTATGATGAGAGCTTTACTAGATCAGCAACGGCACTTAAGTGATTTCCAAGTATGACGCCTACTGAAGGGCTGGCTTTCTGACTGGCAACAACCCCTCCCTTGCTCTGTGTCTCTTTGTCTGTCCTTACAGTTCTGTTGGCAATACTAATGATTAATGGGGAAAGGAGATTCTCTGGTATTTTTTTTTTACTGTCAGAGAAGACAAGCTGTATAGTACCGGATGCCTAGAAGACTCATTAATAAGATATGGAGTGTCAGCGTTGCATAATGGGGAAGGCCACACTCATTATGAGCAAGGGCACTCATCATAAAGGAATTCTGGGCACAAACAACGATTTGCATTAAAAGGCAGGCAAATGGCCAAAAGCGCTTCACCCCATTTGTGTATTGAGAGGTGGGGGTTGTCAGAAAGGAGAAAAAGAAGCCATTTTGAACTGAGTATTCTACTTTCAGGAAGCCCCTTCTTATAAATTTAGACTTGGAAAGTATCTCAGTAGTGATATAGTACAATTCCTCCATTGTACAGATGGAGGAAACTGAGGCCTGAGCGTCACAGAGACAGATAATGGGATTCAGACCAAGTCTTCTGGCTCCAAACCCAGTTTTCTAGTGCAAAGTTAAAAGCCTAAAAAGCTTTTAGGATCATAGATTGGTAAGTAGAAAAGACCTTGGGAATTATACAGTCTCACCACTTCATTTTACAAGTAAGAAAACTAAAGACTAGGGACGTTAGGTAACTCACCCCAAGATCACACAGATAATAAAGTAAGTGGCAGAAAAAAATGAACTTAGGGCCTTTGAATCTAAATCTAGTTCATAAGATGTCACGTTGTTCCCTCTCTACTATAGTATTGTGAGGCATGTGTGATTTCAGATGGTGAACATAAACACACATTAGATAGCCAAAGTTTACATGAATAGGTTCCCCAAGTATACCTTTAAAGGAATTGTGTATGATTTTCATATATAAAAGAGAAACATTTTGTTGGAAAAGAGATTTAAAGGTTACATAAAAATTGAATTATTTTTTATACCTAACAAACAGCAAGCACAGTGGCATCTTGTATTCTCTATTCCTTGCAGTCAATTGTGACTATAAAGATGTGTTCTATCTGTCCTAAAAGCTTGGATGATCTTTCCTCATACCCTCATCAAGGATGTAACAGCAGAGATAATTTTGTATGGTGACCCCCTCTGGTCATTAATATCAAGTGAGAGGTAAAATAGGGAGATGTGTGTGCTCACCAAAGGTGTTTGTCACTGTAACAGACAATGTCCTGCACAGAGTCTAATTGAAGTGGGATTTTCAATAAATAGTGGGGTTCACCAGGTGCTTCAACTGGCAGTGGGCATTCTGTTGATTACATCAAACACGGAATACTGCCAACCTACCTATCCATAAGGACAGGGAGAGGGACAACACTTGGGATTTTGGTGGTATAGGAAAGCCCTAAGTAAACAAGCTCCCCCAATATGTCAGCATTTTTTTCTGTAACTTATAGACTCAGAGTTGCCTAGAGCACTAAGATGGTAGGTAACTTGCCCAGGGTTACATAATACGTATTAGAGGTTGGAGCTAAACCAAGGTCTTCCTGACTTTGAGATAGTCTATCCACTAGACCATTCTCTATAAATTATGCTATTCTCTATACACAATGTTCTAATTATTAAAGAGGAAAAAAGTTTAGTATAACTGTCCACACTGGAAAAAGCGAAAGGTTGCTCAGATTATGGTATGATAGAGATAGACAGACAGACAGATAGATAGATAGATAGATAGATAGATAGATAGATAGATAGATAGATAGATAGATAGATAGATAATCTGATTGATACTGAAAATGGACAACTGAATTGAACAGCAGGGGATTAATTTTCTCTTTGGAAAAGTATATGGTGCTTTAAATAACTGCAAGCTTCTCCCTCAAATAAAGGCTCATATTTTTCACATTAATATTCTTTTGAAAATGCTGTATGGCTGCAAGTCATGAAATACCATAACGTCAGAAGAATTAAAACCGAACCTTAGCCAAAGGGCAATAGAGAGGGGCATGGTGGAGATGAATGGACTACAACATATTATCGGTGAAGAATTATGCAGAAAAAGTCAAGTCAACAAGCACCTATTAAGTATCAACTCTGTTGCCAGGCAAAGCCAGGCAATAAACATACAAAGATAGTACTGGTTCCTGTCTCTTCTCGATTTCTTTGGAATATTCTTTCTCAAAATGATTGTTTCTCCTACTCCTTTACTTCATAAAACTAGAATTTCTTCCTCCAAAAGTAAAAAGTAAATGACTATCAGTGGCCTCTTTTCAACTCAAGCCCAACAGACCCTTTCATATATATATAAATGTGTATGATACATACGTGTATATACATCATAAAATTTTTTGACTAATTTCCACACTTCAAATCAGTAGAGCTCAACTAAACTCCAACACATTCTTGTACCTCAAAAATCCGTAGGAGAAGAATTTAAGAGAGAGTGATAATATTTGAAAATCAGAATCATAATTTTTGAAAATGAACCGTGTGCCTTCAGAAAGTGTCACCCAATGGATCGAATAGAAGAAAATCCATTTTGAAATTATTTCTAGACATTTTCTCCCTCTTAATTACCACCACACTAAAGAATTTACCACTGAATTTGTAAGAGATTCATTTTGGAAGGTGGGTTATATGAAAAAGGTTAGCAGGTCCTTTGAAGGTAACCTCAAGGACCTTACCACATGGGTCAGTAGGACCCTGCCAGGATCCTGATGCTATTTTCACAATGTTACTAGGAGATTTTAATAACTTTTTACTTCTCATTTAAAAACTTTTGAAAGTCAGCTCACCTATGTCTGTAAACTGCCTATGTATATACCTATATGTATGTATGTGTGTATATATATATATATATATACACACACATACTTATATATACATATATATGTGTATATGTATATATATACATACACATTTGATTACATCTTGTTATAGTGATATTTAATGGGGATTCGTGTAAATTCCTCTATTAGTATTAATTAATTCAATTTGACGAGTATGGGAATAGCGTCAGAGAAACAAAGAGACAGGACACAGATTAGAAGACCGTGATGCCAATCAGTGATTAAAGACCTTTCCCACCCATTCAATAGGCCTCAGGTGGGGCCAGTTAAGAGGAGCTTGATGAGGGCTTTGTTTGTAGGCCAGCCTATACCCTTTACACAGGCCTACACTATTTACCTACTATTAAGCCCCAGTCCTACACCCTTTCACTGATTGGGCATGGAGACCTAGGGCCCTAAAAAGAGTAAGTGGCCATCATAAAGTTAGAATTCAGAATTCAGCCCAAGGAGGGGAAGTAAGAACTCAGAGACGAGAGCTTCAGAGAGAGTGTGGAGTGGAGAGTTGAAACCAGGGAGCTGCAGAGACCAGAGAACCGAGAGGGGAAGAGAACACAGGCAAGCAGACAGTTGGGATTCTGAGTGTTTATTGAGAGGCCTCAGAATGGAGGAAGGTTAGAGGATGACTTGGTTCTTGGCTGCAATACTGCATTATAATCTCCTTGTTATGTTGAGGTGGATTTACTGGTTTTGGAATATGATTACTGTTATATCGAATTGGGGTTATTGGTTCTGGGATTTGATCCTCTGGTGTCTAAATAAATGTTATGCTTCCCCTGCCTTCTACCTAGAGAATCTCTTATACTTTGAGATTCTGAACTATACAGGAATGTTCATGGTGGACTTTGAGGTTATGAATCTTGCCTTACTCAAACAAAGACAGAGATTAGAATTAAGACATGAGACAGCTGAGGGACAAGGAGAGAACAAAGACAGAAACAAAAGATGAAGAGACAGGGAAGACAAAAAAGAAGGGAAATGAGACATACAAAGTGAAGTGCAGAGACATGAAGATACACATAGACACATAGGTTGGACATTATATGTGGTCTGATTACACATATGAGAAATATGGAACTGTCTATTTCCTACAACACTCCATATCCATCTATGTGACTGGAAGATTAGACCAGATGACCTATAGATACCTTCCAACTTTCAACATCTTAGGGACATAATGAACTAATTTTATGACAATTTTTATGGCCCTTCAGCTCCCCAAGTACTGAAAAAGAATTTTGTATGGATTGTGGGCCATTTACCTCCCTACAATTAAAGGATCCTAAACATCCATTATCATTTTGACTTTAAATGAAGCTTATTCAGAGATTTCATGCCTAAGACTAGATAAGTCTCATTTCCTTGACTCAAAAAAAGAAAGGATGAGCTAGGTGGAACTAAGTGAGAACGTCCCACCTCCAAGCCAGCCCAGTAGGTAAGGAAAGAAGTTACCTATTAAAATTTCAACCTTGTTGCTTTCTTCAGTGAGGAAAAAAAGTAAGATGGGAGCAAGGAACAAGTGTCAGTGAGTAAAATCAGGCTCCACAATAACATTTAGTGATTACAGATTAATTCTTTTGAGTCTAGAGAAGTAGATCTAGAACCAATAAATAGACATTGACTAAAAACAGATTTAGGTTCAATTTAAGAAATAATTTTAAAACAACTACCCTCATCCAACAATGAAACATTCTAGATTGGGAAATAGTGAACAGGGAATGCATTCCTGGAATCATTTAAGCACCTGATATTGGGTGAGGGGTGCTGTGGAAAAAATCCTCAAATTAGATTGGAGATTGGAATAGATAGTTTCAAAGATCCTTCCAACTGCAAGACTCTACAAGTAAAAGAGCAAACATCCCCATCTATTAATGGAGTGTGTGATACAGAAATTTTATGGAATCAAGGGAGAGGTTAGCAAAGAAATACATCAGGAGGAAAATGTGTTGTTTCCTTTAAAAAAGAAAGTAAGATTTTTCTTCATCATTATTTAACCAAAATAGCAAATAAAGAACTGTCTTTGCCCTTTATTTCTTTTTTATTGACTAGCCAATGTTCAGGAACACTACAATGTTCTCTCAACTATCTATAGAAACATCCATTCAAACACAAGATGGGGAACTCTCAAAGGAGCAGAAGAGTGTCAATGCTTGATTTCCTCTCATTATATATAGGTGTATTACAAAGCTCAGCTTTCCCCATGAGAGCAGTATTGTCTGCTTTTCTTCTTTCTCTTCTAGCATACCTCCAAAATAATAATAATAAACATTTAGATAAAAATGTGCAGCAATAAACGGATCAGTATACAGCACTAGCCTTTCAAATTAGCAAGTCAACAATTAATATTTAAAGAAGAAATAAAAGCAGGTCAGCAGCAAGCATGCCCTGGAAGTCATCATAAAGACAATTTTTATTGACATTTTCATTTTGTTGACCCATTTTTATGTGCTTTTATTATAGGATACCTTTAGTCTCTTACACAGGAGCATTATTTCCAAACCTCTAGAAAAAAAGGAAGAATAAAAATTGGAGCCACTGCTGAATATTTTATCAGTATTCATTAAGAACTAAACAATAATGATGAGTCAAACTGAGTGCAAGGGGAGAGGGAACTACTCGTATGTGCCAGGGAGATGTCACAAGGGGTACATAAGAGCCAATGGGCTACTTCTTATTACACAGACTTCATGTTCTTATCACATTACTGCAGAGAGCCTCATGTCCAAACCTAACTGAGGCTTGCTTTTCCCATAGGCATTTATATAAAATATAACCAATTTATGACACCGTTCTTATTACTGGTTGGCAATTGTGGAGACATTTGACAGTAGGATTTCAAAGCCAGTCAACCTACTTTGTAGATAACCTTATACTGAGGATGAAAGCAATTCAATAGCTATTGGTCTATTAGCCAGTATCTCAAGACTAAGGTTACTGTTTGTCAATAAAGCAATTTTAATTCTTCCAAGCCACTATAGTAAGTGTATCTTAGGCTAACCTAAGATAGCCTAGTTCATGTGAGAGGTCATCGTAAACAGCAAACATCTATTTAGCAAATAACTATTTTCAAGGTGCAATAGAAAAGTAGCTATAATGTAGTGGAAAATGTCCATAACTTGAGGTCAAGAGACCTGGGTTCAAATCCTGCCACTCATGTCTACAGCAAAGTGTGATCATTTCCTAGCTACTTAACTTTTTTGAGCCTCAGTTTCTTCATCTGTAAACTGGGACTGTAACACTTCCAACACTTGCCAGACAGAGTTGTTGTGAGCAAAGCACTTGACACAGCCTAAAGTGCTATGGACATGTGAGTCAGTTTTACCAGGCATTAGAAATGCACAGAAGGATAAGACATCGTCTCCATCTGCAAAGATTTGTAGTCTTTACAATGAGGTCTATAGAACTTGGATTTAGAATTGGAAGGGATTTCAGAGGTTATAGAAGTTAACCTTCTATTTGAGAGATAAGAAAACTGAGACTCCGAGAGATTGATCAATAAGTTAATAATCATTTTCAATAGTGTGCTAGCAAATGTTAACAACTGGCTCTCCAAAGAGAGAGAAAGAGAGAAAGAAAAGGAAGGGAGGAAGGAAGAGGAAGGGAGGAAGGGAGGGAGTGAGGGAGGGAGGAAGGGAGGAAGGGAGAGAGGGAGAAAGGGAGGGAGGGAGGGAGGGAGGAGAAAAGAAAAAGAAAAGTATACATGACATACTTTTGAATTTAATCTGCATTGTTATTAATATTTTATCCATCACTTTAAGTCTAAAAACATTAACAAAAGAATACATCAAGCCCTCACTTGCAGTAAACAAGGTATAAATATTCAAACTGAACATTTAACAATCACTTCTCTCTAACCATTCTGAGCTGGCTTTAGCTCATTGCTCAGCATTTTTTTGTTTCTACCAGATCTCCTAATTTCACCAACATAGGGTGCCCCCAAATGAGGAATTCTTCTTCTAGTATAGATCAGAATCATCTCTACAGCTTATGCTCTTGGAGAGAGTTATCTGGGGCACTGAGAGATGAAGTAATTTGCCCAACAATATTGTAAAGATGGAACTTGAACTCAGCCCTTCTTGAATCTACATCCACCATGCCATGCCGCTTCTCTCAACAACAATGTATTGTGTCTTTGATGTGCCTGGTGCTGTTCTAGGCTGAAGATATAAATATAATAATGAGAGAGTCCCTGAGCTTAGGGAGCTTACAGTATAGTAGGCCACAATCCAGGTAGTTGTAGTCACAGAAGGGGACTGGTCAATGTAAGAGGAGACATCTTGAATGGAGCAAACAGAGAGAAGTAGATTTCCATACTCTTTCCAGTAGTAATGGTAATATTGACTTGATAATTGATCTCTGAGTAAGAGGAGAACAGTAGCAAAAAGGGAGAGAAGGAGGTAGGAATGAGCAATTGTACAAAACAGTCAAATCCGTTAAGTGACAATTGCGTAGTACTAACAATAAATAATAAATTGTGGAAGCGCAGAGAGAGAAACCATCATGGAGGACTGGATAAGTGGGGAAGACTTCACAGAAGAGGAGAGACTTGAACTGAGCCTTGTATAAAGGGTAAAACTTTAAAAAAGAAAAGGAAGGTGGCTTCCCAGGCAGGGATAGATGAGTAGAGCAAAAATACTGAGACAGGAAGGTGAATGACAAGATTGGGGAATGAAAACTGTCTTCAACTGGATGTCTGCCATTGTGGAAGGAAGAATAGATTAATTCTATATGGCTCCAGGAGACAGAAGTAAGACCAGCAATTGAAAATTACCAGTAGATGAGAATGGTTCCTTCAGAGAAGTAATATGAAATGAAGTTGGAGATATAGAGAAGAGCCGTGCCTTGAATCAGCCAAAGAGTTCTGACTTTATTTTATATAAAGCATGCAAAGGGCAGAAAGCAGGAATTTAGGGAACTTAATGTGGCACTTGTAGATAACATCGATTGCACGGTGGGAAGAAGAATGTAAGGGACATGATTTTTAAAACTTTTGTAAATCAGGTCCAGGCAAAAAATGATAAAGACCTGAACTAAGGAAGAGGAAATATGAATAGAAAAAAGGAAATCCATCCTTGCTATGAAAGTAGGAATGAGGAAACATCAGAACTGAGTGGATATGGAGAGTTGGCATGGAGAAAAGAGTGAATAATGACTTCAAGTCTATTAATTTCAATGGCTGGAAGGATGAGAGAGAGAATTTTGGAGGAGGGAAGCTTTAAGGGAGAAGATGATGGGTTCCAGTTTAAACATGCTGAGTTTCAGATGCTGATGGGACTAGGTGGCTCTTACCAGCCAGCAACTGACAATGGAAGCCTAGAGTTTAGATGAGAGATACAGGCTGGATGTACTGATGTGAGAGTCCCTTGTCTACCTTATTTCCCCATGTATAAGACACACCCTTTTCCAAAAAATTTGGGGTCAAAAAACTGGGTGCATCTTATACAGTGGTTGTAGATTTTTTTACTTCCATTTCCTACTTTTTTGCATTTGTCTTGTGTGCTGGTAAGCAAAATGGGCTCTTAAGCTCTCAGTTCAACTAAGTGCCCTTGGAGAGTTTGGCCTTTGCTTCCTTGATTAGATTTGGGTGTCCTTGGTGCCTCCTTGCCTCAGGGGAGGGCTTAGTTTAGATATGAATTTGAGTGTCTGGGACAGCAGAGGCTTTTAGACCAAGTGGATTTAAGTCACTCTTTGTGGTGATTCTAGGTCACGTGGGTGAGTTGCATGTGTGACTCACCCCTGACTCCGAAAGAAGATATAAAACCAGGGGTTAGCCTTCTCCTCTCTGGAACTCTTTGCTGCAGCAGTGGTGGTATGTGACTCTGGGCCAGCCTTTGTTCTGAGCTCCTGGGCTGA
>CM053624.1:270423137-270447889 GCA_028646595.1 Phalanger gymnotis | reverse complement strand
CTTTTAAGGCATTCTTCTCCTCATTGGCTTTGTGAAGCTCTTTTGCCATTTGTGTTAGTCTATTTTTGAGGTGTTATTTTTTTCAATATTTTTTGAGTCTCCTTTAGCAAGTTGTTGACTTGTTTTTCATGGTTTTCTTGCACCACTCTCATTTCTCTTCCCAATTTTTCCTCTACTTCTCTTACTTGCTTTTCCAAATCCTTTTTGAGCTCTTCCATGGCCTGAGACCAATTCATATTTTTCTTGGAGGCTTTTGATGTAGGATCTTTGACTCTGATGACCTCTTCTAGCTGTATGTTTTGATCTTCTTTGTCACCAAAGAAAGATTCTGTAGTCTGAGTTCTTTTGTGCTGCTTGCTCATTTTCCCAGCCAATTACTTGACTTTTGAGCTTTTTGTCAGGGTATGACTGCTTTCAGAGTGGAGAATGCTTTGTCCCAAGCTTCAGGGGTTTTGCACTGCTGTTGTCAGAGCTACTTCTATTCTGAGGTGGTATGAAACTCCTCTCCTGGCCTGTGCTCTGATCTGTGAGTGCAGGCACTCCTTTCTGCTGTGTAACTACCAGGAGGACTCCCTCTCGACAGCCACGAGAAGCTCTGCCACCTCAGTGCTCCACCTCCCCCAAGGACTGCCAACCAGGACTATAACCCAGATCCAAGCAGGGCAAAGTAAAAGAACCTTGCCTCAGCACCAGCAAAGATATCCCTGTACTCCTGCTCTGATCAGTCACTTGATTTCCCACACCATATGGGCCTGGAGCTGGAAGCAGCCACCCACTAATGCTATTGCTGCTGCAACTGTTGCAGCCACCTCCATCACCCTGGGGCTGTGGCCAGAGCATACACTTCTCTCACCCAGATCCAGAAGTTTTACCACTGACCTGCTATGTTGTCTTTGGCATTTGTGGGTTGAGAAGTCTGGATACTGCCACAGCTCAGTGATTCAGGGCCCTGAGGCCTGCTCCACCTGGTCTACTCCAGCCTGTTCTGTCCTAGCACATCCCATGTTGGGCTGCACGTCGCTCCCGGCACAGTCAACAGACCCTTCCCAGTGACCATCCAGGCCATCTTGGGCTGGAGACTTGCTTCACTCTGTTATTTCATGGGTTCTGTAGCTTTAGCGTTAGTTTAGTGTCATTTTTTACAGGTGTTTGGAAGGATTTGGGGGAGAGCTTAAGTGAGTCCCTGGTTTCAAATCACCATCTTGGCTCTGACCCCTAGGCTGGTCATTTAGACATATGTGGTGTTCCCAAGTCAAGGAGTATCTGTGTTCTTAAAGTGTAGCTAAGTATGAATGATCCTAATGAGTTTGAAACACAGAAGTATGGTTTATTCTTATTCAAGAACAATCTCTTAGACCACCATGTATATTATTGCACCTAGAGCATGTCATGCATAGTGGATGTCTGATAAATATTTGCTTAACTGAATACTTTAAAGTTGAAAATTAAGGTCAGATAAGAGTAATTAGTATCACCACAAAGACAAGGAGAAGGAAAGTAATGAACTGAAGAGTTTTGTTTGTTTTAACTAGTTTTACCTCCTGAAGTAGTTTGTCAAGACTAGCATCCTACCCCCTAATAAAGCAGGATTGGGGCAAACACAGAAATTAATAACTAAAACAACTGGTGAATTCCTACACCAAAAGAATTTTACTAATTCTTTTGTGCTATATACTCTAGCTTACTTATGATTAGTATATTCAAAAGATGCTTGAGGTCTACTTACCCTAGATTAGTGCATTTATAAAAGGCTTAGGCAAATCAATTCAGTTTCATGGATCTCAGTTTCCCCATCTGTAAGATGAGTGAGAAGTTTAGCTGCTTGCTAAAATCTCTTCCCATTATGAGAAGCATTATGGTATGATGGAAAGTGTACTGGTCTTAGAAGTCAGGAAGAGCTAGTTTCAAATTCTGCCTGTAATAACTACTTGTGACTCTAAACAAATCATTTATATATTGATATATTTGGATTCAATGGCCTCTAAGGTCCCTCTGAGATGGAGCTCCCTCTGTCCTCCAGACCATAAAACAACACTGGTCCTAGCAGCTGAGGCCACTCAGATTCTGCCTACTATTCTGGGTAGGACTGATTTCCTAGAACCAAACTTGGGCTGCCTCATGGCAAGTCTGAGACCCAGATTGCCTGCAGAACAGACTAGTACATGCAGACCTGCCCCTTTGTCATAGGAGTATACCACCAGTGGCCTTTATGATTTCGGCAGTTCAAAAAGTTCATAATATCTATGTCTCTATGCCTTGAGATCCTGATTCAAAATAGTACACCTCACCATGAGGCTTCACAGTCCAGTAGAGGCAACCCTGGGTTCTCAAAAGCTATGGTAATAGAGTGTGACCTTCAGTGGTTTCCCTTTTGTAGTTGTATTGTTATTGTTATGTTGTTGAGATAGGTTTTCCTCTCTGTGAAAAATACTTTCACTGAAGCAAAATGGAAACTGATATGTACTTGGTAATTTTGCCTATAGGCTTGAGAGATTATGTGACTTGTCATTTAGTCTATATAAGGCAGGCCTTGAATTCAGGTCTTCCTCTGTACCAATTGAATGCAAGCTCCTATAATGGCAAGGAAAGTGGGATTTTTTGTTGTCTTTTGTTTTGGAGTGCTTCTCAGCACTAAGGCAATCAAGTGCCTTTGATTGAGTCTTGCCTTTGTTTATAGGAAGGGCCACACCCTTTTGCTAGTTAGGTCAGGAGAGGTGTGAAACCTTCGAGAGGTGTGAAGCACTCCGACCCTGAAGAAGTGTATACATACTCTGAGGTTAACGTTTTGTTTGGGGCTTACTCGTTGGAAGAGTGTTGGTGTGAAGACTCTGGGTAGCCATTAAGGAGACCCCTGCCTTTGAAAACCCAGACGTTGGTGCTTCTCTTTCCTATAACTGTGTATGTATTCCTTATGGTCAGACAGATAGAAGCCTGTCTGTTGATTTGTGTTATTTTGTTTATAATTTCTGCTTGTAATTTCTGTTTGTATTTGCTGTGAAGTTCAGGGTGCTGGCTTTTCTCCCTGAACTAAGTGAATGATATATGTATGTTTGATTAAAGTGAGATTGTAAACCCCTTTAAGCTGTTTTCCTTAGAAAAGCAGATCAAAGAACCTGTGCTAGCAGCCCTACTGTGTGCTGATGTTGTCAGTCTTTCACCCCCACAACAGCTGCTAGCAATATTGTTTTTACAGCTCCTTGAAAGCATTAACTATTTTTTGGTCTCTTTTATCCATAGATGTTTGTAATATAACAGGTGGCTATTGTTCATCTGGTATTTATTAATTACTAATAAATAGTTATTGATTAATAAATGTCTTATTCATCCAAAGAATGAATAAAGCATTACTTGTATTTCAAAACTGAAATTATTCTACTTAAGTTTGAAGAGACTGACCATTATCAGTTTTTCTACCAGGTATTAAAAGGCCAACCTCCTAAATCATAGTGGGGCTGCAGTCTGCATGAGTAGAATGATTATACATTTCAATGAAAATACAAATCCTTGAATATTTATATCATTATACATCATAGATTTGGATTGGAAGTGAACTTATCCATCACCTGGCCCAATACCTTCATTTTATACATAGGGAAACTGTAACCCAAGGAGGTTATATGATTTGCCCATTGTTCCAAAGGGAGTAAATAGCAGAGCTGAGATTTGAGCCTACCTCCCAATCCAACAATCTTTCTACCATTTCACACTCTGTAGGCCAAAATGTCTGTTCAATAACAAATTAGCAAAATTTGGATTCAATACCAGCTTTTTTGTTCCCTTCCCTTGCCATTAGACCACCCCGTTCTTCACTACAGGGGCATATTCCTTTCAAAGTAATTCAATATACAGATAAATGAAAGTTCAACACCCTCACCCAGTGCCAGAGCCCTAAAGGCAATCAAATATGTCCTTCCAGGAAAATCCAATTGCACCAGGCTCCGATGTGTTCAGTGACTTATTTGAATTTTTCCATTTTTTCCTGCTCTCACTTTGGATTAAAGTTCATATCTTTTGCAGCCAATCACAATGATGTTTGTGGCTTTTCCTCTGCCTTTGGGGCATTTTTCCCCCATTCAGTTATTATGCTCCTGTGGGTGAGAATTTTTCCTGAATATCCCAGTCATCTAAAAAGACTTTCATTTGCATTAAGCAGGACCAAATGCTCAAGGTGATCAATTTGGACGAGTCCTCATCATAATTGGAAGACTTCAGCAAGGTTTATGGGTAGGTTCTTTTTTTTCCTTTAATACTTCAACCCGTTATAGAGAACAGCCCAAATTGTTCCAGGTCTTTGCTCATTAATAGCATAAATCATGCAAAATGTTAGAAGTCACTTTTGCAACCAGTATTTGATGGGGAATTTAAATTAGACCACAGAGGGGAGAAAATGGTAGTACTCCTCTGAGGCTGTATGATTCATTTCTTGGTGGCAGACCAGAAGCTGAAAATGTGATACAATTTTATAATGAGCAGAAGCATAGACTCTGGCCTTCATTCAGTTCCAAAAATAGTTAGAAACAAGGCTGACCAAAAACCCATCTAGTCTCACATGCAGAATATTTTTAGGGTCTGGCTTCATGTCGGACCTTCTTGGACTCTCAATTTCTCATCTCTCCCTACTGCATCTCCCTACTCATCGTTTCCCTAACACTTTACAGCATCTGTATTCTGGCTAGCACTATTTGCTTCCCCCACTTGCTACTCCGATCTCTAGGGGCCACCAGCAACTGATTTTTGGTTTTGTATTTTTTTTTCTTTTTCTGATCAAGCAAGGGCCTTTCTTTCCTTTTTTCCCTCAAGGCTGCTGGGTTATCTCATGTATATCATCGCACACTGGCACTGTGACCACAGCGCTGTATACATCTCCTCATCCTACAGACAAAATGCATCCCCTCACTTCAGTGCACTCAGCCCATCCTATCTCAGTATGAAACCATCCAGGAGTATCTTAGCTTTCCTCAGAAGTCAGTTTGCCCTAGGACAATCAGGTACAGTCACTCTATGGCTTTGCTATTTTTGTCAGTCTCAGTGACTTTTAGGTTACTTAACATAAAACCCCGTGCAGTATTTCAGTTTTATGCTCTGGTTCTAAATCTCTGGATGGAACAGTAAAGGATGCATAACTTGCTTGGCTTGAAGAACAGAGATTGTGAAGGGGATTTAGTTTTGAATGGTTGTAGAGGGTGCAACAGAGAGGGAGGGAAAACTCAGAATAATCAGATCCAAAGAAAGAAAACCTTCAGTCAACTATGTATCATTTCAGAAATAAAGTATTCTGCATTTTGTATACAGTTAATTGCAGAGTTCTTGGGGAAATAAAACCCAGCAACATTATCACAAGTTACCATATAATTACCATTGCTTCCAATGAACTTACTACATAGTTACTACATTATTACAGCAAAATAAAACATGTTATTTCATGGTAACTATGCAATTAGCTCATGTCACCACCAAATGTACACTTATTAAATGAACAAAGAAATAAAATGTTCTCTTTCCCCCTCCATACTTGTGAGTCATAATATTGTCTTTCTTTTAGAAATGACATAATGAATCTATGTATCAACACAGGAAATATGCAGATTATGCTTTTACTAATCATTTTTTCCAGTGAGTAAATGAATACCTTGGAAACAACAGACACTCTGTGCACAAAACAGTTGTAACACAAGATAGGCAGGCAACCAGCTCGACTTTTAGCAAAGAGATTC
Organism: Phalanger gymnotis; assembly: GCA_028646595.1. NCBI lineage: Eukaryota > Metazoa > Chordata > Mammalia > Diprotodontia > Phalangeridae > Phalanger > Phalanger gymnotis. The sequence goes on along the minus strand of CM053624.1, from coordinate 270,442,175 downwards.
AGGCAGTTAATGAAAGAGAGACGTGTGCTTTTTTGTTGCTGTTTGGAGGGGCGGGTGTTTTTGGCAAACAGAATGCCTCAGAAGAGAGAAAGAGTCAGAAAATGATTGCAAATATTTCAGTCTCTGTCAGTAGAAACCTGAAAACACAATACCAACAAAAAATGGGAATCAGGCTGGATACACATGGAGGGAATATTTTCCATTTCTGTAGCACACTGTGGTGTGGTGTAAAGAAGGCTAGATTTCGAGTTGAAGTACATGGATTCTAATCCTGTTTGTTTTTTTCTATTACTAGATGTATGACCTTGAGCAAGTCACTTAACTTTTTCTCCTAATATGTAAATTGAGGCATTGGACTAGATGTTCTCTAAAGCTCCTTTCAAATCTTACTCTATGATCTTATAAAACAATGCAACAAAACCCTAGCATGTCAAGATTTAAATGACTACTTTTAAAAGTATACCACTCAGTGAAAATTTTAGTTCCCTGCTGGAGGCTGGCTGATTGACACTGGGATGATTGGACTTTGCAACGGGAAGGTAGATTTCAGACCACCAAAGGATAGTGATGCCACAAGCTCTCTTAACGCTTTAGCGTCTCTATAGTTAGAGAGCTGTCTTCAATCACCTTTCAACGAAGCTAATTGCTAGCTGCTTACAATAATGAGAATGAGGCTGTTTATTGAAGCTAATTGATTTCCAATACTACAAAATTAATTAGGCAGAACAGGTGATCCACAGCTTCTCTGAGGCATATTTTAATAGTCTCTTGATTTAAGAAATTAACAAGGAGATTAATATAATTTAATTTGCTGGTTGCCATTTTCTAGAAAATGACTTTTTAAATCATTCAGTGGAAAGATAGACAATTTGTGCCCTACCTCAGCCCTCTGCATTTCTTTTCAATCAACTCCCATCAACACCCCATATCTACCTAAGGAGAAACAATGTTGGTTCCCTAACTCCTCTGCATTTAAATTCTGATCAGACAAATAAAGATTCCGAAGAATTATCTGAACTCTTTAAAAGGTTTGTTTTTTTTTTTTTTTAGTGTCACCCTCTTTGATTGTCAGAAAGATACCTAGGGAAAAAATTGTCTTTGTCTTCTAATATATACTGCATTTATATTTACACATGAGTTCCGTAATTCATGGCTGATGTGTTATTTGGAGAGAATGCAGACTGAATGGAATACCAACTCCCAATATTTCCATTATAAGACAATGTAAAAGATGGTTTTTAAAAAGGGGGAAAACAAATACAACATAAGTGAATAAATTCCAGTTCGGAACAATTATATCATTCCCTTTAAGCACAGCCTCATGTAAATTGTTGACTAATAGACTCCTGTCAGTCTGGAAGTTTGTAACAACATGTTGCTCGTCTTAATCGTCAGTCCCGTTTCTTCAACATTTTCATCAATGACCTATATGAAAGCCAGGATTAAATGGCATAAATGGATTTGCAAATGACATAAAGCTGGGAAAGATAGTTAATACATTGGATAATAGAAATGGAATCCTAAAAGATCTCAATAAGCAAGAATGATACTTTTTCTGCCCCAGAAATTCCCTAATTTCTGTCAAAGTTCAGCTCAAGGACCACCTAATACATAACAGATTTCCTGATTCCTTCCCTCAGAGGCAATCCTGACCCCCCACCCAATTACTTTTACTTATACATGTATACATCGTTTTTCCCAATACAACTGGTTCCTGACTGGCATGAGTATTCAATTCCATGAAATGGTACCACATGTATTTGAATCACACTATTTAAAGTTATAATTGTGTAAAATATGGTCATTGGTTCTAGCCCAATGCAAATCTGAAATGAGAATTCAAATAATGCGACTACATCAAAGGATTCATGATGTGCACTAATTGGGACCTAGCTTTAGAAAGTAAGCTCCTTTAGAAAATTGGTTATTACATTTCTATTTCTGTATACAGAGCTTCACAGTTCCTAACACACAGTACTCACTCGTCTGTTGAAAGAATGAAAGAAATTAGCTAATATTTTTTTGAAGGCACTGAATGTCCTGTGTGTAACTTCAAAAAAATCAGTACTACAAGTACCAAAGTAAGAGAGGTTGGGATTAGCAGATATGAATTCCCATGAAAAAGATCTGGGAGTTTTAGTGGACTACATACAGGTTCAGTGAAACGACAGTATAACATTGCAACCCAAAATAAAAAAGCTGACTGGGTTGGGGAGTGCAGTGGGGAGAGGGGGAGAAAGGAGGGAGGGAGAGGGAAGAGAATAAGGGGGATTTCATTGGTATAGGAATCCAACTAGGGAACACCCTCTAAAATGCAGTTTGGCACCTGCTTTCCACCTTCAGTCTCAGAGAATTTGAGGGGATACCGAGAAGTCAAGTGACCTGTCCAGGGAGGCAAAACTTGAAGCCAGGTCTTCCCAGCTTTGAGTCCAGCTCTCTGTGCTACATCACTTCCCACTAGACTCTTCATTGTTTCTTGAATAAATATTAATTGAGGGGAGAAAAAAAATGGATTTAGAGTTACAGGACCTGGGTTTGAAACCCAGACCTGCTGTTTACTACGTGTGTGACCGTAGACAAATCACTTAACCCTTAATCTCTACGGGATCATGTTTCCTCACCTGCAAGGTAAGGGATTTGGACTAAATGTCCTCTTTGTTCCCTTCCAGCTCTAAAATTGTGGTCATATGAGCTTCGGTTCTGAGAGATTTGTTTTAGGATGGACATTAGCAAGGGTAAATGTCTGCCTAGAAGGACACGCAGTATGCAAAGGGGATTCAAAATCATGTCATGTGAGGGTCAGTTAAAAAAGTTGGAGTGTTTAGACTGGACAAGAGCAGAGTGAGGGGAATCGCAGTATCGTCTTCAAGTCAGAAACGTTCAAGTTGCTTCCCAATCAGACCATTGGTATATCATAATGTTCGGTGTTGGGTGCCACATTTTAAGAGGGAAATTAATAATCTATAGATCATCCAGAGGTTATTCAAGAGTGTCAATTATGTCATTTAATGTATTAATTTTGTTTAATTCAGAGAAGATTTAAGTGGGACATGATAGCTGTTTTTCCATATCTAAAGTGCTGCCATATGGAAGAGGCCTTAAGACTAATTCTGTTTGAAACCAGATGGCCAAACTAGAAGCAATGAGTGGAAGTTAAAACTTCCCAATGAGATAGCTTTCAGTTCAATGTAAGAAAAAAAATTTTCTCACAATTAAAGGCACCGGAAAGTGGAATGGACCACTTTGGGAGGCAATAGGTTCCCGATCACAAGAGCACTTCAAGCAAAAGCTGGTTGCTATCCAGGGGATTATGGTTCAGGTATGGATTGGAATTGAGGGCCTTTGAGATCTTTTCCAACTCTAAGATTCCACATTTCTGTGAATTATTTGAAGAGTAATCATGCATAAGAGGGCTTAGGTTTCTGTTTGGCCTAAGAGGGGTAGAATAAAGGGAAGCAGATTTTGGCTTAAAATGAGAAAATTAGAACTATCCACTCCCCCAAAAAACAGAATGGATGTGATAACTTGGCGTGATAACTTTGACAAAATTAAAGGTCTTCCTGAAAAGACTGCACTTGTGTACAGGAATATTATAGAGGGCATTTATGCTTTATATAGAGGTTGGATGCCCTGCATAAAGGCTGAGAATGGTAAAGTAAGAAAGAGTGGATTTGGAGTCAGAAGACCTGGATTCTTATTCTACCTCTTCTATATACTACCTCTGCAACCTTCAAATCACATCTTCTATCTGTTTATCAATTTACTCACTTGAATAATTAGAGAATAAGACTAGATGATCTCTGTGGTCTTTTCTGTTTCTAAATATTATACAGTTTCTTCCAAATCTAAAATTCAATTATTCTAAATGCCTTATATGAATTTCTTCTAAACCTCCAATGGTATTAGAGGATTCCTGTGTCCTCAATGATCACTTTAAATCTAAAGAAAGTTTTTACATTATTAGAATAGAGAAAAATCTGGATTTGTTCTTCTTTCTTCCAGTTACAACTGAGGCTATTTTTCCCCTAAGGACAAAAACAATTTTGTGGGGAGGCTAAGAAAAGGGACCTGTCTGGCTCCATACAGGAGCAAAGTAGGCCTGGGATAGGGTCACTATGGCAACAGGATTCTGAGGATGGCTCCTTCCTTCCCTCCCAGCACTAACAGTAGTGAAAGCTAGTTTGTCTCATCTTCTAACCAGGCTATAACTCTGGCTGTTCCTAGGGGGAGTTGCATTATGCTGGTGGAGGTCCATACGCACAGGGCTAGGATACCTTGGTGCCCTGGGACAAAGCCCCCATTCACCCTGAGCTACTAATAGCTCTAGTTTTTTTCCAGTCCTTTTGGGGCTGATACATAGACACATAGAGTCTATCTGTTCCTCAGTAAGAGTCAGAGTATGTATGACAAGACCTGGAGCTGTCCAAAGCTTTCATTAAGCACAGGACACTGCCATCCTGAAGCCTTCATTTGATGTAGAGAGGTCGATAGCATAGCCTATCTTTTCAAATTGAGCATCCTGGGAGACTGAACAGCAGAGTTGAAAGAGGGGATGCTTCAAAAGAAAAGATCAGGAAGGTCTTTTCATTCTCTTCTTGGTTTTACTGTCAGGTTTTGTTACCTTTTATTTTTTGTCTCTAGGACACTAGAAATAAGCTGGCGAAGTTTCAGAAGAACACTGTATAGGAAAACCCAGCCCTGGGAGCCTCTATGAAAAGGGAAAATGATTTATGATGGAAATTGACAGCATTTTCCCCAACTCCTACCTACACATGCTTTGAAAACCTACCTATAACTGTCTCCTAGAAAGTGGACTCTCTCCATTCAAACTGTCAAGTCCCTAAGTATGAAAAATAAAGTGGACAATTTTTCTTGCCAGTGAGGTAACTATTAATTCTACTTTTAGGGTGCCTTTTAAAAATCATCCACTAGAGAGGGGGGGGGGGCTTGAAGAAATCTGCCCTGAGGTGGATAGCATTAACTGACAACATGAAGAAGGAAAAAAGCATTCATGGCCCTGCTCCCAGGGATTGTGTTCATAAAAGTGGGAATTAGTGGGAAAAGATCAGCTTTCCTTCTTTTCCCAGGTGGTAGCTGCTGCTTTGTATTAAAAGGAATATACCCATTGGACCATCATGCACACTTTGAAAGGAAGCTCGATATTGTCAAAAGTGCAAAGATGTGCCATACCATGCTTTCATATAACGAGTGTTACTGCAAATAAAGACATTACAGTGATCTTTGTGGAGCTGAGCTCACAGATGTGTTCTCATTTAAAAGTACAATTAAATTGCCTTAAAGAAGAGAAATATTATTGTGCAAGAGATATCTGAGATATAGTCTTTACCTAAGAATCTCAGTATCTTCTCACCTGAAGGCTATCCATCACCACTGCTAAGTGTCTCCCTGGGAAGAAAAGAAGTTTTGCCCCTCAGTTGTGGTTACGATGCTTTTTGTGTCTCTCTTAAGTGCACATTTCTCCCAAACTAATTTGCTTCAAAAGCAAAGGGATTTAGACATATGCTAAGGCTCTCATATCCATTTCAATAAAACCTCAACCTTTTCCTTCATAGGCTGACAAGTGATATTAACAATAATAACAGAAGAAAGGGCAGATAAGTGGCACAGTGACTAGAGCACAGAGCCTGGAGTCAGGAAGACTCATCTTCCTGAGTTCAAATCTGGCCTTAGCCAAGTACTAGCTGAGCAAATCACTTAACCCTGTTTGCCTCAAGTTCCTCATCTGTAAAATGAGCTGGAAAAGGAAACGGAAAACCACCGCAGTATCTTTGCCAAGAAATGGGGTCATGAAGAATCAGACTGTGACTGAAACTACCCAATAATAACAAGCAGAAGATAAGCAGTCATAACAGCTGATAATTAACTTATATGATAGATACATATAGATTTCTAAGTGCTTTGGACACATTCAAAGGATCATAGAGGGGATCTTAGAGGTCATGTAGTCCAATTCCCTTATTGTATATGGAAGCAGGGAAGGAGAGCTGATCAAAAAACTCCTGATCAATTGATTTCCCAAGTTGATATAATCACAGAAGTTAATGAGCAAGTAATAGTGACAAGGTATCAAGATTTTAATCAAAAGTACAAAGGCATATCTACAGGCATTTCCTGCAGGAATGAATTGGGAAGATCTCTTAGAATTAGAAGGCATCTAGACATTGGGTGGTCAAAAATTAGCCACCCCACCCCCCTGGAGATTCTTTAAGACGTGAAGTCCACTCTGGAAGTTAAGAATAAAAAGCAGGATACGGCTTTGAAGTGAGGCGTATGAGTTTTCTGGATCAAGGAGAGAGATAGCCCTGGGTGCTGGGAATTGAACTGCGGAATGGAACCAGTCCCGAGAGCTTGATGAGTAACATACACAGTAGAGATTCTGTGATGAGGTAGAGTAGCAGGACCGCAATCCAAGAAGGAAGAGGCTAGCAGGGCCCTGGAGCGATGGAGTTGTGATGCGCCTGGGTTGTGTTTTTGCCATGGTCACACAGTAAGTTTCAGAATTAGAATTCTAATCAGTCTTTTCTGACTCTCTATTATTCCACACTGCCTTTCAGATACTATAAGAGAGATAATGTGGGTCTAGTCAAAAGAGTATGGGAACCATGGGATTGTAATTCTAGTCCTAACTCTTCTTGTCTATCTAATCTTTCTCAGACTAGTGGGACTCTCTTTGCCCCAGGTTCTCTTCTAATAAAACAGAGGATAGTTCTCTAATTGACAGGAATAGTACATGCAAAAGTATTATATACATGCAAAAATGTTATGCATTCCTAGTTCAGCAAGCATTTGTTGTTTTCCCATCTAAATATGTGACTTTTGAGGCAGCTAGGTGGTGCAGTGAATAGAGCACCAGCCCTGGAGTCAGGAGGACCTGAGTTCAAATCCAGCCTCAGACACTTGACACTTCCTAGCTGTGTGACCTTGGGCAAGTCACTTAACCCTGATTGCCCTGTCTTCCCCCCTCCAAAAAAAAACCATGACTTTTTCTCACACTATTCCTACTGCTTTAAATCTCTTCCTCCCTCCCCATCTCTGCCTATCTTTACTACCTGTTCTTCTGAATCTACTTCAAATTCCTTCATGAAGCTTTCATCGATCCCCCTCCTTGAAAAAACAAATCTTCCTTGTCTTATCTTAGAATGCGCACTACACTTAGGCACTTATTGCACCTACCAAATCTCCCCATTTCTCAACTTCTCTATAAACCACATACCCTTTTTAGAATGGAATATCCTTGAAGGCAAAGATCTGTCATATTTAACTTTGTATCAGTCTCCTGTAGTACCCTGCAAAGTGCATAAAACAGAGAAGCCACTTGGGAAATGTTTGTTAATAAAGGGATGTCAGAGTACCCACTGTGTGTATCAAGGACTAGACAAACATGAGAGATAAGAAAGAAGTAAAAAACTATAAATAATAAGAATAGTAACTAGCATTTATATAGCACTTACAATGTACCAGGCACTGTGCCAAGTGCTTTACAATTGTGATCTCATTTGGTTCTCACAGCATCCCTGTGAGGCAGGTGCTGTAATTATTCCCATTTTACAGAGGAGAAAACTGAGGCAAAAAAAAAAAAAGTTGAGTGACTTGCCCAGGGTCACATAGCTAGGAAGTATCTGAGGCCATATTTGAACTTAGGTATTCTTGACTCCAGGCCTGGCACTCTCTCCTACACCACCTAAATATTTAAAAACCCAGTTGCTAAGCCGATGGATTTTACCAGAGTTGGGAGATATGATGGAATAATATATTTATATATACTCATGGAAAAGGGTGTGTGTGTGTGTGTGTGTGTGTGTGTGTGTGTGTGTGTGTGTGTGTATAAAAGGGGTTTTAGGATTATGTCCAATTAGCTTAATAGGAAGACTTCCCAAGGGGCTTGTGCTGAGCATACCCGAATCACCTAACAAAGAGACTCCCCACGTTCCCTTCCACATGGGTGAGGGTAGCCTCTTTTGGTTGACTACCTGGCCAGAAACGTGGCATCTTTAAAACTGGCCAGACTGGGATAGTCTCTCTCTTTCTGAAACCCTCCTTTTTGCTGCACCCAGAGGGTGAAGATCATAGTTCACTCACAACCCACTTGCTATAAATTGAACTCGTAAGGGAAAGGACTTCCTCTGTTCTCCCTCTTTTACTCCAGCTGCAAGAAATGGTTCTAGGGGTATTTGTTTCTTTGCTATTTTGTTTGTCTTCAGTTTCGGGTACACAGGGTTTCAGTACCAGATTCAAGAGCACAAGCCATGGCAAACTTGGAACCAGGATATCAGGTGGAATGTTGCAGTCAGGTAGCCTAGCAGGGAAGTCAGGGTACCTGGGATTTGAGCCTGATAGAAGGTTTGGACTTGGACCTTGGGGCTGTCCATTATAGGAACTGAGCTATAATTATGAACCTAATCCCTTCCCTCTCCCTAGAGACTAAAGTTGTATAGAATTATGTATCCTATGTGATGGGAGGTGGGGGAATAAATTTGTATATTTGTGATTATGCTTTTTGAAGTAAATATTCCTTTGTAAATGCTAATCTGGCTTTCAAGTGGCTAAATGGAACTGCATTGTGGAAGGAGCACTATCATGGGCGCTGGAGCCATTTGCTGAGAGCTTAAATATCTCCAATCTCAGTAAGGATACCTGAGAACCCTGGGGGAATGATGAAAACAAAACACACCTGGCTTTCCAGTGGTGGGAGCCAGGTTAGTCAGTGTTACATGTATATTTTCAATAGTCATCTATTTAACAGATATTTACTAAAAGTAGGCTATATAGAAGGCATTTTGTTGGATGGTGTATATTAGTCAATAAAATCCAATCCCTATTGTTTCAAGGACAAAATAGAAATTCTTCTTTTGGCATTTAAAACACTTTACAACCTGACTCCGATCTATCTTTCTAGCCTTTTTATGGATTACTCACCTCTACCCACCACCCCTCATCTCTGCAGTCCAGACAAATTCAGCTCTCTTTGTTCCTCTCTATCTCTGTATCTTTGCAATGGCTATCCCCTCCCCCTGCAATGCATTTTCTTCTCTTGCCTCATAGAATTCCTCATATCTTTCAAGACTCACTTCTCTTTTTTTAAATATATTTTGATTTCATTAAATACTACCTAATTACATGTAAAATATTTAACATTCATTTCTTTTAAATTTTGAGTTTCATATCCTGCTCCCCCCTCAAACTCCTCCCCCCTTCTTGAGAAGGCAAGCAATTTGATATTGTTTATGCATATGAAGTCATGCAAAATATAATTTTGCATTACCATGTTGCCTTCCATATTCCAAATAAATATTTTTTACTTATAAAGGTCTCACATGCTCTTCTAATCTTGCTGTCTTTTGATTTTGTTCAATTAATTTTTTTTCTTCAACCTCTGAATTTTTGCATTTTGATTCTACTGCTTTAGAATTTTGCTCTTGTCATTCTAAATTCTCAATTCTCTTAATAGACTCAGATTTCTTTCTTAAGAATTCTAGTTTTTGTCCTTATGTCTTTGATATTTTAAATTGATTCTTTCATTGTTCTTCTGAATTATTCTGATGATGCACCATTGTTATTTCAGGGCTAACATGAATTGATTGCAAACTTGAACCTTCTTCATAGAATAAAGATTTAATTTCTTTTGCTATAATACTTATCCATTAAGGTGATCTCTTTTCTTGAATGTTCATACCTCCTCCTCAATCAGATTTTACTTGTTTTTATTAATCAGTCTGCTGATTTTTATATGGTGTCCTTATGGTAGCCATATTTCTTACTATCAATCTTTTCCCTTCTCTACAGCCAGTATTGTTGTATTCCCTACATCTCCAACCTCCTGTACTTGCTGCTTCTTCCTTGTTCTCTGAGCCCACCCAGTTGAATGAGATATATGGTCCCAACCCAGTCTAACACAGTTGTAGGGAGACTACAAGTGGCCAATATAATTTTGTGGTTCACATACCTCTCTAAGAGATTCTCCTCAGTTCTTTGTTTATCTCTTGGCCTTCAGTTAGTTTTCTATAATCTTCAAATGGAAAGGAGGAGGAAGAAGAAGAAGAAGAAGAAGAAGAAGAAGAAGAAGAAGAAGAAGAAGAAGAAGAAGAAGAAGAGGAAGAGGAGAAAGAAGAGGAGGGAGGGAGGGAAGAAGAGAGGGGAAGAGAGAGAGAGAGAGATAGAGAGAGAGAGAGAGAGAGAGAGAGAGAGAGACAAATGAATTAAATTCTCGAGTAAATAGAAAGAGAAGTGAAGAACAGATTTTTAAAAGAAAACAGAATTTGCTGCATGTAAATGGTACGTTTAAAATACAAACATACAGACATATACAAAGTAAAACTGAAGGGAAAGAATGTAAATTTATTTGCTTCAGGCAATTTTTAAAAAACAAAACTATTTCATTATTTCACATAAGGCAACAATAAGAATTAATGTTATCTGGAGAGATAAATAAGAAACATACATTATGTTTAAAGACATCATAGACAATGGAAAAAATAACACTATTACTAATTCCTTAAAAGTAAAGCTAGGCAAATTGCCAAAAGACACAGACAGTAAGAGAAAAAAATAGCAGTAAAACTTAATTTTCCTATCAGAGATGTATAAATGCAACAGAAATACAAACAAGAAGGAAAGTAGGAAGGCAAACAGATTATTATAGAAAAGAATAGATTTAATTGACTTATAATAATATCTTAATAGGAATTTTAAATAGTACAAATATATTTCAGCATGTCATAGTATCTTTACAGAAACTGATCACATTTTAGCATAGATAGGAATCATAAATATTTTTAAAGGCAGAAATAATAAACATCTTATTTACACTATAACATAATAAAAGTAGCAATTAATTAAGGAAATATATGCAAAATATATAGACCTTAATGTAGGCTAAGAGGAACTAATTAGTGACAACCTTGACTAATGAATGCATCAAAGAACAAATCATAGAAATGGGATGTAATTCTGTTAATAATAAAACAATATGCCAAATTTTATGAAGTGCAGCTAAATCAGTCAAAACAAGAATACACATGTGTACACATACACACACACACACACACACATAGTATATACAAGCATATTCATATATACTTGGAAATATATTCATGAAGTAGATAAAAAGAGGATCACAAACTGAAAACATAATTTAAAGGCCAGAAAATTAAAAAAAAACACTAAAACAAGCTTTAAAAATAAATCTTGAATATTAGAAGAGGAATAGAGAAACTTGAAAATAAAAAGAACATAAATTGATAAGCAAAACAGACTTAGGTGGGGAGCAGGGCAGAGAATGATCAACCATTATCCTGATCAAGGAAAAGAGAAGTTAAATTAACTATTTAAAAAGGAAAATGATGAATTCATAATAAATTGTGAAGAATAAGGATTATTATAAACAAATTACTATGTACAATCATATCTCAGCAAAGCAAAGAATTCAAAGGTTATAGATAAACATATACAAAAACATAAAATACCTAAATTAACAAAACACACATATAAAAATCTTAACCCAGTCTCGGGGAGGGGCGGGAGTCAAGTAAGACAAAGATGAATTATTATGGTGTGTCAGAGGGTATTGAAAAGGACCAGGTAGATTTAAGTGTGATTTCTATCGAAAATTTTGAAAATCTATTTCATGCAACAAAAATTATTCTCAAGAAAATAGAGACAAAATGAATTCTACAAAACTTGTTTTATGAGATAAATGTGATCTTTTGCTAAAAAGACTCAAGCTAAAGAGACAAAACAGAGTTAATGGGCATTGATGTAAAAATTACACATAGAATGATTTATGAGAAGACATAGCAATACACCTAGAAAATGACCAGTTTGGATTTATATCAAGGATATAAGGATAAATCAATATCAGGAAAACAATTAGCTTAATCAATTGGGTAAATTATATATACATATATAATACATGTATATTGTATTAGCAAGGCAATAAATACAACATCGTGAGAATTGTGAATATGCCTATTCTGTATTGCAAAATATGAGAGACTCTACGTATAGAAGGTAGAAGTTAAACATTTATTCAGACACCAAAGTACCAAATCCCGTAACCAATTAGTCCAATCCATCATAGCATCAACCAACTCCCAAAACCAGTAAGCCCACTTTATCATAGCGGCAAAGAACTTAAAACACAATATCACAGCATTGAGCTTTGTCATCTCATAACCTTCTGCCCCACTGCTGGGGCCTTGCCACTAACAATCACTCACAGCACAGGCCATGCCTGCTCTTTCTCTCAACTCTAACTGCTCTCTCTCTCTCAGCATTTTCTGTGACATTATTTCCTTTTCCTCTCAGCAAGCTCCTCCCACCACATGTGACATAAGCAGGTCACATGGCCTATTAATGGGTGAGAAAGATCTTCAAATCTAAATTGTCATTACATATATATGTACATATAGCCATTATTATTTCAATAAATCCATAGAAAGTCTTTGACAAATACAGGATTAATTTATGTTTAAAAACCTAAAAATCCTAGGAAATAACAAGGCCCTTGTTTAATATAATCAAAAGCATATACCTAAAACCAAGATCTAGAAATATTCACAATGGAGAAACACCAGAAGCTTTGCCAGTATGAAGAGGAGACTCCCCTCCCCAGAAGCAACGAGTGGTACTGTAGATAAAACTCTGGGCCTGGAATTAGGAAAACCTGAGTTCAAGTCTGCCTTCTGATACTTACTAGCTTTGCAATCCTGGGCAAATCACTTAAGCTCTGTTTGCCTCAGTTTCCTCAACTGTAAAATAGGAATAAATCTTCGTACTGTGACTAGCACATAATAGGTGCTTTACAAATGTTTATTTTTTCATTTCCTTGTTATTATTTAACAATTTTCTGGAAGTGCTAGGAATAGCAATATGAGAAGAGAAGAAAACCAAAGCAAAGACATTGAAAAATAGACAAAATTGGGGCAGCTAGGTAGCACAGTGAGTAGAGTACCAGCCCTGGAGTTAGGAGGACCTGAGTTCAAATCCAGCCTCAGACACTTGACACACTTGTTAGCTGTGTGACCTTGCGCAAGTCACTTAACCCCAATTGCCCTGCCTTAACCCCTCCAAAAAAATAGACAAAATTACTTTTATTGACAGATATGATGATGTGCTTAGAAAACCCCAGAGAATCAGGAAAATATAAGACTTCAGTAAAATAGACATATACAAAATAAATCTACAAAAATTCATTAGCATTTCTACAAAGGACTAACAAAATCAGGAAGATAAAAATAATAGAAAAATTTCATTCATATAAGCCAAGGAGGCCAAAGACAAAAGCAAAGGTCCAATACATATTAAAATAACCATAGCATCACCTTTTACAATATCACAGAAATAGAAACAAAATAAATGCCCATCGGTGAGGGAATGAGTGGGGAGAAAGTGATATATGAATATAATAGAATATTATTATGCAGGAAGAAATAAGAAATATGAGAAATTCAGAAAAATGGGACCAGGTACATGAAATGATATTAAGTGAAATTAGCAAGGCCAAGATAACAACATACACAATTATTACAGAAATGTAAGTGAAAAGATAACTTTTGGCAAGCTGAACTCAGAGTAATTAAAAAAAAATAAATTGTAGTCCAACAGAACAAATAACAAAAAGAATTTCTGTCTTTCTGTCAGAGAAGCAGATGCCTGTTTAGGTAAAATATAATCCCTGTATTAGGTATTTTTGAGTAATTGTTTTTCTTTTTTTATAAAGTACAATTTAATGTTCGTGGGAGAGTCATTTCTCAGAATTGACTATGTGATAAAGACAAAAAGCATCATTATAACATATTTTTAAAAAGAAATATATCTCTTCAATAAAGTAGAGGTAAATGGTCAACTTTTAAAAACTGAAGAAGTCAAAGAAGATGAGGGCCAAAAAAAAGCCTTAGGATTTTGTAGCTGGGAGGTAATTGGTGATCTTGAAGAAGGCTGCCTCAAAACAGGCATGGTATCAAAGTCAGATTGTAGAGACTGTAGAGACTTAAAGAGTTGGTGGTAAATACAGACTACTCTCTTATGGGAACACAGTGAAAAGTTCTATGGCTATCAAGGTTGAAAAAAGTTTTGAGTTGTGAGTTGTGCATTGTTTTTCTTTTTGTTTTTTCTAGGATAGCACATTATTTTGATAATGATGATGGTGCACAGTATATGAAGAAAGATTTAGGATACCAAACAGGTAGAACAAGATACCAAAAGATATGGGGAATATATAGGGTTAAAAGCACTGGTGAAAAAGAAAGCAATACCAATTCTGAAATGTTAAGACAGATAAAGCATTTATTGAAAGCTATGTGTCAGACGCTACATACATACACATAAGCTAACAAGACAGCCCCTGCCCTCAAGGAGCATACGTTCTAATGAGGCCGATAATATATAAAGGATAACTGGAAAGAAAGAGTAGTGAGGAAAAGAGGTAATAGGGGTGGGATGGGGAGGCAGGAAAAAGGCAAGGAGAAGTTCAGAGAAAGTCCAGGCATGAGTAAGGTGAAGCATGGCTGAGGACAGTCCTGAAATGGTGGTCCCAGGGAGAATGTCATCAGAGAGAAGAGGAAGGGCCCAGGTTAAAGCTTGCATAAGGGGGTAATGAAGAGGAACTAAAAAGGGATAAAATAGGTACTCTTAATAGAACCCAAATCCCTTGAGGGCGGTTTTATCTCTGTATTCCCAGTACCTGGCAGGGTATATTTAACACCCATTATACTGCATAACAAATATTTCCTATGCCAATCACATGAAAATTATAAGGAGGGGGTGGCAGCTAGATGGCACAGTGAGTAGAGCACTTGCCCTGGAGTCAGGAGGACCCGAGTTCAAATCTGGCCTCAGACACTTGACACATGTACTATCTGTGTGACCTTGGGCAAGTCAGTTAACCCCAACTGCCCTGCCAAAAAAAAGAAAAAAGAAAATTATGAGGAGCATGGAGTATAAGATAGGGAAATCTCTACAAAACCAGGAGGACCTGTGTTCATGTCCCACATATGACATACTCTGGCTTTGTGACCCTGGGTAAATCCTTCAACCTTTCAGTACTACAGACGACTAACTCTCTAACACTGAGTTGTAGAGTATGTGCTGATCTACAATGGCAGAGAGTTTCCCACCAAGAGCTCCCTATGTTGAAACTGAAGAAATCACAGGCCTGGCTATATATACATATATATATATATGAATATACATATATATACATATATATGTATATATATACATCTTTGTATATATATATCTTTGTATATATATGTATATGTATGTATGTGTGTATGTATATATGTATATATACACATATATACACATATATAGTATGTATATACATACATACACATATATACATAGACATATAGAGAGATAAAGATGTAATATATAATATAAATATGTCTGTGTGTCTGTGTCTATATATCTGTGTATATATACATATATATATATATATATATACATGTGTGTATACACATACACACACACAAATGAATGCATCATTTTATAAGATCAAGTGGCCCTTGACATAAGACATAGAAAACTGACCTTGGAGTCAAGACGACCTCAGTTCCAGTCCCGCTCTCAACACACATTAGCTTTGTTACCTTGGCTAAAATCACTGAACTCCATGTAAATTGTAAATTTGCTGTAAATTGTGAAGCATCTGCCTTTGTAGAGGAGATCTTTACCAGGAGCACTTTATACCCATGAAATTGCAGGTGTGATAGAAAAAAAATCATAAGGTCATTGGGCTGAAAAAGACATTAGATGTTAACTGATACAACCCTCCTCTTTTTTTTTTTTTTACAGAGGAAGGAATAAACCCACAAAGGTGAGGCAATTTGACCAAGTTCACATGTGCATTATGTGGCAGAGCCAGGATTCAAAATATCCCAAATTTCTTTACAGCTTCTAGAGGGAAAGTCAGTTAGTCAATAGGCATTTATTAAGCACCTACTATGTGCTAGACATTGTGCTAAGCTAGGGACAAACTCATAAGATTTGGAGAACAGAAAGAGAACTCAGAGATTATCTAGACCAACTCTTGTCATTTTACAGTCAAGAACACTAAGGCTTGTCCCAGTTAACAGTGACATCTAAGTGGTATAGTAGATAGAGGACTGGGCCCAGAGTCAGGAAGACCAGGGTTCAAATTCAGCTTATTAGCTAAGTATCCCTGGGCAAGTCATTTAACTTCTACCTCAGTTTTCTCATCAGTAAAATGGTGATAATAACATTGCCTACGGCCTAGGGCCATTGTGAGGTTAAAATGAAGCATTTGTAAGTGCTCTGTAAACCTTAAAGTGCTACATAAATGCCAGCTTTTATTATTGCTGTTATTAATACAGGTAATAAGTTTATTATTGTTCGTTCATTTCAGTTATGTATGACTCTTCGTGACCCCATTTGGGCCTTTCTTGGCAACAATACTGAAGTGGTTTCTATTTCCTTCTCCAGCTCATTTTACAGATGAGGAAACTGAGAAAGAGTTTAGTGACTTGCCCAGGGTAATACAGCTAGTAAGCGTCTGAGGCCGGTTTTGAATTTACAAAGATGAGTCTTCCTGAATCCAGGCCTGAATTCAGACCTAGGTCTTCTGACTCTCAATTCAATTCTCCTTCCATCATAGGTGAAGATGTAGAAATGTGCTGAAGAAAAATGTACTGGCAACAGACCCATTATGAGATGGAAAGATGGGAACCTAAGAGAGTTTATGCAAAAGATTCTAGACCTTTCAGAAAAGTAGGCCCCACAGGTTCATTTTAAAGATCAAATTGAGATAATTATATTCAGCATTTTGCAAACCTTTAAATCAGGCCTGCACAACCTGTGGCCTGCTTTAAATGCTATATAGATGCTAGCTATTATTATTAGGAGTCAAGGAGTAGTGTGAGTGAAGGAGAGATGAACGAGAGGGGAAGCTTGATGAAGAAGGAAAATGTTTGGAGAAATCAGTGGTTGAAATCACTAAAGAATCAATAATCCATGTGAAAACCAGGGAAGGAGTGAAGGAAGTAAGGATTGGCTGTGGGGAAGGGATAGGAATGACAATCACTGATAATGTCCTTCCAAAGGCCTTTCTTAATGTACATTGATCACCTGTTTCTTCAAAGAAATCCAAAGGCTTTGTAAGGAAAGCACCAAATAAACCTTAGTGTTCTATATAAATCTGATTTCTCATGTTTAGCAATCAACCCATGTGGCTGAAGGGGAGAGAAAGGAGTACTGGTAATAAATATTGGCATTTCTATAGATGCTAAAGACAAAGGGAAACTAGGTGATCTGTGAAATCTATTCGCTTCAATTGAACGTTTGCTAGGTGCCTACAGTTGTTGAAGGCAGACACTGGAGGATACAAAAATAAAAACAAAAACAGTTCTGGCCTTCAGGGATCTTACACTCTACTGACACTCAATGTCAATGGCTACACCTGAGTACACATCCTCAAGATGCAAGACTGTTCCAGACCACAGCATGAGCAACAACCAGAGTGGAGTCAATATTTAATGCAGTCTTGGCCTTGACTGACATTAGCTATTACCCCATCAGGACACATCCTAAAGTGAAATGTCACAAAACCCTCTGAGTCACTGGTTAAGAGAACCCTCTTCAGGCTTTAAACTAGACTAAATGTGATGAAAAGCTGCCCACCAACTTGCAAATGAAGGCCTTTTAAATGGACATTTCGAATGAGCTAAGTGGGGAAAGAAGCCTGCAGTAATTGCTCGTATTTCATGGGGACTTGGCTTTTCATGAATTCATCTCAGTGTCATCTTTCATACATATTACAGTGTGGGTTCATTAAAATTCTTGATGCCGTGCTGAACCTGGTCAGACTGAAACGGGCCTGACAAGCCTCATGTCTGCCGCACAGATAACCAAACCTTATGAAGGTGAAATTAGTTTTCAGGAGCTGTGCTGTTCACTTGATTGATTCCGTCTTAGAAGTCATATGACTTAATGTTTCCTGCATGGGCTGCCACTGTCATGCAAACATGACCTGATAACACATTGTCAGGAGCGCTCCAGAGAGCTAACAGCAATCTAACATCTCTCTACTGAGTGTGAAGTTCCATCTGAAATGTGCATATTTGATAAGCAGTTCTTCTATCTGTCCTTTTCATTTTCAGAAAGTTAATCTTCTCTGCTCCAGTGAGTGCCATGGTTGGGGGTAGGGGGAAGCGGGAATGAGCTGGTACACAGATGCAGCAAGTGGCCCCAAAACTACAACACATGAGCCACATTCGGCCTCTGGAGGCTGACGTGTTTGGACATCATTTCTAAAAGGTGGCTAGGCTGGGAATGAACCACCACTATGTTACAAGGGAGTGACGCTTCCAAAAATCCAAGGAAAAATATTTTTAAAGATAGCTCCATCGTTATTTGTCCCTTAGCTTTGTGAATATTCCCAAAGAAGGTAGTTGTAGAGAGAGATTCAAATGGAATATAAGAGGACCTAGGCTTGAATCCTGCTGTAGTAATGACTACCAAATTCATTTTACCTGGCTAGAACTCAGTTTCCACGTGTATAAAATGAGGGGAATGGACTAGCTGATCTCTTAACTTCCAGTTATAAACAATCTTATAGAAGTATAAGAGTCATGGTCATGTCCTCCAATAAATCAGCTACAGGGTCCACTTAACATATTAGGGGCTTTTATATTGCTCTCTTCACAACATGGATACCCGTGGAGCTCATGAGCTTTCTAGGGGGTCATCCTAAAAACTCATTATGTATGGATCCCACTTTTTTTTTCTAGACCTACATTTCTCTGATGTCATGATCCTCTTTGAGAATGAAGGACAAACAACAGTTATTTGTCCTGCTTCTCTGAGGATTGCTTCATTTTTATCATTCTCTTTTATAAAGATATTATTTCTATGACTCGTTTTTTGACCCACTGATTATTAAGGATTTCATTATTAAGTCTCCATTTACTCCTGTATCTTTGGTTGCGGTCTTCACATCAGACAACTCTTTAAGACTAAGTTTCAGAGCACGGTGCTGATCTTAATTGGTAGAGCAAGTTTCTG
>CM053624.1:270408859-270423037 GCA_028646595.1 Phalanger gymnotis | reverse complement strand
AAGTGATTTTTATGTAATGTGAATTTGCCCCCTACCCACCCAATTCACTTAACCTATATTACAAAGGTATACACAAAACAATACCTTTACGCAAGTCATAAAATGTACTAAAACTCAGACGTATTAAAAACTGTACCATGATAATAAACAGAATTATGAAACGAAAGGTAACGTTAATTGTAAAGGATGCACAGTACTATACAGTAAAGTTAACAAAGGTGATAGGTGTGTATCATGTTGCCCCTGCCCTACTGGTGGTTGGCTGGGCAACATTTTTATGAAGCTATCAAGAGATTTCTGGGCAGTGGCTCTCTTTTTTCTCATATATCTGACAACAACAAGTAATATTATCCCCAACTAGTCTTTGAACTTTTAAAAATCTGGAAGTATTTGGATCCTCAATACAAGAAAAAAATGCACACGCATGTTGAAATGCTTTTGTCAATTTTGGTTCAACCTCAGGTTCCAAAGCTTCCCTTTCTTCTGCAATCTTTGCAACTAGCAGCACAATCAGATCCTCATCCTACAGTTCTACAAGAGACTCAATCAATTCCTCCACAGCAGTCTCATGCACTTCTAGCCCCAGTTCTTGGGCTAATTTTACAATCTTGTTACTTAATTCTTCCAAGGTTTCATCTTTGTCAGATCCATGAAAACCAAGAATGAACCACAGGAACGTTTTTTCCAAACTGTCTTCATACACATTTTTGTTACATCTTACCGTGACTTTCAGAATTATTTACATAAAATCAAATTTGCATAATGCAAATTTAAATAAAGCAAGAACTATGTGTATGTGTGTGTACGTATACACATATACACAAGTGTTTCATATCTAAACTTTCCAATAGCTTGTTCAGCTTCGTATTTTCCTTTTTTCTATCATTCTCTTAGATTAGCCACCTCAGAGAAAGACTAAAGTCTCTTGCTTTAATTATATCTTTGCCCCGTTTTTTAGAACGTTAATTTTTCCTTTATGAATTAAGATGATTTGTAATTTGGCAAATATACATATTTACTATTGTTTTGTCTATGCTTCTGTTTAATTCACTTTGTATCAATTCATCACATCACAAACCTCACATTTTCAATAATTTTCTTTTACTGCACCCTTTCCTAAGACATTTTCCTTGCTCTGTCCTTTAATTTCTGATTCATGGTTATTTTCTTATCTGTTCCTTCTTCATTCCCACTGTGTCCATCATAAGTTAAAGTTTCTGAAGTACCAGGTTTGCTCTGTCTTCTGTCAGATTACTGTTATAGCTTTTGTAAATCCTATACCATTCTACCTTTTTCTTTCCTTGCTCCTTCCTCCCCACCCTCCACCGTAATTCATGAGGGAAGCCATGTTGGATAGAAGCAAATTATGTGATAAGAATGTCCATAGATTTAAGGCTGGCCCCTTACCCTTACCACAGTCATTCTCCATTCTTAAGAACATATTATCCTATCTCTTCCCTCTCATACATACGCACACCACTACTCTGAATGCTGGCTGCCTGTAGAAACTTGTAAGTCTCCTCTCCTTAGGGATAAAGAAAGAGGCAGAAGAGAGATCCCATACAAAAGTTCTTTTTTCAGAGAAGATGGTCTCCTGATGTACAAATTTCTTCCAGATAAAAGTTACCATAAAGTCCATATCTCTTGATGTAGATACGCAATCACTTGATCTAAGAAAGGCTCTTTAGTGTACCTCTTCTTCTTCCACGCTGAACCACCTCCTCCTCACTACTCTCTACATACTGGCCTCTCCTTCCAGTTCTTTTGTCTTCTTCTCCCACAGCTCCCATCCTCCATTTTGTTGACAGACTATAGGTATTATCACTATAGTTTGTCTATGGACTTGTCAAGAGTATATCACTAGCTGTACTCTATCTTTTATTTCATATCTCTCCATTCACAACTTCTCATTATGTCATCCCCTTTCACAAAATATTTACTTATAAGGGGTCAAGAGATTTAATCCGTGAGGTATTACTTCAGCTCTTCCAACTTTACTTTTCCTTATTTTGTAAAGTTCTCTTAACTCTTTGACCCCTCTGATTTTTATTTGTAAATCCCTTTAATTCTTTCCTTTAGCTCATACATTAATCTTCCTTTCATTAAAAAATTTTTCTGAACACAAAAATTTATTTCATTAGTTTTGTCCTGATAATTATGCTTATCATTCTTGTGTTTCTGTTGTTTTAGGTTTTTAGAACTCAAATAATCGGATTCTCTCTTTCTCTCTGTCTCCCTGACCTTCTATTTCTTTGAAAACTCTTCACTGTAAATTCACTTTGGCATACTCTCCTCCTTCAGGTATTTCTTTTTCACTCTGCACTGAAAACTCTGATTTATCTCTTAAATTTATTTCTAATTTCTCCTTTTTTAGTTTTATTTTCTTTTTAATCCATCATAGCATCTCGAGTCTTCCAGACTCTTTGGGGCTTATTGTGGTTGGTAAGAGGAAGTCAACTGTAGGTTTGGACCTTGAATGAGAGCCCTAAAAAGAAGTTCTCCGGTATGAATTTTGTGAAGTGGTTTTGTTTGTTGTTTGTTTGTTTTGTTGTTATCTTGTATATAAGTTCATTTTTGTTATGTTGTGGATTTGGCTGTAATTACTCTTCCACTTGACCATAATTCCTTTCTTTGACATTTTGAGGTTGCAGAGATTTGTAGTAAGCAGCTCTTGAGCTATCTTGCTGATTATGTGATTCTCTGACTTCTCATGCCCAATTCTTCATTCCTATCTCGTATTTGTGGAGTAATTTACATTTTACAGAGTACTTTGGTACACCTCATTTGGTCCTCGCAATAACAGTTGTTAAGTGGGCAAAGCAGGTTTTAGTATACCCATTTCATAGATGATAAAACAGACTCAGAGACATCTATTAACTCATTCAAGTGACCGATAGATCTGCAACAAACACCATGATAAAATGCTGGCTCTGGAGTCAGAGGCTTTGGGTTCCAATCTTACCTCTGCCACTACTTGGATGATCATAGGTAAGTTACTTAACATGAATGGGACTCACTTTCCTCATTTGTAAAATTAAAGGGTTGACTTCTGAGTTTCCTTCCAGCTCTAGATACCATGGCTAGAGCTCAGGTTCTCTGACTACTGTTGGATGAGTCGAATGGTAGGGAGGGCAGTGGGTAGAAGGGAAAGAGAAGTAAATCAGCATTTATACAGCATCTACCTGGTGCCAGGTGCTATGCTATTTACTTTACAAATACTATCTCATTTGATCTTCACAACAACCCTGGGAGGCAGGTGCTATTATTATCCCTATTTTGTTGTTGTAGAAACTGAGGCAAACAGAGGTTAAGTGACTTGCCTAGGGTCATACAGCTAGTAAATATCTCAGGTCTTCCTGAGTCCAGACCCAGAGCTCTATCCACTGTACCATCTAGCTAGAGGAAAAAGACCTGGATTCAAGTACTGCCTTTGCCTCTTAGTAACCGTGTAACATTAAGCAAGCCCCTTCCAGCTCTCTGGGTCTCAGTTTCCTTATCTGTAAAATTGTGATGATAATAATAATCCTTGGACTATCTCCCTTCCAGAGTGATTGTGAAGAAGAGCTTTATAAACTGTAAGCACTATAAAAAGATGAACTATTATTACCATGCCATACTCTGCTACAGCCAATCACTGTCATATTAGAGCCTTCCCTTACATATGTCTACTTGCCTTCCAGGTCTGTTGTTAGAAGAAAGTGAAAAATGATAAAATGGAAAGAAAAAAAAAAGGAAAAGTAAGAGCATTACGCAAATTGCTATAATAACAGTAATATCAGCTGGGGCAAGATCTTGAGAGAATTTCAGGAAAACTTTTCTTTGAAAAAAAATGTACAGTACTGTGCCACAACCTCTTATTTCCCTTTAAAATAAATGGCATTTCAAAATGCAGCTCTCTGTTCACCCTGCTCTCTTTGACAGGTGATGAAAGATTATGGGACTATCTGGTGCCAATCAGGCATTTTTTCCAGGGCTTGTATTTCTGGGACTTTTTGATAGCTTCAAGGAAGGGAAACCTGAGGGCATCTTTACAACCTTTTGCCTTGACTGAACATCTTGAGTCCACCCCTATAGGAAATGTGAAACGATTAAATAAATGCATTTGTCAAATGTTTATGTTCTCTCAACTTCTCCCCATCCCACACTTTAATGAAACTCAAGTTTTCAGTACATTTCTTAAGGGTTCTCCCCTTTCTATAATAAGAAATTCCTTTTTGTATACATGTTCGTATACATACATAGATAAACAACCTATATAGTAAATGTTATATGTGATGTGTGTATGTATATGATAGTTCTCACTTTATGTAAATCTACACTGAGAAATTTGACTTTACCTAAAGAATTCTGAAAGAAATCTGCATTGCCAAGAAACACCTATGGGAACTTTACTGTACTATACTATTCCCCCCGCCGCTCCCTCCCTCTCTCCCTCCCTCTCTCTCTGTCTGTCTCTCCCTCCCTCTGCCTCTCTCTCTCTCTCTCTCTCTCTCTCTCTCTCTCCTCCCTACTTTAATGCATTGTAGTCTCCACCACCACCACCATCACGAAAACAATAACAACAACAAAAATCCATCTCCAAGTGAACAGAGAAGAACTCACTCATAGAGAGATCACCAAGGTGTGTTTGGGTGGTGGGTGGTGGGTGAGGGTGCCTTGTTTAAGACTTCCCATGCTAAGAGAGGAGACCTTTGCCCAGTTTCACACCCTCTCCCTCCCCTCCACAATCCTTCTCCCTCCTCAGCATCTTCTGTCAGTCAGAGATCAGGTACCCTGTGTCTGTCCTTGGCCCTGCATGTTGCCAGTCCTCTCCTGTCTGTGTTGTGTGTGCCTGCCCCCTCCCCTTCTTCGTGGTGGGGGGGGGGGAGCATCACATGTTCCTCTTCCTGCTCATTTCTCTGTCCCTAGACACCATGTGCCCTTGAACTGTGCGCTGGCCATGCTTTTACTTCCACTCTCCCTCCCTTCCCCATGTCCATAGGCAAATTCACATTAAGTTTTATGTAGAAATATGCAGAGATGCTCACTTACCTAAGGCAGAGAACTGTCTGTATATAGTGTGTGTGAGTATATCTCTTTCTGTATAGATGATAGATAGATAGATCATAGAGAGAGATATAAAGATACATACTGTTGGGGTGTGTGTGTGTGTGTGTGTAAAATTTACACACACAAACACAATTTATGTCTATGTTGCTCTGATTCATCTATATTGGTAGCCCCTCATGAGAAAACTCCCTCTACCAGTGCATATTGGCAATGGTCTGCCACGATCTTTAAAGTTGTCTAGAGCACTAGGAGGGTAAGTGACTCGCCCAGAATCACACAGCCAATGTATGTCAGAGGTAGGACTTGAACCAAGGACTTCCTGACTTCAAAGCCAGCTCTCTGTCTGCTATATCCTGCTGTTTCTTACTAGTTTCTTACTAGTGATAGGAAAATGGGATAAGGACTAGAGCTATGATGTCATTGATAGCAGGAACTCTGGGATAAAGAAAGTTTCTCTACCAAGGGAGGTCAGAAACTTATCTGTAACTTACAGTCTTTTTTTAGACCTGCCTTGAGTGATGAGAGGTTCGGTTTCTTGCCCAGAGCCACACAACCAGTCTATGCTGAAAGCAGTACTTGCACAGACATCTTCCAACTCGGGTTTTACTCACTACACCCAGCTTCTCTCACGTTATAATACTAAAAACAAAGAAATAAACAAAATAAAACCTGATGATTTAATATAAATTTCTGTAGTGATACCCTGATTGCTCTACCCAATTCCAAATACCTAGTCTTCCCTAGACAAATTGTTCTATTTTTTTAACTTTTCCAATCCTGAACTTCTTATAGGCTAAAGTCACTAACCAGGCAGCTAGATGGCACAGTGAATAACCAAGTGGATAGCAAGCTGGGTCTGGAGTCAGGAAGACCCAAATTCAGATCTGGCCTCAGATACTTACAAGCTATGTGACCCTGGCCAAGTCATTTAACTCTGTTTACCCAAGTTTCCTCATCTGCAAAATCAGCCAGAGGAGGAAATAGCAAACCATTCCAGTATCTCTGCCAAGAAATCTCCAGAAAGTTGTCCCAAAGAGTCAGATATGCCTGAACAGCAACAAAAAGGCCACTAACTGAGGTGTCAGTTATCATGGGGAATATAAACAAGGGAGTAGGAGTAAGATCACCAAATTTTTTTTTTTTTTTTAGCTCCTCCTTCACTTGTGACCTTAACCTTAGGCCTACAGATGCTAAAGTCCCCTGTGTTATCCTGCTGTGTTTCATAGGAGCCAAGACCCAGTGCTCTTCATATAATCCTAACCATTCACAGTATGAACAAAGCTTTCTAAGGACCAAATTACAAAGGGAATTGTAAACCAATCCTAGTTTATTGTCTTCCCCAAATTTCTTCTCTTTTTAACAAGAGGAAGCATCCTTTATGGGTCCCTCTTTCCCAACATATTTGAGAAACGCTCTCACAGTTTGAAATATACTTTCACTTCCCTTCTGTTCCTCCAGATGCATTTTTCAGATCAACCACTAGATGACTAGAAGCCAAAATAAAACTCAAGCACTTTCCCTGGAGGTAGCACCCAGCCTTTATAATTTCACAGAGATGATTAGTACTTAAATGTTTTTTCACTCATCCATAGACCACTTTAGGCACACTGACAGGAAGCCTTACACTATGTTACTGCATATCTGGGGAGTTTGGGGGCTTATTTATTTCACAATATACAGCATGATTTAATTATTCAGAGCATGATGAAAACTTTAGAAACATGCATAACCAAGGAGTGGTAGGGAAGGGAGTTTAGAAGCTGTCCAATACTTTGGTCAGAATGCAAAACGGCAAAAAATTATTAAGCTTGGGCCCTGTTATCAAGCCCCTGAACTTTGTAGCCCTGAGCAGGTTTCCTTAGTAGCTTCCCTTTCCAGTTTACCTGGAGAAGGGACTGTCTTTTGTCCTTCATATCCCCAGTGCTTAGCAGAGTGCCAGGCAGGCAACAAATGCTTAATAAATGTTTGTCGACTGACTTTAGCTTTTGTTCTGAGTTAAAGGAAGCAAAACAGAAACAGGCAGCTGCTGTAATTATCTATGACCAGAAGTCCAAACATTGATTTCAATTATCTCTTAACTCTGATTTTATTCTTCAGGAATGGTATAACTAACTCTAGACACTATATTTTAAGAGAAACATTGACAAATTAGGGAGTACTTCAAGGGAGTAAGGAGAGATCTACAAACAATATGGAAGTTTGAAGGAACTAGGTGGGGATGGCTATCTTTTTTTAAAAAAGATTTTATTGCTTTTTACTTTTTTTAAGAATATTTTTCCCAATTACATGCAAAGACGATTTTCAGCACCCATTTTTGAAAGGTTTTGAGTCCCAAATTTTTCTCCCTCCCTTCCTACTCTTTCCCCTCCCCAAGGTGGCAAACAATCTGACATAATTTGTATATGTGCAATGGTGTAAAACATATTTCACATTGGTACTGTCATGAAAGAAGAAACAGAACGAAAGGAAAAAAATCACAAAAGAAACAAAAAGTGAAAATAATATGCTTTGATCCCCATTCAAACTCCATCAGCTCTTTCTCTGGATATGGATAGAAATTTCCATCATGAGTCTTTTGGAATTGTCTTGCATCATTGTGTTGCTGAGAAAAGCCAAGTCAATCATAGTTGATCATCATACAATGTTACTATTTCTGTATACAATGTTCTCCTGGTTCTCCTCACTTTCCTCAGCATCAGTTCATATAAATTTTTCCAGGTTTTTCTGAAATCTGCCTGCTCATTATTTCTTATAGTGA
This sequence comes from Phalanger gymnotis, assembly GCA_028646595.1. Lineage (NCBI taxonomy): Eukaryota > Metazoa > Chordata > Mammalia > Diprotodontia > Phalangeridae > Phalanger > Phalanger gymnotis. The sequence goes on along the minus strand of CM053624.1, from coordinate 270,415,230 downwards.
AAGAGTATTTCATTACATTCATATACCAGAACTTGTTCGGTCATTTAGGGATGGCTATCTTGAAGAAAAGAAGAGTTAATAGATGTTTGTAGATATTGCCTTTAGACATATTGCAGGCTGTGATGTAGAAGTAAACTTTATTTATTCCTCCAGAGGGTAGAACAGGCTCCAACCAGAGGCAATCAATGAGGATGGAGATTTAAACTCAAAGGAAGAATATTCCAAGGAGTAGAACTGTTTCAAAATGGAAGTAAGAGGTAGAAAGATCCAGAGGAAAAGAACAATGATTCTAGAACCAGAAAAACATGGGTTCACATCCCAGTTATGGTACATAGATGATGGAATGGACCTCAGAAATTACCTAATCCAATGCCCCTCATTTTATAGTTGGGGATACTGGGACCTAGGGAGTTTAAATGATCTGTTGTCACACAGATAATAAGTTTCAGTGGTGAGATTTGAACCCAAGCTCTCTCTGAGTCCAGAGTAAATGTTACTTTTACTGTGCTGTGCTGACTTCTTATATGACCTTGGCAAGACACAATCTCCTTGGGTCTCAGTTTTCTCAACTATGCAATGAGAGGAGTGGACTGTATGGCCTCAGGGTCCCTTTCAACTTTCAACTCTTTATCTATAATCCTAATAAACAGATTGACTTTAGCTAAGGCAAATAAAGAAAATAATGAGCTCCTTATCAAAGGAGGTATTTAAGTGCTTTGTCTATTCAAAGACTTGTAGGAGTTTTATATGTTAATATATAGTAGTGCAATGCCTTTGAACACTGTCTTTGATTAATAAGTGGGGAAGGGGAATAAGCATTTATATAGCTCCCACTATGTGCTAGGCTTGAAGTCTCACAGGGCCTATAGTCTGAAAGACTCTTCAACTCTGGCCTCAGACGCTTACTAGTTGTGTGACCCTGGCCAAGTCATTTAACCCTATTTGCCTCAGTTTCCTCATCTGTAAAATGAGCTGGAGAAGGAAATGGCAAACCACTCCAGTATCTTTGCCAAGAAAACCCCAAATGGGGTCACAAAGAGTTTTAAAGAACTAGATATTTCACATGTGCCAGGCACTGTGCCAAGTACTTTTTACAAATATTATCTCATTTTGATCCTCACAATGACACTGCGATGTAGGCACTATTATTATCCTCATTTTACTGCTGAGGAAACTGAGGCAAACAGAGGTCAAGCAACTTGCCCCAGAGTCACACAGCTAGCAAGCTCCTAAGGCTGGATGTGAACTCAGGTTTTCCTGACTCCAGGCCCAGTGTTCAGTCCAATGAGGCATCTAGTTGCTACTCAGTATTAATTAATTAATCAAAATTAGTAAATTAATCCAAATAAATTGAATTAAATAGAAGTAGGGCTGCCTAGGTGTCTGCTTAAAATTTTGTATATTTCTGTATTGGGAAAGAGATCCCAATAAGTCCCTCTAATTCTAATATTCTATGAGTTTACAATACTTGGGGAGAAGCAAAACATTCAAGAGCCCTATTCCAGGCTGCTGCCTACTTAGAGAATTGCTTTGGGTAAACAACTTCAGCTTTCCATGCCAAAAAAGACTGACCCCTCTTTCCCATGCAAGGTTATGACTTGCATGAATTCTTCATTTGAGCAGAATGGCGGATGCATATGCCCACCGGCTTTTCTTTTTATCAAAGATCTATTTTGAGTAGTGATTGAGACCTTTCTCCTATCTCTAGGCATAGCCGCACCAAAACCGATGCAGCCAGATGGATATTTATTTCAAAGATTTCTAAGGGAAAGACCTTCAAAACCTTCCTTAAAATAATAGTTTCAGCCCTAACTTGGTACAGCGGCCCCAGAGCCAGAGGACATATACACGAATTCCACTTCTGAGGCTTAATACTTATATGACTTTAGGAAAGTTACCTAATCTCCTTGGGCCTTTGTTTCCTCATCTGTAAAAAGAGGCCTCTGAGTTGCCTTCTAGCTCTGTTGCAAATTAATGCCTTGGCATCCAGTCCTCTGGACTTCTCTAAAAATACCATTCATTGGAATGAAAATGCATCACTTGTAAAACCCAGAGCACAATAGCTTGAGTTGTGCCCAGCGTGGACAAGTGCCAAAGGAACCTCTCCACAGCGTTGGCTCTGTTGCTCCAGACCCCTGCCTCTTCTGAGCAGACCCTTGTGGCCTTGGTTTTCAGTGCCCAGTCAGCATGTGCAGGCAAGCCTGTGAAACTCCCCACCAGACTGCACAGAGAGGAGAGCTGGGGAAGATAAGGGTAGCCGGGGGTGACGCTGACACTTCTTCCCCTGATCATTCTCCGAATCAGGTTAAGAAGCTCAGCTTCCTCCCTGCCTGCCTGGCTCATCAAAGGCTGGAGCTCAAGTAATTAAAAGCAGCCTTGGAGTCTGGCAGGCAGCAGCTAAGGGCAGCCTTCTACCAAGCACTAGTGTTTCTGGTTATGAATGTTTCAAGGCTTTGGGGAAGTAATCTGCTCTCCCATCTGACGTGAGTAACTGAGAATAAGAGAGAACATGGGCCTGGGAAACTGACAGGATGGTCACTGAGCCTCATTCATAGTGAAACCCTCTTCCAAATTCCTCTCCTGTGTCAGATAAGCATTCACCCAGAGAACCTCAGCTTTGAGACCAAAAATCTGCCCATTCCCGACTTTCTCTCATCAAAGCCTTCAGGGGGATGCTGTGAATGCAATTCAGCTTTGGTTAAATTAAGCCCCCTATGCACTGTCCTCCCCAAAGACCCCAGGCTATATTATTGAGGGAGGGGTACAACCCCTCCTCCTACTCCTACTGCCTCCCCTTCAGATTTTACACAGCCAACATATTGTCATTTTTTTCTCAATATTTCCTTCCAGTAATGCTCAGGCCTTGTAGGAGGGTAGCAGGGAGATCATAGAATGAATCATAAAATAATCTATTTAGAACTGAAAGAAAGCTCTAGTCTAATCCCCTTATTTTAGAGTGAAGGAAGCTGAAACCCAGAGTAAATTCCTCATTACATTGTAAGCTCTACATTAAACTGTAAGCTCCTTAAGGGCAGGGATGGCCTTTTTCCTCTTTTGGAATCTCTTAGCACTTAGCTTAGTTCCTTTAACACAGTAGGTTCTTAAGAAATGTTTATTTAATTGAATTGAATTAAGTGACTTGCACAAGGTCACTCAGGTAATGTCAGAGCCAGGATTTTGACTCAGGTCATATGATCATAAGATCATCCAATTAGAAATGGAAGAGATCTTACCAGTCATCTAGTTTCATATCCTAGTTATAGAAATTAGCAAAAATGACACCAAGAAGGATAAGTAACATGTCCAAAGTCACACAGTTTGAAATAGCAGAGATGGATCTGAACCACAGATTTCTGACTCCTAATTCAGTGCCCTTTCCATCTCCAGTGATGCAGAGGGGCGAAGCAATGGGGACAAAGTGTAAGCAGTGAAAGCAGCCATAAGGAGAGAGATAATGTTTGCAAAAAGGCACAGGAAGGGTCAGAGAGAGGTAAGCCTGCAGAAATTCATGCCCTACTCTGAAAGGAAGTCAGACTGCTTTATCTGTAAGAAGATACACGCCTGTGGGGTGAGACTTCTGCCTGGCAGGCAAACCTCACTCTGGCTACTTCACTAGACACAACCAGCAACAGGACTCTGGGGCTATGGAAATGTTGCTCTGCTGGAATCAGACAGGATGCCCTGGGGCACTCAAGGGATTAATGAATAGTTTTGTAGTCAGCCCAACCCAAGAATCCAATGAATAATCAATGGTACTTGAGGCTGTTCAGGTAATTGAATTGCAAACTTGGTAATAACTAGACCTGTAGCCTGAGCTGGCCTATACCCACACCTGCTTCTCCAAGTAGGTGCTGATGAAATAACCACTGACTCATACACATTATTTACCTTCTCCTATCTACATGTAAAAATGGGCTGTGACAAATTGGTTGCTTGCTAATGGTTATGTCCTCCTGTGACTCAATGCAATGATGTAATAAGACCAGAAGGTCAGTTTCATTGACCTAGCTATTGCCAACAGTGGAAAGGAAGAGGAATGGCCAATCGTGTTCCCTTTATTTTCAAAGATAACCAGCTAAGCAGAAAACAAAATACATCAATAACTGATGAAACCATGATAACATTAGATTTAGAGCATGAAGGGAACTTGGAGGTCACATAGTCCAACCCCCTCATTTTACTGAGGAGGAAACTGAGGCTTAGAAAGATGAAGTGACTTGTCCAAGGTCACAAAGATAAATAAGTGACAGAGGATCTACAAATTTAGGATAAAAGAGTAATACAATATAATATTCCATAATGTTCTACTTGACTTGTAAATATTTAGCACTACCACCACCACTACTACTACTACTACTGTCACTACCACCACCACCACTACCACCACCACCACCACCATCACCACTACTACTACTACTACTACTACTACAATAACACTAATAATAGCTACCATATATATACTAGCTACTATATTACGTGCTTAATGAACATTATCTCAAATAATGATGAGGATGAGGATGATGATGATAGCTAACATTTTGTGTGCCAGTCATCATGCTATGCACTTTACAATTATTATTTCATATAACAATAATAATAGCTAAGATTTATATAGTACAATACGTCAGCCACTGCGTTAAGTGCTTTACAAATATTCTCTCAAATAATGACGATGATAACTGCCATTTTATATAGCACAATGGGCCAGCCACCATGCTAAGCACTTTAGAATTGTTATCTCAAATAATAATGATAGTAATAGCCGACATACAGTATTTACTGTGTGCCAGGCACTGTGCTAAGAACTTTACCAATATTATTCCATTTGATCCTCACAACAATCCTGGGAGGTAGGTGCTACGATTATCCCCATTTTACAGTTGAGGAAATTGAGGAAAATAGAGGTTGAATGACTTGCCCAGGATCACACAGCTAGTGAGTGTCTGAGGCATGATTTGAACTCAGGTCTTCCTGACTCCAGGCCCAGTGCTCCATCCATTCTACCTACTAGGTAGCTGCCTACTAAGTGAAAAACCATAGGATGACAAGATTTAAGAAATAGAAGAGGACTTATTGATAATCTAGACCAATCTCTTCATTTTACAGATGAGGAAACTGAGTCATCAGAAAGTTAAATAATTTACCCCAGCTCATAAGAGGCAAAGCTGAATTTTGAAACCAATACAAGGGTGATAATGGTAGATTTGACATCAGAGGAGCTGGGTTCAAATCCTTGTCCTGCAGCTTACCACCTATGGGAGTAGACAAAATAACCATTGACTCACACACATTATTTATAATCTCCTCTCTTGCTACAAAAATGAGGAAGGATAAATTGGCCGACGGCTAATGATTATGGTCTGCCAGGGATGCTGGTGAATGATTAATAACAAATTCTCTGAAAATTTGTAACCTATTTTTGTGAGAGAAATGATTATCTCTCTCTTGTATTAGTAGCCAATTATTAAAATTGGGGAAACCCCAGGTTTTTTTTTTCCCCTGTCTTATTTTTTTGTCCAGTCTCTCAGGACAGGGCTGATGGAAAATAGTATTAATATTCTCCTCATTGTGGGTATTGCTACTCCAAGTACATCAGACTTCTAATCCAAAGTGGAAATTCCTTCATGCTGAGGCTTGGGTGGGGACAAATTCTTTGAATAAATTGTCCAAGGCTAGGGGTAACTTAGAAGTAAATGACATAATCACAGTTCATTAGAATAGGTCCTGACCCTCATTGTAATATTCATTCTCTCATTAATTGCTAACCAGTCAGAGTTGATTGCTACTCTTGGGAACACCCCTCTTCCAAAGGACATCTAAGTTGTGAGTCTGTCACCATGATTGCCTTTGTCTTTCAAGAGTATCACTAGCCCTTTTATTTAAAATACTGGCATCCTTAATAAAATAATTAAATTACCCAGAAATTATGTCTCTCAAACTTTTTAAATACCACATATGCTTGATTTGCATTATTAACAATTTTTCTCCATCACTTTCTTAAGTCCTGGCAATTAACAAAACAGTAAATCCAGCCCTGTTTTGTAGCTTGCTGATTTTCAAAGTAAAATTCTCACACCACGAGCTCTCCCAAACCACTTAGAGCTGGCTCCAACACACCCCTGCCTCCCTCTGACTCTGTTACATTAGAGCTGTGGGGATCAGCTACTTAGAGCAAGTCACTTCTCCACCCTGACCCTCAGTGTCCTCATTTGCAAAATGAGCAGATTAGTATAAATAACCTGAGAGTTCATTTCTATTTCTAAATCAATGATACAATTTCTAAATACAATGATAGAAAAATTAAATTCCACTAATTTCACTATGTCAACAGCTTTCTTCTTCCTACCAGTTTGCTTTTGTGAGAACTCATA
>CM053624.1:270398859-270403859 GCA_028646595.1 Phalanger gymnotis | reverse complement strand
AGGCAAGTCACATACCCTCTCTGTTTTCTAGGCAACTCATAAAGACTGTAAATTACCAAGAAGGTACCAAATTTGGTATAGTGAGTTTCTTCTGGGCATATTTAAAAGAGAAGTGGTGATTACAAAGAGTTAACATTGCTTCATTAAGGAAAAAGTCAACCAGGCTAACTTCATTTTCTTTCTTGGATTCTTAAACTAATACATGAAGATGTAGTTTATCTAGGGGTATAGTTTAATTAGGTTTTGGCAAAGCATTTGATGAAATGTTTTGCACTATTCTTTTGGAAAAGAAGGTAAGATCTGGATTAGAAGGTCAGACTCAAAGACCAGTTGTTAATGGTTCAGTGTCACTGGGGCAGGAGGTCTCCAGCAGAGTACCCCAGAGATCCTACTTGTCCCTGTGCTATTTCACGTTTTGATAAGTGATTTGGAGAAAAGTAGAAATGGTGTGCTCATCAAATTTGTACATATCACAAAGCAAAGAGTCATAGCTAACCTATTAGAGGACAGAGTCAAGATTCAAAAGGAGCTTGCACATTTTGCTCAATCTAATAGGATCAGACTCAACAGAGACCAATATAAAGTCTTGCATTTGGATACCAAGAAATGTCCATCAATATAAGATGGAGGAGGTAGATAATGTTTCTGAAGAGGATCTGAGGGTTCCAATGGACTGCAAGCTCAGTACAAGTCAGCAGCGTGATGTGGCTGCCAAAGAAGCTAATACAATCTGGGGCTCCATTAGGAGGGGCGTAGCTTCTAGGTATAGGGAGGTGACCTGGGTTCAAATCTAACCCTTGTCATTTACTGCCTGTGTGTCTTTCAACAAGTCACTTAATCTCTTTGGGTGTCACTATTACAGGATTATAGATGCGAAGCTGGAAGGGACCTGAGAGGTCATCTAGTCCAACCTCTACATTGTTCATCTGTAAAATGAAAGGGTTGCGTTAAATAATCTCCCAGCTCTAATTTCATGATTGTGCCATGCTTTAGTTACTTAGAAAAGTGCTTGGAATCTGAAGCAAAGCTCCCTTTTAGTGGCTCAATCTTTCCCCAAACTCAAAATCATAGAGGCTGTGATGTGAATATATATGCAATCACACATCACTATTGTGATGGCTGTGTATGTACTGAGCTGTATCATGTATATTCAGATGACATACTTTTTCAAGTATAGCTTAGTGGATAGAAGGTTGAACTTCTAATCAGGAAAGCTTGAGATCAAATATGGTTTCTGTGATACTTGTACTTTGGTTAAGTCACAACCAGGCCCCAGTTTCCTCATCTGTCGAATGGAAATAATACCAGTAATCCCTCCTTCATAGGCTCGTCATGAAGATCGAACCAGTTAATACACGTAAAGGTCTTTGCAAATCTTAAAGTATCACACAAATGTCAGTTATCATTATCATTACAATGACAGACATCTAATAATTATGATTTTTAACTACAATAATAAACATCAAATTGTTATTAGATAGTGTTTTAAGGTTTGCAAAATGCTTTTCCAGATACAAGGGCTTCCAAAAGTCTTTGGGGAATCATTAGACACTACAAATATTATTATAATTATTCTAATTTTATTCACAGCAAGTTAAAAGGAGGGGGAGGGAATTAGTGAACCCCTCAAACAAGGAATGGGCTAAGGATCCTATGCAGAGAGGATATGTTGTCCAAGAGGAGGAAGGTGAGGAGGAAGAAAGGAAGAATTACAGAGCAAAGATTTTTTTTTTAATGTTTAGTTCTCTGTGCTATGCACTTGGCATTAAATATAAATAAATGCCAGGAACTGGGACAACCAAAAATCATAATCAATAGGAAATGAAAAGAAACAAATTGAATACACATTTACAAAGATAGCAAAGCTGTTTACTCCAGCTCCCAACTTCTCCCCACCCATATACCTGTATTTTTGACAGCTTTAGCACTCTGGGGAAACAAAAGGTGCCCAGAACCTGCTGTTAAAGTAATTGCAGAAAGGGGAAAGCATAGCAATTTCTCATCTGCGAGGGCCCATTTTTCTTTAAATGCCAGCTCCCTTTAGTCATCCCCATCCTAATCCAATGATTTTTCTTTCTCTTGCAATGTTTCTGCAACAATGCACAGGGTTTTGTTGCCTGTGGGTGATGCTTAGTTTTATTTCCAAAGATACAGCCTGGTCCTCAGGCTGCATCATTCACTTCATCAGACAGTTGCTGTACCTGAGCTAGAGGTCAAAACAAAAGCCTCAGGCAGCAGGAAGGAAGGGCCCTGGTTAGGAGTCAGACTATTTTTCCCTTGAAAACGGAACAAAATGGGGTAGACTTCATGCTGCCTTGGCTTCTGATACTGTTTTTATTTCTAATCTCAACACCTCTCAGTTGGAACTGCAGGGGTTGGGGGGGGGGCGAGATTGTTTTAAATGATTCCTTGCATTTCATTCAATTCGATTCGACAAAAAAAAAAAAGTACTAAGTGACTATGTTGCTAGGCTTGGGGATACAAAAGCAAAAAAGAAAAACTGAACTTGTGCTCAGCGAGCTTGTGTTCCACCTCACAGATGAGAGGCTCATTGTGGTTCAGAGATCATAGGTCTAAAGATAGCAGGGATCTTTACAGTTACTTATTCCATCCACTTCATGTTATAGACTAGGAAAATAAGGTTCAAATAAATCCAATGACTTGCCCTATGTCACAATGAAATGAAGAGGCAGAGGAGGAATTTGAACTCGGTGCTGGAAACTCCAAGTTCAGGGTTTTTTCATTTGACATATACATATATGTATACGTATACACACATATACATGTATATACATATACACATACACACATGTGTGCACATGTATGTGTACATGTGTGCATGTGTATATTTACACACCTATATGCATACACATATACCTATACATGCATACATATATAGACACATACATGTATACATATACACATAGATTATTATATATGTATATAATATGTATATATAGATACATAAATGTATATGCATATATGTACACATGCATGTACATACACATACACATATGTGGGTATACACATACACACAATATATAGATGTGTACTATGTTTATGTATGGATACAATCTATATGCATGTAATGTTTGTGTGTATATGTGTACATATATGTGTCTATCTACTCACATACAATATACATACATACCTATGCAAATATTTATATGTACATACACATATGCCCATACATACATATATACATACATGCGTAGATGATTTCATTTGAACCTTGTCACAATTCTGAGGTAAATCAAGCAGGTATTATCAAAGCCAGTTTAGAGACAAGGCTGAGAGCTTAAAATACTAAGGGTCCAAGGTCACAGTAAATCCCAACTTCCAGAGTGCTCCATTTTAATTTCCCAACTTAACTTGCCAATTAACACTTTAGTTTTCCAGTTGTCTGGTAAGAGAAAGAGGGGAGACTCGATCCAATGTTCTGTAACTCCAAGTTCAATATTTTCTCCAGGCAGAGGAGTAGACAACAGTCCTGACAACATCAGCTTGTATTTGATACTTCTTGTTTCCTTTTCCCAAATTCACCTTTATTTTGTGCAGATTTCTAGAGTCCACATGAGGAGAAGGTATCCTTGTTGTTGCTGAGTTGTTTTCAATGGTGTTTGACTCTTCCTGATACCATCTGGGGTTTTCTTGGCAAAGACAGTGAAGTGATTTGCCACTTCCTTTTCCATCTCATTTTACAGATGAGGAAACTGGGGTAAACAGGGTTAAGTGACTTGCCCAGGGTCACACGGCTAGTGTCTGAGGCTGGATTTGAACTGGGTTCTTCCTGAATCCAGGCCAGTGTTTTATCCACTGTGCCACCTAGCTGCCCTGGAGAAGGTGTCAGGGACACACATCTAAGGAAACACAAAGAACTATTGGCTCACATCCATCCTACCATCCCACCAGTGCTTGTGTACCTCCCTCTCCCCACAAATTGCAGGAACAAGATTTATTTAAATCATAGCTCATTTCTGCTGCTGTGATAAGAGGGTTGGCTGCTGCTACAGGCATCAAGTGCATTCAGGTAGAACATACCTGCTGTGCTCCTGAATCGGGTATGTCTCCTCACCCTCCACACTCTCATGGAATATTTATAGGTGATAGAAGAGTGCAGAGAAAGGGAGAGGGGAGAAGTAGTGGAGGCCTGCAGTGAAAGGGTTAAAAAAAATCAATCACCTCTTCTCCCTCTCCACCCCGAAAAACCTCACTATTTCTAGGCAGTTGCAGCTGTGCTGCCTTCAACAGGGTGCCTGCATTATTTGCATGTACAGATGTTCCCCTGTTATATGGAAGTCTAACCCTTAGGCCTTTCCTCTGACCTTACTTTGATAATACTAGACTGAAGTGAGGGCTCTGCTTTAAGCAAAAGCTAAAGGTGGAAAGGAAGGCTTCTAGCCAAAAAGAGATTTCATTCCCAAGAACAGTGCAAGTCTTAACAAATCATTTGGGCTCCTATTAAAGACAATAGTGCTGCTCTATCATTTCCTCAATCAGAGAAGCTGCCGCCACTTCTTTTCTGCAAGAAGGAAGCCACCCTCTCCTGAGCTGGCTGATGAGTTTTGATTTATTCCTCCTGCCCCCAAGAAACATGTGGGCTAAAAGGTCAGGCATCCAGAGATTTATGCTTTGTTTTATAAGATCTCTCAGAAAGAGATTCTTCTTTTTTTTTTTTCCTATCCCATCTCCTACACAGCCTGTTGTCCATTTTTCTGCCCAAGCTCAGCCACAGAAAGGAAAACTTCCTGTAATCAGAACCCAGCTGTTTGCTGCCTTTTCAGATGGCAGGGTGTGTGAAACAGTGAGGGTAACTAACCTCCTGTGGCCAGCAGCCAAAATCCACTCTGAAAGGGGCACATGCATCAGTGAGCCTTGTAAATCTTTTTTAACCTCAGTCTTGGGCCTAGATTTATTTGTTTTTCTAGGCAGACGGATTGGGCTCCCCCTGGGCCCTACAAAATGATCTGTCACTGTCTACCCTGATAACCTGCAGCAGC
>CM053624.1:270358738-270398359 GCA_028646595.1 Phalanger gymnotis | reverse complement strand
AACAGTGGTAAACATTTTAATTTATAACATTTGAAGGAAACAAATAATGTTCACAGATTGTGCTATTTTGGGGGACATTACTTCCCATGCTATGTAGGGGGAAAAGCCTCAGTTGAATCTGGGAATGGGAAGATATTTACACTGATACAATGGAAAGAATATTGTAATATAATTCAAGAGTCCTGGGTTCTAATCACTGATCTGCCACTGACTAGCTCTGTGACCCTGGGGATGAGGCTTTACCTTGGGAGGTTGGTAAAGGAGAAAAAGCATTGGCTTGAGATTCAAGGGAACTGCCATCTTGTTAAACCTCCTAGCTTTATCAAAATAAAGAAACATGGTCTAAAGAGCATAACTACTCTAAACAGGATACCTAGCTATTTAATGAACTAGAAACCAGATGTTCTCATATCCAGTAAAGATCTTTTGGTACTAACACAGTTTTGCCTTTCTCAGGTACTGCATTTTAAAAAAAAAGTTGTTTTATTCAACAAAGCCATCCTCTGAAACCCCTTTTTCCTGATATAGCTAGAATGAATTCACCAATACTAGTCATCCCATGGAATATGCTTAGAATTGTCCCTCCCAGTCTTCATCAGTATCTACCAGTAACTTTCAAGCAGACTTTAGCCTTCCACTTCACTAGTACTGTTGTCCCTCTCCTTAAACACAACAGAGAGGACCTGCCATGGAAGCCAGCCTGGTTTCCAACCTCACAGGACCTAGAGGGGGCTAGATGGACTAGGACAGTCACATAGCCAGTACTATAATCAGGCCAATGGCCCAATGTTGCAGGCACATAGCAAGTCCCTAGGGATTAACTATTGCTATTGTTTATAACAATTCAGTTCCTAGATGCATAGAATTTAGAACTGAATTGACTTGAGAGGGCATCCAACTCAACCATTCATTTTACAAGGAAACGGAGGTGAAACTGAGGTCAAAAGATGTCGTAGGATCATAAATTCAGAGCTGGAATGGACCTTCCTATCTATTACAAACCTTTCATTTTATAGATGAGGAATTTGAAGCCCAGAATAGGTAGTAAATGACAACAATGAGAGTTAAACTAAGTTCCCCTGAATCCCAAACCAATGCCTTTTCTCCTTTACCACCCTCTCAAGGTGAAGCCTCACCCCCAGGGTCACAGAGCTAGTTAGTGGCAAATCAGAGACTAGAACTTAAGACTCTGGAATTATATTACAATATTCCTTCCATTATGTCAATGTAAACTCCTTCCTACTCCCAGACCCAACTAAGCTTTTTTCTCATTTAGCATAGGAAGTAATGTTCACATATTGTGCTATTTTCTGGGACCTAAAAAATTAATTTCCTACAAAAGCATACATAGTATTTCTTGTACTTAGATGCACTATTAACATACCAACAACATACTTATCTTTGGGAAGGGGCCTTTCAATCTGGCATCAGAAATAAAATAACTTTGGCATTCTCAGCTAAGTACTTCAAATGCCAGCTCTCTACAAATCATGCAATACGCGGGCAATATTTAGGTTTTAAAATTTTGTCCACATGCCTTTTCAACAAAGCAGTTTGAGTAACAAGGCAGGGGGATGTCATTGAAGCAAATGAAAGCATCAGCATCAAGGTCAGAAAGGAGATGAAGAAAAACAGAACAAAGAAAAAGAGAAATGAGTCAGGTTTTTCAGTTTGGCAGAATTAATAGAAATTTAGTATATTGTCCTGAATGGAGCCTGATTGTGAACTAAGATCCTGAAGCCACAAATCACAACTTTTTCAAGACTTTCTCATTAGGGGCAGCAAGGTGGTGCAGTGAGTAGAGCACTGGCCTTGGAGTCGGGAGGACCTGAGTTCAGATCTGGCTTCAGACACTTGACACACTTACTAGCTGTGTGACCTTGGGCAAGTCACTTAACCCCAATTGCCCTGCCTTGCCCCCTGCAAAAAAAAACAAAAACAAAAAAAACAAGACTTTCTCATTGATGGTGGAAATGACTCAATTAGGCTGCTAACTGGGGAATGCAGACAATCCAACTACCAAATCCAATATTCAGGACTGATCTGTTTCTGACACTATTGTAAAAGGAACATTTTACCAACCCCATAACAAGATCCAATATGACTTAGGAATCTTCTGACATCACAGGGGCTATGGTTCCCTTCTTATGCTACAAACCTGTTTCTCTGTGAGTTGGCTTTTCCTGGTTCTTGTGGATTGGAATTGCAAAAGGCCCAGGTAGACAATGCTGGACATGAGGAACTGTGGACCTGAAAATGATCTGGTTCATGGAAGTAAAACGCAAAAGGATCAACCTAGCAATCCAGCTCAGAAGGAGAAAAGGAAGCGGAGGCCCTGATGGGACTTGAACCAAGTGACAGACCTGAGGAAAACAAGACAGTGGTCTCCATTGTTTCAGCATTCATCAGTGCAATTTTATCTCTCAGCAACTGAAGTCCTCTTACTGAGGAGGATGTCAAGATCTGGAGCTAAATCAGTCACAGAAAATGAGGGAGGAAATATCTTAGCACCTAATTAAACTCTCCCATCAAAGGCAGAAGAAATGAGATCCAACAAATGGATAACCTTGTATTTCCAGGCAAAAATCGAGATCCACCCTTCCTAGAGGACAGGTTCATTAACGGAAGGGAGATAGACCCCATTAATCAAAGGCTGTACCGTGTTCTATGACAGAACTCACCAGGGTCACAGTGCTGCCCCAAGCATTAACCTCCTTCCTTCCTTTAATAAAAGGCTCAAGAAGGGACAGAATTTAGACCCAAGCTCTCTATTTTTTTAATAGAAGAATTTTTATGGGCAGGTACATTCATGTGGCAAAAAAGAAACTTTTCCATCGTGCATCCAAACTCAAAGATATGGCCTTGTTTAGGAAAGATGTTTTTTAAATATTTCTCTTCACATAAAAGTAACAAAATTTTATAAGTATTGGGGTTTGACATTCCAGAAAGCAATAAATCTGAACTTTAATGCATTTCCAGCCTTATATAAACATCTATAAAAATCTAAAAAGTAAAGTTGGAGCACTGCCCAAGAGGGCAATTGTAATCACTTGCTAAAGTTTAATCAATATAATCGCACTGGAAAGTTGGTAGAGTATTTTCTTTAATGAAAACTACTTGATCTCCATAATAATTGACATTCATATATGATGCTTAAAAGTCCACACAGTTTACAAAAGATTACAAACATCATCCTATTGGAGCCTCAGTATAACTGTGTTAGGCAAGTACCGCTATCATTCCCATTGTGCAGATGAGACAACTGAGATAGATGGAGGTGAAATGACTTGCCCATGCCTTTATAAATGTTCAAGGTATTGTTTCAATTCAGTTCCTTTCTGACTCCAAGCCCAGTGGCATTTATAGTACCCCCTGCTCCCTCTTACCAAACATAGCTTGCTATCTCCCAAAATGTATATCATTGTCACTTTTCATGATAACAGTGGTTATTTCAGTGCCTAGACTCATTTCCAAGACCCAAATCCTAGTTCATTATAAAAGCCACACTTAGAGCATGAGACCTACAAGCAGATAGACCATTAAAGAAGCCAGTAAAGAGTCAGGCTAGGCTGTTGTCTCATTTTTCTCACTCTGTCTTGGAGCAAAACTAAGCATGAAATCACATTTCCAACATTTTAACGGGATCATCCTGTTATGACCAATAACAACTCCATGACAAGAAGAAAAATCCAGTTGTGGCTTCATTTTGGCA
Source organism: Phalanger gymnotis (assembly GCA_028646595.1). Classification (NCBI taxonomy): domain Eukaryota; kingdom Metazoa; phylum Chordata; class Mammalia; order Diprotodontia; family Phalangeridae; genus Phalanger; species Phalanger gymnotis. The sequence goes on along the minus strand of CM053624.1, from coordinate 270,394,647 downwards.
GCCTTAAGTTATTATCACTCAGGTTCCAAGGCCAGGTCAGTCTATCAGTCTGACCATGAATTATGTACACATAACTGCACATCCAAATTGCACATCAAAAACAAATAAAACACATCATTCTAATGTTTTATATTTACTGTGATCCAGAAAATCCTCCTTGTAGAGAAGCAAATCTCACGTTCTAACCATTTTGACAATCTTTAACTTAACCCTATGCTACCATAGTCCTTATGAGACCCAGCACTTGAATACAGAATTAAAGAGGAAAGACACGCTTCCCAAGTTTTAACTTCTGTCTTCCATCATTATTGACCCCAAGCTAACTCCTTTTTCATGAAAGTAAATCCTGTCTTATGCTTGTTTGACCAAGGTTACTGATTCATTAAACAATGCTGGCTCTAAATAGTGCCTCAAATGAGGCAAGCAGATGTGGAAAAGACCAAAGAAACAAACCTCAAAGATTTAGTCTGAACAATAACTATTAAGAAGTGTTGGATATTGTGCAAAAAAAAATCTAATCTTCAGATCATTGTCACAATCTAAATTCCTAACTGGTATTACTCAAATCCAAAGGATTGTGTGAAATATTTGTAAGTCAGAGGGATGAGGGGAAACTGATCAATTTGAGCCCACCCATCATATTGGTGAAATTGTAAGCTATGGTCTCCCTTAGGCAACTGAGGAAAAGTCCCCAATGGAAGATGGACTTAAGGATTTGGGAACAACTAGATGGTACCATTTCTTAGAATGTGACCATGCTCACTGGTGCATGTAATAATTGGACTTCAGGTCAGAGGTGGGGGCCGGGGGAAGGAGAGATATCTGTTGAAAACTGGCTCACTAAAAATCATTCCCTTCCATGGTCTATAAATGTGGGTTGATGATTATTCAAGACATGATTTTCCCTTTTTCTTTTTCCCTGTCCATTCTTCTACAGTGCCATGAGAAGCAACATGATGTAGTAGATAAAGAAGTGGACTTGAAGCCAGGAAGACCTGAGTTCAAAACCCACCTTGGACACACACTGGCCTTGGGCAAGTTTCTTAATCTGGGCAGCTATCTAAGACTACAAAGGGCAGAGAAGTTGCCAATCTGAGCTGATATAGGCAATTTCCCCACCCAGGAGTGCCCTATATCAATAATATCACAGGTGTGGCCCTATTCCTACCTTAAAGAAGCATCAAGTCATAGAATCTTATAGATAAAAAAGTCTTTATCTAGTCCAAACTTGTCCAAAGTATGAATCCCCTCTGCAAAATCCCTAGAAAGTAGTTATCTAACCCTTATTTATGCTATCCATGATGGAAAGGCTTAATAGGAGGTAGCCAATTCATTCTTGAACAGTTTTAATGATTTGTTTTTCCTCATGATAAGATAAAATGCCTTCCTTCAATTTCTACCCAATCCTTTTAGTTCTATGCTCTGTAGCTATGCAGACCAAGTTAAAACCCTTTCAAAGAACAACCCTTCAAATACTTTAAGACAGTTACCATATCCTTCCTAAATCTGAAGAATCTCCAGTGGAAAAGCTGAACTCTCTAGTTGAGTAGGAAATCTGGCTAACTCTACATTTTTTGTCTCTGAAACTTATTCGTGTATTACAGACACATACTGATTTAGAATGCCCCTTTGACAACCTATATGCAAAAGTGATGGATCATAGAGTGACTTGCCCTTTCATTGATCACAAATTACAATAAAATGATGAAATATGGGGTTTGAGCACTGGGTATGCTGGAATAGGAATATATTCCTAAAAGTACATTTATGTGCTAAAGAAACATAAAACACCAATGTCTTGCTTCATAAAGAAATCCAGATTAACAAGAACCATTAGTCTCATGTAACCATAAACAGCAACCAAAGCTGACATCCGGACATGACTGACCCTCTCTTTATTTGGTATCTAAATATACAGTTGAACTTATCTGTTAGAAGTTGTTTCATTTTCTCCGATGATTTGAAATGTTACTCAGCTCTCAAATTTTCTGAGAGCTCCTCTGGTGTTTGTTAAAGAAGAGAATGTGAGTATCACTATTATTGGTAAATAAATTGGGCTCCAATGGCATGACAGGCATTATCTAAAACAGACCAAAGAATGATCCTATCTACACTACAATAGGTGGAGTGGCTTTATAATAAGTTTCCTCCTTATTGAGAAAATAACCATTTTTAATATGAGTAATATCTTCAAGTCAAAAGGCTCATGTTAATAGAGCCTGATAGCAACAAGATTCAATATTATCATGAAAATATTTCCTTCTCCCAGCTTCCACTCTTGAGGGAAAAAATGGGGAAGATAATCCTGATTTCATGTTTTTTATTCTGGACATTGTTGATGCATTTTCTTCTTCCTAATAGTCATTGTTAGCCTCCTCCCCTCACCATTACCACCAGATCTACCCATGTTTCTAGTATAGAAGATGAGTCTCAGCTTAGCCATGTTTCAAATACTAGGATGTGACTCTCATTGACCTTTGTTAGTGGATCTGATAACCCAAAAGTACACATAGTTTTCTGCCCCTGCGTGGTCATATACACAGACCACCAGGGTTCCATAGCAAAAGCCTGTTCTTCTGGATCTGTTGACAGTATATATAAGTCACACAAGGTGAAAAAAGTCAGATTAGCAGTATTTACAAACAATATGCCAGTCTAGTCCTGCAGTCTTTCTACAACTCAATTCTACCAAAGAAGCCCAGGTTGCTTTCAACATCTCAGGCATATTATTTACTTCTTGTGGCACCTTGGGCAAGACACTTAATCTCTCTGAGCCTCAGTTTCTCGTCTATGAAATCAGATCTTCAAGGTTTCTTCAGTTTTTAAGTTTATGATCCTATGAACCACTGTAAGAACCCAGTACACTTGAATGCTCAGAGACATGCAGAGAACAATTGAACTTTTGACCACTTTCCCCTTGGAATCTACACTTTTTTATAGTACTAATTATTAGGTGGATGAGCAGGCTTTCTTCCCCTCTGCCTCATTACTAGCCTCAGTTGTATACATGAGGCTATTAGCTCACCTGCAACTTTTGCCACTTTGATAAAATACTCCTTTTGCCGTTGGCTAGCTAGCTGTTAGCATTCCAATGGCAGGTGCAAGTGTATTACCCCATATTTGCACCCATGGGTTTTATCTGTGACACATTAGCACCTAAGTTTCGATTTAATTTGCCAAGCAATTATCAAGTACCTTCTGTGTTCAGGTACTGTTCCAGGTCCTGGAGACACAAAAGTAAAATCAAAATTGTTCCTACTCTGAAAAAAAAAAACAATATTCCATTACGTCTGTCTGCAGTTGGAGCAGGGGGAGTAACATTTACACATAGAAGTAACTACACAATATAAGGTGTTTCAAAAAATTTTAATGTAGTTTTAAGGTATTGAAAATTTTAGAACTGCACTAAAATTTTTGGGATACCTTTTATATAAAAACATAAATACGAAATATGAAAGGGAGCAGAGCCAAGAGTACTAACAGTTACAAGAATCTGGAGAGGCTTCTAGTAGAAGGTAACAATTGAGCTGATCCTTAAATGGAAACAGGAATTCTAAGAGGCAGGAGTAAGGAGGAATATGCTAGGAATAGTGGATAACATGTGCAAAATATTTAGAGGTGAGAGATAGAGTAGACCAGTTTGACTGAAAAACAGAGTATGTGCTGGATTGAGGGGAAAGAGAGAGAGAGAAATTAGCCTGGAAAAGTACTAACACTGATCTTAAAGCAGTTTTTCAGTCTCCCCTTATAAGCAATTTCTTTTCTGTTAGCTATGCATTAAGCCCCCTTAATATATGGTCATGATTAAGCATGACCACTGAAAAAATGTAGTCCATGAAAACCCAAACACAAGGTTCCATAGCTATTAGCTCCATGAACAGAACTTATGAAGGCTACAACTTCCATGACGACCACAACCGAGACTCTGTGGAGCTTACAAATTTGTCCAACAGAGTAGAAAAGTTGGACTTCCTGAGAACTTGGAGGCTTATCAGGGCTTAGCTATTGGTGCCGCTGATTCATCTAGCAGAGACTGTAGCACTCACGAGCACTTCTGATGGAATACAGTTCTTTCATAAATTTCAAATAAAATGTGTGCAGAGCCTTTGAGATGTACAACATGAAAATGTATTTTGTTCAGGTTTCTTTCTTTTTAAAGCACCAGAAATTCTGCATTGAAACTCAGTTCTAACAGAATCAGAGCCAGAAATAGATCATTCCTTAGAAATAGGATCCCTCAAGAATCTGTGATTCCATCAGTGTGGTTACTCCCTCCATCTATATAGAATAAAACCCCTCTATGACTTACATGATTGTTCAAAGTTGTTTGGCAAAAAAAATGATCACCATGCAGCCAATTGGCAATGAGCCTCCTTGGTTGGTCCTCACATGGCACACTGTCTCTGGGCCCATTTTCAAAGTCTTTCCATCCATAGAATCTGCTGACACAACTTTTGAGAGTCCAGGGCTATTTCTATGCCACAATAAAGATAAATACGACCCCACCAGCATCTTTTGTCTGTCCCTCTCGCCCACTTACTAAATATAATCAGTCCATTTGTCCACTCAACAAGCATTTATGAAACACCAAAATGTAATCCCTATGCCTAGAGTCACAAGATGGAGTGGTAGGATTTGAAGAGACTAGGATGCGGTTGAACTGGAAAGCTCAGAGATATATTGGTGAAGTCGTTCACTTGAAGTATTTGCTGCTACCAAGCAGCTGATAAGGAGAATTTTAGAATATTAAAGCTGGAAAGAATTTGGAGATTATTTAATCCAACTTGCACATTTTATTTTATTTATTCTTAACTTAAAAAACACAATATACATAATAAAACAGAAAACTAGGATTATAGGTAAAACTGTGACTCTATTATTAACAGCTTACTTTTCTTTTTAAATATGTATTAAATTCAAAATGTAATATTCAAAGCTGTACTGACTGTCTGTGACCAAGTCTAGTCTTCCTTCTGTTCTCTTCTATATATTTTTAACAAGATGCTTCACTGACTAACTCTTTTTCTTTTTTTTCTTTATCTTATTACGCCCCAATTCCTCTCCCTGTTGAAAAATAAAAAAGAACTACATAACAAATATGCAAAGACGAGAAAAGCAAAATCCAACACTGGCTACGTCAAAACATTTTCAATTCTGTATCTGAGTCTATTGCCTTTCTGTCAGAAGGAGGGTAACATTGTTCATATCAGTCCTCTGGAATCATGATTGGTTGTTGTTCTTAAGTGTTTCAAAGTTGTTTATTTTTAGAATGTGGTGGCTATTTTACAAGTTCCTCTGCTGGTTCTATTTACTTGACTCCGTATAATTCTATGCAGGTTCTCCCAGAACCTGCTTATTCTGAAGATGAGGGAACTGAGGCTCAGAGAGGCCAAGTGATTGGACCAGCAGAGCCATGTCTCAAACCCAGGTCTCCTGATGCCACATCCAATGCCCTTTCTGTTACACTACTGACCGATTCTATGGGAATTTGGCCCCCTTGGCACAAGAAGTAGTAGTAAGCCTTCTTATATATGACAAATGGTTATGGATGAATGAGCCCAGCCTTGGTGCAAAGATAACAAAATGGTGAAAGAGCACCAAGACACAGTAAACAGATACGTAGTGAACAATGTATTATTTAGCATGATGAGAAAATGTGGAGGAGTGAAAGGAGTACTCCTTGAGGAGAGAGGAGAGTCTGAAAGGCTTATGATTACATTGCCTGCATTTTGACCTTAGATTTCCTCTCCAGAATGCTCATCATGCTCTGTGGGTGGTGCACATAGTGGTGTGTTTCATGTTGCTACTGAATCTATAGGCATCCTAGCAAATACCACCAATGGGCACACACGATGTAGCATTATATCTAGTCTAGGACTATTTATCAGAACTTGATTCAACTCAGTTCAATTCACTATTGAACTAATTATTTAGTTCTAAGTATTTATTAAGAGCCTGGAATGTGTCAGGCACTAGGTCATTTTAAGTAATTTTAAAGGTGGGGACAGACCTAATGATTGCAAAGCTCGGGAAAGGTCTCTTAAGGGATCTAGGGGTTCTGAGAGGAAAAGGGGAGACTTAGCATCCCAGGCAAAGGGGGCATCCTGTACAAAGGTTCAAGAACGCTGCAAACAGGAAACCACAAGTAATCCACTTTGGCTGGAACATAGATAGTATGAAGGGTAGTGACATGGAATCAATCTGGAAAGATAGATTGGAGCCAGTTTGCGAAGAGCTGTCAGTAACAAATGGAGGCATTTATATTTTATCCTTGAACAAGAGAGTAACATGGTCAGACTAGTTCCTGTCCTTAGAGGAGAGTAGTGCAAGGTAACAACAGATAGTAGGACTACCCAGGAGCCCTAGGGCATTCCCTTTAAAAGGAGTCTCCTGTGTCACAATTCCTGACCATCATACCCAATCTCAGCTGCTATCCTCCTGTTATCTGATCATGAGTCTACCTTTGTTCTTACTCTTCCAGGCTTTGCTCCCCCACTTGGATAAGGACCTTGATCAAGGCTTACTCCATCTCAAAACCTTTGATCAAGTTCCTTATCAAAGTGGTCTAACAAAGCTTAGAGCATAAAGAGAGGTTTATGATCAGATAGCAGGAGGGTGGTAGCCACTGAGGTTGGCTATGATGGTCAGGAGTCCTGATGCAAGGAGATGCTTTGTAAAGGGCTCCCTTTTCAAGAGCGCCTCAGGGCTAGGTGCTCTTCAAATATCCCACTTCAGGGACAGAAACAGATTTAGAATCTATTAGTACAGGAATCATAGAGGAGAGAGAATAAGGGACAGAAAGCCGTACATGAAAGATGTAGCATTCCGACTGTGTCCACAACCATTCATGAACGCTTAGAGAATTGTCAGGACATTCTTGAAAAGCCAGTGATCGAATCCTGGATGTGTTTGTGATGAGGCAAGGAACAGATTTTCAGTGAGTTAAAGAGAACAGGGTGTAAGAGAGAAGAGAAAATGCAATAATTATTGGGTACATGTTAGAATGGAGAATGTTGGCAGTGTGAGGAGAGAAGGGCATGAGACTGTGTGTGCTAATTGTACTAATATCCAGACACTAGATCTATTGGCTTCTCCCCAAGCCTCATTTTTGGCAGAAGATTCAGATTCACCAAAGGTAGCCCAATTCTCTTTAGCTTTAGGGTCCTTCTCATCTCATCCATTGACAACCATATGTTGACAGGACAAGGATGAACATCTGGGACCCGGAGTTCATGATACCTATTCTCAATTACGATAGGATTCTGGTCATCTGGCTTCTTTGACATCTCTCTATTAAGAAACATCCTTCCTTCTCTCTAACTCTGAAGTTTAGCTTATGTAAGCTTTTCAATTTAAGGTTTCTCCCATTTCCTAATAGGTTCATTAGCATTGAAAAACTTAAATTACTCTCAAGTTTACAATTTTGCTTTTGGTCAGAGCAGAAATTGCTTTTTGGAAGAGGACTTACCCTCTTTTCTTTCACTTTAAAGTACATTTTGAATGGAATACACTTTTAAAGTTTTACACAGCAGTTTCTTCAATATTAATCAACGTTCATTGAAGTTCTATTGACACTGAATAAAACAGACTCGGACTACGGTTCCTGCCCTAGAAAAGTCACAGAACATTAAAAACTGAGAGGTATCTCAGGGATCATCTAGACCAGGAATTCTTATTCTGGGGTCTGTGAGCCTGTTTTTATAATATTTTGATTTCAGTATAATGTGTTCCCTTGATGATCTTATTTATTTTCTTTTATATATTTAGGAACATTATTATGAGGAGTCCATAGGCTTCACCAGACTGCTGAAAAGGTCCATGGCAAAATAAAATAAAATAAAAATAAAAGGTTAAGAGCCTTTCTGCTCCAATCCTATCTAGTCTAATCCCCTCATTTTTCAGATGAACTTAAGCCATGTAAAGTGATATATGTAAGGTCAAACAGAAAAGTCGAATCTAGGTCTTCTGACTCAAAAGAAGGAAAGAAATAAGCACAGATTGTGCATCTACTATGTGCCAAATGCTTTACAAATATTATATCATTTGATCCTCATAACAACCTTGGGAGATAGGTGCTATTATTATCCCCATTTTACAGATAAGGAAACTGAGGCAGACAGAGGTTGACCTGAACAGAGTCATACAACTAGAAAGCATCTGAGGCCAGAGTTGAACTCAGATCTTCCTGACTCCAGACTGGGTGCTCTATCTGCTGTGCCACCTGAGCTATTTATAGGACGAAGCTCTTTTGAATATAATACATTGTGCTTACATTCTGGGGAGATGAGATGTAGCAAGGAAGGAAAGGCATTCTCTTTAAATCTTTTCCTTATTTTCTTCTTCCTTTTTTCTGGTGAGGGGTGGGGCAGGAAAGGGGGTAGAAATCTGGGCCTAAATTTCAAAGCATCAAACTTTTTCAGCATTGTCTAATAGTAGGTCTTCTTGCTTATATGGTGCCTTATAGATTACTAAATAAGACAGGAAGTAAAAGTATTTTAATCCCCATTTATAGTGGGAGAAACTAAGGATTAAAGAAGTTAAATAATTTGGTGAAGATAGAATAGGTTGTAAGAGTCAAAGCTGGGGCTAGAACCCAGATCCTTTGACTCAACAATTTTGTCATCCACGCATTTTGAATAGTATGTCAGAAAGGTCTGTCAGACAAGAAGACTTTTTCTCAGTGAATTTCTTCATGGAACTATGTTTGCGATCATAATTATACAAATAACACAAATAATGGCAATAAACACCGTCCATTTTATACTATTTCTTTTTTTTTTTTTAACCAGATTATGGTTTCAGGAATCTTAAGGATTTGTTCACGAAGAAAGTCCTTTTTACCAATGTAGATCAGCAAGTTTTAAAGTGCTTCATATTAAAGCCTTAGACAGTTACTGGGGCCCTGAGAAATTATGTGATTTATGATGCATAGCCATGCATTTGGTATGTGTCAGAGAGGAGACTTGAACTCAGTTTCCAGTTTTGTTTTGTTTTTTAACTCCTAGGCCTGTATCTTCCCACCATATCATGCTGCCTCTGAAAAAGAAGTTTCAAAAGTTTCACAGAGAAGTTGTCCTGGGGAGTTAAGACGACTGGTCCCCAAGCTGTGTGGATGAAGCTGAGTGAGAAAAGGAATTGGCTGCCATACTGCCACCATAAAACATTGATGACTCATGATGACATTTTGCTTGAGACAGTACCTTGCCTTCCGCTTCTCTCTCTGGTGGTCTTATCCTGACCTTGCAGACCCCCATCCCTTCTGCTCGGGACCTCTTTGTCCTGGATTCAGTTCTTAACTTTCTGCCTGGCCCTGCTCTGAATGTGCTATCTCTCTGGACTCTTGGATTTAAATTCCAAAAGTTATTTTGCTTACTCTCTTGGCCCTTCACTTGAACTGAGGACTTTGATGATGTCTCCAGCCCTCTTCTTCTGGATCTATTAATTTCTACTAAACTCCAACACTTGTCTACCCACCTAACAGATAGTTGGGTCCCCCAATTGCAAACTGACTTACGCTCTTATTTCTTGCCCACTTATGGAGCTTTTGACCTCAGCTCTTTCTGCTTTTTGTCGGATCTTGAGTTCTAATAATAATAATTCCCATCAATAGAATATTCAATGATTCTGAATACTTTCCTAACAATAGCCCTGTATGGTAGATGATACAGGTGCATCATTAGGCCTATTTTATAGATGAGCAAATTGATGTTTAAAGAGGTTTAAATTTAACCATTAAATGAATTGTCCACAGTCACGTTCCTAGTACATAACAGAGCTTTGGTACAGCGGATAAAGTGTCGGATTTGGAGTCAGGGAATCTGTGTTCCAATTCCATCTTTGTCAATTACTAACAGTATGACTTTGATAGGGTCACCACCTCCCTTGGCCTGTTTCATCATCTAGCATAATAAGAGGCTGTAATCTATATCTTCTGTCTCTATCTACAATCTTCCAAATGTACGCCTTCTGATTGCAAGTGAAGTATTCTTTCTTTTACACCAAGCTAAATCTGCCTCTGGGTAGTAAGGAGTCCCACACTTACCATATTTTGGCTAGGAACCCTTGTCCCCATCCTCATCACCACCTATTCCCCATTATCACCATCTAGTTCTTAACTTAATTTCTACTGAAATAGATGTGGGAAGGGTTTTATTTTTTTATAGCCCCATTATTTTTTTCTTTTACCATTTTTGCTTCAACCTATCCTAAATGAAATCAAGTCCCTGTAATCAGGGAAAATCTTTCAATGGATAAAACAAAGTACAACTGAGATTCATGGCTGACTTTCAAGTCCTAAGTAAAAGGTCACTTCTTTCTAATAGCAGCAAGAAAGGATAATACTTCTCCAAATGATAAGGCAAAAATTTTCGTAACTCACCTTTTACAAAAATGGTAAGATGTTCAGGAAATGGGCAAACAGTTTGGGGAAAGCATAATGTTTGCTACTTATGCTACTATTTTTGCTAATATTACATAATAAATCAACAAATATGTAATTAAGCATTTATTATGTTGTAGGCACTGTGCTATGTGCTGGGGTTACAAGTACAATGAATGCAACAATACTTAATAAAAATGAGGTGCTATGAAAATTTAAGGTATTAATGATAATTATTAATTACAATATTAAAGTAGATTATTACTTACAAAATAAAGCCATTAAAATAGGATGCCATAGAGATGTAAAATATTATTTGTAATCATTTGTTAAAATTAAAATAAATTATTAATTATAAGATTAAAATAAAGCCATTAAAATAGGATGCTGTTGACACATAAGACATTATTAGTAATCATTATTAATTTAAAAATTCAAATCCATTACTATTCTTAGTAATGACTCCCTATACCTGTATAGCGCTCTTTTTCCACTCTTCCCATGATTTCACCAACTTAAGGAGTACATGGCCCTAGATATTACCACATTTTTATCCTCATAATGAGTCTTGACTTAGGCAAAACAGATAATATTATCACTATTTTGCAAATGAGGAAAGTGAGGTTCACAGAAGTGTGATTGCCACAAGGTCACATGGTTTACAAATGGCAGAGCTGGAACTAGGCCCTAATTCTTTTGATTCCAAGCCCAGTGATCTCTCTATTGCTTTGAGAACATATAAATATCCTTTCTCTGGAAATATTCATGTGAGTTTCAGTCCCACCAAAGAGAAAATTCATCATCTATGGAATATAAAAAAATGCTAAAGAATCTTTCCCATTTAAAAGCTAAATGATACACTATCTGCGCAATTATTTTTTTCCTAGTTTCTCAAATACACATAGGACAGAGAAGACAAGAGAAAAAAATATTCTAGTGTTCAAGCTTCAGAAAGTTGCAGCAAATGATGAAAACAGAGATCAAACATTTCTCTCCCAGGGAGGAATTAATAACTATCATTTTACCTCCCACTGAAGTTGATACCATCCTGAAATTGAATATTATTGACATGGTTATGCAATCTAGGCACGCACATAAACTCAAATGCATATTTCTTAAACACATCTCTGTCCTGTAGAGCAAAATTAGTCTCTTCAACATTCTTTTTTTTTAAAAAAATACATAATATTCTGCTTGCTGGAATTATTTGGGGGAAATTGTGATTCAATTCTAAAACCGTCTGCCTCAATCAAAGAGAAACTCATGAAAAATCATCCAAGAGGACCTTCTTCTACAAAGCCAATTTTACATCTGATTCAAATTTTGATCCTGAACTTCAGACAGAGCTAGCATATAACCTCAGGGTTTTGACTGGCGTGCATTACATAGAAAGAGGCCTCTGATAATTCTCCGCAATTTTTTTTTGTTGTCATTGAATTAGCAGAACCGCAGCCAAACCTGACCTTACAAGAATACAGAGTAGGTAACTGTCAAGTGGTTTGATTTTTAGGGCCACCAGGAAGGTACCCTTGCCCTCAAATAGTGCGCAGAAGTGTAAAATTAGAAGGGACCTTAGAAATTCCAAATTCAAACCCATTATTTTACAGATTAAAAAAAATGAGTCCCAGGGAAGTTACAAGGTCACACAACTAGTTAGTAGCCTAGCTAGGACCAGAAATCTGCTCTTCCAACAACCACTTGCTTCCAATCCAGCTTACTACATCACTATTCCTTCCTTCATAAAACTAGTGCAACTGATTCCTGAAGGTCTACTCTTGGGAATTCAGTACTTTGGAAAATGGTGCTGTCCCATTGTAAAAGCTATCACATCCTTGGAAGGCAACTCATTGATCCTTCATTAATGATTATTACCTTAGTGTAGAGGATCTTAACCTGAGATCTATAAACTAGATTTTTTTTTCAATATTTTGATAATTATATTTCAATATATAATTGGTTTCCTTTGGAATCTTATGTATTTTATGCATTTACAAACACTATTATGATAAGGGGTCTATAGACTTCACCAGACTGCAGTAGGGGTCCATGACACAAGAAAGTCAGTCCATAAACATTTATTAAACACCTACTATGTGCCAGGCACTGTGTTAAGGAACAGCAATACAAAGAAAGGCAAAAAGACAGTTCCAGTTCTAAAGGACCTCATAGTCACATGCGGATACGATATGAAAACAACTATGTACAAATGAGCTCTAGGGGTGTGTGTGGGTGTGTGTGGGTGTGTGGGTGTGTTTGTGTGTATATAGGGTAAATTGGAAATGATCACAGAGGGAAAGCCAGGGAAGCTAGGAGGTAGAGATGAGGAAGAAGAATATTTCAGGTATGAAGCACAACTCATGAAAATATCTGGAGTCTGGAGATGGAGTGTCTAGTATAAGGAAGAGATTAAGAACCCTTGTCCCAATGTGTTTTTTTTTTTTCATCGGGGTTTTCTAATTTAATAAGGATAAGGAATAGAGTAGAAAGAAAGCATGGAAAGAAGACTGGATCTAAAAACAAAAGCCCTGGATTTGAATCCTAGTTCTACCACTTAACAGCTGTGCAATCCTAAGCAAGCACTTAAACATGCTGAGTTTCTGTTTTCTCATCTGTAAAGTGGGGGTCCTACTGTTTGTGCTACCTACCTCAGAGGATTCTTATGAGAAAAGAACATAAAGCATTATATTAACATGAGTTGTTTTTGTTATTAGATAGGTTCTAGAGAGGCTTGTGAGGCATGGCCCTGGGCCCTGGGTCCCATGCAAGGGAAAGACAAGATAGAAGGATGAGATGGGTGTTTTCCAGAATAAAGCTTCACAATGTTGCCTGCAGTAGAGCTGGTCTTGATTAACAGCCCCCCCATTGCTGCATTTTGCCAGCCATCCCTTAGGACCCCAAGCCTTTGAAGGGTTTCTTGGCCTTTTGAACTTCCAGGTGAAGTAAGCACTACTGGTAAATTCTGTTATAAGAAGTCTTAGAGGTCTTTCAATGAGTCTGCCAGATTCTACTCCTGGGCAAAGGACTCTTTAGCCAAAAGACTGGTCTACAACAGGGTGGATGAAAGTCTTGCCCAAGCTGTTGCACCAACTCCTCTCAGCTTGACTAGCTCTATTTGTTCATTGAGACATGCCACAGGGAGTTTTGCCAGAGATCTCAAAAAATTCTATGAAGTACAACTTTTAGGCGGAACCTACTTCTGAAAAGGGAATTTGAAGGACTTCAAAGCGACACCTCTCTTTCTGATGTGAATAACCTGAATTTGAGAAGCATATATGAGTAACTACCATTTGTAAGACTGTGCTGGGCACTAAGATTACAAAGGTAAAAAATAAAGCAGTCCCTAAACTCATGGAGCTAACCTTCTAGTCACCATCTATCTTAATGATTTTCACATGAAAAAACTTTTGTGCATAATAATTAATTTTAGTTGCCTCTTGTTGCTTCAAACAAGTGATTAATTCCATTAACTAGTAATTCCCTAGGAAGGACTCATTGTGTCAATGATACAACCAATGATAACTGAGCAGACCAAAGTTGGAAAGTCGCTCTCGGAAGAGAATGGATGAGAAGTCAAGGTTTAGAAGTAACTGGGAACCTGGAAAGATTTACATGAAGCGATGCAAAGTGAAGTGATGAGAACCAGGAGTATGTTGTAAATAGTAACAGCAATATTGTACAATGAAGAATTGTGAATGACTTACCTATTCTCAGAAATACAACAATCCAAGACAATCTCAAAAGACTAATGATGAAGCACACTATCTGCCTCCAGAGAAAGTACTGATATTTTTTGAATAGATTCAAGCAAGCTATTTTTCATTTTCTTCCTTTTATCCTTTTTCTTTCATTTGAGACTTCTTGTACAAAATGACTGATATGGAAATGTTTTTCACGATTGTATGTATATTATATATATTTGATTGTCTACCATCTCAGGGAGGGAGGGGAGAAGAGAGAGGGGGATAGAATTTGGAACTCAAAACTTTTTTAAAAAGTTTAAAAATTGTCAAAACATATAATTATGGGGGAAATATATATCATATATATATATATGTATATATATATATATATTTTAAAGAAGTAATTGGGAAGTCAGAGGATACCATACCTCTTTCTGTCCAATATGATCTTCCCATTCTTATTCCATAGTTCTTCTTTTCACACATGGTCTGTCATAATATTGGCTTACAAGCTGTTCCAAAGACCTGATATTCTATTTCTTACCTTTATATCTTTGCATAATTGGTCTCCTATATGTGGAATGCATTCTGTCCATACCCCTGCCTCACAGAATCCCTAGTTTCCTTCTCAAAGTACAACTCAAGTATTATCTCCTACACAAGAACTTTGCTGATTTTGTCCAGATTTTTTTTAAAACATTCTCTCCCTTTTCCAATTACTTGGTATATACTTCTTTTTTTTTTATTTGTTTGCTTATCTATCTAGTTACATGTTGTGTCCATACCCATTAGCCACTTGAGGACAGGGACTATTATTTATTTTCATTTCAATAGTGTGTGTGTATCTGTGTGTGTGTGTGTGTGTGTGTGAGAGAGAGAGAGAGAGAGAGAGAGAGAGAGAGAGAGAGAGAGAGAGAGAAAGAGGGGGGGGAGAGGGGGAGAGAGGGAGAGAGAGGGGGAGAGAGGGAGAGAGAAAAAGAGAGAGAGAGAGAGAGAGAGAGGCCTAGTATATATAGATACTTAATAAATGCTAAATTGAATTACTGAATTAAATTGAATTAGGCTTACTTGAATGGAATTGTCCAGGAGATACATCGAAGGGATTATTATATGTTGCTCACAGTACCTTAGCTATCCTGCTCGTGATGAGCATTTGATCCAACTCCACATGGTCTGAAGCTCAGCCAGCGGAGGAAAGGACATCCTCTCACAAATTTCCCATTATAGTTTCCATTCCTAAATTGCATGCTTAAAGCTGAATGTACCAGGGAAATGCAAATCTTTGTGACAGAGCTAGAATATCAAAGCTGGGCAGCTGTACACAATTAGAGTAAATGTGGCTGCAGCTTCAATGAAAGATAATGCCCTTGATTTGCCCAACATTGCATATCATTCCTGCTTTGCATGGGGGAGTTTCCCTTTGTTTTAAAGACTTGTTTCTGTAAAATAATGACCTAATCCTAGCAAATAGCCTTAAAATGCCTGGTAGTACACAAGGGGCTGTAGAAACTGCTATTTGCTTATTAAGAAGGAGCACAGAAGGGAAAGGATGGTATAGTGAAAAGAATTTTTTTTTGGAATTGAGGGAATTTGGTTCAAATCCTAGCTCTGCTACTCAGAGCTGTAACTGACAACTGAGGCACCTTGAATCAACTTTTTTTTTTTAGCGTAAGTTCATTGAACTAAGGGAGAATCATTAGACTTCAAAACACAAGGATTCAAGATGAGGGTTTGAGGAAGGAGGAGGAACCCTGACATATTATTTCACTATGGAAAATATGGGGAGAAAAGAGACCAGAAGTCACTGATGTTGTTGCTGAAGCGGCCACCACAGGCAAAAATAGCCAAGGAGCAAGGAAGAAGCTCCCGCTGAGGCACGGCCATTAAGACAAGGAAGCATCAATTATATTTCAACTTTGACTAATTATTCTTAATAACTGGGCAATAAACTAAACTGTTTCTATGGTTGAGAAGTGCCACCAATGCCTCTAAATTCCAATACCCTGAGGAAAAGTCCTATTTGACTTGACCTACCTAGAGCTTTGTTGCTACTCAAAGAAGGAAGGAAGGAAGGAAGGAAGGAAGGAAGGAAGGAAGGAAGGAAGGAAGGAAAGAAGGAAGGAAAGAAGGAAGGAAAGAAGGAAGGAAAGGAGAAAAATCTGAATTTGGACTTAAAGAAACTTCTAAAGTCCTTTCCAACTTTAAATCCATGATACTAAACTAATGATCCTAAAATACGACAATTTAAAAAATAAAACAAAACAGCAAGGGATAGGGGAGGAAATGGATTTCATTTAAGGACTCACAACGTCTGTACCCACAAAAAGGAGTAAAGGAGAGAAGCAGTTTTAGCAAGTAGCCAGGAGATGTCTTCCCAATGCCTAATTTCCAGAGATGTCAGGGCCACACTAAGGATTACCATTCAAATCAAACAGAAGGGCACAGCACGGACAGAATACAAATAGAAGTGGAACAGGGTTAGCGAAGTGTGCAGTTGGCGAGATTGATGTTGATACCCTTCACTGCCAAGTGAAATGCCAATAATGCTTGTATAGCATTTTGTGAGGGCAATGGGAGTATTGATTCCTGAGCAATAATAAAGAATGAAGCCGCTCTCTCAGGTATAAAAATATTGGCAACTGTTACAAAGAATTGACTCATAGGGGCCTGAGTGCTGGCCTATCTTAATACAAATAACTCAGGCTTCAGAAGGATTTCAAGAGCAGCCAGGCATGGGTCCTCAGGCACATTCTCTGCTATTAATTTACCTGCAGCCTTCACAAGCCTCCCAGTCTATCTGCCAATTGGGCTGAGAGGGGCCAGAGCAAAGTGGATTGCTGAGGGCTTGTAGAGAGACAATATGAAAAGCCAGTGAGACCATGAAATTTTAACATAAAAAATATTTCAAATGTTCCAGCCAGTCTTGGCATTTTTCAGAAGATGAAGTCATGTCCATGGCATCTATTTACAACATAGGAACATTGTGTGTGCTTTTAACAC
This sequence comes from Phalanger gymnotis, assembly GCA_028646595.1. Classification (NCBI taxonomy): domain Eukaryota; kingdom Metazoa; phylum Chordata; class Mammalia; order Diprotodontia; family Phalangeridae; genus Phalanger; species Phalanger gymnotis. The sequence goes on along the minus strand of CM053624.1, from coordinate 270,377,589 downwards.
GTTTTACTGAGAAGTGAGATTTTTAAGGATAACATTTTTATGATATAGCTTACAATATTTTTAAAGAAATCAAAATGTAAGTAACTAAACCTTAAGATATGCCAGCTAAAAGCATATATTTCTATAGAATAGGATAAATGAAAAGAGCCTGGAGGTGAAAAAACCTAGGATCCAGTCTTGGCCTTACCACTGACTAGCTGTATGACCTTAGACCAGTACCTTTGCCTTTCTGGGCAGCAATGTCTTGATCTGTAAAAGAAAAGGATTGCATTAGATAAGGCCCCTTCCAACTCTTAAAGTGTTGTTGTTGTTGTTGAGTTTTGTTTTGATTCTACCATTCTATTACTAGGATGAAGCAGACCAGGCAAATTTTCAGGCTGATAGGCCCTTGGGCAGTTTCTGAAGGGACATAAAGAAAAAAGGCTTTAAAAAGTAGATATGCATCATTTGGGGGATGGCTAAACAAACTGTGGAACATGAATATTACTGCATTCTAAGAAATTAATGTGATTAGACAAAGATATTTATAGTAGCTCTTTTTGTGGTGGCAAAGAATTGGTATTTGAGAGTATGCTGATGAATTAGGGAATGGCTGAACAAGTTGTGGTATATAAATCTAATGGAATACTACTATATTATAAGAAATGATGAGCCAGCAGATTTCAGAAAAACCTGGGAAGACTTACATGAACTGATGCTGAGTGAATTGAGCAGAACCAGGAGGACATTGTACACAATAACAGCAACATTGTATAATGACCAACTTTGATAGACTTAGCTCTTCTAAGTAATACAATGACTTAAGACAATTCCAAAAGACTTATGATGGAAAATGGTATCCACATCCACAGAAAGAACTATGGAGTCTGGATGCAGATAAAGCATACTATTTTCACTTTTTTTGTTGCTGTTTTTGTTTTTTTTCTCTCTCATGGTTTTTGCCTTTTGTTCTATATTCTTCTTTCACAATATGACTAATGTGAAAATATGTTTAATATGATTATACATGCATACCTTATGTCACATTGCTTGCTGTCTTGGGGAGTGGTGAGGAAAGCAAGGGAGGGAAAAATTTGAAATTAAAAATCTTACAGAAACGAATGTTGAAAACTATCTTTACATGTAATTGAAAAAAATACTATTAAGCTAAATAAATAAAGAAATGGATATGATTGGAAGACAAGAATTAATGCAAAATGAAGTATAGTCAAGAAAACAATATACATAATAACTACAACAAAATAAGTGAAAAGAACTACCAAAAATAACTTAAAATGAATGTTTGGGGTTTTTTCAAAGAACAAGCTTGGCTCCAGAAAAGACGTGAGAGAAGACATTTTTTGCAGAGTTGGGAGATCTACAGATGTAAAATATACCATATATTTCCAGATTACTTGACATATTAATTTTTTTTCCTCTTCTTTTCCTTTTTTTTAAAAAAATATAGTTTTGTATTATTTTAATATATACATAAATTATAAAATAAATATAAAACATATTTATATATATAATTGTATGAGTATATTTATATAAATAAAAATAAAATAAAAAATATACTTTGGTAACTATATTTCAATATAATTGGTTTCCTTTGTAATCCTATCTATACATATAAAAACATAATTCTAAGAAGGGGTCCAGAAGCTTCATCACACTGTTAGAGGGGTCTATGACACACACAAAAAAGATAAGACCCCCTTGGTCTAGGTGGTGGTTCTACGAATTTGTTGATGAGTATCTGTTTTGGTGTGTGTATTTTTCTCTCTCCATTTTTAAAATCTGTGTGAAGATGGTAGCTCTGGAAACAGTTCTCTCTTCTTCTAGCTCCAGAGTGCGTTCATATTTTCACTTGTACCGAGATGTTTGTTCTCTAGTACCACAGAGGTCTAAGTCATCAGGTGAACAGCACAAATGTGGCCCCTTGTGGTTGGAAAATACTCCATTAAAAATGTAACTGATAAGATAAGGCACAAATGTAACAATGAAAAAGGGAAATTTCCTTACAATTCCCACAACCTTTATGTCTAATCTTACTACTTTAATATTTTTGTAATTTTCATTATTATTACTCCAGCAACTTGCCCTTTAAACCAAGAGAGCTGGCTATAAGCCCCTAAATTTTGCTTTGTTGCCAAGCACATCCTTTATTTCCACACTAAAGCATTGCATTGGGTCCTGGGTTCTTGCCAATGAGACATAAGCCCTTTACTAAACTGGAAAGAATCATGGTATATAGGATCATAGATCTAAGGAAGCCCATCATTGACTTGGTCTTCCAAAAGTCTTCCAAAATTGTGGCATCTGGATCAACCAAGTCCTTCACAACCTGGCCCCTTCTTACCTTTTTGGCCATGTGTAATAGCAATTAAGGTGAGACTTTTTGCTATTGACCTTTAATGATTCTGCCCTTTGTTTGAATGAGGCAGATAAAGTGGGATGTTTTTGTATTTCTCAGCACTGAGGCAATTGGGAGCCATCGATTTATATCTGATGTGATATTGGGGGTGGGGAACTTCTCCACACCCAGCCTGGGTGAGGTCAAGGCCCTCAGGGCCCTGAATAGGATATGTAAGTGCAGAGATTGGTGTTCTCTTTCAGAGCTCTGCCCCACAGCAGGAGTGGCATGTGACTCTGGGCCAGCCATTGTAATGAGCTCCCCTGGCTGAACAGGCAGATGTTGATAACTACGAATTGTATTTGGTCTGGAACTCAGGGTGCTGTTTTTTTCCCCTGAACTAAGTAAATGATATTTGCATGCTGGATTAAAGTAAGATTGTTAACCCCTTAACGTTTCTTTCCTTAGTAAAGCAGATGAAAAGGACCTGGCCTTACAGCATTCCGTGAGCTGGTCGTTGATGGCTTTACACCCTCACAGCAGCTGCTAGCCGGATTGTTGAAACACCATCTTATAATTTACTCCTTTCCATATGCCCTATGGCACAGTGACATGAGCATCCTTGCTGTTTTTCACATTAGACACTCTACCTCCTAGCTCCATACCTTCTTACAGGCTGTCTTCCATGCCTGGATTGCCTTCTATCCATCTATTGGCTTCCTTCAAGACTCAGATCAAATCCCATCTTCTACATGAAACATTTCCCTCTAAGATTACCTCCCATTTACATTGTATGTAGCTTACATGTTGTCTTCTCCATTAGTATGGGAGCTCCTTGAGTGTAGGGACTTTGCTCTTGCCTTTTTTTTTTTTTTTAGCATAATGCCTGACACATAGTAAGCACTCATAATAAATGCTTGCTAACTGACTAACTGATTCTCTCTGCTATGGTCCTCCATTGACAGACACATGATTCCTTGGCAACCATTACTCAGAAGTACGAACTCTAATGTCAGAAGATATAGATTCATATCTTACTTCAAATGTTTACTACCTATGTGACCTTGGACAGTTATGTGATGCACTGGGGCCTCATTTTTCCTTATCTGTAAAAAAAGGTAATTGGACTGGAACTCAATGGCCTCTGACATCCTTTCTAGTCTTAGAAAGAGATTTAGGTTTAAAGTCAGAAGACCTAGGTTTAAATCCCTGGGAATCTATGGGGAACACTCTGAAGGAAAGTGACAGAAACCAGCTAGAGGAGAGAGTCAAGAATGGATGTCTAGGAAGTTTTGATTGTATGATGAATACAGAAAAAAGAGAGAAATCAGATAGTTCTAGGAGTCATAAATCAGAGAATAAGAGCCTAGAGTAAGCAGAATGAGATTAAGGATAATGAACAGAATAACACAAATCCTTTTGAGAAAGAGCTACAAAAAATGAAATTTAAAAAAAAAACCATAATAGGACTCATTGAAGGTGAGGAAAGATGGGGGAATCAACTTATCTGAGAGAGAAAAAAGAGGGTAGGAATTACATAACTACATAAAAACAGTAGGAAAAAAGGAATGAATAAGCAAAACCCCAAAAGGAAAAGGGTACCAAATGAAAATAAGGGATCAAGATTAAAGAGAAAAGAGTCAGTGGAAAAAGGACAACCTTTTAAAAGATTACAATAAATAAAGAAACATAGTACTGTATTTATAGCAGAAAAGAAAAAAAATCAAAACTTTAAAAAAGTCAATATTAGAGACAGATATATATATATGTATAAAAATATAAACCTAACTCTCATAACTTTAAATGTGAAAGGATTAAATAATCCTCAAAAATGAAAGAGAGTGACAGATTAGATAAGAAAATAAAACCACATTCTGTTGCTTAGAAGAAACACATTTAAAAATAAATACATTAGCAAAATAAAACTGAAGCAATGGGAAAAAATGTGTGACATAGCAAGTGAATCCCCCAAAGTAGTAGTTGCAATCATGCTGACAAAACAAAAACAAACATTCTAAAAACAGGAGTGGGGGAGAGGGAATAAACAAAGAAATTATATTATGCTGAAAGGAAATACAGACCACAAACAAATATCAATAATAAAATTATGTGCTCCAAATACCTTAACATCCAAATTCATAAAGAAAACATTATCTGAGCTCCAAGAAGATAGGCAGTAACACAATAGTTAGAGAAAACTTTGATATACCTCTAAAAGTTTTAGATAAATATAAAAGAAAAATTTTAAAAGGGGAAAATATGGATCTGAACAAATTCCTGGAGAAACTCAAGTTAAAAGAATTATAGCATCTTTTAAATCGGATAGTAAAAGAATATACATATTTCTCCATACCTCGTGGCAATTTTATAAAAATTAACCATGAACTAGGTCACAGAAATATTGCAAACAAATATAAAAAGGCAGAAATAGTTAACATATCCTTTACAGACCATAATGCAATAAAAATAGAAATTAATTCAGGGATCACAAACCAGATACAGACCCAAATGGAAACACAGCAATGAAATACTAAAGGAGTGGATCAAACAATAAATAACTATTAAAAGAAAATGGTAATGACAAAATACAATACAAAAATTTCTGAGATGCAGATAAAGCACTCCTCAAGGGGAAAAAAATCATATACTTACATTAACAAAACAGAAAAAGAGAGAAATAATTAACTGAATGTTACTTTTTTAAAATTAGAAAGCCAAGAAATAAAAAGCCTAACATAAGCACCAAAGAGATATATTAAAAATTAAAGAGAAATAGATCAATTAGAAATAAAACAAATAGGAATTATAAAACTAAAAGCTGTTTCTTAGAACTAATAAAGTTGATAAACTCTTAACTGATCTGATTTAAAAGAAGAGAGCAAAAAAAAATCAAACCAATGAAATAGCAAATGAGCAAGGTGAAATCACAGCAAAACCAGAGGAAATAAAAAAGAACAGCCAGAACATATTATTCTTAGTTTATATGCTAATAAAACTGAGGAATCAAAAAAAAAAATAGAGGAATACCTTAAAAAATGTAAAATACCCAAACTATCAGAAGACCAGATAGAAATCTTAAATAATCCCATCGCAGAAAAAAAATAGATTAAGCTGTAAAAGTTTTATTAAAGAAAAAAAAACTCCCGGACCTGGTGGAATCACAGGAGAATTCTATTAAACTCAGCTCACAAATTATTCCCAAAAAGTGAGAAGGAAAGCACCCTACGAAAATCCTTTTATGGACAAATGTAGTCAGAAAACCCAAAACAGAGAAAGATAAGACAAAGGAAGAAATTATAGGCCAATATCGTTGACTCAAAAAATATATTGACTCAAAAATTTTAGACAAAATTCTGTCAAATAACTTCAGTGATTTATCTGAGAAAATATTAGGACCACTGCAGGGATGCAGGAATCGTTTAACATTAGGAAAATAATAAACATAAATTAAAACTATTACAACCATTTGGGAAACCAATTTGGAGTTATGTAAATAAAGTAACTAAAATGCCCACATACCCCTTGAATCAGAGACTCTGTTGCTGAGTTTATATGCCATGGAAGCCATCAGTAAAAAGAAAGTCCCTCAAAAATACTTATAGCAGCAATTTTTGTAAAAGCTAAGAATTAGGGAGGGGAAAGTAGATGCCCATACATTGAGAAATGGTAAATAAATTGTGAATGGAATATTATTGTGCTGTAAGAAATGATATATTTGATGAACACAAAAAAAGCATCGAAAGAGCTATATGAACTGATGAAGGAAGCAGAGTCAAGAAAACAATATACTCAGTTACTACAACAACGTAAATGGATAAAAACAATGACACACAAAAAAAAATCAAAAGTAAATGTAACAAAATTATAAAGATCAAGCAGGTCTCCATTAAAGAGACACAAAAAGACACCGCCAACCCTTTAGTCAATGTATTTGATCAATTGCACTGATTTTTTTTTTCCTCTCTAAAAAATACTAGTATGGGTTGACTCTCTGGGAAGAAGGGTACAGATGTTTGGGTTAACTATGATGACATTAGAAATGGAAGATGCCAAAAAAAACTTATTTTTTAAAAAAGGCATTTTTTTTTTAAGTAGAGGGAGAGGAAGGCAATTCCAGAAGAGGAGATTGCTATGTAAAAAGTGAAGAAAGTAAGAAAGCCTAAGGCTTGCTTGGACTGAAAAAGACCACTTCTCTACTCTAAAAAACCAGGTTAATTGTCAGTTAGAATTAAGTGAATAAAACTGCATAAAGAACACCAAGGGAGCAAAGATCTACTTTCTCAAAACTAAGAAACAAACAAAAAAAAAGACTTAAGATATCGATTTTTATTACTACAGCATGTTATAGTAGGAAACGAATTGGATTTGGGAGTACATTTGCTCCTTCACTTTGATTATGTTATTTAAACTCTCTCAGCTTTAGTTTCTTCATCTGCAAAATGGGAATAATAAAGATACTACCAACTTCACAGACCTGTGATCAAACGAAATGAAGTGCAGTGCTTTGTAACTAGAAAATACTATACCAATTAAGGCATGGTTTTGTGATTGTTACAAACTACTAGACATTGTTTTAAAGGATCTATAATCTCCATTGCTTCCTTTATGATATTCATCGCACTTAGAAGACTTTAGGTGATTTGGGTGAGCTTTCCAACTCTTGGAATCACCTTGATCAAAGGATCATAAAATCACGGGATTTTAGGACTAGGACAGACATTAGAAGTCATCTAGTTCAACTTCCCCATTTATAAAATGAGGAGGGACTTGTGCTCTCAACTTGTGGTTAAATGTCTTGCTAAAAGTCATACAACATCAACAATGATAAAAATAGCTAGTATTGATGTAGCTCTTTAAGGTTTCCAAGGGGCAGTGGACAAAGTGCCAGGCCTGGAGTCAAAAAGACTCATTTTCCTGAGTTCAAATCTGGCTTCAGACATTTACTATCTGTGTGACCCTGAGCAAGTCACTTAATCTGTTTGCCTCAGTTTCCTCACCTGTAAAATGAGCTGGAGAAGGAAATGGCAAACCAACCCAGTATCTTTGCCAAGAAAACTCCAAATAGGGTAACAAAGAAGAGGACATGACTGAAATGACTGAACAATAAAATTAAGATTTCCAAAGAACTTTACAAATATTAATTTGTTTTGTCCTCACAACATCCCTGGGAGGTGGATGATATTATTATACCCATTTTACACATAAAAAAACAGGCAAATAGAGGTTAAGCAACTTGTCCATGATCATACATCTGGCGTCTGAGGCTATATTTGAACTCAGAACTTTCAGACTTTAAGTCTAATGCTCTATGCACCATGCCACCTAGCTGTCCTAAGTAGCAACTGCAAAAGTATGGTTTCTCGGTTGCCTTGACTTTAGATCCACTGGTCTGAAATCACCCTGAAACATCCAACATCTTCCCAAGTACTAAAGCATTGTTCTCTTAACGTATTCACCAGCATTCTGGCAAAATACCTACTACCTCCACTGTAGTAGCAATTTAGATTTGAAGATATTTCCCACCCATTAATAAGCCATGTGACCTGTTTATGTCACAGGAACCCTAAGTCACATGTGGTGGGAGGAACTTCCTGTCAGGAAAAGGAAGTTATGTCACAGGAAATGCTGAGAGAGAGGAGAGAGAGAGAGAGAGAGAGAGAGAGAGAGAGAGAGAGAGAGAGAGCGCAGTTATGGCAGCTAATGGCCGCCCCTGTGATAGAGCTGAGCAGACTGACTTACCATGAGTTTGTTTTTGGGTAAGACCCCTGCAGGGGGGTCAGAGAGGTTTTGGGATGGCGAGGCTCCATGTTGTGACATTGTGTATTGAATGTTTTACTGCTCTGATAGAGTGGATAAATGGCTTGTGGGATCTGGTTCTCTGGTGTCTGAATAAATGGTTTACTTCTTCTACCTTCTATGCGGAGAGTCTCTCATACTTTGTGATACAGAACCACAGAGGCATTTTGACAATTATCATCTATGTTGTTATTATTGCCTTACGGATACAACCACCTCACATCCTTCTCTTCTGGGTCCTAGGAATAATACCTCCTCTCATCCTAAGGTATTGTACCTCTTGTCCCTGGATCCTCCTCTCCTCCAAGGTTTGAGCTAGATTTAGATTAACAGCAGAAACTTGTGTAAAAGCAACAGCCATAAGAAGAAACAAAATGGATGGTTTCAGAGGACACTGGGGTGACCTGTATGAACTGTTTGAGACCAAAGTTGGCAGAACTAGGAGAAAAGGTCATGTAATAATATTATAGAGAAAAAATTTTTGAAAGACTTTATAACTCTGATCAACGAAATGACAAACTATACATTCAAAAGACTTGTAGAAGAAACACACCACTCACCTCCTGCCAGAGAAGTGATGAACTCAAAATGCGGAAGGAGAGAAACATAAATTTGGGGTTATAGCTAATATTTTTGGTTCTTTTTTTTGTTTTGACAAACTATACATCTTTATCATGAGATGTTTTTGTTCATTTGTTTCTGGATTTTCTGTTGCTGTTTCTGGTCATTTAGGGGAAGAGGTGTCACAAGGACAGATCATAAATGTGTAGAAAAACAAATTAATTTTTTGGAAAGAACTCCAGTCTAAGTCTTTTTTATGGTATATGTGCTCCTAATAGAATGCAAGCTTCTGAAAGGCAGAGACTGGGTCAATTTTGTCTTTACCTTCCCAAGAGCTTAGTATGGTGTTCCACACATAGTAGTCTCTTATTTAACACTCATTGACTTAAATATTTAATAACTTCTAGAGGGCTTTGCTGGCAAAGTTTAAGTTCTTCCTGATTGGATTAATAGTTATACTTCTTGCACAGACACTGGTATTGCATGATGATGATTTGGGTCCAGAAATTTAGAGGGAGAAAATAAGGGGATGGATTGAATTTAGGAAACCATGAAGCACTTTTAGCGATCACAAATTGTTCCTCAACATGAAAACCCGTCATTTTAAAAACCAGTCCTCTGCTACATGGCTAAGAATCATGGATGACCACAATTCCCAAAGAATCCTAATTGCACTTGGCACCAAAAACAATGGAGTCATAGTGAGTAGTAATAGCCTATAACACATCACCAAAAATGGCCTAAATGCAAGAAATAGTAGAAGAAATCACCCAGAGAATTATGACCTGAAAAGGAAATGGCTGGTCATATAAGGGGAGCAAATGATAAAATGTAGACAGCCTGAGTGTTATGTGCAGATTGTAAAAAGACCCACAGGAAGGCATCTAGCAGGTAGGATGGAACCACTACAGAGATTATATTGGAGGGTATGGATAAGATTTCGACTGGATAAAAAGGCATGGTTGGGTCATAGCACACAGATGAAAAGGATTGCAACATCAACAAAATCAATGAGGCAGTGAAGTATTTTACCCAGTTGGAAACATTATTCTCTGCAATCTGGCCAATTAATGACTACCTGAGTTAGCAAAGTCTCCTCAACCCACATCCACACTCCCATACCACATTCACACAAACACACACAGAGAGAGCTAGAGTGAGAGCAAGAGAGAGAGCGAGAGAGAGTGAGAGAGAGAGAGAGAGAGAGAGAGAGAGAGAGAGAGAGAGAGAGAGAGAGAGAAACACGAGGCAGGCAGGAGGAGTAGGAGGAGGGGGAGGGGGAGAGGGCTAGAGAGGGCCAATAGAGAAGGAGAAGGGAAGAGTGAATGGGGTTGGGAAAAAACAGATAAATTGGTCCAGGATATGAGTTCAATAACTATCATATATAGTCTCAAATGTGCCAGAAACCTGAAAATACCACTTCCTGATAAGCAGTGGGTAGGTGTCTTCTGTCTTGTCCTCCATTTCAGAGCTGTCAAACATGTGGTCCATGGACTACATGCAGCCCACAATTCTACCAACTACTGCCCAAACCAGCTGAAAATATGATTGGGAAATGTTTAACAAAATAAATATAAATACAATAAAATATAGTAATATTACATTTTAAAACTAAGTCAATATATGGCCAAAAGGGATCATTATGATTAGCAGTCCCTTTTCTATTTGAATTTGACATCACTATTCCAGTCAGTACCTGTCACTGACCAGACACCCACCTGCACTTTTTCTGCTGACCCCATAGAGGGTTCCAGAATATTATGCTGTACTATTACTCATGTGAACAGCACACAATAAATGATTGTTGACTGATTGATAACTTTGCCTTGTAAACAGGAAGAGGAATATATGTATGTATGCTTATGTATGTATATATGAACATATGTGCATTATATGTACTATATGTATATGTATATAATGGCTATGTATATTACATATTTATCTATTATTAAATATAATGATGTCATTTTAGATATATATTTGTATATGGGTATACACACATTATATATTCACAATATAATATGTATATTGTGTTAACACATATTGCACCTGCATGTATATATATATGCACTGTGTATGAGCACATGTGTGTGTTGTGTTCATACATGCATAGATATAAACTCTTATATAACCATTACATATAAATATATAACCATGTATAACATACATATATATATAACCTATATATAACCATTATATGTAGATAAATAACCACGTATAACATACATATATAAAACCTAAATATGTACATATATGTGTATATAATATAAATTCTACCATAGTATATTATATTATGTTATATTTTATCACATAACATTATAATATTAATTATAAGAAAACACACCATATGAAACATGCCATTCAACCATTCACCAGCCTGGTTATCAGGGACAGAAAAGTCTTACAGTAAGTACAAAAAGAAGTCTCTTACTGTGGATTTAAAGAAGATTTCAAGATGTGCTCTTTGAATCCTGCTGGCTGTTTCTGTTGGTTAAGACACTGGAGAATCATAAAAAAACATCCAACATCAGAAATGTCTCAGCTGTTCTATGGGGGCTTGAGTCTTAACCCTGCTACCATGGTTTTGTTCTTTGGGTTGCCAAGGTCAGAGTCGAGTTACTTGAGCAAGTCCCAGAGGGCAGGGGCCTCAGCGAATTTCTCCACCACTGATCTTTTATTTTTGTTCCTTTTTCTTCCCCACCTCAACATTTTTTGAACATCTTTTCCGAGCAGCTCACTGATGACAGTCGAGAGAAGGGAAAAATTGTTCCCAGCTGTTTTTCAAAATGCATGAAACTTTTTCAAATACATGGAACGAAAGAGCGGTGCATTAAAATGAAGTTTCCTTATCCTGTTTGGTCAAGGCAACATGACATATGCATGGCAAACTTGATAAAGAACTGTCCATCAAACAAGGAAACTTTGGGTTCAGATCTTGTCTTTGAGTACTAGCTCTGTGACCCTGGGGAAGTCATTTCATTTAACATGTAATTCCCTAACATTATAATCTTAGAGCCAACATGGTGTAATGGTTACAGAATTGGACTTAGAGTCCAGAAAACCTGGACTCAAATTCTATCTCAGACACTATCTGTGTGGCCCTGGGCAAATAGTTCACCCTTTTTGAATCTAAAATTACTCATCTGTAAAATGAGAGGTTTGGACTCAATGACCTCTAAGGATCCTTCTATCTCTAAACATAGGGGGCCTATGAGGTTGCACTGATAGAGGAATGTCTTCGTTGGGAATTCCCTAGACCAGGGCTGTCCAAAATGCAGCCCGTGGGCCCATGCAGCAAGCAGTGGGATTTATGCGGCCCACCTATAAGCATAGAAATTTACATAAATGGTTCAGTAAATGAGCTACCACAGAGCTCTCACTAAAATGACAAATCAAAATATATTGTCTATTGTTTCAATAAAAACCTAAGGTTGGACAGCCCTGCCCTAGACCAAGGTAATAGAAATCACAGATGTCTCTATCCCTGTTCGCACAAGTGGAGTTATTTCCTTTAAACTTATATCCAGAGCTGTAACTCAAATGGAGTCAATGGAGATTTGTGCCTGACTACTGACATCTTAGAGGTGGATGCAGGAGGAATCCAGGAGGAAAGTTCACTTCTTCCTTGGTAAATTTCCCCCATGCCATTGACTTCCTTCCCAACCTCCATTGACACTGGATGATGGAGATGATGGAGACAGAGATGGAGAGAACTGCCCTCTGTGTTGCCCCATCCTGTACCTTCAAACACAACTAATTGTACCCATGGCATGACCGTTATCCGTGGCACCGTACATCCTATCCCCAAATGAATTTGTCCCAGGTGTAGCTTGGATTACATCAGCCTCTGACAAAAACACCAAGCTTCTTTCTTTGATGAAGTGAATGAAGAGCCCAAACTGAAAAAGTGATGACCCTCCTCTCAAAGACAAAAATCCCCAACTAAGGAACAGAATGGGTACAGTAATCGCAAACAGTTGTGCCCAATTCCAACCGATCAGCCTAGCAATGTGGCACACCGTGGCCAAAGAATATTGGGAATGGGTGGTATCGTCACTAAAAGGGAAAGAGAAACCACTCAGGTGGTGAGTTCACTTGTCTGTCTGCCCTCACATGAAGGAGAAGGCATTCCATATTCACCCTTGAGCTTTCATTTTGGGAGACTTTAAAATAAAGGAACTGCTCTCTGAAGTCCTTCCCCACTCTGACATTCAATGACCCAATGATTTTTGGAACCCAGGCAATCACAACAGCCAAATTAGCAAATGTTTCTGCTCACCTGGAATGAGCCTTTAGTTATATACATATACACATGCATACACATACACATAGATATGCACATATACACACATATATAGGTGGTGCAGTGGACAAAGTGCAGGGCCTAAAGTACAACACCTGGAGTCAAGAAGACTCCTCTTCCTAAGTTTAAATCTGGTCTCACACACTTGTGACCTGTGTGACCTTGGGCAAGTCACTTAACCCTGTTTGCCTCAGTTTCCTCATCTATAAAATGAGCTAGAGAAGAAAATGGCAAACTACTCCCATATCTCTGTCAAGAAAATTTAAAATGGGATCACAAAGAGTTGGACATTACTGAAACAACTGAATAACAACATATGTATATATATATGTGTGTGTGTGTGTGTGTGTGTGTGTGTGTGTGTATAGGTATCTATGTGTGTATGGGTATACACACATGTGTGGCTATACATAAATGTGTGTACACACTGCCATATACATGCCACATATGTGTATACATATGTATTCATTGTTGGTAGATGCATGGATGCGTGGATGGATGGATGGATGGATGGATGGATGGATGGATGGATGGATGGATGGACGGACAGAGGGATGGATAGGTGGATGGATGGATGCATGTATACTTTATGCATGGATGCATTGTATATATGTATACGTGTGTATATAGGAGTGCACCAATGCATTTTCTCTCAGGCCAAGCAGCATTGACTTCTTTTCTTTATAGACCTATGTCAGAATGAACCTCATAGGATAAGAAGCTCTAGCATTGGCAGAGTCCTTAGATGATATCGTTCAGTTCCTTAAACCAAAGGGCAGAGATTAAATGACTTATTCAAGGTCAAACAGATAGCATAGAGCAGAGTCAAGATTTCTAATCTTGACTCAACTACAATATAGTAATTTATTCTTTTTGACACACACATATACTCTTAATCTCTCTCTACCTCCTTCTGTCTTTTCCTCCCTCCTTCCCTGCCTCTCTCCCTCTCTCTCTGACTCTCTGTCTTTCTTTACACCTGTCTGTCTCAGTCTCTCCCTGTCTCCTTTTGTTTGTTTGCCTCTCTCTTCCCCTCCCCCAGCCTCCTAACATATCTCTCTTGTGGAGGTAAATAGTTAATTATGTCCCACGGCTGACTATGGACTCTCCTACTCTCTAGTGTTTTCTTTCTCTCCAGACCTTTAAAAAGCTTTCCTTTATTTAAACATTCAAGGTGAAAATGGTGTTACCCACCCTCCTAAGGAACCTTCTTTACATCACTCTGCATTAGAAGCTGGAATCTTTGGGACTGTTCCAAGTCCAAACACAGATATGAGCCGGTCAGTGCCCAATGTAGAAAGCCCATGCTTTCAGCCTTCAGGCTGCACTGCCAAGAGGAAGCGGGTGCAAGCCAGTGCTGTGCTAACACCCACCATGAGAAGCCCCACTGCTGCCTTTTCATCCTCCCCGGCCTCCCTGAATTTTCATCAAGAGCTGTCGCCCGCAAGCCCCAAGTTGTTAAGCACAGTTATGGAAGAAATCTGGAGGTGGAAACCTTGTCAATCATCCACAATGGGGCCTTGCTCAGCTGATAATAGAATGACTGCCGCTGCCTAAGAGCGATTACTGTTAGCATTTTGGAAAGGCAGCAGGGTGACCTTTCATTCTCAGAGCCAAAGACCCAAAGTGTCTGACAGCTTTGCTGAAGGCTTGTGTGGTAGGTTGTTGGGTTTTTTTCCCTCTTTTCACACCTGATACCCAAGGGGTTTTAAGTCACTTTCAAAACAAAGAACTTGTGCTCATCTCCATATATATCCTGCATGGCCCTCTACCATTTGGCAATTAATTACCTTACTTACTCTAGCTACTATATATTTTCTTTATTGCTGTTCCTTTTCATCCTGTCCAATTGAATCTCGAATGCTTTTCCCTGAGGGTGTCTCTGTTTTGTATTTTCCTTCTATTCTCTTTCCTTTGGGGGTTAACTTAAGAATTAAAGAAGACACATCCCAGGGAGGACTTTATGCCAGTGTTCATGTCAAGGACAGATTAACTAGGGATTTTTTTTTCTTAATGCAAAATGAACCGAAGTGTAAGTTAGGGCTTTCTTTTAACATAGCTCAATTTGAAACACCAGCTGCTGTCCATGCCTAATGCTGAAGTCTTTAAGGACTGAACTCTAGCACCTTTAAGATAAGCTTAAGGGCCGTATCTTAAGGCCCATAGCTTAGTCTTGCCATGTAGCCTGGTAGAGAAGAAAGCTGCAGGGTTTATATGCTCTCTGACCACAGAAACCTCTAGATGTAGCAAGCAATAAAAAAGTTGAACCTCCTCATCTGCCAATTACTCTCTTTGAACCCTGTGAAAGATTAGGGTGCTGGGACCAAATAGAAGGGCTAGAATGAGCCTGCCTGGACTTTTTTGGTTAGTAATAATATCATTTAAGTAAGTTTCTTCTGATTTTCCATGGCTGACAGTTGTAGACTGCACTATATTCTTCGGCTTCCGTCCTACAACTGATGCCTTTATCAAATCATAATACATAAAAGAAAGGAGGAAGGCATGGGGAGGAGAGATAAAAGTAGCACCTCAGAGGTATAGTACGGAAAGTCAGGCTTCCAGGAAATCAGAATTCCAGTCTGAAGAGGAATGAAAGCATGCCTGGCCTGGGCATCCTTCTTTAAATGGAAGTTCTGGGAGGAACCAGCCAATTAGAGGAAGAGGTCACAGGGGGCATATCTAATGTGTGAAGTCCAGGGGTGGAATAAACTTCCTGGGTTAAAAGCATTCTATGGCATGTTAGAGAAAGAAACAGTATAAGAAGTATACAACCTGGAGAGGAATGAAGACCCACAAATTGCCAGCCGTAGACTAATTTCCACTCAAAGAAGGGCAATATGTTAGTGGTTCAAGTCCATTGGCATCATTGCATGTGAGCATCTATACTCCATCCCCTTACCTCCTCTAGTCTTTCAAGGAGAGACTTTATGACAACTTCAATCTCCTGACATTTACTCAGGATCCAGGAATGATAGCCATCATCCCTGTAGCACTTACTGCTTCTGAAAGCACTTTTGCTCACATTATCTCATGGGATAGTCACAACAACCCTGTGAAACTTGCCAGGGAATGATTAATATTCCCATTTTCCATATTGGGAAATTGAGCTGTAAGGACATTAAGCAGTTTATCCAAGGCAACCCACCATAATCTGGTTAGTGGTAGGGCTGATACAATAACTCAGGTTTCCTGAATGAATCCAGGAGTCTCCCCATGAAGAGTGTGAAAAGAAGGGTTCTGGGATGCACCAAAATCTAGCACCTCCATTTAAGTCTTATTTAGATGCATCATTATGGTGTGGATGTGACCAGGGATTTTTAAATGGCAGGTAGGCAGAACATAAGTTCTGGCTGGTTATACCAATCTGGAAAGGGTCTCAGTATAGACAAGGTCCAGACTAAGTGATGGGAGGTTCATTACCAAAAGACTAGTCATTTTTTTAAGACACAGCAACAGAAAAACCCTATTTACTGAAAAAAAACTTCTGCATTGGCAGACAGGTACTTGGATTCTTTTTAGTACTTAAGTATTAAATCAAATAAAGAGAACTGGTGTTACAAATAATAACTAATTTTATATAGTATTTTAATGTTTGAAGTGTTTTACACATATAGTCAGATTGGGCAGGGACAGTGGGAATTGAGGGTGGTGGGAAAGGCTGCCTGGGTGCTTGGTGTGGTTAGTGGATAAAACACACCAACTTTGACCTCTCACTGCCACTAGCTCATTTCCTTATCGAGTTTATATGTTCAAAAGGCAGTCTAGATTATAGTCTCAGAGATTACTAAAACTAGAAAAAATTTCTCTTTAATCAGGAATTCACTCCAAACTCCAGCTGAGCTAAGGAAAGTCTACTCTCCTGTTTGGGATAGCTTCTCCTGTCTCAGTCTTGCACTTCCATATTTATTAGTTTGTATTAAAATCATTGCAAATAGCTATATACTTTCATAGCGATTTCAAATAGCATAGGACTATAAGAAAACTTTAAAAGCTAAGTACAGCAGTCTGGGCTAAGATGCACATCTGTGGTGGATGGAATCTCTTCCCTCCCCACTGTTCAAAGGGGCAACTAGGAAGAAAGCGATTGGACAGATAAGCGAGAGGTATGTTTCCTGGATCCTATGGATATGATTCCAGGAATTTCACTAATCTTGGTCTACTAGGTAGGTCCAAAGTGTTCTCTATTCCAGTCGGATTTCACAGGCCCATCCAATCACCTCAGCACTTCTATTTTGCTCCTCGTTTCTCTTCCACTATTCCCTGCTTTCAACGGCAAGAGAGCCAGTGTGTACATCCGAAGACCCCTGCTAAGCTTTGTAGGAGAAACATGGACCCAGGTGTGGGCTGAGTTTCTTTCTCTTCTCCATCTGGGTGATGTAGCTTCTCTCCAGAAGGAATTTCCTTTCATGTAAAAAGCCCCTAGAAATATGGGGAACCCCTGTTAAAGCACATCCATGCTTAGAGAATCCCCATAATCTACTAAATTTCCATGGTAACATCTCTGGGGGGAGGAGTTCTACTTACATAATCTCACTTTACAGAAGAGGAAACCGATACTAAGAGGGAGTCAGCATTCAAACTGGATGTGACATTTTCACCAGATTCTTTTGATGATACTTTCTATTTTGCAAAGCACTTTATGGATTTCATTATGCTGATCTGGTCAATTCTCCCCCTCTTTCTTCCCAGTAAGCAAGGAAGTTTGTTATCTTGAGTTGTATGGGTTCCTTTTGCTCTCTGGCTAGTGGTAGTGAGAATCACTTCCTAAAATGACATATACACAGCTCTGCAACTGCTTAACATATGCCCTAATACTGCAATCTCCTCGAAGCACATAGGTTCTGAAACTTTTAGAGCCAGAGTCATTGGGAGCAAAGAAGGAGCAATGCTCTCATCTGGTTACTGCACTCCCGTATATCTTTACAAAAGGGGAAAGATGTACCCTGGCTGAAGAAAGAATATTCTGTTTCTGACGAAAGTCAAGAGCATTATGGCAGTCATCAAGATTTCATTCTCCGTTTCATCTGTGCTAGAAGTTACCACAATCAAAGGGTTAAGCTGTGGGAGTAGAAAAATAATAGGGGCTACAAACAACCCTAACAAGGGCATTAATTTCCTTCCCTCCTTGGGACTGTCTACAGCATAAAAGAAAAGCAAGAATGTACAGAGCCTCTGGGCTTGCATTCTTAAAATGCTCTATATACTTTGATACAGAGCTGATTACACTGACAAGAGAGAAAACCACATAGAAGTACCACATGGAGACATCATGATAGAGTAATGAATCTCTAGTTGGGATTGGAGTTGGGGCTGGGAGTGGAGTGTTGGTATTCATGAGTGAGGCTTCTGTCCCGAATGTCTCTGTGTTGCCTTGTACTGTGAATGTTCCTATGGACGTCTTATGTCCTGGGCTGTGTGCTATAAGATACTTGAGGTCTCCAGACAATGAAAAACCTGTTACAAAGTCAGTGACAACTTTATTTTTGTTAGCACCACCCCAAACTCTTTCATGTTCTTGAGTGCTCCTGCATCAGAGATCACTACATCCTGGCAATCAGATACCATGAGGGAGTTGAAGGTTGATCTTGGGAATTGTTTCCTTTCCACTAGGAAGCTGTTTTGTTATATTTTTCAACTCAATGGGCTGTGAATACCAAAACTATATTCTATTAGCCTATGTTCTTAAAGCCAATATGCATGAAAACATAAGAATAGTTCACCAAATCACTTCAAAGACACATTTTAATCTGCAGTATTGTGTTGTTAAGCAAAATTGTCTCATTAGCATGGCTTTTGTTTCTTTTGAGTGGAAGTACTTTCAGCTGTTAAGTGCTAAGCCCCAGGCCCAGGGCCCTG
>CM053624.1:270301647-270358238 GCA_028646595.1 Phalanger gymnotis | reverse complement strand
CTGAAAACTAGGTGGCACAGTGAGTAGAGCATCAGCCTTGAAGTCAGGAGGACTTGAGTTCAAATCCAGCCTCAGACACTCGACACATGTACTAGCTGTGTGACCTTGGGCAAGTTTCCCAACCCCAATTACCCTGCCCCCCAAAAAAACAAACAAAAAAAAATAAAAATAACATTATTATTGAAAGGCCTCATTTCTAAAATATACAGGGAACTGAGTTAGTCTATTTTTTAAGGTGTTATTTTCTTCGGTATTTTTTTGAGTCTCCTTTAGCAAGTCGTTGACTTGTTTTTCCTGGTTTTCTTGCATCGCTCTCATTTCTATTCCTAATTTTTCCTCTATTTCTCTTACTTGCTTTTCCAAATGCTTTTTGAGCTCTTCCGCGGCCTCAGACCAATTCATATTTTTCTTGGAGGCTTTTGATGTAGGCTGTTTGACTTGACTTCTTCTGGCTGTCTGTTTTGATCTTCTTTGTCACCAAAAAAAAAAGATTCTAGAGTCTGAGTCTGAATCCTTTTTCACTGCCTGTTTATGTTCCCATCCAACTACTTGACCTTTGAGGTTTTTGTCAGGGTATGACTGCTTGTAGTGTAGAGAGTGCTTTGTCCTAAGCTTTAGGGGCTGTGCTGCTGTTTTCAGAGCTACTCCTACTCCACTGTCACTGCAAGCTCTGCCATAGCAGCACCCCTCCTCCCCCAAGAACTGCCAACCAGGATTGCGACCCAGATCCAAGCAGGGCAAAGCAAGCCCTGCACTCCTGCTCTGATCTGCCACTTGATTCCTCCAACTATGTGAGCTAGGGACTCTGTAAACAGCTGACACTGGAGCTCCACTGCTGCACCACCTCTGTCACCCCCAGGGCTGGTGGCTGGACAGTTCTCTAACCCAGTCTAGCAGTTTACCCACTAACCTGCTCTGTGGTCTTTGGCGTTTGTGGGTTGAGAAGTCTGGTAACTGCCACAGCTCAATGATTCACAGCCCTAAGGCCTGCTCTGGTGGACTCCCAGTCTGGTCTGTCCTGGCACAGCCCATGCTGGGCTGTGCTCCACTCCCAGCACTATGCGATAGACCCTTACCAGTGACCATGCAGGCCACCCTGGTCTGGATACCCGTTTCCCTCTGCCATTTCATGGGTTCTGCAGCTCTGGAATTTGTTCAGAGCCATTTTTTACAGATGTTTCGAGGGATTTGGGGGAGAGCTTAAGCAAGTTCCTGTTTTCCAGCAGCCATATTGGCTCTGCTCCCGATTTGTATATTTTGACTGGCACTGCAAATTGTGATTTCATCACTGCAAGGAATACCCAATGAGGACCCTCTTTTTCCAGTGTAGATCAGTACCATCTCTACAATTTACTGTTCTAGAGAGCTGTCTGTGGTACTAAAAGGTTAAGTGACTTCACCAGAGTCCCATAGAATGTATGATTCAATAATGAGGACTTAAACCTAGGTATTTCTGTCTTGGAGGCACACACATATATACACATGTACACACTTAAGGATATGTATGCATACTATGTATGAACATATACATATATCCACATACATATACACTCTATATTTATATGTAGACAGACAGAAAGACTTGTTCAATGAACTAGCCATCCAACTGCATGTTGCTGTAAGGGTAATGGACATTTTTCACGAGTATGGTTTATTAGCCTGGCTTCCTTTAATGGTCACAGACCTCTCAGAAGGGGCCCTGCAGCATTCTGGAGTCTGAGATAACAAGCAAAACAACACCTGAAGAGAGAAGCTTCTAGATCATCTCACTCTCTTTAAGGAATCCCTGCTCTAGTGGTCTTTGTATTATATGTTCTCCTTCCCTACTTTTTAAAAGCTTTGGTCTGATAGTGATAATCAAAGGATTATTGAACAAAATTACCTGCTGTGTAGCATCATTTAGAGATTTGATATAATCTAGAGAATGCTAGACCTGAAGGTCAGGAAGCCCCGAGTTCAAATCGAGCCCCATACACTTATTGGCTATGTGACTCAGAGAGTCATGTAATCTCTGTTTGCATTACTTGCCTTAATTATAAAATGGGGGTAATAACAGGTTGACCTCACAGGGTTTGGAGGACGATCGAATGAGAAAAGAATTGTAAAAAGCACTTATCACAGTGCCTGGCACATAGGAGGCCCTTTCTAAATCCTTATTCCTTTTCCTTCCTTTCCCTCTTTCCTCTTTCCCATATTAACATTTACATGAGAGACACCTTGTTGATAGAGAAAAACATAGCTCATTTTCTTTTATTTTTTAATTGTCAAACAATAGACACAGTAGCATTTCATAATTCTCAACACAGATATCAACATGAACCTGCATGTATACACAAGTAATTTTCATCTGTGATTGTCTATTTTGTCCCTGAGTACATCTTTCAAGCCCCTGGAAACCCTGAAGAACATTGCATTAATCAGAACTAGAAATAAACTTAAGGGAAAGCAATTGTAGGTCTTTCCAACCAGAGAATTAGTCAGACAGCCACGAGTACTGCATACCCGGTAGTCTATGCTTCAAAGCAGTACAATTTAGCGTCTGTTTAACTTTCTTTATGAATCCCTTAGTACAGCACCATGCACTTGTGGGTGCTTAATGAACACCCCTTGATTAATGTGGCAGCATAAAGTGCCACCTGCTGAGATGCCATAGTCTACTAAAAACTGCCTGAAAAATACAATTTCCAGAAATATGCTCACTTTCTTTCAGACTTGGTGCATTTTAGAGTGATGTCAGGGAATAACAGCTTCTTGACATTAATTATCGTGCCAGCCCAGAAGTTGGGCTTTCTGAAAAGCAGCCTAGGGCTGCTGGAGGGGTCGCATATTTTAATATCCACTTACCTTGATACCACACTAATTCAAAAGATGCTCACTTGCAGCTCCATTTTCATTTGCAGGCTGGTAGGGAAGTGACCTACCATTAAATCCACAAGTCTTGATTAATTCCCTCTACTTAGCATGGCCCAATTTCTGCCAAGGTATGTGGTCGGAGGATTGACAAGCTCGTTAAGAGCTTATAGAAGAGCTTGATTATATAGCATTGGAAGTACCTTGAGCTCTAAGTGGAAGATCTAGTCCTCAGAGCACATTCTACCTAATAACTCAAAATGAAAGTAGTATTTGCTTCATATTTATAGTGCAGTCTATTCCCTGTCCTCTGAATAGAGCTAAGCATTGGATCATAGAACTGTCTACTTAGAATAGGAAGGGACCTAGGAGGTCAATGTGTCCATTGCCCTGATTTTACAGATGAAGAAACTGATACTGAGAAAATTTAGTGATTTTCCCAGGGTCATATATTCAGTAAATATATGAAGCTGGATTTGAACTCAGATTTTCCTGACTCTAAGCTCAGCCCTTTATCCAATGTGCTACCTCACTATCTCTACACTACATTTTTTTCTGTACCTGTCAGAGTTATCTGTTTCTTTGAGATATATCCTTTTCGATGTTGATGGAACCCCTGAGAAGTCCTCCAATGCAGCCGTAGCTGTCTAACATATATGCTGTACAAAATTTGCTCTTCTCCTAGTATCCAGTGGGAAGAATACCCTGGTGGGCAGAACTACACAGGAGAAGACAACAGAAGAAATCAAGCTTTGGGAGAAACTGGTGACAGAGAAAACCCTGAAAAGAAGTGTTTTGTTTAATCTTTTGAATTCCCTGAGCTCACCTTGCCCCCAACCCCATTAGTAAAGATCACTGAACTGTCTCTGGTACAGCCTTCTGGTTGAGGCATTCACTGCTTGGAAACCAGTTTAGGATTTGTTCCCAAGGGCATCAATATTAGTGAAAGTCTGAGGTGAATAAATTTAAAAGCAACCCTAGAAGTTATGAAATTGACGTAGAAAAAAAAAAAACTAAGAATAGAACCTTTCAAAGAGAAGTATTGTATCCTATGTGTGTGTGTTTACTCCCAACCTAATCCAACAAGCATTAATTAAATAACAATTAGCTACAATCCTCTATGTTAGGTATTGGGGTGAAAAGATAAAAAATAATAAAGTCTCTGAATTTGACTCAGGAGGAAAAATAACATTAGCAGAAAGAATACTGAACTTGGAATCATAGGGTCAAGTTCAAATCTCGGCTCTAATATTTGGAGAAAAACTTGAAAAGATACTCAACAGTTTAGAAAAGAAGCTGGAAATATTTAGCACAGTGGTGGACACCATGAATAAGAACAACAGAGAAAATAGAACTTTAAAGTCAATGACATCACAGGAAACACAAAATTAAAAAGCTAAATTAGTACAAATGAGATATCTACAATCAAAAACATCATCTAGAAAGCAAGACATGAAGATAAAATGTTAAAACCATTAAGCTCCCATAGAACACAATCTGTACCAACAACAACTAAGATAATATGTTTGAGAAAACAGTAAGAAAATTGCTCAGAAGTATTGGAAAGGGTTGATATAGTAGAAATAAAGTCCATAGATCATTACCAAAAAACAATTGTGAATTTTGTAGACCCAGAAATGGGATTGTCAAGACAAAGAAAATAAATTTTGCAAGTCACTAACATGAGATGAGATCATAAATCAAGAAAACCTAATCAACATCACTCTGGACTAAACAGTGAATATGGGAAAAGAAAGAAAATATTTTAATAAGACATACTGAAAGAAATGGGGGTGATGCTTAGACTGAAGACAAGGTTTTGTACTTAATCATGTTTTTTAAAAAATCAAAAAAGTATAGGAAAAAATCTATCCTCCAAATCATGAAAAGTTTTGACTAAAACCAATACATAGTACTATTTGCAACAAACAAACACTAGAAACATTCCCAGTAACCTGAAGAATAAAACAAGGATGTCTACTGTTTCCGTGGTTGTTTGATAAATTGCTAGTAATGCTAAATACAACAATAAATGGAGGAAAATTCTGCAGGGATAAGCTGCAGAAAAGAAAACAAATTTGTCTATATTTTCAGATGATTTGATGGCTTATTTAGAAAATTCTATATTTAATTTCTTAATTAATTATGACAATTATGAGTTTCATTAAAATAGCAAGATATAAAATAAAACCTCAAAAATCATTACACTTCCTCTATATTCCTAATAAAGCCAATTAGGAGAAGATAAACCAAAACAGGCTTTATGGAAATAAATATTTAAGTTACTGAAAAAATGTTTTCTTTTTTAAAAAAATAAGTTTTTACTGATGTTTTCTGTTTCTTACATCACTGTAATATCTCATGTATCCTTTCCCCAAGAGTTCCATTGTTCTTCAGAATACATTATTCCATTTCCTCCTCCTTTTTTTCTATTGACTAAGGAATAGTCTTATGTTACTAATTTTCCTTTTGTATCCGAAAATCTTTCTCCTGATGGTTTGTAGAACTTATTTCAGAATCAAATGGTTAAATTTAACCATTATGTGAATGGGACCTGGTAGTCTTCTTGTTTCTTTTTCCCAATTGGAGGCAATCTGTGATTTCGTTCAATTGGAATTTCATTTTCTACATTTATAAGTTCTGGGAAGTTATCCTCTATTATTTCATTCATTATGGTACTATGGATTTTGTCCTGTCATATTCTTCTGGGAGAATTATGATCCTTAGGTTGATTCTGTGCATTTGTTCTTCAAGTTATGTATTTTTGCTTGTATAGGGAATATATTTTCTTTTAATTTTTTTTTTTGCTTCTTTTCCTCTGGGTTGTCCTTTAATTGCATATTGACACTCCCAACCTATTGTTCTCTCTTTTGTTTCTTTGTTGAGGCTTACCATTGTAGATTCAAGTGTTTTTTATTCTGTTCATTATTTTTGTTATGCAGAACATAAATTTTGCACCCAAAATTCTCATTCTCTTTTTTTGAGTCAAGCTTTTTATTTAATGTTACAAAAAAATATCTAGTCAAACAGACCAAAGCCCATGTCATCATCGGACTCCTCAGATTCTTCTTTTTTTGCTTCCTCTTTCTTCTCTTCAGCTGGAGCAGCTGTGCTAGCAGGAGCAGCCCCTCCAGCAGGCACAGCACCACCAGCTGCTGGGTCAGGTCCACCAACTCCTACATTGCAGATGAGCCTTGCAATGTTTACATTGGACAGGGCCTTTGCAAATAATCCAGGCCATAATGGTTCAACATTTACACCTACTGCTTTAATGACGGCATTGATTTTATCCTCTGTGTCTGTAACCCCATCGCCGTGAAGGATAAGGGCAGAGTAGACGCAAGTGAGCTCGGAGACGGCCATTTCAGAGGATGGATGAGGAGACTTGTTTGTAGTGGTGCTAGTCGCCGGCTGAAGTGAGGGTTCACCCCAACGCAGCCTTAGCTCCCGAAGAAGAATGAAGCACCTTACAGATAACTGAAGAGAAAGCTCATTCTCTTTTAAACCACTCAGAAACAGCATGTTTAGGTTCTATGTTCTCCTCAAATTGCTTAAGATCCTCTGTCTCATCAAGAATTACATCATTTTCCTTTTTTTACAGAATTTATTTATGGACTCCTTTACTAGATCTGGAAGCCATATTTTCTTCTTTTGCTACTATTTTTCCTGATGATTTATCTTTTTATGCTCGAGGTCTTTGAGTTTTCCTCTTCCCGAAATCTTTGTTACTTTCACTGTTTTTTCATCCTTATTTTCCTTATCATTTACTTCCTGACTCCCTTCCCTCTGATTGTGGTTTCCTTGGGGGCTGGAACTCAAAGTGCCTCAGCCTCCTCCCATGATGGACATTTCATGTTTTGCCCTTTTGAGTGGCCAGAACTAACCCCAACTGAATGTTATGCTCTTTGCTTCAGACTTGGTGGGATGCTGCACCACTCCCCACATGTGAAATGTTCTATCCTGGTGTCCTGCTTCCACTCCCTCTGTTCCTCAGTTCTCTGGACTCACACCAGAAGATCAGAGCCTGATTTCCCAGGACAGTAAAACAGTTGTTTTATCTTTGGCACATAATTCTGTTTTAGAGAGGTTTGAGAGGTCCTACAGATAGGGAAAAATATTTAGACTGCCTTTTTTGTTGCTCATGTGACATGGAAGTTGGAAAGACATTCTTTATTCATAGTAAGCCATTATCACTACAATAAAAATAAAAATATAATGCAAAATTATCAGGATTTTTCTTACACAAAACTACTAAGTGGTTAATTTATAAAACTAGACAAAGCAACAACAAAATTCAACAAAAGGTCAAGAATCCCAAAGAGAATAGTAAAAAAAATGTTGGGATAAAAGTAGTCAGATTTCAAACTATCTTATTAAGCACAAACCATCAAATATACTTGTTACTAGTTCAAAAAATTCCTAAGTAGATCAGTAGAACAGAATAGATAATCAAGACCCCAAAGCAACTATACACAGTAATCCAGTGTTTATTAAACCTAAGAATAATATCACTACCAACAAAAACCTAGTGGAAGGATTTGTTATTTGACAAGAATTGCTAGGGGAAAAAAGCAATTTAGCAGAATTAAGCCTATCCAGCATCATACACCATATACCTGCATAAATTTCAAATGAATAAGTGATTTTAATGTAAAAGGCCACAAAAAGAAAAACAGAATGGAAGGAAGGAAGGAAGGAAGGAAGGAAGGAAGGAAGGAAGGAAGGAAGGAAGGAAGGAAGGAAGGAAGGAAGGAAGGAAGGAAGGAAGGAAGGAAGGAAGAAAGAAAGAAAGAAAGAAAGAAAGAAAGAAAGAAAGAAAGAAAGAAAGAAAGAAAGAAAGAAAGAAAGAAAGAAAGAAAGAAAGAAAAAAAGAAAGAAAGAAAGAAAGAAAGAAAGAAAGAAAGAAAGAAAGAAAGAAAGAAAGAAAAAGAAAGATAGGGAGGAAGGGAGGAAGAAAGAAAGAAAGGAGGGAGGCAAGAAGGGAAGAAGAAAGGAGGGAAAGGAGGAAGGAGGGAAAGAAAAAAAGATGATTGAAAGAAAGTACCTTTCAAATTATGTTTTAAGGGAAAAAACATAATTAAACAAGGATGCAGGAATTCCCATTGGACCCAATAGACAATATTAAGCATATAAAATAAAAAACCCTTTTCATAAAAAAGTAACTAAAATAATAGAAATTTCAAATGAGAATAATCTTTGTATCAAATATATTTGATAAAGCTCTACAATATAAAATATCTAATTTATACAAATGTAATACTAAGAGCTGTAAAGGACAAATTAAGGCAAACCGAGGTACAAATTTCCAAGTATAATCAATTAGTAAAGAAAGAATTTACCAATAAATATGATCTCAGCTTCCCCAGCTAAACTATGATGAAATCAATATTTTTGGTTTCAAAGCTGATCATGGAGGACAATATGATTGGTTGGAAATTGGGAATGAGGAACTAGCAAGACCCCTTTCCTTCCTTCCTGTGACTAAAAACTTCTCTTTGAGTCCCCATGCAATGTTATAGTGGACCAGATTTCTTTGAATAACAAATTGGATAGCTTGGTAGTATAGAGTATAATAACAAACTGAAGGATAGCTTGGTAGTATAAAGACACTAGACCAGACTCCCTGGTGTCCACCTGCCTTCTTCAAGGGTAACAGTTTTCTTTGACAAAAGAATAAAACAATGATTAATTTACAAGAAAACTGGATTTCTAAACTTAACTCATTACAGGCCAGCTGAATTTCTGAACTAAATCCAGACACAAAGAATCATGACTTGGATAGTCATAAAATCAATTAACTTTAACTAATATCAATTTTAGAAAGACACAGAATTAATCTGATTATTTCAGAGCCATTCCCCAATAGAAAAGTAGTCAAAGGAAATGAACAAATACCTTTCACGAGAAGAAATAAAAGTTATCAACCATGAAAAACATTCCAAATCACCAACAATAAGAGAAATGCAAATAATTAATACAGCCCAGATTTCACCTCATACCCAGAAAATTGGGGAAAGAATGAACAGTCAATATTGGGAGAATTGTGTGGAAAATATGTACTCTATTATTCTTTTGTTAGATTTGTGAAATTCTTCTATCATTCAGGAGAACAATTCTGAACTTACCTAGAGAAGTGACTAAAATGTTAAGACTTTTTAATGCAATGACCCTGACACTAGGCACGTAACTTCAACAGGGTAAGGCATTAAACAGAGAAGGAAATAGAAATAAATAGAAATAATTATAATAGCACTTTTTATGGCCACAAAAATATGGAAGCAGAGTAGATGCCCATCAAATGAGGACTGGCTCGACAAGTTTTAGTATATTATTAGAATATTTAGTCAGTAAGGTTGTGCGATTTTTTTCCCCAGCAGTACAAGTAGATGGGGATGGGAACCCAGAGTTGGAAATTGACAAGGTAAGAGTGATGATAGGACAACTTCATAAGGAATTTTAAGTTAGAAAACTGAATAGTTTAACTAGTCAACAATATGAGGAGGGGAAACAAAGGCAGAGCATGGTTGATAGATTAAGAGAACAGGGAAGGACTAGAGTTCATTAGCATCAGTGGAAAGCTAATGGAAAAGGGAAGACTTGGTGCTGACAAAGGATTCTTGAGGTCAGTAATAGTCCCTTCCTAAATGAGCCCTGAGGGTAAGGGAAGACTGATAGAGTGGGGAGGAATTTGTATTGTGGTCCAAGGACTACAATGGTGTCCATGGAATGTGAAAAGCCAGCAATGCCCTCTATGGATGCTTAATAGAGGACATAGATAAGAACCACATAGGATGAGCAAGCATTACTAGACTATGCTACAAGAATACCGTTGTGCTTGCTACAAAAAGCAGCCCTTCTCCTTCTGCTCTGTCTCAAGGAGTCCAATTCAATAGGATCATAGACATACAGAGAGAGGGGATCTTGGAGACCATCAATCCAACCCCTTCATCTTATGGATGAGGAAATTGAGCACCAGGGAAGTTGAGTGACTTGCCCAAGATCATGCAACTAGTAAGCATCAGAGGCAAGATTTGAACCATCTTCTTCTGATTCCAGAGCCAAGTGCCCCTTCCACTTTGCCATGCTTTCTCTCTGGGCATCTGAGAATCCCTGATCCACCACTGTAGCACCAGTATGCGGGCCTAGCAGAATGGGCACTCCTATTGATGCCTCAGCATCACCAAGAAGAGAGCACAAAAGGCAGCCATTCAACCTTAGCACCTTTCCCCAGGTGTCCCCCAGGCATTCCCCAGGAGACAGCATTACGTGATCATGCCATTCTTTCCATTGTAATCTGTGGGACCCCCCAAAGTAATAGATAATAAAATAATAAATGTAAATATAATAATAATATATAATGTAATATATGTTATATAATATATTGCAATAAGATAGTATAATAATACATTTGCAATAATAAATAAAACTACAAAAATAAGAAAACAATAACTTTGCTAGCAGATTTCTAAGCATTTGATTGGATTACAAGTCCACAACGGTCAAAAGGACAATCAAAATGATTTGAGGAATCTATTCCATCTCCGGCCTCCCACTTTCCACACTCTTGCTTACACCTAGAAGGTACTCCTGTCTCATCTCTATTTCTCAGAATCCCTTGCTTCCTTTAAGTCTCAGTTCAAGGGCTAGCTCTTTCAAGACAATTTTCCTGACTCCCTCCACCTCCAGCTCTTAGTACTCTTTTCCCCCTAGAGTTACTTTGTATTTGCATATAATTTACATTAGTCTGAACATATCTTGCATCTCCCCAATAAAATTTAAGTCCTCTAAGATGAAGGACTGTCTTTCCTTTAATTTTGTCTTACTAGTACCAAACACAATGGATTGCACTTAGCAGGTGTGAAACAAATATTTATCGAATTAAACAGATATAGGTCTCAAGAATTTTAGAATTTGTAGCTAGAGCTTAAGAAGAGACAAACCAAAAAAATCATAGAAAAGATAGACTACAATGAAATAATTATCTCGAATGAAGAAGAGATTTTTTTAGATTCAACAAATGGAAGAAATTTGGGAGTTTAAGAAGATAGCTGTGCTGAACTATAATAAAATATTCAGATTGATAAAAAATCTAATTAAAACCACTAGGGAAAAAATCTAATTAAAACCACTAGGGAAATAAAAATATAACATCTAAAGTACATAATGAACTGTTAAAAAGTCAGTGTTGTAATTCCCAGTCCACAATAGATAAATGGTGCAAAGATATGAATAGATAATTTTCAAAAGGAAGAAACACACAGTATTAATAATTATGTGAAACAATGTTCACCTTCACCAATAATCAGTTGCAAACTTTGAGACACCATTGTAGAACCATGCCATTTGCAAAAATAATTAAAATTAATGAAATTCAATGCTAGAAGGAATTGTCAAGAAACAGGTACATACTCATTATTTGTGGAATTGCAAGATTACTAAATTTTTCTGGAATGCAATCAAACTGTATACAATGAAGTTTAAAAAAACAATTGTGCCTTTTAACCTAAAAATTCCTTTTTTAGGAGTGTACTCTGATAGTATTAACTATTTTTTTAATGCCATGTCGAAGATCTTCATAGTGACATTATATGTAATAGAAAAACTAGAAGCAAACAAAAATACAGTAAAGAAATGATTAACTAAATTGTGGTACATTAATGTAATGGAATATTACAAACCAAATAAGAGGGACAAGTATGAGGAATACAGATGAATATGGAAAGAAATTTACAAAATAATACGAAGCAGAAAAAAAAAACAGAAGAATGTAGTATATATTAACTACAATCTTAGAAGGAAATGTGAATGAAAATAGAGGAAGAAATAGTCTTGATGGCAACTTATAGGGAGTTGTAAAATGATGTTTTGAAATCTTATGCATTGAAATTAATTTAAATGTAAATAGTTATTAAGCGAGTGTAGTTGTTCATAATGCTTAATATTAAATCGTTAATAAAATGTTTAATATTAAGTCTCTAATAAAATATTTAGGCAGCTAGGTGGCTCAGTGGACAGAGCGCTGGACCTGGAGTCAAGAAGACTGTATTGGGAATCAACTCAGGCTCTTAGCACTTATTCAACCAAGTGCCTTTGGTGAGTTTGGCCTTTGTTTCCTTGATTAAATTAGGAGTCTTTGATGATCTCCTTGCCTCAAGGGAAAGCCTAATTTACATGGGTTTGAGTAACATGTTTGTGACATCAGAGGCTTTTAGACCACGTGGGTTTAAGTCGCATTTTTGCGACGATTTTAGGTCACATGGGTGAGTCACATTTGTGACTCACCTTTGACCCTGAACAAGATATATAAAATCAGAAGTGGGCTTTCTTTTTTCAGAGCTCTGAGCCACAGCAGGAGTGGTGGGTGACTCAGCCAGCCTTGTAGAGCTCCCAGCTGAACTCAGATGTTGATGGTTCCTTGGTAACTATGAATTGTATTTGGTCTGTTCATAAATGTATGTTTGTAATTTGTTTATATTTGCTCTAAAGTTAAGGGTGCTGGCTTTTTCCCCTGAACTAGGTGAATGATGTTTGTATGCTGGATTAAAGTAAGATTGCTAACCCCTTAAACAGGAGAACAGGAGAACAATTTCCTTAGTAAAGAAGATCAAAAGAACCTGGGCTTGCAGCATTCTGTGTGCTGGTTGTTGTTGGTTTTACACAGCCACAGTAGCTGCTAGCAAGATTGTTGAAATACAGACCTAAGTTCAAATTCAGCTTCAGACACTTACTAGATATGTGACCCTGGGCCAGTCACTTACTCTGTTTGCCTCAGTCTCTTCACCTGTAAAATGAGCTGGAAAAGGAAAAAGTAAAACCACTTTAGTATCTTTGCCAAGAGAACCCCATGGGGACACAAAGAGTCAGATACAACTGAATTAACTGAATAACAAATAAAAACAGAATTTTTTAAAAAAAATTTAAACTTGATTTAGAGATAGGGACTAGATCTGTGATTTTAATGGCATAGAGAATTCCTAGGTGAGGAAGCTCCAGTGCAGGTCATTTCTTTCTCTACAATTCAGTGGCATTTGGAGTTACTTAGACGAGAGGTGTCAAAACAGGCCACTGGGAAATATCTAGCCCACACTCCTGTGTGTGGCAGGAATCAGTTAAAATGTAATTTAAAAATATTTAACTAAACAAATAAAAATAAAACAAAATGTAGATAATGGTAATTTGTGACTTCTAGGTCAGTATGCAACCCACAAGGATCCTTATGTACAGTTTAGCACCAGTTTCTATTTGAGTTTGACACAGTGACCTGGAACACTAAAGATCACACAGCCAGGACTTGAAATCAGGTCTTCCTAGCTTCAAAACCACCTCTCTATCCATTACCTAAATGCAAATTATGGATCAAAAAAGTGAGAGAAGCAAAGTGATTTCCCCAACATCACAACACCAGTGGCAGAAACAGAACTAAAACTCTGTTCATCACCCAACATCAATACCAGTGGGCTATATACTACAAACATTTCATGTCAAAAAGAAAAATTAAGACATCTGGAAAAGAAGTGAATTTAGGAAACCAGAAAAATCTTTCTGAATTTTAACCAAAGGTATTTCATTTTTATTCCAATCTGAATACAATGTGATAATTTTCTTTTTTCTGAGTCAACTGTTTTACTGGATGAATGTAAAGTGACGCTTTATAAATGAGAAAGAACACTTAAAATCAGACCAGTGTATAAGGGCCAGATGCTTACATTCCATGAAAGTGAATCTGTACATGCTTTAAAAAAGTAGTGATGCTAATTTGAAGGCACACAACACAAAGTAAGACTTTAGAACTTCGAGGACCTGTCATTTCATCATTGTGCATAGTCCTTCCACTGAAGCACATCTGGAACCCTCTTCACCTTGGCAGGAATTTAGCCAAAGGAGCAAATATTCACAGATCAAAGACCAACAAGCAAGGACTGACACTCTTGCCCAGGAGTGAGGTGTGGTACCTCACTAGGCAGAACTTACTGACCCATTGAACGATGATATAACATCAGGTTGGATAATCTGCAGCCTTGTCTTGATGGTTAGCCTTTGTGTGCTTTTTACAGTCTGCAAGGCATTCAACCTCCCTAATATTCCATGCAGTTATACTGTATGATCAGAAAGAACCAAAGCTTTTCATGCTGTACTGCTTGCAAAGTCAGGGCTGAGACGTGTTTCCATTCTAAATGATTCAGGCAGATTTCCAAGATGGCCTAACAGCACCCCTTTCAATTACTGGAGTTCTAGCAAAAGAGAAGGTGGAACCAAGAAAATGGCTTTAGAAAAATAGCTAAAATGACAGCTGCTATGCATTTAAGTGTTGTGGGGAAAGGGAAAAAAAATCCCAAGGCTTGAAAGTGATATTCACTAGATGCTGTAATATACTAATTTCCGGCTCTCCACACACAAGCAGCGATTGGATGTAAAGAACGTTAATGGAGTCTTAAGAGCTACTAGCAGAGAGCCCCTATAAAGACAGATCATCCTGACATTATTTTACAAACCTAATTGGGCTGTCTGGTCAATAAAATGTCTCTAGAAAGGATCTCAAATGCAATAGAGGCCATTATAAACCAAAATACCTGCTTTAAATAGGGAATGGTCTTTGTAATATTTAAACTAATGAATGCCATTGTTTGTGATGGGGCACCATTGGCATTAGAACTTATATTCAGGGGGAAACAACTTAACATTAAGGTAAGATGTTTGTATTATCAGTCCTATGGGAGAATCAAAATTCTAGATGGGAGCAGTGATATAAATGAAGGAACTTCCCTGTTAGTTCTGTTCAGTCAACGCCCTGGTAGTGATTCTTAAGAAAACTGGAAATGACCACTTCCCTCCATTATCTGCAGACTTGTTTGTGTTTAAATTTATGACTAATTACAAAATAAAAGAAGCTAATTCTCCAGCTCTCCCAAGAGATTAAACTGGATGGCATATGGATAGAGTCCTTAAAAGACTTGGGAAGTGGAGTGAGTGGGGAGGAGGATATAGTATTGGGAGGGAACTCAGAGTCTAGGTAGACCTAGCCCTTCATTTTACATATGATGAAACTGAAGCCCAGAAAATTAAATGACTTGTCCAAAGTCACACAAGTAGTCAGTGTCAGAGTTAGAATTTTAACTCAGTTCCTCTTAACTCTACTCACTTTTCCTTTCCCTAAACCAAACCAGGAGGAGGCTTTGCCTTGGTAGTTGACATTCATTCTTTTCTCAAAAATCTCTACCCTAAGTTCTGACCTGCCTCCTGCTTTCTGTATGCAGCAGAAGATTCTCCCTCACCAGATTCATACTCAATTTCAATTTATTTTCACACAACCTAAATAATGATAGCTTCATTTATAAAGCATATTAAGCTTTGCAAAGTACTTTATTTGTTACTTCATTTCATCCTCACAACAACCTTGTGAGGCAGGTGTTATTATTATCCATGTTTACAAATGAGGAAACTGAGTTCCAGAGAGATTAAATGATTTGGCCAGGGTCAAAAAGCTAATAAATGGCTGAGGCAAAATTTGAATCCATGATTTCCTGATTCCAAGTCCAGGACTCTACTCATAATGTCACCTACCTGTCTTAACCATCTCCAACTTTTAAGAATAAGTCATACCAAACTAAGTGTGATTCCCTTTTATGTTAGGGCTGAAACTTAGTAAATTGGAAGAATAATAAGGAGGATAGTATATCTTGATTTCTACCCAGAGCTGTGGGAAAAAATAGAGAGATACTGGAGGAGATCTGCTCTTGGCTGAACAACCAAACTTAAAGAATGTTATGCAAAGGATCAATTGTCAATTCGAATTAACAATTATGTAGTATTTTATTAATGCCTTATTTCACTTGAGCCTTCTAACAAGCTTGTGAGGTAGGTACCACAGGTATTATTATTTCCATTTTTAAAAGGAGGAATATCGATCTCAGAGAAGTTACTCAAGGTCCCACAGCCAGTAAGCCTCAGAGGAGAAATTCCAACTCAGTTCTTTTTTTCCTCTACTTGCAACATTTATTCATTCTGAACCATACCACAAACTTCTGTCTTATAGCCAATTTTATTCCACATATAGTATTTGTCAATGAATTAAAACAAAAAAAGGTAAGCTTATCAAATTTACGGATAACACAATGATGAAAGGGATAGTTAAAACCTTATGTGAAATTGAAACTACAGGAATATTATCCTCAGAGAGCCTCAGATATAGTTGAGGTACACAACAATGTAGATAATCAGGGAGGCAGAACTTCCAGCTGGGTCCCAGGTTTCCCCAACTGCTCTGGAGTGATCATGGCTCAGAGTAGCAGAATCAAGATTCAAAATTATCTCAACAGGGCTATAATTTCGAGCCAAAAATCAACTAAATAAATTATATAGGGGTCAAATGCAAAATCTTGCACTTGAGTTAAAAAAAAAATCAAACACATGGGTAATGGATAGGAAGACAAGGGCCATTCATCGCTCCCATGAAAATGATGCGAGAATCTGAGCTTGCCACAAACTCAAAAGACAATACAAGCAGTTTGCTTGAAAGGTCAATGCACTCCTTAACTTTATTCATATATGTCCAGACTATGAGCAACAACCATTTTACTGTGCTCTGCCCCAGTCAGATGCTATCTAGACTGTGTTCAGTTCTGAGTACTGCTTTTTAAGAGGGGCATTAACAAATCAGAATATGTTCAGAAGAAGGCAAAATAAGATGGCAAAGCATTCAGAAATGATTTTGTAAAGAAGTATATATACTTAGAATGGAGAAAAAAGAATTTTTTAGAGCATGACACTATCTTTAAATATGCCATGGGATATTACACAAAACAGAATGTTAGATCTGTTCAATCTCATTAGATTGACGGTGCCTCAAAAAAAAAAAACAGAACAAAAAAATTTTTAAATGGTTGAAAGTTAGAGGAAACCAGATTTCAGGAAAATATATGGGAAGACTCTCTAACATCTATAACTGCCCAAAAATGATGGGAAAACATCCTATGCAGTGAGCTAGTGGTCAGTGAAAGCATTACACTAGCACATGAATAATTGTCAGCTATTCTTGTATGAATGACAGTTCTGACAAGGTGATACCTAGGATTCTCTTCAAGTCAATGAAGTTTTATGATTCTACAATAAAGTGAAAATCCTTTTTTTCCTTCAACTTCCTGTTTACTACATTCTTTCCAATCTATCACTGCACTCTCCTCCTTTACTGCTCCCAATCCCTTCAGCTGGTAGTGACCTTCCCTCTCAGTTATCACATAGCACTTTATTATAAAATAATTTGTAACTCTATAGGGCAAGAGCTATTTTTTTCATCATGGCCCCTTTGGCAGTCTGGTGAAGCTTATTCACCCCTTCTAATAATACATTATTCAGAGGATTGTTGTGAGGTTAAAATAAGATAATGTTTATAAAGTAATTTATAATATTTAAATATAAATGCTATTAACATTATTATTATTAATTATCTAAGGGTGTAAAATAAAATATACAGGATTACAAAGAAAACTGATTATATTGAGGTAGAGAGGTGATTATTATTCTATCCAAGTTCACAAACCCCCTAAAATATATTAGCTTGAGAATCCCTGCTCTTGGCATTTACTGAGCGGTACTGTCTATTTTGTTTATCCATGTTGATAACTCGTTGCTCTCTTAGATCATAAGCTCACGGAAGGCAAGTATGATGGAAATTTGATTTTTTCACTGCAGACTAGCAAAGTTCTCTAAATACCATAGGCACTTAATAAATATTTTATGTTGTATCATATAACAGGGCAGCTAGGTGGCATAGTGGAGAGAATTCTAGGCCTCAAGTCAGAAAGACTCAATTTCCTGAGTTCAGATCAGGCCTCACATACTTACTAGCTGTGTGACCTGCAAGTCAGTTAACTCTTTTGGCCTTAGTTTCCGCATCTATAAAATGAGTTGGAAAAATAAATGGCAAACCACTCCAATATCCTTTCCAAGAAAACCCCAAATGAGTCAGATAAGACTGTTGTCTATACTGTAGTCCTATACTGTACTATAATAATAGCTAGCATTTACATGGCACTTTAAGGTTTGCAAAGTGCTTAACAAATATTATCTCATTTCATCCCCAGGTGGCCTTGTTGTTCACTGCGTTATATTTCATCTACTCTGTTGATTCGTTATTGATCCCTCTGTTACTTCATCAAGTTTTCTCATACATAGGTCTTGAAAATGCAAGGCCTTCAGGAACCCCATCAATAAAATGTTGCTCTATGGAATTTATGGAAGGTACATTTCTCCCATAATCAATACCTGCCTTCATATTTGGTTTAGTTTCTTTTCTATGGGTTATTTTACATTCCCACAACAAACTGAAGCATTTCTTTAGATGATGATGATGAAGCACAGGCTTCCTTACTAATTTGGAGACCAGCTTTGGATCTCTCAACCTAACTTTCACCTTTCCTATTCCCTTTGCTCTTGGCATAGACTGTACTTCAGCTGGAGATATGATTGGAGAAAGCTTCAAAACACCTCTTTGAAAATTTGGGGACTTCTAAGAGGCTTGAACACTGGATATGATGAAAGGAGACTCTCAATGTCTTAACTTAAGCCATATGTCTGATTAAAAAAAAAAAGACAAGAAGGTGAGAAAGAAATGCACTTTAATACTGTTGGAGTCTGTGGAGTATCCCCATTGAATTTTGTATCCTATACAAACCCAGCAGTAAAGCCGATTGGTGGTATCATGCCTTCTCATTGATGTTGTCAAAAGAAGAACAAATTTGAAACATAAAATGAGAAAAAAAAACATTTTTCGTTCACATTCTGATTGGATAAACTTGAATCCAGTTTCTAACCAGGGCTGACCCTTAGACTTTTGGAGACAATGTCAGTGGTTTGGATATTGGTCTACATTCATATTATAAAGACCAGTGTTCTTTGCTTTCTATCTATAAGCAACGTGGATTACTTTGCACAAAGGCTCCCTCCTAAACGGAGCACACACTGATGGATGGAAGAATGGGAAGTGAATCAAAGGCCACTTCAACGTTTCAAATGCTTCCTTCTTCCCAGCTCAATGAAACTATTCAAAGAAAGATGAAAGTTTCTATCTGCATAATACTTTGTTACCAACAACCAGTGCATATGGATATTACTTAACAGGCTCTTAGGGAATTTAATCCTTCAGATTTCATATTCTCTAAATAAAGAATTACATTCCCTCCGATGAATCCCTCTTCCAAAAATTGTTTATCAGGCATTGTAAGCCATTTAGTATCAAAGCAAGTCAAGGGCTTCAAAAGTCCAGGGGCAGGATCTTTGTATTTCATGCAGTTAATTTATTCTTCTTGTCTAAATCTACAGCAACCACAGGTCAGGTCAAGAATACTAGTTTAAAACTTTTTTCTACCACATTAGGGGCAAGTAGGTAATGCAGTGGATAGAATGGCGGGCTTATCTTCCTGAGTTCAAATCTGGCTTCAGACACTAACTATCTGTGTGACCCTAGACAAGTCACTTAACCTGTTTGCCTCAGCTTCCTCATCTACAAAATGAGCTGGAGAAGGAATGGCAAACCACTCCAGTATCTCTGCCAAGAAAACCCGAAATGGAGTCACAAAGGGCTTGACATGGCTGAAATGACTAACCAGAAACAACAACAAAATACAATGTTAGAAGCAGCTAGGTTTAGTGAATAGAATACTGAATTTCAGAGTCAAAGTCCTGAGTTCATACTCTATATCTATTATTTTCTAACTGCAACACCCTGAGCAAGTAACTTAACACCAATATTTTTCCAGCAACTCCAAAGTGCTCATCTTTTAAGTCATGAATGGGTTGTAATCTGCCTCAGTTGAGGGAGTTCCCTCATTGGGAGTATTGTAAGCTTATGAAATTGCAGATTCGTTGTGGTAGATTATTAGTGCTTTAATCAGTCTCATGGATAGGGTTTCTGCCAATTTCCAATAATGATATCGTTGGGAAAAGTAGTAAAATAAAATGTCAATTCATTTATATTAATTATATTTAGTCTGTGTATTACCTGAAATTGGGTAAAATATTTCTTTATGCTATGTGATTATATGAAATTGACTCAAATTCATCATTTTTTAATGAGAATAGTTTTCATATCAAGCCTCTACCTCTTTAAAATATGGGAGATAAATATGTAGAGGCAGATACATCTATATGTGTATACATGCATATATGTATGTATGTATACATGCATATATATGCATATTTATGTATGTGTATATATACCATAATATGTGTATACATAGATATGTGTACGTATATGTGTGTGTGTGTGTGTGTGTGTGTGTATATATATATATATATATAAAACATATTTTGCATTAACTAAAAGCAGCAAAAGAGCAAACTATGGTGACCCGATCCAAGACACTTTGTTCTTTTTTCCATTCTGTAGCAGCAAGTGGAAAACTTAAAATGTTTATTATTTAGGCATGGTAAGCACATCACCACATCTGGATTTGATTGTGAAAGAGCTGTTTTACCAGACTTCCTGCTAATTGGCACTTCACCAAAGCTATAACTAGGGCAGGGCATCCAACGCTTTGCCCCAGGGTGCCAAAATGTATTTATTCCCACCCTTTTGAAGCACATCATCTTGGGGAAATTCCATTCAGAGGTCCTCGGTTTTAGTATGAGTTTTGTTATAGCTATGTGCACTAAGCTAAGATCTAAAACTTGTCAAGTTCCCTCTCCTTCCTAGTGTCAAAACCCTCATTTAGGGCAATAATACCTCATATCCCACTGGGCCTAGACAAGATAGAAACCTATAATGACCACATTCTCTGCATAGCTTTGTATTACATTGATAGCGTGATTACTGACAGTGTAAACTCATACTCTAGGTGTTATAACTGTCTAGAGAGAGCTACCTAGTCAGGAAAGTTTTCTCAGCGCATAGCTAAATGAACCACATGAGGCTCTAACATGCAAGTTTTGACTCAATAACAATAAATTTAGGTCATGAAACATTTGAGAGAAAGAATTAAATGCTGAGCACTAGTTTTTAACTATTATCTAGTTATATTATAAATATGTCATCAAATGTCTCCTTGAAATGTAAGCTTTGTGAGGTAATGAGCTACTTTTCAATAGAAGTATTAAAGCTGGATGACCCTTTTAAGGAATTTTATAGAAGCAAGTCCTGCTTTTGTCAAAGACCTGGATTAGATGACTTTTAAGGGCTTTTTCCAATTTGTCTAAGAGTCTATGAATCCATAAATCATTCTTCTGCTTCAGGATGAACTGCACATAAACCACTCCAGACAGCTAGTTGGCCATCCTATTATTAAATGATCTAACAAGAAGAATTTCTGTAACTTCCCTGGGGAAACTCTTCTCGGATTTTACAACTCTTACAATCAATTTGAAAGTCACAGATTTAGAGTTAAAACGGTCCTAAGCAGTCTTATTTTTCAGAGAAGGAAACTGAGGTCCAGAGAGTTCAGTGATTACATAGAAGGGTGTGCTCAAAATCACACACAAGGGTGTGCTGTTAAATATTTAACAATGGGCTCTCAGTGGAACACTTTTTTAGTTTAATCTACATTTTTAATATTCTTTCATTACTTTCTTAAGTCCAGACAATCAATAAGACAATAAACCAAGCTCTGATTCATAGCATTTCCCGATTTCTAAAGTGGAAATGCTCACTCTAAAAATTAACAATCAATTCTCACAAGACAATAGGACTGGTTCCAGAACAGTCCTCAAGTATCAAACGCAATGTTCTTCTCACTACATCACACTATCTCCCAATTCCTTTAGTGTTTGTTTCTTGTTAATGAAAAGGATAGGCAGTTAATCAAAAATAGAAACAATTATATCTGAAATTCTTCAGAGAACTTAGTCTGATTTGACCATTTGATGTATATGGACTCACGCATTTCTCCTAAAGTTCTCATGATTCAAAAATTCCCCTGTTTTTCTATAATTCCAAAGTATGACCTGATGAATGTTCCATCAAGGATGGAATATGCTTTATATCCAAATAGGCATAAAATGAAAGATCTTTCTTCCTACAATGAAGACCCTCATGAATTTCTATAGAAAAATGCTATCCTATAGAAATTGTAAAAATGGTAGACAACTCATAGAAACAAGTAAAATTATTTGCCTCGTAAGATGGAGTAAAAATAATAAGAATAAAAAAAGATGATTGAAGACCCAGCCAGTTCATCATTAATGAGCTGCTATTTTTCAGACAAGTTTTTTACTTCAAGCTGCTAGAGCCATTAGGGCCCTAAAAAGACCTTATATGAGGTCACAGAAGTTATGAGACTCCAAACACTAAAGCTGTTCTTGGTGGGGAAGGAGAGGAGGGAAGGAAAAAAAAATGTTTCCTCAAGACTTTCCTTTCATCTTTAGCTGACCCCACAAAGAGAAGAGAGAAAGAAAAACTGGGAGAAAAATGATAATCAAGAGAAATAGATTTTTTAAAGAAGGTAGGCCTATTAGACAAATGGAATATCTAAGAAAATTATGTTAGTATTTTCTGAAATCTCTTTCTCCCTTATTATTTCAGGCACTCATACAGGATCCTCTTGGGAGCAATGCTGCTGAGATCAATGATATGCCTTCTCAGCAGCCAGGGGCTGAGCAGGTTACAAAAGAGTGGATGCTGTCAGACTCAACTCACAGGTGGTTTGAATATAAAGCCTTGGTTTTGGCTGTCTGGCTATGTGCTCTTGAATTTAATGGAACCTGCACCTGGGGAATAGGAGAGAGAGAAAAGAAAGGAGCAAAGAATCTGGGGCATTCAGGGCTAAGGGTGTTGATGGTTCACAGGGAGACAGCTGTTTGTATTCCTCATCTAAGGAGCTTACAGAGCCCGGTGAACTAAAGAACAAACTGTGAGCTAAAAGGAGCCCTTGCCCTTAGGTGACCATAAGTACTAACGGGGCCTAGCTTAATTCCTATCACTTGCATGAAGCCTTCACTCACTGCCCCATCCTACACTGATTTCTCCCTTTTATGAACAGCTACAACTCTTGTGATAGTGTACTTTGGGGGTGGATACCTGGATTTGGGGTCAGGATACCTGGGTTTGAAATCAAGAAACCTGGGGTGGAATCCCAACTCTGACATTTGTAAGCTAGAAGACCTAAGTAAGCCACTTTGCCATTCTGGGCCTCAATTTCCTCATCTCTAAATTGGAGATAACAATACTTATGCCATCTCCCTCACAGGGTTATAAGGAAAGCATTTTGTAAATCTCAAAGTGCTCCATAAATATGAGTTATTATTGAAGATAGTATGACGTAGTAGAAAGAATGCTGGGTATGAATGCCAGAGAGACATGGGTTTGAGCCCTGTCTCTGTTGCCCTCTGTGACTCTGAGCATTCACTTTACCTCTCTCCTCCTTAATTTTCTAATCTGTAAAATGGGAAGAATATAATATAGGAACTATATTATAGGGATGCTATGATGATCAGATGAGATAATCTATGTAAAAAAAAGGAAATTTTGTAAACCTCAAAGTACTGTGTAAATATCAATTTTTATATAAATATAAACAATTTCTTTTTCACACTCCTTTGGCATTTATCATCTCCCGAGTTATGCTATTATTTAATTATTTTGTGTGAGCAGGTTTTGTCTCCTCAAAGCAAATTTAAGCAGTCTGAGAAGTTAGGAACTATGTTTTATACTTCTTTTATTTAATAGTATTAAGTGAATTTGTAAGTATTCATTGAATTTCAATAAATGGGTGTCTATTAAGGTCTACCGTGTGTGAGATGCTAGGGATGCAAAGAAAAATACAAGTACACAGAGAAGTAGACACAAAGTCATGGGATCATAGATTTAGAGCTGCAAGGAACTTCAGAGACCATGGAATCCAACCACTTCATTTCATAGATAAAGAAACTGATATTCAGAAAGTTTCAATGACTTGTTCAAGTTCACACATATCATAAGTTCCAGAAGCAGGATCTGAACTCACTTCTTCTTTGTCTCCAAACGTAGTTCCTGCTGTGTCACTTAGTCATTTCAAAAAGGGAGGCCATGTACTAAGCACTGAGCAGTTCAGAAAAGGCCTCCTATTGTAAATAATCAATAACTCCGTGTAATCATGTGTCATAGTTTGTTGTTTTTGTGATGTTGTTTTAAACTTGGGAAATGTAAGCAGTTATGGCCATCTAACACAGGTTTGCT
Source organism: Phalanger gymnotis (assembly GCA_028646595.1). Taxonomy (NCBI): domain Eukaryota; kingdom Metazoa; phylum Chordata; class Mammalia; order Diprotodontia; family Phalangeridae; genus Phalanger; species Phalanger gymnotis. The sequence continues at coordinate 270,334,246 of CM053624.1, read as the reverse complement.
CAAAGGAATGGTAAAGTTTTAGCATTTTGTGGAAAGCTTTACAAGGATTAACAAGTATCTCATGATGAACAGTACCCAATAATGATCACCCTTATGGGAATACTCACTGTAAAAATTTCATAGGATGAGAAATCAACACTTAAGTAGCTGTGGGTGTGTGTGAGTTTGTAAGAAAATTTGGAAAGGATCGATGTATTTTTCAAAGCCATCCTGAGACACTGGTATAACACCTTAGAGATGTGGGAGTTGCTTTTCCTTCTCCAGTTTCATCAAAATTTCAGTAAGGTGTGGGTCAAGCTTTCACAGCCAACTCTCTTTACTTCCCATCAACCACTGTTTCTCTAGTAACCCAACAGTAAAACAAATAAACCGACAAGACCTCAAATCCAGCAAAGCCAGAGGCAGTTCCCAAAAGGACTCACCTTCTCTAGAAGCTCAGCTAGCGGCAACCTCACTATTCCCTTAACAAATACCTGGCCAACTCAAACTTTGACCTCAAGATGTTTCCTGCATTTTTATCCCCATTATTGCCTTATTAATTTGAAAACCAGGCTTTTCTACAGACATGATGGCTTTGAAACAAAAAAATAAATAAATAATGACAGTCAGTATCTTTCCAGATTTCACAACTTTTGCCCTCTTCACATTACCCTGGAGAAATATGGTGAAGCTATCTGTAAAAGGAAAAAAAGAGATGGAAAATAAGAGCCGTAGGACAGCCAAATAAAAGTGACTAGAGTAGGAAAAGGCATATTTTCAAAGAAGCCAGACTAATCCACAGGCTGTTCAGTGAATTTCTTTTTGATAGGGCTACAACACCATAGCATACATAGTTACTTAACAACCTAATCTCTTCATGTGTATGAGACCAAGTCTCCATTTATTCAAAGCCCAGACTCAGAACTCTAAAGGAAAAGGGAAGTTAACAAAAAGAAGGGAGGAAGGAAGGATAAAAGGAAGAGAAGGAAGGAAGGAAGGAAGGAAGGAAGGAAGGAAGGAAGGAAGGAAGGAAGGAAGGAAGGAAGGAAGGAAGGAAGGAAGGAAGGAAGGAAATGAAAAAGAAAAAAAGAAAAGAAACGACTTCAAGAGTTCTTAAACACAGAGATCAGCATACCATGTCATCAGTTCTTGATTGGAACAGCAGGTGGTGATACAATATATACTGGGCATTGTGCTAAATATAGATACTATGAAGAAATACAGATAATATGAAGAAAAGGCAAAAATAATCCTTGCCCTAAAGGAATTTAAATTCTAATAGGAAAGACAACATTTCTTTAAATAGATATATACAAGATAAATATAGAGAAGCTAGAAAGTAGCGTTAGAGGGGGAAGATATTAGTAGCTGGGGTGGGGAAGAAAGAGGAGGCTTCTAGCAGAAGATAGCCTTTGATCTGAGTAATGAAGAAATTAAGGGATTCTATAAGGTGGAAATTGAGAGACAGTATGCCAAATCTGAGGGTTTGGAGTTGATTGTTGCAACTAGTCTTAGTTCACTGACCTTGCATTTCTTCCAGGTAGTATTTTGCAGTTTTGGGGTGTGGCTATCTCTATTAGAGAGTTTCTTAAACTGAGATCTGTGTGTGTATGTGCAAACACACATAATATATATTCGTATTATATTTTATATTACTGTAATTCAATATAATTGAGTTTCCTTGATAACCTTATGTGTTTTATTTTATGCATTAAAATCTGTTTTTTCTCTAGCCCAGACCAGAGTGCCATAATAATCACTTAATAGTTGTATGTTGAATTGAATGCTTGTCACCTAATTAAGAAACTCTAACCCATTTGGTCTTCCAATACAAGTTGCAAGGTGCTACTGAAGCAAGCAGCAAACTGGAGCTAACTAAATCAACCAGAAGTTTGAGGCTGTCCCTCTAACATCCCACCAATCTCATTACTCTTTATTTCCCCAAAAAGACACTCAATTCTAGTGGAGTAAAATTGCAAAACTCCTCAAGTCCAGTTTGCTCATTTTTACTGATAGCTCCACAAATCTGTCAATAGGCATTCTTCTATTCTCACCAAAAACAGCTTAAAATTCCCTAATTCAGGGCTATCCAGCCTTGGGTTTTTATTAAACAATAGACCATATATTTTGATTTGCCATTTTAGTGAGAGCTCTTCGGTAGCTCGGCTTCATTTACTAAAGCATCTATGTAAATTTCTGTGCTTGTAGGTGGGCTGCATAAATCTCACTGCAGGCAGCATGTGTGTGTGGGGGGGTGCATTTTGGACAGCCCTGCCCTAATTAATACCCACCACCATCCATCAAAGAGTTTCCTTTCTCTGTATGTAGTCTGATCATCTCATTTATCCAGCAGCATGGCAGAAAATACCCTTTAGTATAGGGGATATTTCCTACATGAAATATGTGTGACTAAATGCTCTCTTAACAAAAAATGTATTTTATCTCAACCATTTTGGATAGAAATCTAGGACCTATGATACCCATATCTGCCATTCTAAACATAATTTAACTTTTTCTAGATGACCCAGCATCATCATTATGAATGTCAATTATTATATTGAACTATAATATAAAGAAATTCTATGAATAATTTAACAATATGTTCCAAATTAAATCAAAATACACTTTATTCATTGACTTCTCTAAAGTGGACATGGGACAATAGTTGGAAAACATGGCTTGATATTAAAAAATGAAAGAGGATGAAGATAAATCAAAGGACTTATATACCCTTCAAATCCATAGGAGTCTCTCACTCATATAGCACAAAAACCCTCTTCAAGAAGAGAGTCAGAAGGTACCAGAGGTGATAAGAAGAAATTAATATCATTTTGAAAAATGAAATTTACTATATGCAAATGGTCAGGAAATGATTAGACAGTACTCATTTCAGAATCTTTGCTTTCAACTACATCCTTAACCAGTTAGAGCTGTGATTAAAGTAAATGTCAGATTAGAAGAAAATAAGACAGGACTTAGTAGCTACAACATTAAAATATCAGAGGTCATGGAACATGATATTCGAGAAAGCAAAGGAGCTACGATTACAACCAAGAATCACTTACCCCACAAAATTAAGTATAATACACCCAGGGAAAAAAAATGGTAATTCAATGAAATAGAAGGATTTCAAGCTTTCATAAGGAGACCATAACTAAACCAAAAATTTGATCTCCAATATCAAGACCCAAGAGAAGCATAAACAGGAAAAAAGAAAAAGAAAATATAAGGGATTCAATAGAGCTAAACTGCTTACATCCATAAATGGGAAGATGATACTTACAATTCTTAAAAAGTGTGTCACTAATAATACTAGAAGGAATATACATAGACAGAGGGCATAGGTATAAGGTGAATTTGAAGAAATGACATAAAAAATGATGGTATAAGAAACAGGAGTATACTGGGTGCAGAAGGCAGAGGTAGAATGGGGTAAATTATTTCACATGAAGAGACACAAAAGACCTATTACATGGGAGGAAAAGATGGGAGAGTGGGTGATGCACATCACTTGAACCTTACTCTCATTAGAATTGGCTCAAAGAGGGAATAATGTACATAGTCAATTGAATATAGAAATCTATCTTACCCAACAGGGAAGTAGGAGAGGAGGAGATTAATTAAAAAGGTGAAGTGGGGACTGACAGAAAAGGAAAGGTGGTAGACAAAAGCAAAACTCTGGTAAGGAGGGAAAGGGTGAAAGGAGAGGAAAAAATATAAACAGAGAGTAAAATAGGATGGAGAGAAAGACACAGTTGGTAATCATATCTGTGAATGTGAACGGGATCAACTCTCCCATGAAGTGGAAGCAGATAGCAGAGTGGATTAAAACCATAATTCTACAATATGTTGTTTACATGAAACACATTTGAAGCAGAGGGATACATTCAGAGTGAAGGCAAAAGGCTGGAGTAGAAGATACAACTCTTTAGCTGAAGTTAAAAAAAAAAGCAGGAGTAGCAATCCTGATCTCAGACAAAGCAAAAGCAAAAATAGATCTAATTAAAAGAGATAAGGAAGGAAACTAAATCCTACTAAAAGGTACCATTAGGCAATGAAGTAAAACCAATACTAAATATATATGCACCAAGTGCTACAGCATCCAAATTCTTAGAGGAAAAGTTAAATGAGTTACAGGAAGAAGCAGATAGCAAAACTGTACTAGTGGGGGAACCTCAAACTCCCCCTTTCAGAACTAGATGAACATAACCACAAAATAAACAAGAAAGAAGTTAAGGAGGTAAATAGAATTTTAGAAAAGTTAGATATGGTAGGCCTATGGAGAAAATTGGATGGTGATAGAAAGGAATATACCTTTTTCTCAGTGGTATATGGCACCTACACAAAAATTGACCACGTGATAGGGCATAAAAACCTCACAGTCCAATGCATAAAGGCAGAAATATTAAATTCATCCTTTTCAGATCATGATGCAATAAAAATTACTTGGCATAAAGGGCTATGGGAAGATAGACTAAAAATTAATTGAAAGTAAATAATCTAATCCTAAAAAATGAATGGGTCAAACAACAAATAATAGATACAATCAGTAACTTCATCTAAGAGAACGACAATAATGAGACAACATACTAAAACTTATAGGATGTAGACAAAGCAGTCCTTAGGGGAAACTTTATATCTCTAAATGTTTACATGAATAAAATAAAAAGACAAAAGATCAATGAATTGGGCATGCAACTAAAAATGCTAGAAAAAGAACAAATTAAAAATTCCCAATTAAATGCCAAATTACAAATACTGAAAATCAAAGGGGAGATAAATAAAATCAAAATTAAGAAAACTATTAAACCAATAAATAAAATTAAGAACTGGTTTTATGTGGAAAAACAATAAAATACATAAACCTTTGGTTAATTTGATTAAAAAGAAAGAAGAAAACCAAATTACTAGCATCAAAAATGAAAAGGGTGAATTCACCAGCAAAGAAGAGGGAATTAAAACCATAATTAGGAGCCATTATGCCCAACTCTGTGCCAATAAGTCTGACAATCTAACTGAATGGATGAACGACAATCTAACTGAAATGGATGAATGAATATGAAATGAATACAGAAATATAAATTGCCCAAATTAACAAAGAGGACATAAAATATTAACTTACCCTATTTCAGAAAAAGAAATTGAACAAGCCATCAGTGAACTCCCTGAGAAAAAAATTGCCAGGGCCAGATGTATTTACAAGTGAATTCTACCAGATATTTAAAGAACAATCAATTCCAATATTATATAAACTATTTGGGAAAATAGGTGAAGAAGGAGTACTACCAAATTCATTTTATGATACAAATGTGGTGCTGATACCTAAACAGGGAAGAACCAAAAGAAAGAAAGAAAATTATAGATTAATTTCCCTAATGAATATTGATGCAAAAATTTAAATAAAATATGAACAAAAAGATCACAGCAACTTATCATGAGGATAATACACTATGACCAGATGGGATTTATAACAGGAATGCAGGACTGGTTCAGAAAAACAGAATAATTCATCACATCAATAACAAAATTAACAGAAATCATATGATTATGTCAATAAATGCAGAAAAAGCATTTGACAAAATACAGCACCCATTGCTATTAAAAACACTAGAGAGCATAAGAATCAATGGAGTTTTTCTTAAAATGATAAGTAGCATCTATCTAAAACCACCGGCAAGCATTATATGTAATGAGGATAAACTAGAAACATTTCCAATAAGATCAGGGGTGAAACAGGATGTCTATTATCACCACTGTTATTAAATATTGCCCTAGAAAGCTTTAGCAAGAAGAAAAATAAATTGAAGGAATTAGAAAAGCAATGAAGAAATTAAGCTATCGCTCTTTGCAGATGATATGATGGTATACTTAGAGAATCCTAGAGAATCAACTGAAAAACTACTTAAAATAATTAACAACTTTGACAAAGTTGCAGGATATAAAATAAACCCACATAAACCACCAGCATTTCTATATATTACTAACAAAAGCAGCAAGAGATAGAAAGAGAAATTCCATTTAAAGCAACTGTAGACAATATAAAATATTTGGGATTCTACCTGCCAAGAAAATTGAAAGAACTATATAAACACTATTACAAAACACTTTTCACACAAATAAAGTCAGATCTAAATAACTGGGAAAATACCACTTGCTCATAGGTAGGCTGAGCTAATATAATAAAAATGACAATTCTACCTAAATTAAATTACTTATTAATTGCCATACCAATAAGATTACCAAAAAAGTTTTCATAGAGCTAGAAAAAACAATAACAAAATTCAGCTGGAAGAACAAAAGATCCAGAATATCAAAGGAATTATTGAAAAGAAATGCAAAAGAAGGTTGCATAGCCCTACCAGATCTAAAACTGTATTATAAAGCAGCAATCATCAAAACTACTTGGTACTGGCTAAGAAATAATGGTGCCCCAGTGGAATAGGTTAGGTATACAAGACACAGTAGTCAATGACTATAGTAATCTACTGTTTGAAAAACCCAAAGACTCCAGCTCCTGGAATAGGAATTCACTATTTGACAAAAAACTGCTGGGAAAACTGGAAAATACTATGGCAGAAACTAGGCATAGACCAACATCGTAGACCATATACCAAGATAAGGTCAAAATGGGTACATTATTTAGCCATTAAGGGTGAGACCATAAGCAAATTGGGAGAACAAGGAATCGTTTAGCTGTCAGGTCTATGGAAAATGGAAGAATTTATGACCAAACAAGAGAGAACATTATGAAATGCAAAATGTATAATTTTGATTACATTACATTGAAAAGTTTTTGCACAAATAAAGCCAATGCAACCAATATTAGAAGGGAAGCAGAAAGCTGGGAAACAAATTTTACAGCCAATGTCTCTGTTAAAGGCCTCATTTTTAAAATATATAGAGAACTGAGTCAAATTTATAATAATATAAGTCATTCCCAGTTGAAAAGTGGTCAAAGGATATGAACAGGAAGTTTTCAGATGAAGAAATTAAAGCCATCTATAATCACATGAAAAATGGTCTAAATCAGAATTGCTTAAAGACATGCATATTGAAACAACTCTGAAGTACCACATCACACCTATCAGACTGGCTAATGTGACAACAAAAAAAAAAGGAAAATGATAAATGTTGCAGACAGTATGGAAAGATTGGAACACCAATGCATTATTGGTGGAGTTGTGAACTGATCCAATCATTCTGGAGAACAATTTGGATCTATGCCCAAAAGGCAACCAAACTGCATTCAGCAATATCACTTTTGATCCAGCAACATCACTACTAGATCTGTATCCCAAAGAGATCATAATAAGGGAAAATGGCCTACTGCAAAAGTATTTATAGCATCCCTTTTCATGGTGGCAAAACATTGGAAATTGAAGGGATGCCCATCAATTGGGGAATGGCTGAACAAGCTGTAGTGTATGAATGTAATGGAATACTATTGTGCAATAAGAAACGATGAACAGACAGATTTCAGATAAGCCTGGAAAGTCTTGTACAAATTAACGCAAAGTAAAATGAGCAGAACCATGAAAACATTGTATACAATAACAGTAACTCTGTGTCACGATCAACTTTGAATGACTCAGCTCTTTTCAGCAGTATAATGGTCCTGGACAAGTACAAAGGACTCCCAAAGGAAAATGCTATCCACTTACAGAAACAGAACTGATGGACTTTGAATGCACATTGAAGCAAATTTTCTTCACTTACATTATTCTTTTTCATAATTTCTTGCCTTTTGATCTGTTTCTTCTTTCACAACTGTGACTAATATGGAAATATGTTTTATATGATAGCACAATCTATATCAAATTGTCTACCATTTTCGGAAGAGGGGAGGGGAGGGTGAAAAATTAGGAACTCAAAATCTTATAAAAATGAATCTTGACATGTAATTGAAAAAAAGTACTATTAAAAAAGAAAAGAACAGATTTTAAAAAAAAAGAAGAAAATAAGGTATAATTCTGGCAATTTCAAGCCTTTTCAATTAAATCTTTTTATTGTTGGCATTGTAGGGCAGAAATTTATCTTGCCCTACAAGAAAGGAAGGGAAAAGGGGATGGGAGGGGAGTGAGGTGACAGAAGGGAGGCTGACTGGAGAACAGGGCAACCAGAATATACACCATCTTGGAGTGGAGGGGAGGGTAAAAATGGGGAGAAAATTTGTAATTCAAACTCTTGTGAAAATCAATGCTGAAAACTAAATATATTAAATAAAAATTAAAAAAAATCTTTTTATTGGCAGGTTCTGTTTTTACACTACACTAATTTCCAGAGATATCTCTACCTTATCTACTAAGTCATCCCTTGTAATATTGTTTTAAAAAGAAAGAGGAGAAAAAAAGAATTCAGCAAAACTAACAACACATTCACTGTTCTAATAGCACATGCAATATTCCATATTCATATCTTCCCTGCCTCTGCTATGAAGGGAAAAATGAATTTCTCAACACTTTTCCAGGACCAGGTTTTGTCATTATAATTACATAGAGTTCAGTTTCTATTTTCGTTCTTTCCATTTGCATTACTGTAGTCATTGTTTATACTGTTTTCCTGGTTTTGCTTATTTAACTCTATATCAGTTCATATGTCTTCTCTTGTTTCTATGAATTTTTCATAATCACAGACTCAATATATTTAAATAACCTATGGATTTTGAAATACGAAATAGACAATTTTTATTCTATCTCCTAAAAAGTTTTAACAAATGCAAAAATTACCACAAGCATGGCCAAAATAAATCTACAACTGATACTTTTCTACATGGACTTAGTTAAATCAAAATTACAATACTCCAATGCAGTGGTTTCGAACTGAAATAGAAATGGATTGCTGAAGTCCACATTTTAACTTAGAAAACTACAACTTAACTTCATCTACATTGTATTGTATTCTTACAAATGTTAAACATTTCCCAGTTACATTTTTAATCTGGTTCCCAGTACCAGGAGTTTTACTGGGCTACCAGCAGCCATGGGCCCTGAGTTTGACACCTCTGCTCCAAAAGAAATGGAAAGATACATGGTGACTATAAGTAGGTCATAACATAATATTAATAATGACCTGTTCACAAGAAATGATATAAAGTAAAAGACAGCATTGAGTATATGTATGACAGGGAAAAAAGGTAGTCAAGTTAAATAGCAAGACTGGGAAGAAATAGATAGCTACACTGCTACAGAATGACAAAGACAGAGACAAAATGACAAAGACAAGACAGAATGAGAAAAAGGCCTCTAGTACATTGGGCAGGTCCTCTATGAAATATTTATGGGTAAGAATTGAATGAGATCAGAAGGCATAGAAGAATTGCAATATGTATTGGTAAAGGGAGAACCCAGACTGATGAAATCCTGAATCCATCAAGGAAGCTATAATTCAGCAATGCCCTCAAGGACTATTGTGGTGTGTTGAGCTATTTGCCCTTTCATTAAATATCCCCATACTGCTGTGCTTTTGTAAGTTTTTATGTCTGATTTTTAACATTTTTCTGCCACTTCCTTCGCTATCTGCAGTTCTGCCACTAATAGGACTCATTCTTCTCCTTTCTGCTTTTCTTTTTTACCATGTCATTTGTATCTATTTCTTTAAACTGCTAGACTGCTCTTTTACAAGCCTCCTTTGCTGTACCTTCATCCAGGTCACACCAACTAACTCTATTATGTCCTCCAAAGCTATACACTAGGCTTTCTTCTCTTCTCTCTCTATATTATTATACTTGGTGATCTCATTAGGTATCATGGATTCAATTATCATCTCTATGTAGATGATTCTCAAATCTCTTCATCCAGCCCTAATCTCCTCCTGAGACCCTGTCTCACACCTCCTACTAGATATAGACATCAAATTGGGTGTCTCATGGACATCTTAAACACTATATGTCTAAAACTGAATTAATTATCTTTCCCCAAAATCCCTCCCTCTTCTCAATTTCCTTATTATTGTTCAGGCAACCACTATCTTCTCAGTCACTCAGGCTCACAGACTAGGTCCTCACTCTCTCTTACCTCATCACCATTATCCAATCAATTGCAAAGTGATATAGATTCAAAATCTCTCCTATATGCTCCCTTTCTCCTCTGACAAAGCCGCCATCTTGGTGAAGGCCCTGGTGACCTGCTACCTAGACTATTATACTGCAATAACCTTCTGGTTGGTACACCTGTCTCAAGTCTGTACCAACTCCAGTCCATCTTCCACTCACCTATCATAACCTTCCTTAAGTACAGGTCTGACTATGCCATGACCTACACTTTAGGACAGATTCCCATTCAATGAATTCCAATAGCTCCCTATTACTTACACAATCAAATATAAATTCTTTTCTTTGGCTTTTAAAGACCTCATAACCTGGCTACTTCTTACACATTACTCCTTTCCATATGCTGTACAATCCACTGACATTATCCTCAATGCTACTTTTCACACAAAGCATTCCCTTTTCCAACTACATGTATCTTCAATTGCTCTTCTCTAATTCTGGAATTCTCTCCCACTTTCTGATGCCTGGCTTTCTTCAAGTCTCACCTAGAATTTCATCCTCTACAAGAAGCCTTTCACAATCTCTCCTAATACTATACTAGTGCCTTTCCTCTGAAATCATTTCCAATTTGTCCTGTATATATCTATAATGCTAATCAGGGAAGGATTTTTTGCTGTTCACCTCTTAAGTGCCTTTAATGAGTCTGGCCTTTGTTTGAATAGGGCAGGTAAAGTGGGATCTTTTTTGTCTTGGCATGTTTCTCAGCACTAAGACAATTGGGAGTCATTGATTGGAGACAATGTATACTGTGGTACTAGTGATTAACTAACTTTCCCACACCCTGTTGTTAGTGATTTCTCACACCCTAAATGGTGAGCCTTGAGCCCTCAGGGTCCTGAACAGTGTATATGTACTGGAAGGTTAGTGTTTGACTTTTGGGGGTACACTCATTGAAAGAGTGATGAAACTCTGGGCAAGCCATTGAAACAGCACCCCCAGCTTTGATGGACAGCCTAGATATTGGTGCTTCTCTGGTAACTATGTATTGCTATGGATGGACTGGTTTGTGTTATTTGCTCTGTTTATAATGTATGTTTGTAATTCCTGTTTTTATTTGCCCTGAAGTTCAAGGGGCTGATCTTTTCCCCCTGAACTAAGGGAATGATATATGTATCTTTAATTAAACTGAGATTGTTAACCCCTTAAAGTTGCTTCCTTAGAAAAGTAGATCAAAGAATTTGTGCTGGCAGCCCTTCTGTGTGCTCTTGTTGTTGGTCTTACACAGCCACAGTAGCTGCTAGCAATGTCATTGTTACAATATCTTATTTGTACATGGCAACATACTTTGCTTTCCCCATTAGACTGAGAATCCCTTGCAGGCAGAGACTGTTTTTGCCTTTCTTTGTATCTCAAGTGCTTGGTAGTGTGCCTGGCACATAGTAGGTACTTAATAAGGCTTAGTTATCAACTGGTAGACTAAAAAGGCAGTTAACCAAACCTATTAGAACTATATATGTATACATTAAAAGCTCTGAATGAGCACATAAATGGGGGGAAGGGGAATACATGGGCTTGGTGAGAGCATTTCAATAGTTCAGCAACCTTGATTTACTCCCTGATAGGGTCTTTGCCATGTCTTATGTAGGTGAAGTTGCCAAAAATTTGACAACTAGCTAAGTGTGCCATTCCCAAATATTAATTTCCATTTTGTCTATCTACTTCTTTTTAAGTTTTTCCATTTCGTCTATCTACTTCTTTTTAAGTTTTTTAAAGTCCTTTTTCTATGGTCTGTTTTACCAGCTATATTATAAACATGTCAAGGATATTAACTAGGTAGCATATTCTAGCAAATACCATGGTTCTTCACAATTAGCACTCTACTCTGCAGGCAGTAGGATATCAGTAATTATGGTTAATTGACTAATAGATTATCAAAGTGGTGCCCCAGCCCTGATAAAGGTAAGTCTATTACAATGAATTTCAAACAATTGAAATTTCTTATCCCAGGAAAAATTTTGCCCCTTCCCCCCACCCCCCACCACCTCCAACATTTCAGTTAATGGGATATCCTCTATACTTTCTATTTCCCCAAAATCTTCTGTCTATACTTGATACAATGTAGTATGTCAGATATTATAAGCTCAGTGGTATACTAGAAAACGAAGGCAAAGAGAAAGAGCAAAGAAACCGGACAATAAAAATGGTTTTTAACATTTCATTACAGATTCTTTTGAGAAGCTTAGAGGATCCTATTCACATCAGATTATTCTTTAATTTTTTGGCTTAAAGATTAATATTATGCTTTTTTATTCCTCCTTTCTTTTCTTGATATTGCTTTCTCTGTGAAGCCCACACTGGTTAAAACCCTAATTAGAGAATAAAAACATGCAGTAAATTATTTTCAATATGGCTAAAACTAAGCTGTCTTCATAATAAAATCCTCTTTGTAAATGAATTTAGAACATTCACAATAATGATCCTTCTATTGAAACTGATAGCACCATTTGGAATTATAATGATTTCATATATTTTTCCACACAAAGGAGAAAATTAATTTTTGATAATGATTTTACACTCCCCACAGATTTGGCATAGATCTAGGAATAATTTGTAATCATTAAATTCTCTATAGTACAAAACACAAAAGCAGAATATGAATGTGTCCTGGTCAATGTCGTACTGTATATTAAACATCCTCAGTTTAATGTGGAAAAAAACTATGAAAATATCAACTAATCCACATGTCTAAAGACCAATGGGTATCAGGATGGTAGGACAGCATATTGAGAGAATATTAGACATCAGGAAGACAGAACAGATAGCAAAACTATTGAAAATCAAAACTAATCTGAAACAGGGATAGTTAACCTTTGTTGTGTGTCACAGAACCCTTTGGCAGTTTGAGGAAGCCTATAACCCCTTGTCAAGACAAGGTTTCTTGCCTACATTCATAATTGAAGAAAATAGTCCATTTCCATTAAAGGTTACTGAAAATAAATATGTATTTTTTCTATTCAAATTCAACCTGACCTCCCCCACCAAAATCTATTCTTAGACCCCTGTGCAATCTGTGGACCCCAGATTGAAAACTCCAGTCTAAAAGCAAATGAAAATATCTTGCCTCTTTTTTTTCCAATTTTCTTTTGCCTTAATTGCCTTTTCAAGCAATCAACTAACATTTTTTTTTAGCACTTAATGCCAGGCACTGCATAAAATTCTGAGAATACAAAGAGAAAGCCCTTTTGTCTACAAACCTGTAGTTTGGTGATTTCTTAACATTGTTTTTGTTTGTTTGTTGGTTTTTGTTTGCTTGATTCTTCTGTAGACAGACATATTTTCTCTTATTTAGCCTAGTAAGATTTGGAAGCCAGGGAGTAAAACTAAGCAAAATTAACTTTAAAAAGGACAGAATAGTCCAATGCATGTGTACAGGATTAGCCTAAATTTTTCAAGCCTGATTTTTAAAATTGATTTGTTATCTAAGCAGGCTATTTTCTCAACTTTACTAATTGTTCATGATGATGGTTTACATCAATGGTTCCCTTGATGAAAGGCAGAATTTTTCTACAGTGGGCCATGTCTTCACAGTTATACAATTGAAAGGTGAAAAAAAATGTGAAAATGTCTCTCTCTATTTCTTGTTGATTACAAAAGAGCATTTGATCTGGAATGGTAAAATGTCACCATTAAGCCTCTCTTCCAACAAAGTAACTGCTGTGCATGTTAACAATATAGGGAATCCCTTCACAGATTCTACTGAAAGGGAAACTTTGTCCATTTACACTCTACTAAGCAAGTGAAGCATGTTTGCTAATGGTGTTTTCCATTGTTAGGAAGGATTTCCAGTACCTAGGAGGTGCTTGTTGATAGGAGTCCTTCACAAAGTCTAAACACAAAAGGACAATGTAATAGTGTGAAAAGGAAACCATCCATAGGGTCCCTACATGCTGCATATTGACTTAGAGTACCACATAGTGACATTATCTATGTTCTGCTGTATTTTTACTTACATTGTTAAATATTTCCCAATTACATTTTAATCTGGTTCAAGAAAGAGAATTTGACACCTCAGATCTAGAGATTCCTTTTTGTAGATGACATTGTGCTAATTGTAGTAAGTCTTGAAATACTGGGACACTTCAGTGAAATACATAGCAATTCAAAGGACATTGGTCTAATAATCCACATAGTAAAAATTAAGTGGATGAAAACTTCATATTGCCAAGATTGCGGCACACAGTTACTAGCTAGTACATTGGTTTACTCTATCAGTATACATATCTTGGACAGACATTCCAAATAGACAATGAGCTGGGCCCAGAATGAAATCGCTGGTTAGATTGTATTTCAGAGTCTGTGTAGCACTTTCAATGACCACCTGAACTGACTTTATGGAAATTCTCAAAAGTAATACCCTTAAGGAAGTCTGAAATATTAATTATAAGCTTTTTAAAATTACCATGAGAGATTAAGCATTTTAAAGATCAACAGGACAGAGAAAGACGAATCAAGTAAAAGCCACTGTTCCAATGTCGCATATAATTTATAGCTACCTTACAATGACACCAGAATGTTGTTACACCATCCTAATGTTCAGCCCTTTATAAAAACCAGATATTATCTTCATGAAACACTGTAGGCTATATCATAGCACCATAGACTTTTACAGATGAGTAAACTGAGGTACACAAAGGTTAAGTGATTTGAGTGGAATCACCCGGATTACTGTGAGAGCTCTTCTGACTAAATTCTAAGCACCAGACCAAGCTATTTAATCATTTCCAAGTTGAATTAATCCATTAGGCTGTATGACCTTTAACCAATATTGGAAAATATGAGCACTCTACTGGAAAGTAGGCAGCCATATTTTTATAACATATTTGCTCCCCAAACAACGCCTACCATCTTTGTGTGAGAGAGTAAGGAGGGGGTGTATAAGGGAATTAAAGATCAATTATGTTGGACATAGAACATCAAAAAGTAATTTTGAGGCGAGGTGGTAAATGATTACCTCTGACTCCTTATAGCTGGTATCTTCTATTACATAAGGAGCAAACATTTTAAATTCTAATGACTGCACTGAACATTGCTCATTTAAAGCACATATTGATAAACCATTGGTGACAAGGGCTACGTATTTGTATGTGAGTTCACATCTGTACTTTAAGAGCACACTCTCTTTAGATTTTGCTAACATGAAGAGAAGATTTAAAAACTGAATTATTACAAAGTCAGCAGTAGTGAAATTCCCACAGTATAGTTTCACTTAGGATTTTATCGCATGTATAATGCGTCCACGGACGGCCAGTACAGAAGGAAGAGGGAGAAAGGGTGAATACAACATTAGATAACGTTACATATGGTAAAATAGGTAGCATGAGACAGGCTGCTTACTCAAAATTCCAAATAAAGGTATAGTGACCTCAGAATGGAGCAATAAAGGCAAGAAAAGAAAAGAAATGGAACAGGAAGTTCCTAGACTTCAAAAATCAAACAGCTGTTCAGGAAAACTCCATCAAGACAAATCGCCTGTGAACATCAAGACACAGAAAAAGCATGTGAAATCTGGTCTAATTGGGAAAGTGCAGTTAATTCAAGCTCACGAGCATGCAAAAATGCCATTGTTTCACACTAGAGGTCACCCCCGGTAAGAAAATATAATTGTAGCATCTTTTATTTTTCCCCCTGTAGCTGTTACAATATTGAAGAGCCGTCTCTTATTGCAAAGAGATTGGATTTTTATGAGACCGATATGCTAAGCATATTTCTAGCCAAGGAAAAGACTGCATTAAACAGAATTCACTTTTTCACATTAGGAAGAAACAGGTAATATTGACCGTATGCTCTAGGAGACAATATTCATTATATCATATCTACTGACTTATTTCCAAGGAATCAACTTCAATAAATGGCATGCCAACAGTTTTATCATGAAATAATGTGCTGGAACTATTACAGAGACCAATATGTGTCTTTTAAAGATAATAAAAAGTAACACAGTCTTATGTCAACAGAAAGCTGGTATACTACATTATATATTTGGCCAAGTATTTGGATGGTTATTTGAGGTTTTAGAGTTGATTGTTATCAAAAGGATTCAGAGGTTGGGATTTAAGCCAAAAGTCTTCCCCTGCCTTTTTAAGATGAGTTATGGGCATTTGAGATGATCTCCTCAATAAGCCCATTATTAAAACCTTGTGATGTTATTAAAAATTATTCAAGTACAGATAGGATTCCAATTTTTAAAACCCTTTTTAAGTATTCTAAAAAATGAAATGTGGCTCTGTTGACACTGTTATAGAAAATCAAGGGTTTCTCATTTGAGATAGTTAACCTGAAATCTAGGTATATTTAGGATTAGAATCTAGGTCTAGGATCCTAGGATCACATATTAAAGTTGGAAGGGACCTCAGAGTCCTTCATTCCCTCTCCCGCCCCCACCATTTTACAGATGAGAAGACCGAAGCCCAGAAAATGAAGGAAGGAAGCATTAAAATACCTACTATGTGCCAGTCACCATGCTAGGTGCTTTTTAAAAATATTATCTTATTTGATCCTCACAACAACCCTGACAAGTAAATGCTATTATTATCCCCATTTTACAGCTGAGGAAACTGAGCAGAGGTTAAGTGATTTGCCCAAGTTCATACAGTTAGAAATGTCTAAGGCCAACTTGAGCTTAGGTCTTCTTAACTCCATACTCAGTTTTCTGTCTACTTGGTTTGGCAAGAGTCACACTGTCAGTGAGTATCTGAATCCAGATCTTCTTGACTTCAACTACAGCAATATGAATAGCACTGGACTGGAGACCAGGAGACCTGGGTTCTAGCCCCAGCTTCAGTAGTAAGTAGCTATGACATCTTGAACAAGTCAGTTCATCTTTTTCTGCCTCAGTTTCTCCATCTCTAAAATTAGAGAGTTTAGCTTAGAAGAGAAGTTTTTAAGTTTTTGTGTGCCTTGGACTCCTTTGGTAGTCTGATGAAACCTACATACCCCTTCCTAGAATAATGAGGTTTTTATTGCATAAAGTAAAATGGGCAGTGGATAATGTGCCAGGTCTGGAGTCAGGAAGACTCATCTTCCTGAGTTCAAATCTAACCTCAGATACTTACTAGCTGTGTGACCATCACTTAACGCTGTTTGCCTCTGATTCTTCATTTTTAAAATAAACTGGAGAAGGAAATGGAGAAACACCCCAGCATCATTGCCAAGAAAACCCTAAATGGGGTCACAAAGGGTAGGACACAACTGAAATGACTCAACAATAATAAAAAATGTAAATCAGATAATAATTACATTGAAATATATTTATCAAGTCCATGGAGCCCCAGTTAAAACCCCCCAACCCAGAAGATGGCTGAGAGCCCTCTTAGCTCTAAAATTTCTGTGACTCTAAGTAGAGTTTAATCAACTATTCTTAAAATAATTCCATATAACTATCCGTCTGGTTTTCCCAACTCCTGTCCTCTTAACACCACTCCTTCCCTTTATGTCTCAAGTGCATTTCGGCTCAGGAAGCTGATCCAAAGTACAGAGCACAGCTGAAGTCCAGAAATGCGACTGTGTTAAATAAAATTAAGCTGACAGAATCAGACCACTGGGTTTTGGTCACTCAGATTCTGGATGGTTTGAAACGATAATGTGCCAAACCTCCTTGGGTAGTCAGTGAACCACACTATCCACCATCTCCCTGAACACTCCAGGCAATTACCCATCTGGCTTTTTTTCTGGCTTTCCCAGCTTGACTTGAATGAGGTTGCTCAGCTGAAAGTGAACTGTGTGTGTCCAACCTGAAACACAGTCTTCCGTGGTCTTTGTGTCATGTGATTGCTTGCATCCTGAGCCATTGACTCTAGATTCGAGCCAAGTAACGGCCACCAACTGGCCGCAGCCTGATGGGGGCAGTTCCAAGGAGTAGGGAAAGAACTGGACAAAAGGCATGGAGCTCAGTCCCAGCTCTGGCACAAGGGAGCTATGCTACTTTGGGTAAGTAGCTTAGCTGCTCCAAGCCTCGATTTCCTTCCCTCTAAAATAAGGGGGGCTAGGTCCCCAAGGTCCCTTCTAGCTTTAACATACTGCCATTGTGAGATAGCAAGTACACTCTGAAGGCATATTCAGATACATGTGTTCAAACAATACTGGGGACAAGATGAACAGAAGCAATATTACGTCTGTTTATGAGTTCCACATTTGCATAAGACTTCACAATTATGAATTTGCCCTCACAATAACCCTTGACATGGGCATGTGACAAACATTAATTACTTCAGCTTTGCAGGGGAAGGAAGTAAGGCATAGAATGATTAAGTGATTCACCAACTCTCTACCAAAAACAATGGTGGGGCTGAGACTAGAAATCCATCCAGGTTTTGAACTCTTAAGTTTATGTTAACACATTGGAGCGTGTTGCCAACCTCCAGACTTTTTCATAGTTTCAGTCAGTTCAATATGCATTTATTGAACACCTACTATGTGCTAGGCATTATGCTAACAACTAAGGATGCCAAGAAAGGCAAGATAGTTCTTGCTCTCAAGGAATTCACAATAGGCAGACAACTACAGACAGTTCTCATTTTACATAAATTCATATTATGTAAATTCTACTTTATGTAAAGAATTCTGAAAGTAATCTGCATTTCAAAAAACACCTATGTTAACTTTACTGTACAGTACTATATCCTCTCTCTGCTCTTGCTTCTCAGCTAGGGGCTTTGAGGCCTCCAACTCCCCCTCACCCTCCCAGCAAAAAAACCTGAAAAAAGCCCAAAAACTAAAGGAAAAAAACCTCCAAGTGAAAGCAGAACAATGGATACTCAGAGAAACTGCCACCATGGCCTGGGGGCTTGGCTTGCAACCTCCACTACCAAGAGAGATCTCTGCCTCAGTTTACCCACTTCTCTAAATATATAGACCTGCATATGTTTTCCCATTTTTTAATCTTGCCCTACTCCATGTGGGATATCTAGTGTCTTTCCTGGCCCTGGGTGTTGCCCATGTTGTATGTCAACTCCTGACTGTGCCCATGTTCAGCCCCCCATGTGGCTGTTCCCCACCTCTTTCCCTTCTTCCTCTCAGTTTGGCCAGGCCCCCACATGGCTGGCCCCTGATCCCTCATGTTCCTTCTCCTCGCCTTGCTTCTCTGTCCCTAGCCCCCAAGTGTTCTTGAACTGTGTTTTGGCCCTCTCCCTCCACAGGTGCATGGCCCCCTTCCTGCTTCTCTCCCGCCCCTTACTCATGTCCAGGAAAATTCATATTAAGTAAAATGGAATGGTCCACTTACATAAAGCAAGAACTGTCTGTATGCACCAACAAGCTTCATACAGAATAAATTAGAGATTTCAACAGAGAGAAGGCACTACAATTAAAAAGGAACGGCTTCCTGTGGAAGATGGAATTTCATATACGTCTTAAAAGAAGGCAGGTTAGCCAAGAGACAGTGACAAATAGGGAAAGTAGTCCAGCCAGTGAAAACAGCACATAGTAGGTGCTTAATAAATGCTTATTGACTGTGTCTTGTGAGATACAGCAAGGAAGCCAGAATCACTGGATCAAAGAGTACAGGGCAGAGGAGCAAGGCACAAGAACCATAGGCAGGGGCCAAGAGGTGGAGGGCTTGGAATACCAGACAGAGGGTTTTCTATTTGATCCCGGAGGTAACAAGGAGTGTCTCACATGTCGTCCAGTTCTTCCACTAATGCGGCAGTTCTTGAGAAGCAGATTGTCACTGTTTGCTGAGACCCACAGCCCTTGTACTCACATCTTAAACCACAGTACCATGCTCATCAGGATTGTGAGATGGCTGCTGAGGGTCTGACAGTGCCCCAAAATGGTATATTAGAAAAACTGCCCACTATTAACATAAACCAGGTTTCTGGGTACCAAAAGGAAGGAAGTCCTAAGGCACACAGAGGCAGATTTTATTGGCAGGACGTTGATGCTTACCACAGGCAGCAGAAGCAATGGAAAGCGGCAACTGGGGCAGTGAGGGCCAGAGGCAAACAGTGATAGTCAGTGAGAAGAAGAGGGTGGTGACCTTGGGGGAGTGGTCAGATGGAACTCTAGGTAATGCTTATAGGGAAGGTTAGAGTTTCTCTTGGCCTTCACCAAGAGTAGAGACCACACATATTACCCTGGGATCAGGTATGAGTTCTGGACTTCAGGGGCTTCTTAAGGCTTTACTATGGGTTAAGGTCAAGACTTATCAAAGGTAACAGGGTAAGGTGTGAGGTCCCAATGGCTGGTCCCTGGGTTGGTTGAGCCAGGCCTTTCCTAAGGGGAGTCCTGAGGGTAGGGGTACTCTTTTATATCTGTTTTCTGACCATATGCCAGGTAGGTCAGGCATCTTCACCTTGCTGGACACCAGGGAGGCTTATCACTACCTCCCAGAAGAACATGGCAGGGAGCAGGGAGTGCTCCACTGGTTATAGGACCAAGCAGAACATAGACTGAGTAAAAAGAGAATTAAAGAGAGTTCTGGGGTGAGGTATGAAGTCTCTGTGGGTATATACCATTCATAGCATACTAATGTCAAAGGATGCCATAAGTACTACATACCCTACAAGGAACCACTGGAGTTTGCTGAAAAGGGATCCTCATTTTAGAAAGATTAAGTTAATCAAGTGCTCCCGAATGAAGGTAGAGAGAATCATGCAACAGTTCTGGTTAGGTCCACTACAAATTTGTTACACAACCACAACTGGGACCTCACTGCTGCTTGGTAATCCTTCCACTCCTCCCTTATCAGCTCACTATCTCACACTCTACAGTAACATTTCCAAATCTTTTCATCCATCTTCAGCCTTCCTATGGTTTCCCCTTCCCCCATCCCCTCAATTTAGAATCTTGCTTCATATTTTCAGAAAAAATAAATAAGACCATTCACCATGAGCTCCTTTTTCTCTCTTCCTCATCTCATTTCACTGAGATGCCTTCTGTTACTATCTCCATCTTCAGCCCTGTCTCACATGATGAAGTGGCTTTACTCCTTATCAAATAAATGTGTTCAAGTGATGCCATTGCATTCTGTCTCCTCCAACAGATTGTCCTTCCGTCAACCCCACTCTATCACTCATCTTTCATCTCTTCCCGTCTATTGGCTCCTTCCTTACTACTTACAAATGCGCCCGTGTCTCTTGCACCATTAAAAAACACCATCATTTGATACTTCCATTCCTGCTATTATCCTCTATCTCTTTTGCCTTTTGGGTCCAAACTGGCTAAAAAGGAGTGCGTTCTTTTTAAATGGGTGCCTCCACTTTCTCTATTCACTTGTTAATTCCTTACAATCAGACTTCTGACCTCATCATTCCTCAGAAACTGTTCTCTCTAAAGTCCCTAAGGATCATTGATTGCCAAATCCAATCTTGTTCTCAATCTTCCAGTTTCTTGACCTTTCTTCAGCCTCTCATGCAGTTGCTACCTCTCTTCTCTCTAGGTTCTGAGACACTGCTTTCTCTTGGTTTTCCTCCTATGTCCCTTCTCAGCCTCCTTGTTGGATCTTCATCCAAATCATTCCCCAGGTCCTCTTCTCTTCTCCTCCTATGCTACTTAATCTGATGACCTCAACAACTCCCATCAATTTAATTATCATCTCCATACTGACGATTCTCAAATCTACCTATCTTGCCTTAACCTCTGCTGACTTCCAATCCCACATTTCCAACTATCTTTCAAACAAATTTGATGTCCAATAGACATCTTAAACTCAACAGTCCAAAACAGAACTTTATTTTTCCCCATTCCCCTGCTCCTAACTTCCATATTATTGTAGAGGAGAACACTAAACTCCCCAGGCTTTCAGGCTCACAACCTAGGTGTCATCCTTGACTCCTCCCTATATTTCATTCTCCATATTCAACTGGTCACCAAGGTCTATCAATTTTACTTTTTCAACATCTTTTGAATACGCCCCTTCTCTCCTCTGCCACCAGTCTAGTACAAGCCCTGAGCACCTCACACTTGTACCATTGCAATAACCTGCTGGTGGGTCTCCCTGCCTCATCTCTCCATTCCAATCCATTTTCCATTCTGCCCCTAAAATGATTTCCCTAAAGCATAGCTCCAACCAGTCGCCATTTTCACTCTACCCCTAACCATCCCTCCCTACTCAATAAACTCCAGTGCCTCCCTATCATCTCCAGGACCAAATATAGAATCATATTTGTCATTCAAAGTCCTTTATAACCTAGTCTCTCCAACTTTTCCGGTTTTATAACCTAGTCTCTCCAACTTTTCCGGTTTTCTTATCCCTTAGTCTATGCCATATAATCTTCGGTCCAGTGACACTGGCCTCCTTGCTCTTCCATGAACTAGACATTCCATCTCTCAGCTCTGGGCATTTCCTCTAGCTGCCCATCATGCCTGAAATGCTCTTCCTTCTCATCTCTACCTACTGACTTCCTGGGCTTCCTTTGAGTCCCAATTAATAGCCCAATTTCTATAGGAAGCCCTTCTTAATTACCCCCTCCCCTTATTTCTAGTGCCTTTCCTCTTTTAATTATTTCCTATTTATCCTTGCTTTGTATATATTTGTTGGCACATTGTTCTCCCCATTAGATTGTGAGCTTCTTGGGAGCAGAGACTGTCTTCTACCTCTTTTTGTGTGCCCATTGTTTAGCATAGTACTTGGGATATAGTGTTTAGTAAATGTTTGTTAACTGACTAATTTGACAGCTTCAGTCTAAAAACAAAGAGCACTCTATGGATATGTTCTCTCTCTTTTCATAACACTTGTTATCATTAGGCTCTTTATTTCAATTAGGTAAGAATCTTTAGGTACCTACTGTGTGTTGGGCATGTTGCTACACACTGGTGATAAAAAAAATAAAATAGTCTCTGTTTTCCAAGAGTTCATATTCTACTTGAGAACTAGGGGAAAGGAAAAGAGAAGGGAATATAAATACATAGGTAGATCCAAAACATACACAAAGTAAATTCAAAGATTTTAGGAGGAATATTAAAAATTGGCAGGAAAGGAAAAGGCCTCATATAAGAGATATCATGGGAATTGGAGCTGAATATACTAAGAGATAAAATCAAGAAAGGAAAACATTCTCGGCACAGGAGCAGCCTGTGCCAAGGCACTTAGGATGGAGATTTAAGGGTACATACAGGCAACAATAAATGAGCCAGTTTTTCAGGAACATAGACTAAAGTATAAGAGGCGTAATGATATAGACTATGGAAATATAGGTGGGCAACAGATTGTGAAGGATTTGAAATCTATCTATCTACATATGTATGTATGTATATTTGTATGTCTTAGAAGCATTTGAGAGCTTCTGAAGATTCTTCAGCAGAACAGTAACGGGGTCAGACCTATAATTTAGCAACTAGTAGAAGTAACCTTGAAAAAAGACTGAAAACAACTGTACTAATTTAGGCAAGAAAAGATAATGACTTTAACTGGGTGGGGCTATTTGAGTGGATAGAAGAGAGAAAACATAGAAGATGTAATTAAGTTAGAACTGAAACAACTTGGCTATTTATTGGAGATGTTTGAGGAAAAGTTGAGGATGGCTCCAAAGTTGCAAACCTAAATGAGCAGAAGGATGGTGGTGCCTCAACAGAAATAAGGAATTTGGGAAGAAAAATGTGTTTTACAGGGAAGATAATGAGTTCCATTTTGTACATGTTGAACCTCAGATACCACTGGGAAATCCAGGTAGAGATATCGAGCAGGCAGTTGGTAATGCCAAACTGGAACTCAAAAGTTGAGAGGGATGGATGTATGTGTGTGTGTGTGTGTGTGTGTGTGTGTACGTGTGTGTGTGTTTGTGTGTGTATCTATGACTATAACAATATAACTCCCATATACATGTGTATATATATATACATATATATGTTTGTATATGTATATATACATATATATGTATACATATATATGTCTGTATATGTATATATGTGTATATATACATATATATCTATCTGTATATGTATATATATGTATACATATATATGTCTGTATATGTATATGTGTGTGTGTATACAGGATTTGTATATATATATACAGGAGTTATACTCATAGAGACGAAGGAAGGCTCCCATGAGGGAACTGATAACATCACTGAAGTTTAGGGAAAGAAAAGGAGAGGGCCAAGGACAGATCTCTGATGTTATCCCCCACATGCACATGTAGTGGGACATGGGTGATGATCCAACAAAGAAGGCTGAACAGGAGCAATTAGACAAGTAGGAGAAGCAGGAAGGAAGAGTATCAGGCAAATCAAGAAATTGGGTGCATATAGGATACAGAAAGACAGTGGGATTCTGTAGTGTAAAACTACAAAAAGGTTAAAAAGGATTTGGTATTTAAAGAGTTCATTAGCAATTTGAGAAGAGAGCAATTTGATTTACAATCAAAAGGCAAATTGTAAAGCATGGAGAGGTAATGAGAAATGAGGGAGTAAAGTTAAGTTTAGAGGCGTTTTTTCTTGGTGTCTGGAAGTGAAAGAGAGGAGAGATCCAGCATAAGATTTTGAGGGGTTAGTAGAGTGAAATGAAAGCTCTTATGGAAAGACGAGAGCTGGGCATGTTTGTAGGCTGCAGGGAAAGAGCCAATGGATAAAGAGATTGAAGACTAGGGGTTGGGGGTCAGACAAGAGGCAAGCTCCCGGAACAGATGGGAAAGGATGCGATTGGGGACAGAGGTAGAGAGATTGACCTTGGCAAGGAGAAAGTCCATCTTTTCATCAGAGATTGAAGCAAAATAGGGGAAAGGGGTAATGTTCAGGGAATCTGAGGCATAGAATTGAAAAATAGAGGAAGTTAACACACGGCCTCAAATTTTTTGGTAAAATGTAAGACAAGGGATTCTGCTGAGAGGAAGGGAAGAACAGTGTGTAGGTGTCTTGAGGGAAGAAGAGATTCAGAACAGATACTGTGGGAATGTGAAAGAAAAACAATCAGGGAGGAATAAGAAGTATTGCCATGACACGGTGAGGGGCAAGTTGAAATTGGATAATGCGAATCTGCAGCGGATCCAGTCAGCACAGTTACATGATTTCCTCCAATGATGTGTAGTAGCATCCAAGGAAGAGATGAGAAGGTTGGCGGTGGGGTTGGTATAGGATTTGAAAGAGCATGAGTGATGACAAGATAATGAGGCAAAGGATTTCGGGGGAGAAGGCAGTGTAAAGATGAACTGCTTAAATAAAGGATCAAAATTACAATAGGAGAAAAATAAGGACAGGGTAGACGTGATGGAATGAAAAAAACAGGGGAGGAGTCAAGTAACCGGTGGTTGCAGTGAGAAGGAATAGGTTTAAGAGGGATGGGGCACGTTGTGGTAAGAAAGAGGAATTTCGTAGCTCTGGATGGAGGTGGAAAATTTGTGGGTGATAATGACCTCAGAGACGTGACCATCTCCGTGTGTGGCTCCACTGCAGGGAAAGTGAGTGTTATGGGATTTGAGGAGGTGGATGAATTGGGAAGTAAAGTTATTTACAAATATATCAACATGTATATTGAAGTCTCAGTATAAGCAGGGAATGAGGTGGAGAGAAAAATCATGAAGCTTATAGTTGAAGCAAAAGATTAGAGCAGTGAATCTCAAACTTTTGGGCCTTACAGTTTTAAAAATTATCAAGGCCCCCTCAAAGAGCTCTTGTTTTATGGGTTATATCTATGGATACCTGCCATATAAGAAATTCAAAAGTCTTCATGTTATTGTGAAAATAGTTTTGACCTCAAAGATCCTTTGAAAGAATCTAGGGGGCCTCCTCAGACTACACTTTGACAACCACTGGTTTGGAGGAGAGGTGAGGTTAGATGTGGCACTTTAAAAGCATTGTGCTTCAAGTAAGAAGAATCCTGATTTACCATTTACTAGGATAAGACACAAGGTAAATAATGACATCACACCGGCATGGCCTCTGGTTAGATAAGTGCATAGAGGTGGAAAGTTTGAACAGGATGTAGTAGCCATGGGAAAGGGGGGAGCTCTCTGTGGCCCATCCTTCATGCCACTATGGCCTCTGCCTTGTCTTTCCTCTGCTGGCCAATGATGAAGAAAACTTCTCTTTCTTCTAGTAAAACAGATAAAGGAGGTGGTAGTCTTGTGGGTCAGGCTAGGGACTCAGTGTGAGACTGCACTCTTCCACCCAGCATAAGCGAATGATCTCTCATCTTCCTGAGCATTCCCAGAAGAGATAGCTTAGCTACACAGACATCAGCATGTAACTTTCCTTTGGACTCCTCTGTGATATCACAGCCAATACCTATATTTTCCCCCAGATATGTCATCATGCACCTATGTAGAATGGATAGGAAGTAGTCCTTCCTGCAGCAGCCTCAGCTGCCTGAGGTCTAAAGTCAGCCACATCACTAAGTGACAGTGCTTTCAGACGGTGATTGTGTTTTCTACATCTTGTCTTTTGATATTTCCTTAATATCTCTAGGTCAACTGATATGTCTCATTTAAGTCAACTAGATTGCTTTTACAATTATATGAGATCTAAGAGATTTCTAAAATTTGGGTCTAAATAGTAGTAGTTTCCAGTGAGTAAGGGCCAAGTCAAAGATTTTGAACCCAATTCCCACACAAAGTCTTGGGATATAGTCCTGGGGAGACTGCACCAATCCCTATTATACTATATGCATGACCCTCAGAAGATCATTTAGTCTCTTGTCTTAATTTCACAGACAGTTAAGTTCTCCTTTTGTTTCAACAATCTGGCTAGCAGCTTCTGTGGGGATGTAAGATCCACCTACAACCAGCACCCAGAAAGCTGCCAACACGCTGCAAAAGCACAGGTTCTTTTGATCTGCTTTAATAAGGAAAGCAACGTTTAAGGGGTTGACAAGCTTACTTTAATTCAGCATACAAATATCATTCACTTAGTTCAGGGGAAAAATCCACCACCCTGAACTTCAGAGCAAAATACAAACAAAGTACAAATATGGACAGACAGACCTTGTCTGATTCAAATCCCAATACATAGTTACCGGAGTTTAACAAAGTCCCAACATCCGGGTTTATGAGCTGGAGGGCTTCTTAGCTACAGCTGCCCGGGAGTCTCCAAACGCCACCAAGAGTGAGAGCCCCGTGCAAATGGCTCTGTCTTCTCTTCTTATAGGGTTTCAGATGTCATCCAGTGTCAATCTGAATGACCAGAACTTAGGCTGCTATGATTGGTTCTTGAGTTAGCCCCTCCCCTTAGGCCCCTGGGAGGTTCACATCCACATAGGTTAGGTTAACACCTAATAGGGCTTAGAGCCTGGGGCTTAGCACTTAGTAAGACTCAATGAAATGCACTGAATTACTCAAAGGAAACAAAAGCCAAACCCTTCAAGGGCACTTGTTGAACTAAGTGCTAAGAGCCCATTTTGCTTACCAACACACCTTTATGTCTGTTTTCCCCCATTAGAAGGCAAACTCCTTGAGGGCAAGGATGGTCGTGCTTGCTTGTCTTTGTATCCCCAGTATCTGGTGCAGTGCCATGCTTGTTATAAGTGCTTAAAGTGTTTTCCTTCTACTATCTATCTGTCTATCTACCTACTTAGCACTATTTACCATGTAAGATTATTACGAGGACAAAATGAAATAACGTATGTAAAGTACACTGAAAACTTCAAAATCATATACAATGTGAGTTTTTGTTACTATTATTTCTTAAGCAAGTGAGGGAAATTTTTAGGATGTCAGTGCTCCCCTGACTCCTCCTGCAAGTGCCCCAGGTCTAAGTTTCACCAGAGACCTGCAGGAGGATCATCCACACATCTTGAGGAAAATCTCTCCCCAGGGACTCCCCCGTGCCAGTTTCAGTGAAGATTTGCTGCATGTGGATCAATGTTTGACTTTATACTGAGTACTAAAGTGGAACCATAAGGTTTGCCAATCATATCCTTCACTAGAATGCTGTGAGCACAATGGAGATAAAGTCTATAAAATGCTTATTAAGTCCTTGGAAGAAAAAGCCACAGGCTAAGGACTACCATTATTTTAAAGTAGCCTGGCATGCCAAACACAAAACAAAACCTTTCCTCATCTGAAGAGCAAGCGTAGCTTACTTGCCCAGCTGCTTCCTCATTCCACCAGCAGGAGATATGGCAGAAGGTGAAAGTGGCAAATATGGATTGACAGCAGGGCCACAAGCAGTACCTGAGGAAAAGGGACTACACAGGAGAGACAAGAAGGCCATTTACAGTAAAGCAAACATCCTCTTATATGCCCAAATTTTCTTTTCAATCCCTTACAAATGAGTGAGTGGTATTTTGGGTGATGCAAAGTGGTGGGGAAGGGAAGGAAGAAAAAAAAAAGAAATTTACATGATAACTTTATTATGTATTTAAAAAGAATAAGTTGTATATAATTGATTTACAGTTTCATGTGCAATAATCTTTTTTTCTTTCTTTTTTTTTTTTGGAGTGGAGAAGGTAGGGCAATTGGGGTTAAGTGACTTACCCAAGGTCACACAGCTAGTAAGTGTGTCAAGTGTCTGTGGCCACATTTGAACTCAGGTCCTCCTGAATTCAGGGCCAGTGTTCCACTCACTGCACCACCTAGCTGCCCCACAATCATCTTTTTATTATGCTATGTAAATGCTTGTTTTATTTTATAAATCAAAAATAAAATAAATTTTTAAAAAGAATCAGGTTACCTTGCTGGGCTTCAATTTCTTTCATTGTAGAATGAAGGTGTTGAATTACATAGCATTTTAATATCCCTTCCTACTCCAAGTCAAAGTTCTCATGACCTCACATATTAGCTAAAACAAATATCTGAGAATTTTCAATTTTTTAATAGGTTAAAAGGAGAGGGGTTTGGCCTATTGATTCCGGAACCGACTCTTCTCAGAACACTCAGAAATAGGGAGATGTTTAGAAAATACATATTACAATGGAATAGAAAGGGTCCACTATACATGTACTTTGCAAAATCTCAACTGGGCAAATCTCACTGCAGCAAACCAATCCTTTTAAACCTCTCTAATTGATAAAATGATATTCCATTTAACGCAGTGGCTATTACTAACCTTTTTTATTGCTTTTAAACAGCTGATGGTCCCCCCTCCCCTGAGCCTCTCAGTTGAGAGCCTTGCTTCATACTACACCGCAAAAACTGAGGCCATCCGCCAATAGTCCCATTTTCTCATCTCATCTCACATTACTCAGGTGTCTTCTCTCAATATCTCCACCTTCACGCCTGTCTCGCAAGAAGAAGTTGCCCTTCTTCTTACCAAGGCTAAACCTTCTACATGATCCCATTCTATCTTGGCTTCTCCAGCCAATTTCTCCCTTTCCTACCCTCCCCAGCATCTTGTCCATATTCCCACTAACATGCAGTCTTTTGCTATATGCTGGCTAGTGCCCTGCTGCTTTCAAACACACTCATGTCTCCCTTGTCCTTAAACCACCTTCACTTTATCTTACCATCCCCACTAGTTATTGTCCTATATCTCTCCCTTTTGTGGCCAAACTCTTTTTGTCTAAACTTCTAAAAAAAAGTTATATAACTGTATCATGTATTTAAAAGGAATAGCAAGACATACATAATAAATTTGCAGTTCTATATGTGATCATCTTTTTTGTGCTACTGTTATGAAAATGCTTGCTTTAGTTCATAAATTAAAATAAAATAAATATTACTTTTTAAAAAAGAAAGGTATATCCACTTGGTTACTCCATTTTCTTTCCTCTCACACTAAACCAATAGTGAACTGGTAAATGTTTAAAAACCAGCTGTCTGGCAAAATTATTTACCTATGACACACTTTTAAGTTTAATCTGCATTATTAATATTTTCCATCAATTTCTTAAGTCTAGAAATCAACTAAACTATAAACCAACCCCTCATTTGTAATATTTGCTGATTTCCGAGAAATAAACACTCACATTGATAATTTAACAATTAGCTTTTACAAGCCTGTAACACAACCCTGCAACCCTCTACAGTCTGGCTTCAAACCTCATCATTTAACTAAAATTGTTCTCTCCAAAGTTACCAATGATTTTCTAATCATTGTCTAATGGTCTTTTCTCATCCCTCATTCTTCTTGACCACTATGCAGCCTTTGACACTATTGCTCTCCCTCTTCTCAGGGATATCTCCTCTTTAGGTTTGAATGGTATTCTCTTTCCCTTCCTCCTACCACTCTGACTGCTCCTTCTTAGCTGTCTTTGCTGGATCTTTCTCCAGGTAATGCCCACTAACTATGCATGCCCCCAGAGGTTCTGTCCTATGTTCTTTCCTTTCTCCCTCTATACTATCGCACTTGGCAATGAGATAATCAACTCCCTAGGGTTTAATTATGATCTCTATGCAGATGATTCTCAAATGTATTTATCCAGAAATAGATGGACAGCCACAATGGTACTCCTGAGACAAGATGAAGAAGGAAAAAAAAAGGCTCTAATACACTGGGTAGATCCTCTATGAAATATTCACAGGAAGATATGGGTAAAAATTGAATGAGATCAGAAGGTATAGAAAAATTGCAATCTGTATTGGTAAATGGAATACCCAGACTGATGAAGTCATGAATCCATCGAGAAAGCAGCAGTTCAGTGATGCCCTCACGGACTATTGACATATGTTGAGCTATTTGTCATTTCATCAAATATCCCCATATTGTTTTGCTTTATACATTTTTATTTCTGACTCTTTTCTGCCTTTTCTTTTGCTATCCACAGTTTTGCCTCTAATGGGACTCATTCCTCTCCACTATCTGATTTGTGTTTTTTTAACTGTCTGACCATACCTTCTCAACTTCCTTTGCCATCTTTTCGTGCAGGTTGGTCTCCAAGGCTTTATACTATTTCTCTTCGTGATCTCACCAGCTTCCATGGATTCAATTCACCATCTCTATACACATCATTCTCAGATCTATTTACTTTGCCCTAACCTTCCAGTTTTCCATTTTTTATTGCCTCCTAGACATTTCAAGCTGGATATCCTGTAGACATCTTAATCTCAGCATGTCCAAAAATAAACTCATGACCTTGCCCACCCAAATCTTCCCTTTCCTAAATTTCCCTAATTCTCCCAGTCACCCAGGTTCACAACCTAGGTGTCTTCTTCTATTCCTCAAGTGTTGTCACTCTCCATATCCGATCTGTTGCCAAGTCTCTGATATTCTAACTGCATAAAATCTCCCCTATTCACACCCTTCACTCCTCTGATACCTTGATGCAGGATCTCATCACTGCAGAACAGGACAAGTACAATTGTTTTATGGTTGTTGCTGCTCCAGATCATTCTCTGCCCAATTATTGAAGCGATCTTCTTAAATCATAGGTTTGACCATGTCACTTACACATTCAATAGAGTGCATTGGCTCACTATTAAATTCATGATCAAATGTAGAATCCTCGGGCTTTTAAAGCCTTTCTCAAGGTGGCTCCTTTTTACTTCTCCTTAATTTTCTTCATTTACTCTAACATCCAGTGACACGCACCTCAATGTTGTTCCTCACCGAAGACACTATTCTCCAATTGTGCATTTTCACTGGCTTTCCCCCCATGCCTATGATGGCTTCCCATCTCCCCCCTGCTTCCTGGATTCTCTTAGCTTTCTTTAACACTCAGCTCAAATACCAAGTTCTACAAAAGCCCCTTCCCTTCCTTCCTATCTTTGTTATTAGTCCCTTCCCTTTGAGATGACCTACCATTACTCTGTACTTATCTGGTTCGTCCATAGCTTTTTGCATGTTGATTCCCCTATTAGACTGTGAGCTCCTTGAGAGCTTGGACTCTATTTTGCCTTTCTTTGTATCCCTGGTGCTTAACATACACCTGACATATGATAGGCACTTAATGAGCACTTGTTGACTGAAAGACTGAAAAGGAGTGAGTCTATAATTTGACATAATTTTTATTCCATCTGTAGTGTATAAGGGATAGGCAGGGTGGAAAGAACAGAAGAAAAAGCTAATGTCACAAAGAAACAGATTAGATATTGAAGAACAAAAGCAATTTATCTCAACAACTCCAGTATGGAATAAAAATGAAAAGAAATTACCTGGGGAAGAATTCCTTATTTGACTGGAATTACTGGGAAAACTAGAAAATAGTCTAGAAAAAAAAATTAGGTTTAGATAAACATTTTAAATTATGTCACAATAAACTCAAAATTAATATGACCTCAATATTAAAAGTCATACCAAAAAATAGATGCAGTCAGATTAAGTGCCTTTGATATGGTACTTAATGATACTTAAAAATACTTAAAAGAGGGAGAAGTTATGGCCTAATAAGGAATAAAAGCAATCACAAAATATAGAATAGATCATTTTAATTACCTGGAATTGAAAAGCTTTTGCAGTAACAAAAGTAATGCAAATGAATTAAGAAGAGAATCGGCCAATTAGGAAATTTTACCTAAAATATATAGGTAAATAACAGAAAGACCAAGAGCCATTTGCTAATAGATAAGATATCAAAGGATATGAACAAAATGGTTCTCAAGGAAAGAATTGCACACTGTTAACAAACATATGAAACATTGCATCAAATCGCTAATAACAAGAGAAATGCAAATCAAAGCAATGCTAGAGTTTCACCTCACATCTAGCAAATTGACAAAGATAACAAATGATAGGAATAGTAAATGTTGAAAAATTGAAGAAAGGCGTGCACACTGATGTAATAGGGAGCTCTGAATCATAACCAGCAAAGGAAGCAATGAAAAAAAAA
>CM053624.1:270270939-270301147 GCA_028646595.1 Phalanger gymnotis | reverse complement strand
GAACATTTCACTCATAAATATCATAGCCAAGATTTGAACCCAGGTTGCCTGACTCCAAATCAAACATTCTTTCTACTATACTCCATTTCTTGTCACAGGAGAGTTATACACTGACAACAGATAGACTCTTCAGCTATTTCTCAAAGGCTGGTCTTCTCTTAGAGCGTTAAGTGTAATGTCAGTAGCCCAAACTTAGAAAGATTACTGAACACTTCAATGCCCCATAGAAATAAGAGCCAAGCTCACTCATGAACATCTGCAAAAATCATTTTAGAGAGCCATCTTGTTTGTTAATGGGGAAAAGAAAGCAATTTACTTAGTTTGCAAGCCCAGGGAGAGCTTAATTAATGTCAGAACAGCTATTATGATTTTTGCCTCTCTCCCCACCCCAGGAACTCAGAGAGATGATGAGAGGATTTTAATTAATGTTTGAAATGCACTTTGAGATCTCTAGATGAAAGGCACCATAAGAGGGCAAAATAAGGTTGTTGTTATTAATAGTAGTTAAATTAATAGGAATACTGAGGAACTCCGAAGTAAAAAAAAATCTGAGATGTCAAAAGCTAAAATGTCTTATAGCAATAGTCTTATGGGCTTCAAAGAAAAACAGAATATACATATATATACATATATACACATACTTATATACACACACATATATATGCACGCATACATATAAACACATTATACACACGTGTATTATGTGTATATAGCTATATATCACATACAAACATGCACATATATATGAGGAAAATTAGGGATTCCCTCCTCACATTCTAATTTTTTTTATTTCAAAACAGAAATATTTTTGAGGCCGTAATAACAATAATACCTGTCATTCACCTAGTTCTTAAAGGTTTGCAAAGCACTTTTACATACGTTATCTTATTTGGGCTTCATAATAACCCAGAGTAGAAAATGCTACAGGTGTTGGTATTCCCAGGGCCTAACATAATGCCTGCCTCATAGCAGGTGTGTAATACATGCTTGCTGGTAGATTTATATTACCCTTATTCTAAAGGTAAAGAAATTGAGGTTGAGAGATGTAAAGTGACTTACCATAATTACTAAATCAGAAGTGGAATTTAAACATAGGTCTTTCAGATTTCAAGTCTAAAGAGATCCTATTCCTTCCCTCTTTCTTACTAAGTAAGAGACAGGATTTGAACCTAGGTATTCTTAACTCCATTTCCATTGAGATTCTATTCCATCACTTCTTAGGAAAGTGTTTTGTTTTTTTTAAATTCGTTGTTGATAACACGCAGTAGGTTCAATGTTCTACCAGATTCCATAAAGACCTAGAGATGTGCATCTTCTCTAAATATTGTATCTACCTGATTGCCTAGCACAATGTTCTGCCCACACATGTACTTAATAAATTAATTCATAATTCAATCTTATGGAATTAATTTTCCACGAAATCTTTGAATGGAGCTTTGTACCAGTAGGGTAACTTAGAGCTTACTCAGAATTCAGAAGCATAGAGCTCAGAAAACAGCTGATTAATTTCGAAACTTGAATTACTACCTGATGCTTAGAAGAACTGACTAAAAGAAGAAAGATTTTTACCTGTAATGATACCTGCTGTCTAAGAAGAAGAAAGCTTAGCTTTTCCAATAAGATCAAGGTGAAGCAAGAATTCCATTATCACCACTATTACTGAATACTGTAGTGGAAATGCTAGCTATACCAATAAGACAAGAAAAAGAAATCAAAGGAATAAAAATAGGCAATGAGGAAATAAAACCATCACTCTTTGTAGATGATGTAAAAACCCTAGGGAATCAGCTAAAAAAAATGGTTGAAACAATTACCAACTTCTGCAAATGTTGCGGGGTATAAAATAAACTCACCTAAATTGCCAGAATTTCTATAAGCTCTCAACAAGATCCAGCAGGAAGAGATAGAAAGAGAAATTCCATTTAAAATAACTGCAGATCGTACAAAATATTTGGGAGTCTGCCTGCCAAGACTAACCTCAGGCAAAAAATTACAAAAACACTTTTCTCACAAAGACAGATATAAACAATTGGAGAAATATTAATTGCTCTTGTGTAAGCTGTGCCAATATAATAAAAATGACTATTCTACCTAAGTTAATTTATTTATTTAGTGCCATACCAATCAAACTACAAAGGAATTGTTTTATAGACTTATCAAGAATAATAATAAAATTCATCAAGGAGAATATCAAGAGAAGCAATGAAAAAAATATGAAAGAAGGTGGCCTAGCAGTTCCAGATTTCAAAGCAGTATTCATCCAAACAATCTGGTACTGACTAAGAAATAGAGTGATGGATCAATGGACTAGATTAGGCATACAATACACAGAAATGAATGACTATAGTAATCTAGTGTTTGTTAAACCCAAAGATCCAAGCTTTGGGGATAAGAATTCACCATTTGGCAGAAACTAAACATGGAACAATATCCCACACCGTACACCAAGATAAGATTAAAATGGATTTAGACTTAAGGAATGTTACCATAAGTAAATTAGGGGAGTGTAGAAAAATGTACCTATCAGATCTATAGATAAAGGAAGAGCTTATGATCAAACAAGAGACAGAGAGGAGCATGGGAAATAAAATGGATAATTTTGGTTGCATGAAATTAAAAAGTTTTCAGACAAAACTAATGTAGCCAAAATCAGAAGGAAAACAATAAACAGGAAAAATGACAGCAAGTTTCCCTGATAAAGGCCTCATTTTTTCAAATATATAAGAAACAGAGCCAAATTTATAAAAATAAGAGCCATTCTTCAGTTGATTGATAGTCAAAAGATATAAATAGGCAGTTTTCTGAAGAAGAAATCCATAATAGCAATAGTCACATGCAAAAGTCTTCTAAATCACTGCAGATTAGAGAAATGCAAATTAAAACAACTCTGAGATACCACATCACACCTGTCATATTGACTAAGACTATCTTACGTAGAAATCACACAAGGCAAGCACTCGCATGGTGGTCAGAAGAAGAAATACAAGGCCACTGTTAAGGTTTCTGAAGAACTTTGGAATCATTTGCACGACATGGGAGACTCTGGCAA
Source organism: Phalanger gymnotis (assembly GCA_028646595.1). NCBI lineage: Eukaryota > Metazoa > Chordata > Mammalia > Diprotodontia > Phalangeridae > Phalanger > Phalanger gymnotis. Next base: position 270,298,098 of record CM053624.1, on the reverse strand, counting down.
AGGACATGGTGTACCCACATCAAAGAAAGCTCTATGTTCTATGAGTGAAGCAGAATTGCAGTAGCTCAAAAGAAACATGATGTGTGCAAATTTAGAGACATCTCTACTCCAAACGTTTGTGTGGATTACTTGTGCTCAACCTGTGGTAGAGACTTCCAAGCTCATATTGGTCTGATCACCATAGTTTTACACACTGTACCTTGACTCCAACATGATGATGTCATTTTGGTCCTCTTCAAAAACAAAGGACAACTATACCAACCATTGGCTAACACAACAGAAAAAGAAAATGACACATGCTGGAGATATGGAGAAATTGGGATACTAACACATTGTTAGTAGAGTTGTGCATGAACCCAACCATTCTGGAGAACAATTTGGAACTATGCCCAAAGGGCTATAAAACTGTGCATATGTGTTGTTAAGCAAAATTGTCTCCTTAGCATGGCTTTTGTTTCTTTTGAGTGGAAGTACTTTCAGCTGTTAAGTGCTAAGCCCCAGGCCCAAAGCCCTATCAGGTGTGAAACCTGTGTGGGTGTAGATTAATGACTTAAGAGGGGCCAACTCAGGAACCAATGGTCTCTGGTCGTTGAGGCAGGGCTTGAAAACGCCAGAGGTTCTGATGCGGCTGCGAGGAAGAGCCAAGAGACAACTACAGCGGAGGCAGGAAGCTGTGGAGGCAGTAAGCTGCGGAAGCAGAGCTGACCCGTGTGTAGACCCAGGAGTGCGAGTAAGGACTTGAGGCCAGTAAAAATGATTTGGCTAAATACTATCTTGTTTTTCTGTGGCCTCCTGGTTACTCTTGTAAGGCTGGCTTTCTGGGCCTGGAGTCTTTTTGTCAAGATGTCGGAATGGGGAGGCTGGTTCACGGATAAGCTGCGGTGGAGCCTAAATAAATTTTTTGTTGTTTTCTACTTAGAGGATCCCTCATACCTTGCGATTTCGAACCATTCAAACATATACATGATTATATTTGAGATTATAAATTCAGCCTTCCTACTACATTATACCCTTTGACTAACAATAACACTTCTAGGTCTATATCCAAAAGAGATCAAAGAAAAGGGAAAAAGACCTGTTTGAACAAAAATATATCAGTTCTTTCTGTGATAGCAAAGAATTGGAAACCTAGGAATGGCTATCAATTGGGAAATAGCTGAACAAGTTATGGTATATGATTATAATGGAATACTACTGAGCTATTAAAAAATCATGAGTAGGATGTTTTCAGAAAAACCTGGGTAGACTTACATGAGCTCATTCAAAGTGAAATGAGTAGAACCAGGAGATCAGTGTATGTAGAAAGAGCAATATTATAAGAATGTTCAACTTTTAAATACTTAACTACTCTGATCAAGACAATGATGCCAGACAATTTCAAACATCTGCCTCCAGAGAGATAACTGATGAACTATGGATACTGAAGCATGCTTTTTTACTCTTTATCTTTTCTCCTTTTTGTCTATGTTTTCTTCTGCAATATGGCTAATAAGGAAATATGGTTTGCATAACTTCATATGTATAACCAATAACAAATCATTTACCTTTTCAAGGAGAGAGGAAGGATGGAGGAAAGAAGAAAATTTGGAATTCAAAATATTTTTAAATGAATGTTTATACTTTTACATATAATCTGGAAATATTTAACTAAATAAAAATATATTAAAGAAAGAAAATAAAGGAAGGAATGAAGGAAGGAAGGAAGGAAGGAAGGAAGGAAGGAAGGAAGGAAGGAAGGAAGGAAGGAAGGAAGGAAGGAAGGAGGAAGAAGGGAAGGAGAGTTAGTGGAGTTCATTTTGGCTGACTTCTTAAATGCACTAATCAAGGGACAGGAGCTAAAAAATACAGTGGTAAGAGCTGTGCAGCAGATGGAGTGCTGGGCCTAGAGTCAGGAAGACTCATCTTCATGAGTTCAAATCTGGCCTCAGACACTTATGCCTGTGTGAGCTTGGGCAGGTCGCTTAACCCTATTTGCCTCAGTTTTCTCTTCTCTAAAATGAGCTGGAGAAGGAAATGGCAAACCACTCCAGTATCTTTACCAAGAAAACACCAAATGGGGTCACAAAGAGTCAGACACAATTGAAAGAACTAAGAATGTATAATGGACTGTGCTATGTGCTACAGATACAAATTCAAAAATGAAATAGGCTCTGCCCTTATGCCCTAACATTCTAATAGATTCTGCATGTACCCAAATATGCCAACACATATGTTATATCATCAGCATGGGTATTCTCCTGTTTGTCACGTGACCCATGGCAACCAAACATCATCAGTCTGCCTCTAGTATGAAAGGAGTGAGAGTCACACCTTTTCACTGTCTTTTCGGTCATTGTTGGCGTTGAACATGGACAAAGTGAGTGCAGCCACACACCAATGCAGCTGACGCCTTCAAGGGCTTTTTCCCCTCCCTCACTGCATGGCTGCCCTCCAAGTTACATGAGTTCTGGTGCTTTCTCCAACGTTAGATACTCAGTTCAGTATTTCTTTGTAGGGGAGCAGTTGCTGTGGAGATTTTTTTGGTTCTAACATTAGAATTTTGGGGGTGACTCTGTAAAATGGGTGATAAAAATAAACAGAAGATTGAATCAGAACATAAGAGTGATTAATCCAGAGTGGACAAATAGATATTTGTTTGCTTCCATGAGAGACAAAATATTGTGCCTTGTTTGCCAAGCAGTAATAGACCTTCTGAAGGAATACAATCTTAGTCGCCATTTTGAATCAAAACATTCTGACTTAAGCAAATTGGACACCAATGAAAAACAAATTAAAGCGTACGAATTGTTGAAAAGTCTCAGTGGAGAACAACAGTTTTTCAGGAAAGTAAAGTCAGAAAATAGATGGCTACTAAGGTTAGTTTTCAGATTTCTAAAGAAATTTCTGCTCCTGGGAAGTCTCTTATTGAAGATGACTTCATAAAGAAGTGTTTGCTGATTGCAGTTTCTGGATTACGTCCTGATTTTTAAAAAAGTGTTTTTGAGAAATAGTTTAATCATTAATTATACCTTTACTTGGAAAGTGAGCCACTAAAAACCTATCTGCAGCCTGAAGAAGGTTAGCCCATTTTAATTTTGGTGCCTACCTACTGCCAAGTTCTGAAGATCAGATCTGATGTATACCCATCTTGTGCTGCTCCCATCCATAAGTAATCCTTTGGCAGACACAGTATATCAGCATATCAGGAACAGTCCTTTTGTTCTCTTGAGTTAGCAAAGATATAAACATAGCACAAAGATGGTTCATCACTTCTTCATTATTATCATGTGACTACCCCCATCACTAATCCCTCATGACTACTTCATTTGCTTTTCCAGTCATAGAATTTTTGATGTTGTCCTTTATAATAATATTTTTTCTTTGTAATTATTTGTTTATAATGTGTTGTTGCATGTTCACACCTACTAGCCCTTCATTCCCTTTTGGGCAATTCTTCACTTCATTTCTTCAGAAACTGCAATGTTCCATGATTGACAGTCACATGACATCACCAGAAAAATAGTCCAGGCCTATTATTTTGTTGGTGTTTTTTAAAAAAATGGTCCTTTATTTCAAAAAGTAGTTTGTGGGTCATCAATGTAACTTTAAAATTTCCCAAAGGCTATCTATCCTTCTCTCCTACTCTTATTCAATTTCAAGCCCAGCTCATTGGCCATTGGTAGTTTCAGAGATCTACATTGTTGAACACTTTATAAATCGTTTGACCAAATGCCTCCATTTGTAAGCACTCTTCATCTATTTACCTTTTCCTGTGTGGATAGTTAAGCCAAAATCTGGCAGGCAATTATGGGTCTCATTTAGGAAGCTCTGTAATTTTCTAGGGCTTCCTGCAATCAGCAAAATGTAATCAAGAAATAAGAACAGTTGGAGGACCTGAGTGTCTATCAGGAATCTTTCTTTGACTGGAGATTGGCACTGGATTTTCTCTAGATTAGTGGCAAACTCCATTGGAGAGCATACAATTGTCTGTTTGATGTCTCAATTAATATTAATCATCAGAGTGTCACCAGATCAGTTTATCTCTATTATTGTATTGATCAAGAAATTGTATATATTTGACATATGCATGGGAAGACTCTTTGTTGGAGGAGGGCCTTTAATGTGCAATTACCCTCTTCTGAAATAAATGCATTTTTATAGACAACAAACACCAAACTCAGTGGGATCTTGTATTCTCTGAATCTTTCAATTATGTAATGGTAAAGATGTGGCTCTCTGCAGAATGTAGCTTGCAAAATTCTGGTTATTCCCTTTAATGCCATCATCAAGGAGGTTCTTTAGAGAGATTACTCTTATAAAGATGTGTACCAATGGGAACAAAGGCCTATGGGTGAGAGTTTTTAATATTCTCCTAGCTGGTTGTTTTTGTAATAATAAGCTCTGGCTTTTTCATACCTTTTCTATCTTCCTTCAGGTAGCTTAAGAATCATTCACCTAAATGTCTTCAAAATGGTATCACCTACAATACAAATTTCTCTGCATACATTTGATCTAGCTTAGCTATTTTTCCCATTAAAAACATAGATATCATTTCTTCTTCCTCGAGGAACATATTAGGAATGAGAATGCTTGAATCTAAGTGTGGTAGCTCCACTAAACATGAGAGTGAAAAGAATGTTATAAAAATCTTTGCAGACCTTTTCCATCCTTTATTCATTCCTGTTTACAATAAGGAAGGCCTACCTCAAATACTTACCTGCTGTGTAACTGTGGGCAAATTATTTAACCTCATTCAGCCTCAATTTCCACATCTGCAAAATGGAGATAATAATAGCACCTACCTTAAAGAGTTTTTTGAAATAACATATGTGAAGTGTTTGGCAAACTTTAGAGTGCTATATAAATATGAGTTATTATTAGTATTACATGCTGGGGATACAATGAATGAAACAATATTTACTCATATTTAAATGGGGAAGGCCACAAAGATAGAGAATTTTATACAAAATAAACACCAAAAAAATTAATACAAGATGAAAAAACATGATAGTTTGAGAGACAGGGCATTGGCAGCTGAGATAAGCAAAGGCTTCATGGAGAAGACAGCATTTAAGATTGAAGAAAAAGAAGGATTGTATGAGGCAGAGGTGAGATGGGAATGAATTCCAGACATGACAGACAGCCAGTGTAAAGATTCAGAGATAAGAGATGAAGTTATCATGTGCGAGGAAGAGACAGAAGCCCAATCTGGCCACATCTCTGAGGGCAAGACGGAGAAGTGATATGAAATAATTTTGTAAAGATAGGTAGGAGCCAATTTTGAAGGGCTTTAAATGCCAAACACAGCGGTAAATATTTTAACCTAGAAGCAATAGATTCTTGAGCAGCTAGGTGGTACAATGGATGGAGTGCAGGACTTAGAATTGGGAAGATCTGAGTTCAAATCTGGTCTCAGACATTTATTAGCTGATGACACTAAGCAAGTCACTTAACTTCCATTTTCCCAGTTTTCTCATCTATAAAATATAGCTAATAATAGCACCTCACTGTTGTGAGGGTCAAAGAAGATAATAACTGTAAAGCACTTACACAGTTCCTGGCACTTGGTAATTACTGTATGTGTTAGCTATCATTATTACTATGAAGGGCCGTGGTCAGACCTGTGTCAACAATATCAGTTTGGGAGCTGTGTGGAGTCTGAGTTAGACAGTAGAGAAACTTGAGGCAAGGAGATCACTTAGAAGTCTACTGCAGTAGTCCAGGGTAAGGGTGCTGAGGGCTTGAACAAGGATGGTGGTTTAGTGAAAGGAGAGAAGAGGACATATGTGAAAAGTGGAGTGGAGGTAGAATCAACAAGATTTGACAACTGCTTGGTCATGTTGGGTGCCTGAGAGGGAGAAGCTGAAGATGATTACAAGGTTGCAAACCTGAGTGATGAGAAAGATCATGGTATTTTTAACAGATATAGAAAAAGTTAGGACAAAGGGTAGGTTAAGACTAACCAGTCATCAGTTAAAATACAGTAAATTTCATTTTTCCTTTCTTTGATGCTCACTATGTCCTCTGTGTTCTAATTTTTTTCTTGAAGAGAGTATTCATAATATCTAGGTATGAGATCTCATTTCTTACTCCTGAACCCTGTTTTACAGTTGAAGCATCTTACTGAATTCCCAGAACTTCTCTGTCTTTGTCTTTTGCCACATATACTGAGACATAAGCTGCAATGATTTTCATGGTGATCATTTTTTTCAAATACTTATGAGCCCTATAACATAATATAATCAAATGTCCCATGAAATGATATCTCTTCTCTTTGTACTCATGATAAAAACAAATTCTGCCAATTTTTTATTTCCTTCTTCAAGGATAGCCTGGGAATCATTGTCTCATTCAGCTGCAATGGTTCTCTGTTTTCTAGATTTTTTTGTTTATTTTTTGTATCACATCAGTGTGAAGAATGATATGATTCAGCTGTTCTGATAGTATGCCTACTTAATCACTGGACAAAGATCTCATATTTAGGTACCAACAGCTAAGTGTGTATATATGTATATGTATATGTATACATGTATATGTATACATGTATATGTATATATATGCACATGTAGATGTATATATACGCACATACACATATACATACATATGGGTGGATGGATGGATGGATGGATGGATGGATGGATGGATGGATGGATGGATATGTGTATGGGTGTGTGGGGGTGGAGAGAGAGAGAGAGAGTCTAAAAACTGTTATTCTGAGCAACCTCTATACCTAGGTAAATAATTTGAACATGGAGAAGTAAATATGAGATACATGTGAAGGAATTCAAAATAATTTCAAGGAAAGAGCACCAGTAGCATAGCAGGTCAGGAAAGATCTTACGTTAAAAGTGATACCTAACCTGTGCTTTGAAGAAAGCCAGGAATGCTAAGAGGCAGAAGTAAGGAAAGAGCGTATTCCAGGCTCATGAAAATGCATGGGAGTGAGAGAGTGACTCAGGAATGGCGAAAAGCTAACAGACCATTCCCAGTATCACAGCCATAGCTCAGGCCCTCAATATGATTTGTTGCAAAAGCAGGCTTACCAGTTGTGGTATAACAGAGAGTGAGCTGGCTGTGAAGTCAACGAACCTGTGTTTAAATCATGGCTGTGTCACTTAGTTCATGTGTGATCTGGGATTGAAGTAAATGACTATTGTGGTCTCTTTCAGCTCTACATCTACGAAACTTTAAGGCAATTTCTTGGTCCTTTCCCACCACCACCACCCCCAGCTTAAATCCATCCTACATGTCTGGAGCCAGAAATATCTATTCCTCAGATCCATGGGGATTCCCATCTCTGTGTCTTTGTTGGCTCCAACAAAGGGCATGCTGGGGAATATTTAAGAACTACCTCCCCCAAAAAATGTACAAACAACATACTTTTAGGTTTAATTTTTATTATTAATATCTTCCCCATCGCTCTCTTAAGTTCAGATAATGAACAAAATAAATCAAGCCCTGGTTTATAGCATTTGCCAGTTTCTTGGGTGTAAATGCTCACACTGGAAATTAACCGAACAGCTATTCTAAACTAATGAGCATCAACTCTTACATTATCTCCAACTTATTTTTTCAAGGTTGTTATATATTACTATCCTTCATATTGTCTGTTGTCCAGTCAAACCAAACTCACGCCGTGCCCACATGAAATTCTGTCTTCCATTTCCATGCTTTTGCCGAGTCTGTCCCACTTTCCTGGAATGTACCCTTCTTCACCTTTGCCTCTTAGGAACCCTCATTTCCCTTGACCCCTCTTCCTCTATAAGGGAGCTCATGATCCCCCAGCTGCTAGTGTCTCCTTAACAAAACTACCTTTTATTTCTTTCATATATATATATACTTAAACGCGTGCATGATGTCTCCTCTGGTAGAATATAAGTTTCTTGGTGGCAGGGACTGTTTCGTTTCTGTCTTTGTAGTTCTAGAACCTAGCACAACGCCTGGCACGTGGCAGATGCTTAATAAATCCTTGTGGATTGACTGATGTGTTGTTTTGGTTATTTTCATTCCTCCAGCCTGAGCCACCTTTTTTTCCCCGCCTATCTTAATCTTATCCATCCCTGAAATCTCGGTCTCCTCTGTGTAATCCTCTCTGACCACAACAGCTGGAAATGATCTGTCTCTTTTCTAAATTCCTCTAGCTCTTATTGTCAGACCTGATCCTTTAGCACCTGTCACTTACTGCTCAGGACTGTTAAGTTATCTTTACATGTGTTTATATTTTCTCTCCTGAACTAACATAAACTCCTAGAGGGCCAGGTCTATTTCTTACAGTAGGGCTGTTCCCCAAAGTAAGCTTATGAAGCTAAATACCAGTGCATTGTATGAAATACAATCATTCTGTTAAGAAGCAAACCCTTTGTTGGGCATGTGTGGCAGCCCTGGAAAGTGGATTAGCTGTAACTCTGTGTGGGTTGGTGCACACTTAAAGAAAAATGGCTGCCTGTTTTGACACGTAGTTCCTGGACAAAATATGTTCTGTGATTCAATTTTTAGACATAAATAAAAATATTTCCACTGCAGAAACACATTGTTGACTTGCTGAAGGTTATGGAGAGAATTTTTCAGTTACTAATGCATATTAAAGTGATGTGATATGTTCTAAGGTGTTACCTTAGAGGTGCCAGGGCAAATATGAATCTGGTAAATCACAGATTTAGAGTTGGAAGGCACCTTCAAGATCACTTCGTCAAACTTCATCACTTTACAATTGAGTAAACTGGGGACCCGAAATTTAAGTGGCTTGTCTAAAGTAAGGCGAGGCTAAATGGCAGAGCCAAGATTTGAACCCGCATCTAGAAAACTATCACTCTCTCCACTGCTGGACCCTACATTACACTTAGCTGGTTATGACAAATGTTTGACTCTTTCTTAACAAATGTTTATGTAGAAAAGTAATAAAAAGTTGTTTAAATACCAGCATTAATGACTTGCCTAGCTAATAAAAATCATTTCCTTCAGAACACCTTGTAAACTTGCCCTTTGATCACACCTAGGACAGTCTTTCTTTGTAAGCAGCTCAGCCTCTAACACAGAACCTTATACATAGCAGAAACATCATAAATACTTGATTAATAATTGACATCTGCTTCATTTTGATTACAGAGACACTGTTTTGACCAACAACAAATCTTCATTTCCTCCTAGTTTATGTTCAACGTCTCCCCCTCTCTAATACATAAAATCGTATCATGAAAATAAGCAATTAAAACATGGGAAAATCCATTTAACCAATGGGCTGTTTCCCTACATGACGCCAACCTGGTTTGGCTGACTTTTTTCATGGACTTGATTGATACGGCCTAAATGGTTTGTTTTGATACTACGTTAACATAGATTCCAGCTATTATTGTGAATGTATCATAAGCCTAAAACGATTTTCAGTTATTTATCTACCCCCTTCTTGTAAATATTCCTAAATACCTAGAAACATAAGGCTCCATCTACAATTCAATTCATTCTGATTTCCTATAAATAGACCAAGTGCTGGTGAAAAGTACCATTAATGATTACTTTGAACCACTAAATGTTATCAAAATGCCAAAACAAAGCCCAAACATATTCTTCCTCAAACACAACTACTGAGAACAAGATTTATATATACACTCAATGCTATCCAAAAGATAAAATTTCCTTCACCATCACAATAGTCATTCTTAAAAGTAAATTTTAGAACACACACAAAACCCAGATATTGAAAAATCACTGAAACCCTGAGGAAGGTAAATGGAAAAGAAAAGTTCTCCATACACTGAACTATTTATAGAGGCCCTTTTTGTAGTATCATAGAATTGGAAACAGAGTAGAAGCCCATCTATTGGGAGAAAAAATGGCTACACAAATTGAAAACACTGAACAAAATGGATTATAATTGCAGTGTAAGAAAGAACAGATATATAGAATATAGAGAAGCATGGGAAAATTCATATGAACTGATATAAAGTAAGCAAAATTAGGAAAATAATATCTCCCAGTAACTATAACAATGTAAATGGAAAGGATACAATAGGAACATCAAAACTAAATGCTATCTAAATATGGCCACAGGTAACCTCAAAAAATAGTGATAAAAGACACTGCCTTTTTTTCAGAAGTAGGGGTCTATGGATGTGGAACACTCCGTTTAACTTTATAGTGGCTACATTGGTAGTCTTGTTGAACTCTTTTTTTTTTCTTTTTTATTGTTTCTTGTAAGGGATGGCCTTATTCAAGGTGGTTCAAAAATAAGAGATGTTTTTAAAAGAAAAAAAGAAAAGAAAATCACCAAAGCCAATATATCAGTTTGAGTTGACAGCCCTGTAATACATCTGAGACCCATATCTCACTGGGCAGTGTCGGGTGTGAAGGACTAAACTTGGTGATTGGACTGATAGAGCCTTCCCAAAGAGTAGTATGATCCTAACAGAAAAGGCTAGCTCTAAAATTACAGCCTTCACTAGCATTTAATTAAAAAATAAATTAGTAAATATTTATTTTCTCTCCCTCTCACCGCACCCCAAATGAAGAGGTAAAAAGAAAACCCTAGTAATTAATGCTGGTAGTCAAAACAAATCCTCACTTTAGCCACTTTCAAAAATGTTTCAGTCTGTGAGCTGAGTGCATCATCTCTCTGTCAGGAAGTGAATTGCATGCCCCTTCATCAGTCCTCTGGTGAAGAGGATGGGGGTGTTTTTACTCTTGCTCTCCTCCTGTTATTTATGATTGCTAATTTGCATTTTATGCTTCTTTCTTCTGCTTTCAGAACACTTTCACATCAACCTCATTTCTATCTTCATATCAACCACATTGGAGTAGACAGATAACCTTAATTCCAGTATTAACATGGCCATTTTACTGATGAGGAATTCTCCTGACTTCTAGTCCTGTTTTCCTGGGATTCTCTTTTTCATGGGTTTAATCACCTTTTTAAAATAATGTAAGCATAGATCTTCTTTTGTAAAATACCATAAATTCGTGAGTTAAATTCTGTAATCTCAGAAGCAGGTAAATAGAACAATGGATAGAAGCACTGGACTTAGAATCAGGAAAATCTGGCTTCAAATTTGGCCTCAGAGACTTAGCAGTTATGTAACCCTGGTCAAGACACTTAAATTCTGTCTGCCTCAGTTACTCACCTGTAAAGTAGTGGTAAAAATGATACTCCCATCACAGGGTTATTGTGAGAACCAAATGAGATAGCACATGTAAAGTGTTTTGCAAACCTAAAAGTGCCATATAAAATGCTAGCCATTATCATTAAGAACAGGGGCAGTAATTACACTCATGGGTTTAGGTAACTATACAGAAAAACCCAAAAACAAAGGCAATGAACAAAGTAAATTAGATGTTAACACAAGATGATAAATTCATACTCTCATGTATAGGAATGTATCACTGTGAGCTGATGGTCAGTTACTTCTGACATGAGGAAATCTATTAACCGATAGTGGGGTTGGGGTGCCAGGGAGAAACATGATAAACACGTGGCTAAGAATCAGTATAGGGAGACTTGAAAGAGGTATGGAGTATGTAGGGATTATAGTGCAGAAAGTATATGATAGGAGTATAGGAAAGACTATACATCCAGACAGAAGAAATAAACAACCAGCTCAGGACACAAGTCATATACATAAAAAAACATGATATAATAGCAACAAAGGACTTCAATTATTGAGATACCTGGTGGAACTGATTTCTCTTAATGATAATTTTGATCTTCAAAATATAGAGGAAAAAATAAACTGCTATTCTGTACCTGGTTCTGGATAATAGAGAAAGATTAGTCACCAAATTAGGAATGATTAGTGAATAGTTTTCACTTTTATTGTCATATGTAAGTGACTTCGTGTATATCCTTCATTATCAAAGACTAGTAAAAAATGACATGACTTTTTTATACCAAAAAAAAGAAAAAGACAAGGAAAAAGAGCAAAAGTAGGAGCAGGAATAGGGTGGAGAAATAAGAAGAGTAGAAGAATTTTTTTTCTTTTTCTGATAAATATGGATGATAGTCCAGGCATAGTAGAATGTATGCCCTCAAATTTGAGAGAGGAAATTTCAGAGGGTTCAGAAAAAGGGAAAATATGGTACCTGTAATGGCAAGCAAAGTGGGACTTTTTGCTATTTTTTCTTTTGGAGTGCTTCTCAGCACTAAGGCAATAGAGTACCTTTGATTGAGCCTTGCCTTTGTTTGAATCAAGAGTCTTTGATGATATGCTTAAGTTACAAGAAAACCTAAGTCCCATGAGTTTGAGCCACGTGGTTGTAATACCCTCTGTGCACTGACCCTGAAGGTGTGTATGTATACTTTGAGGTTAGCATTTTGCTTTGGGGGCTCACTCATTGGAAGAGTGTCATGTGATTTGGCCAGATGAGACTCTGGGTAGCCATTAAGGAGCCCCCTGGCTTTGAAAACCCAGATGTTGGTGTTTCTCTCTCTGGTAACTATTTGCTTTCCATAGAAAAGCAGATCAAAGAACCTTTGCTAGCTGCCCTCCTTGTGCTGGTGTTGTTGATCTTGTTGTTGGTCTTACACCTCCACAGCAGCTGCTACTAGCATTGTTGTTACAGTACCTTGGCCTAATATTCTTCAACAGAAATCATCTCTGGAAGGATATTAGTGTACTCTACAAAAAAAAATTCTGAGTAAAAACAATAAATTTGTCCATTGAGAAAGAAAATGAAGAACTGTCTAAAGTGGCAGTAAAAATCAGTAAACCTAGACTTTTTAAGTATTTTTTTTTGTTTTTTCATTACCAAAATTTTTTGTATCCACGTGCTTTCCAATACTCACAGAACCATCCCATATAACAAATGATGCTTTTTAAAAAAAGATGAAGACCAAGAAAAAAATCCAGCAATATTGATTAATGCATGAAAAACCTCTGAAAATGTAATGCAATGTTCCATATCTATGGGCCTATAACTTCTACAAAGTGGTGGGGAAAGTTGTGATTGTCTTCTCATTAACACTTCTTTGGAACCATATTTGTTCTTTGTAATGTTACAATATCCACTTTTTAAATATATTTTTATTTATTTCATTAAATATTTCCCAATTGCATGTAAAAATTTAATAATCTTTTTTTTAATTTTAACTTCCAAATTTCCTCCCTCCTTCCCACTCCATCACACTTCTTGAAAAAGCAAGCAATTTAATATCAGTTACAATGTAAAATCATGCAAAAAATATTTCAATATCAACTATGTTGCAAAAGAAAAAACGAAGTTTAAAAAAGCACACTTCAATCTGCATTTAGAGTTCCTTAGTTTTCTCTCTGGATGTGGATAGCATTTTTCATCATGGGTCTTTTGGAGTTTTCTTGATCAGAGTAGCTAAGTCTTTCATAGTTGATCATGCTGTTATCATATACAACGTTCTCATTCTGCTCACTTCACTTTGCATGAGTTCATATAAGTCTTCCCAGGTTTTCTGAAACCATCCAGCTCATTTCTTATAGCACAATAATATACCAGCACAATCACATACTACAACTTATTCAGCCGTTCCCCAATTGATGTGTATTCCTTAATTTCCAATACTTTGCCACCACAAAAAAAGCTGCTAACAACATTTTGTATAAATAGGTCCTTTTCCCTTTTCTTTGGTCTTTCTGGGATGCAGATTTAATAGCATTGCTGAGTCAAGGGGTGTGCACAGTTTCATAGTACTTTGTTCTAAACAATGGATGGACTAGTTTACAACTCCACCAACACTGTATTAGTATCTCAATTTTTCCACATCCCCTCGGGCATCTGTCATTTTCCTTTTCTGTCATGTTACTCAATATAACAATCTCCGAGTTGTTTTAATTTGCATTTTTCTAATCATTTGTGGATTACAGCATTTTTTCGGGTGACTATTGTTAGCTTTGATTCCTTCTTCTGAAAACTGGCTGTTCATATCTTTTGACCATTTATCAATTGGGGAATGGCTTTTGTTTTTATAATTTTGACTCAGTTCCCTATCCATTTAAGAAATGAAATCTTTATCAAATAAATTTGCTATAAACTTTCCCATTTTCCTGTTTTCCTTTTAATTTTGGCTATATTAGCTTTGTTTGTACAAAGGTTTTTAATGTCATATAATCAGAAGTATCGATTTTACTTCCTATGATCTTTTCTTAATTCTTTGTTTGATTATAAACTCTTTCCTTATCATAGATCTAACAGTTCATTTTTTCCATGCTCCCCTAATTTACTTATGGTATCATCCTTAATGTCTAAATCCATTTCAAATTATCTTGGTATATGGTTCAAAATGTTGATCTGTGCCTAATTCTTTCCAAACTGCTCTCCAGTTCTTCCCAGAAATTTTTGTCAAATGGTGAGTTTTTACCCTAAAGGCTTGGATCTTTGAATATATCAAACACTAGATTAGTATGGTCATTTGCTACTGTGTATTGTATACCTAATCTAGTCCACTGATCCACCAATCTGTTTCCCAGCCAATACTAGATTGTTTTGACAACTGAAACTTTTAATATAGTTTGACATCTGGAACTGGTAGGCCATCTTCCTTCACATTTTTTTTCATTGATTCCTCTAATGTTCTTGACCTTTTGTTCTCCTAGATGAATTTTGTTATTATTTTTTCTAGATCTATAAAATAATTCCTTGGTAATTTAATTGGTATAAAACAGAATAAGTAAATTAATTTAGGTAGAATTTCATTTTTATCATACTGGCTCAGCCTACACATGAGCAGTTAACATTTCACCAGTTTCGATCTATCTTTATTTATGTGAAAAGTGTTTTGTAGTTGTGTTTATACAGTCTCGAGTTTGTCTTGGCAGGTAGATTCCCAAGCATTTTGTATTGTCTTCAGTTATTTTAATGGAATTTCTCTCTATCTCTTGCTGCTCAGTTTTCTTGGCAGTATATAGAAATGCTGGTGATTTATCTGAATTTATTTTATAACCTGCGACTTTGATGAAGTTACTATTTTAACTAGTTTTTTGTTGTTGTTATTGATTCTCTAGCTGTTGTTTTATTGTTGTTCGGTCATTTTCAGTTTTATTTGACTCTTCATGGGCACATTTGGGGTTTTATTAGTAAAGATACTGGAGTGGTTTGCCATTTCCTTCTCTAGTTCATTTTACAGGTGAGGAACTGAGGCAAACAGGGTTTAGTAACTTGCCCAGGGTTACACAGCTAGTAAGTGTCTGAGGCCAGATTTGAACGCAAGAAAACTAGTTTTCCTGACTTCTATCCACCGTAATTCTATCCACTATGCCATATCTAGCACCATGTCATCTGTAAAGAGTGATGGTTTTATTTCTTTATTGCTTATTTTTAGTCTTTCCATTGTTTTTTTCTTGTCTTAGTTCTAAAGCTAGCATTTCTAGTACAATATTGAATAATACTGGTAATAATGGACATTTGCTTTATCCCTGATCTTACTGGAAAGACTTCAAGTTTATCCTTGTTACATATAATGCTTGCTCCTAGTTTTAGATTGAGATTACTTATCATTTTAAGAAAGACTCCATTTATTCCTATGGTTCCTAATGTTTTTATAGGATTGGATGTTATATTTTGTCAAAGATTTTTTCTGCATTCATTGACATAATCTTATGATTTTGATTGGTTTTGTTATTGGGCCAATTATGCTGGTAGTTTTCTTAATATTGAACCATCCCTGCATTTCTAGTTTAAATCTCACCTGGTCATAGTGTATGATCTTTGTGAAATATTGCTCTAATCTCCCTCTAGCATATTATTTCAAGTTTTTGTACCAATATTCATTAAGAAAATTGGAATGTAGTTTTTCTGTTTTTCCTTTCCCTGGTTTAGATGTCAGTACTATATTTGTGTCATAAAAGGAATGTTATAAAACTCCAGTAAGATATTCATCATATTTATTGTTTTTAAGAGCACAGTAATCTTCCAGTTCATGTATTATCATGCTTCATATACGACAATTTTTTTAGCCTTTCCTCAATTGATGAGTAGGAATCCCTTGTATCATGAAAAATGATCCTATGAGTATTTGGTGTTTATAGGGACTTTATTCTTATCAGTAAGCACCTTGGGTGGTCATTCCTAGTAGTGGAGTCTCTGGGCCAAAAGGTATGGGCATTTTAATTGCATAATTTTATTTGCATAAGTCCAAAATTGTTGCAATGTTTCATAACTCCACCAATAATGCACTAGTGTGTGTATCTTCTCACAACACTGCCATCCTTTCTCCTCTTTGCCAGTTTGCTGGATATGTGGCAAAACTTCAGGGTTGTTTTGATTTGTATCTCTCTTATTAGTTATTTGTTGCATTCTTTCACATGGAGACTTGCCATTCTTTTTGAGAACTGTTTGTTCATATCATTTAACCACTTATCTGCTAGATCATGGCCTTTGCCATATAATGTTTGTGTATATATATATATATATATGCATTTATGTACGTATATGTGTGTATATATATTATATATGAACATATTATGTAGGCATGCTTGGGCTAATTGTCTTAATATCTTCAATAACAAGCCTTGATCTAAGAAATATAAAGATTTTTCCCATCTGACTACTTCCTTTCTTATCCTAGATACGTTAATTTCGTTTGTACAGAAGCTTTTCAATTTCATGTGATCAAAGTTTTATAATTTATAATTATGTTTTATAATTACCTCTATTGCTTCATAAAGATATATGCAGGGGATGTGGAAACAAAGACAAGGATCTGAGGAGGAACACAAAAGAGTGGCATGGCCCTCTAAGAGGTATCATGAGTGATAAAGCTCCAAAGAAGTCAAGATTGGAGATATGCTAAGAACAACAACCGGGACTTTTCAAAGCTAAAATCAGGGGAAAGAAGAAAGTCAAAGAATGGAGCAGAACCACTACTTAGGGTGGTTGGGATGATAACTGACAGTAGAGGGAAGGTAGAACTACTCAACTCTTTTGTTGCTTCAGTTCTCTTAACAAAGGAAAATTATCTCCAGCCTGGGAAATGTGGTACAAAAATGGTTAAAAGAGAGCTACAGCTCAAAATAAGGAAGCAGATAGCAAAACAGCTCCCTCACTAAATTCAAGTTATCAGACCCATATGAACAACATCTGACTACAGAAGGAACTTATTGGTGTGATTTCTGATGCACGGTTAATGATCTCTGAAAAATCATGACTAATAGAAAAAGTTCTACGGGATTGGACAAAAAAGGGTGCTTCATGCTACGAACCAATGAGTTTATGACACCAACTACTCACAAAATTCTGGAATATATTATTAAAGAGATGGTTTGTGAGTATTTAGAAAGTGAACCAGTCATTACTAAAAGTCAACATGAATTTAACAACTAGACTAATATTTCTGTTATTAGAATGGTTATTAAACCCTTTGTAAAGAAATGCTATAGATATAATACACTTGGATTACCAAAAGCCTTTTGAAAGTTTCTCATGACTTGCTTTATAAGCTAAAGAAATATAAGCTAGATAATAATGCTCACTAACATTTAAGCAGTTTATAAAATTGAGGACAGTTATATGCCTCGGTAACTTGTTGAATGATTCAAAAACAGAGTATTGATTATTGGATTGATGTCAACCTGGAGGAAGGTCTCCAGCAGAGTTCCCTAGGGATTTGTCCTTAGCCTTGTGTTGTTCATTATTTTTATCAGTGATTTAGATGAGTCTTAGGTAGCATGTTTATTATATTTGAATATGACACAAAGTTGTTAGTAATAGCTAAAGTGTTGAATGACAGCTTTGGGATCCATATCTTCCCAGGCTAGATTGAAGTATTCAATCTAACTCAATAGAGAATAATAAGCCAAAGTATTAAATGTGATTCAAAAAAAATCAACTATACAAGTATAGATTGGAAGAGGAAAGGTTAAACAATAGTTCAAATCAAAGAAGGTTTTAAGTGACCATAAGTTCAATGTGAAACAACAGTGTGATATGGTTGCCAACAAAGTTAATTCAATCTTAGGCTTCATTAATAGTAAACTAGTGTCCAGAAGAAAAAAGATGATAATGTCACTATACTCTGTCATGGTCAGACTTTATCTAAAATATTGTATTATGTTCTGGGAATCACATTTTGCAAAAATATTGACAAATTGTCATGTATTCAAATAGGGACAACTAAATGACAAGATAAGTAGAAACCATGTCATATGATGACCATATTTAAGAAACTGGAGATCTCTAACCCAGAAAAGAAAGACTTACAGGGCTCATGGTAGCTGTCTTCAAGTAATTAAAGAACATTCCAGGAGAAGTGGATTAGACTTACTTTGCTTGACTCCAAAGAATAGATCTAGAATCAATGGCTATAAGCTGCAGAGAACCAGATATTGACTCTGCATAAGGAAAATATCCTACTTAGAGCTTATCTGAAAATACAGTAGATTCTTTTGGTAAGTAGGGAGCTCTGCATCACCAGAAGTCTTTAGGTCTGGATGAACATTTGTTAGAGATATTGTACAAGGGATTCCTGTTCAGGTATAAGATGGTCTATATGACCTCAGGTTCCTTTCAATTCTGAGATTCTGTGAAACATAATTTAACATGTGAGAATTTATACTTTTTGGTCTATGTGATTTCAGAAAATATAACCTCTTGAATATTTTAATGTTTCTTTTACTATCTTGATTCCTCTCTTTTGGGAAAAGACCAAATTAAAAAAAAACACACTAAGTTTCAAGAATCAATTGATTTAAGTAGATAGAGGTATTTTTTTCTTGATAGGGTATTTGTCAGATTTCAAAACATTCCCATAATGGCAGTAAAGATTGAAAAGAGATGTATTTACTGGTATATGTAGTCTATTTTTTTATTTAAACTATATCTAAATAAAAGGCCACAGTTATTCTGTGAAGTACACATGTACCACAGAACTTTAGAAGGCTTAGACCCATCCTTTAGGAAAACAGGGAATAATTTTCACCTACAGAAATGTTTTATGTATAGTTGTTACCATGTTATTGTCTTCCTTCATGACACTAACCCAAGGAGTTAATCTCTGGGGTTTCCCGTCTTTACTCATCTGTATAATGGTAATGGAAAGTATGCAGGGTGTCCCAAAAGTCTTAGTGCAGTTTATTAAAGCTTAAAACTGCACCAAGAATTTGGGACACCCTGTACTCTGCTTATAAAGAGAATTATAAATAAGCTCCAGCCTGTGAAACGCCATACTCTTAGACTAGAGCAAGTACCAGCTGGAAACAGATCCAGGTTCAGTGCTGTAATCAGTTACCACCTTTATATACATGACTCACAAAACTATCTTTCCTCCACCAACATTCGCCCCAAGAGCTATAAACCACATTCCTACTGAATCACAGACTATTAAAGCTCAAATGGAATTTCAGAATCATTTAATCCAACCTCTTCATTTTATAGATGAGGAAACTAAGGTCCAGGGAAAAGTGATTTTCCCAAGGTCACTCAGCTATTCAAGTGGCAGAACTAGCCTTAGAAATAATCAAATCTCTTGGTTTTAAAATTAGTGATCTTTCCACCATATAACACATACTTACAACAACTTGCTGATGGATAACTCCACTTGGATGTTCCTTCAGCATCTCCAATTCACATCCTAATTAATCCCCACCAAATTCTTCTATTCACCTAAATTTCTATTTCTGATGATGACAGTACAATCATCCCAGCCATCTAGTCTTGGAGTCATTGGAAATCTTGAAGTTATTTCTCCCACTCCTTCACCTTATACCTACAAGCATTTGTCAATACTTCCAGTTCTTCTTTCCCATTATCTCTCACATCTGAATCCTCCTTTCTACTTCCCTGTTTCAGATTGTCATTGTCTCCTCCTAGGTGATATAGTAGATAGAGAGCTGGCCCTGGAGTCAGGAAGACTTCAGTTCAAATTCAGCCTCAGGAACTTACTATCTGTGTGACTCTGAGCAAGTCACTTAACCTCTATTGACAATAATTCATTGTCTATGATGCCTTATCTCTTTTAATTTTGATCTATTTTTCCTTTGCTTTGTCTGAGATCATGATTGTTACACAAGTCTTTTTATACTTTGCTTGAAGCAAAACAGATTCTGCTCCAGTTTCCCATTTTAACTCTTTCTTATAACTTTGTTTCAAATGTGTTTCCTGTAAACAACACAATGTTGGATTCTTGTTTCTAATCCATTCTGATTTCCTCTTCCACTTTATGGGTAAGTTCATGTCATTCATATTCACAGTTATGATTACTAACTGCATATTTCCCACCATGCTATTCTCTTATATTTACTCTTCTCTTTTTTAACTGTCCCCTCCTCAAGAGTCTATTTTGCTTCTGACTACTACCTCCCTTAATTTATACTCCTCCCTCTCATCCTCTTTCCCTCTCTCTTAACTCCTTTTCCTTCCTACCTCTTTGTTGGGTAAGATGAGTTTGCATACTCAACTATGTATGCATGTATAATCTTCCCTTCTTGATGAAGTTTAGTTGAGAATGAGGTTCAAGTATTACCCGTTCTCCCCCTCATTATTTCTCCATTGTATAAACCGTTCCTTACATGCCCCATTTATATAAGATAATTTTCCCTTCTCCCACCTCCCCTCTCCCTTCTTCCAGAATATCCTTCTTCGTCACCCTTCTGTTCTTCTTTTGAGATAATCCCAACATAATAGAATCACACTTTTGTTGTGTTTAGTTGTCTTTCAATTGTGTCCAACTTTTTGTGATCCCATTTAGGGTTTTCTTGGCAAAGATACTGGAATGGTTTGCTATCTTCTTCTCCAGCTCACTTACAGATGAGGAAACTAAGGTAAAACAGGGTTAAGTGAGTTGCCAGGGTCACATAACTAGTGTCTCAAGCCAGATTTGAACTCAGCACTTTATCGACTGTACTATCTAGCTGACCTAAAGCAGACTCCTTCCAACAGATGTGGGGATGATAAATTTCTGAAGGGTTACACATATCATCTTCCCAAATGAGAATGAAAACAGTTTAACCTTGCTCATTACCTTGTGATTTCTCTTTCATGTTTACCTTTTCATGCTTCTCTTCAATCTATTGTTTGAAGGTCAAATGTTCTATTTAGCTATGGTCTTTTCAGCAGGAATATTTGTTAAGTTCTCTATTTCATTAAATACCCATTTTCCCCTACAGAATAATAGTTTTGCTGGATAGGTTACTTTTAGTTGTGATCCTAACTCCTTTGCCTTCCAGAACATTATATTCCAAGTCTTCTCTTTCTTTATCGTGGTACCTGCTAAACCTGCTAAATGTGTGAGCTTGACTGTGGCTCCACCGTATTTTAATAATTTTTTCTGACTGCTTTCAGTTTTTTTTTTTTCCCTTGACCTGGGAGTCCTGAATTCTGGCTATAATATTCTTGGGAATTTTCATTTTGGTATTTCTTTTCCAAGGTGACTAGCGGATCTTTCCATTTCTATTGTGCCCAATGGCTTTAAGATATCTGGGAAGTTTTCCTTATAATTTCTTGAAATGCTATGTCTAGGCTCTTTTTTGTCCCTATCTTTCATTGTAGTCCAATGATTGTTGAAATATGTCCCTCAAGTTTCCAGATCAATTCTTTTTCCTATGAAGATATTTCACATTTTCTTTTTTTTTAATATTTTGACTTTGTTTTGTTGATTCTTGATGTTTCATATAACCATTAACTTGGCCAATTCTAATTTTTAAGGAGTTATTTTCTTCAGTATTTTGGTGGCTCTTTTACCTAGCTATTGATTCTCTTTTCATAATTTTCTGGCCTAACTCTCATTTCTTTTTCCCATTTTTTTCTTTCAAAGTTGTTTTTCTTTATAATATTGTTATCATTATATAAAATGTTCTCCTAGTTCTGCTCACTTTGCTCTGCATGAGTTCAAAAAGGTCTTCTCAGTTTCCTCTGAAATTGTCCATTTCATCATTTCTTATGGCACAACAACATTCGATTATGTTCATATATGACAATTTGCTTAGCTATTCTCCAATAGTTCGCCCCCTTATTTTCCAGTTTGGGACTATTATTCATTTATTCATATCCAAACTAGCCAGATAATTTGTCATGATCACAGTACTTAATGATTGGGACTGCTGATACAGGTGGAAGGCAGGTAAATTTTGTAGCATTAGTCACTGTCCAAGTAGAGATATACGCAGGTGGGGTTCCATAGTTGTCAGAATTTAATACCTGTGCAATGGGAATAGAAAGATGGACATGGGAGGAAATGCGAAGCGATGAAAGGAAAGACAGATGCACAATAAAAGTAATCTCTGCTTCATAGTTTGTCTAAGACTGGCCTTATCTGAGTAGAAGTTAGGCATTTCTGTCAATATCACTAAGCATGAGAATTCAGGAAATTACTGATCCATTACAATCAGTGGTACACACTAAAGTAGTCTGGTAGATTTAATGAGCCTCCAAAAATGCCTCACAGACTTGGGAGCAGTTTACTTGCCTACCAGGTTCTAGCCCATTAATTTGTATCTAATGCCAATGGTTTTGACAGTAAGTTAATGTCTGCATCAAGCAGTAACCTGGCACATTAGCCAAGTCACAAGCTCCTAGTTCTTGCAGAGCAGTGGTTCTTAAGCTGTTGATCTCTACATCACATTAACAGGACAAAGGTTCTTAGGATTTAACTATCCCATATACTCTCTCTTAGCATGAAGTGGGAAGGAATTCCCCCTTCTCCAGATTTTGATGCAACGTATTTATTACAGACTTCCTATATGCAAGGCACTGGGAATGCACAGATTTTAAAAAATAAGTCCATGTCCCAAGTAATATAGGGAAATCTATAACTCTTTAACCAAAAAAAAAAAAATTGAATTAAAAGCACGCTGATATAGGTGTAAATTAGATAAAGTACAGTAAGAAAATCTGGGGATAGAAAAGAAACTTTCAGTTGGGAGTTGAGAGAGGGAAGTAGTGCTTGAGCTAGTCATTAGAGAGGCAAAGACATTCTTGTATCTTCATCATTTCACAATTCAAAGAGAAGGGAAGGGGAAAGTGAGGTGGAGTTATACATACATGCTTGTGGGCTCTTGAGGGAACTCCTTTCCTGATTTCCAATCCCACTGCAACCACTGCATTGTGATCAGGATATCACTCTTGCCCAGCCACTGTGTTAGCTGATTGGTCTTCTTGCCTCAAATTTCTTTCTTCTCTATTCTATCCTTCACAAAGTTGCCAAAGTAATGTTTCTCACTTACAGATACAGTCAAGTTACTTCCTGCTCAAAAACCTATTGCTTAGCTCCCCCTTTGCCTACCATACTAAAATACAATATAGGTCCATGCTACTTTTCAAGGTTCTCCTGTTTACATATTCTGTATTCTAGTAAAACTAGAAGAGTCCCTGATCTTCCCCCCTCTCCTAACCTCTGATTTTCTCATTCCATAAGCCTGGACCAGACTTCCCCCAGCTTTCAATTCTGCCTGATGAAATACATCTCCTCCTTCAACGTCAAGCTAAGAAGCTAACTCAATGTCAACAAGCATTTATTAAGTACTCACTATGTGCCAGACACTATACTAAGTGCTGGAAATACAAAAGCAAAGAAAAAGAAAGTTAATCCCTGCCCTCTAATAGACAAAGACAACATATAAAAAACAAAGAGAGGGGTGGGGAAGGAGTAGAGGAAGACCAAAACAAGATTGGCCTTGGCTCTGGGAGGAGCCATTCAGCCAGAGGGACAGGCAGTAGGGGCCAAGCCCTTTCACTGTGTGAAATCCAGTACTAAAGTTTGCTTCCAGGAGTAAAAGGTTTGGGGGGCATGGTAGAGAAAATCCTGAATGTAGCCTGGAGAGAAATAAGGTCTTCCATCTGCCTTCTCTGATCACCCCAGCTAGAAGTGACCCTTCTATCCTTAAATTTTTTAGTCCATTCTGATTGCCTTCTTTTATGAACTTAATCATATTCTGAGTTTTATTCTAAGTTACTGGTGAGCATGCCTCATCTCCCTACTAGAGTGTAAACTCCTTAATGTCAAAGCCTAGGCCATTTTTCATGTTTGTATCCTCCAGCATGTAGCATAGTGCTTGACATATACAGAATAGGCACCTAATACATGTTTTGTTTTGTTTCCAGTTCAATGGAATTGAATTCTGTGGTATAATGAAAAGAGCAATGAATTTGGACTCAGAAAACTGGGGTTTCTGCTACTTACTATGTGTTTGACCTTGAGCGAATTCACTTGATCTGTGTGGGCCTCAGTTGCCATATCTGTAAAATGAGGGGTCCGGGCTGGATGATGTCCAAGTCCCCTTTCAGCTCTAAACTCCAGGGTCTTCACTGAAGCACATACAGACCACACTTGAAGAATCTCCGCTTTGGAGCAGCATAAGGGGAGCCCAGTTAAAATCAGATTGTATGCCCATCTGTGGTTTAGCTGGCTGCCTTCAACCCCTTAGTTATTCAGACAGTAACTGGTCACTTGAACACTCAGCTGCCCTTATTATTGTAATCCTTCAGATGGCCATCTGTTCTGCTCATGTGGGAGAGCTAGCCCAAGGGAGAAGCACTCAGCTGCCCTGCATCCTCAAATCAGGTCAATTACACCACTGTGCTTTAATTGTTCATGATGGCTAGGCTATTGTATTTGAGCCATCAGTAATTTCCAGTCCATTGTCACTAAGGATTTCAGGGTAATGAAAGTGCCAACCTGTTCCTAGGGGGTTCCTGGCACCACACAGTTTGTAGACCAGCCTGCAAGTGTACATTTCACACCCTATCAGCCCCTGATTTTCAAGCCATCATGTAGGTTAAAGTAAAGCCAGGCCACAAAGTACAGGCAGGGCTGGAGGAAGCCTTGTTCAAAGACAGCAATTCATTTTCGATGAAAAGGAGCAGGGTCCGGCTATTTCCTAACAATGGATCTAATCTTCCTCAGCTACAGGCAGCATCCTGTGGCTCTGGGCAGAGTTCTTTTTTTCCAGCTGAAGGCTAACCATTCCCTCATGTGATTGGATTGACTATTTTACCAAGCCAAATTTCAAAAGTGGGTTTGAAAAATTCCAGGAAACTGACATTCCTATTTCTTAGATCTCAGGTTTGAGAGACTCTCTGATGATTATTTCTCATCTCACACAGCTATCAATGAATAATCTTCTGAGTAATTTTTACTTCTTTGAAGAGAATTTGGTTCTTTTTGTACATGAAGGAGAATGAAAAAAAATAGTCGATGGAAATATCTCAGGTGGCACATAGGAAGATGTTGTATTTGTCACATAATCCAAACTTTGAAGACTTCCAATGAGAATCAAATGTTTTAAAAACATGTACATGGCCTCAGATTTGCAATTTGTCCATGTGAACTTAAGTCATCTAACCTCTCTGAGACTCAGTTTCCTTATCTGTTAAAAAAGAGGAGCAGCTAGGTGGCACAGTGGATAGAACATTAGCCCTGGAGTCAGGAGGACCTGAGTTCAAACGTGACCTCAGACACTTACTAGCTATGTGACTCTAGGCAAGTCACTTAACCCCAATTGCCTCAGAAAAAAAAAAGAAGAAAAAAAACCAAAAGGTAAGATTAGATGGTCTTTGAGGTCTCTTCCAGCTCTAATTCTATGATACTATTACTCAGTAACAGGTTCCTTCCTGCTCAAAATCATATAAGCTTATAATGATATGTTTTTATTATGGTATATATGTGTTTTATAATGATATGCATATATGTTGTATAATGAAATATATACATGTATAATGAAACTAGTGAATTTCATTGAACAGTATGCCCTTCAACAGTAGGTAATATGTTATTAATAGTTTTGTATAGGTTATGTGTCACTGAGCAAGTTACTTAACTTATCAATGCTCCAGGCCACAGGCATCAAACACAAAGTTCCTGGGGTGCATTTCACCCTCAATACTCCCTGCTAGAACCAGAACCATATTAAACTATAATGGAGAAATATTTAAGAAAATAAATAAAAATACAATAGAACATAGACAATGTTAATATGTGATTTTCTAAGTCAGTATGCGGTAAACAGGGATCCTTCTATATATTTTAGTGGCCCCCAGTTTCTGTTTGACCCTATTGCTCTATGCAACTTTCTAAGACTACAAGCAACAGAGAAAGTATCAGCCTGCATTAGTAAAGAAAGTTCCCTACACCTATGAAACCATAGATCCAGTCCCTAACGCTATCCCTATATTTGATGGCATGGTGAATGGAAGATTGGCCTTAGAATAATGAAGCCCTGAGTTCAAGTCCTGCCTCTGATACACTGGCTAGGTAACCATTGGCAAATTGCTTAATCATTTAGGAGCCTACATAACTATCTAAAACTATAAGTTACAGAAAGTTATCTAAATGCATCAATAGAGGAAGGGAGATTTCCATACTTGGAGCTCCCTACACAAATAAAATCACATGTCCAGGGCGCCATTCTCCTTCCCCCCAAAAAGAGAAGATTGTACCTAGTATATTATAGAATCCCTATTAACTAAATATCCTCAATTTTGTATATAATAGATTTACAGTGTCATGTGCAATCGTTTTTTTTCTATTCTACTATGGAATAGAAATGCTTGATTTATTTCTTAAGTTCAAAATAAAATAAATAATGTTTTAAAAGAAGCATAAGTTTACTTTCAAACTCAAATATGTCTTTTGGCTTCCTATATCACAACTGAATCCTTTCCGTAAAGCCAAAGGGCCAGGCTTATGTCTCTAACTGTTTTGAAAGTCAAGTCAAACTGTTTTAATCAAGGTCAAGAATTTTAGACTGAATATTCATTTTCAGAATCAGAGACTATTAGATCTGTAAGGGAACTTGTAAATCCTCTATTCTAAGACCCTCCCTTTACAGAGGAGGAAAATGAGGCCCAACGGGGCTAAATACATTGCCAGAACTGGGACATGAACATAGTTCTCCTACCTCTCAGTCTAAGACTCCTCCCACTCTACATTCTCTATTTTATCTTGGTTCTTTCTTTCCAACACACACAAGTGCTTGACTGACATCTGGAAATTCTATAATCCATTGAGATTCTACTGTGGGATCACATAATCAAATGGGAGTCATCCTTCCAAATAGCCCATTTCCTCTCATCTCCCGAAGATACACTCGAGCTTTACAATGGAGCACTTTCAGCAATTAGTGAGTTCAGGAGATTTCTTTTGCTAGGTTTCCATATACTAAGTACATTCTAATGGTGGAATATGTTAATTGGCATGGGTAAGTTTTAGTATGTTTGTTGAAAAATAGTACCTGGAAAGAAGGCTGGACTTAGAATCAGAAGAAACCTCAAATGCTTACTGATTGCATGTGTGTG
>CM053624.1:270239610-270270439 GCA_028646595.1 Phalanger gymnotis | reverse complement strand
TTCCTAAGCTCCATTGATATAGCACCAATGGATGTCTTACAAGCACATTCAACCCAACAGGTCCAGTCTCAGGGCTGTCCAACCGTAGGTTTTTATTGAAACAACAGACGATATATTTTGATTTGCCGTTCTAGTAAGAGCTCTGTGGTAGCTTGGCTTGGTTTACTAAAGCATTTATGTAAATGTCTATGCTTGTAGCAGGGCCGCATAAATCACACTTTGGGCAGCATGGAGCCATTTGGACAGCCCTGATATAGATTATCATTATCTTTCTCTAAAACTTCCATCTTTTCCTAATTTCTTCAAAATCATCCTCAACTTTTCCCTTCTCTTAACTTCCTCCATGCCATGATCCAATCAGTTGCCAAGTCTTAGAGCTCTCACGTCCAGTCTGTCCCATCCATCCCCTTCTCTCTACTCCTATGGTTATCACCCTAGATTAGGCCCTCATCACCTATTGCCCAGAGTACTGCAATAGGTTTCTAACTTGTCTCCCAGACTCTAGTCTCCTCCAGTGCCTCTCTAATCCATCCTCCACACAGCTCCCAAATTGGAATTCCTAATTGGGGAACTAATGGGCCTAACCATAACACTTCTGTTCAAGAAGCTCTTTTGGTTTCTTATTGCCTTTCGGATCACTATAAGCTCATTTATGCAGCATTTAAAGTCTCTAATAATGAATGACTCTTAACTACCATTCCAGGAATATTACTCATTTGTCTGCTTCACCTATTCCACATTCTAGTTAGACCAGACTACTTACTCTTCCCTTATATTTCATCTTCTGATTCTGTGCTTGTGCCCAAAGTCTTTCCCATGTCTGAAATGTGCTATTTCCTTATCTATACCTCATTCAATCTATAGCTCCCTTCAAGGTTTGGCTCAGTTCAACTCCTAGAGCAGATACTGAACAAAGTCTATTATTATCTCCCTGGTCATTCATGCCCTCCTTCAAATTATGCTGGTTATACTTTAGATATGTTTTGTTTTACTTATCTTCTGTGTATATATTATTCCCCCCCACTAGAACTCAAGCCCAATAGAATACAAGCTTAGTGCAGATAGCCACTCTTTTTATCTTCAAATCCTCTAGCATCTGGTCCTCAACAAATGCTAATTGAATGAATCAATGCATTTATTAAACACCTACTGTGTTGGGGCCCTAAAGGAGATATTAAGAAGAATAACATAGTATCCCTGCTTTCAAGGAACTTGTGATCTAACAGGAAAAATAAGAGAAGTATACCAATAAAAAATTTTTAATATTTCAATGGCTTTGCAGTCTTATAGTTATGGATTATGGCTACAGCAGTAATCTGTACACTAGACTACTTGCCTCTTCTCAAACAAGCCATTCTACCTTCTAACTCCATACATTTATACTGATTGTCCCTCTATGTCTGTAACGTTCTTCCTTACCTGATTCTTAGTTTCACTAGCTTCCTTCATTACTCATCTTAAATCACATCTTCACCATGAGCCCTTCCCAGTCTGTTCCCCCACCTCCAGTCCAGTCCCTTCTGTCTGACATTACTGTCCATTTACGCTGTTTATTTCTTGAACAAGCATAGGGATCTAGCGATCTGTACATGTTGTCTCCTCTATTAGAATGTGAGCTTCTTAAGGGCAGGAACCATGTCTTTGCCTATCTTTGTATCCCCCGTGAGTAGCACAGGGCCTGGCAAGTGCTTAAAAAATGCTTGTTGATTGATTGGTTCCTTGCATTGGTCACTACCCACCCGTATCTTTTATACTTAGCAATTATTTACATTCTCTCATAGATCTACTGCAGAGCATCTACCAAAACTAATGAAGACCTTTCTTCAGCTCTTCTAACACTTTGTGCATATCAGTGAGTCACTCAAGATGTGCATCTGTTATCTCTCACTCTTACCACAGAACTGTATATCTGGCTTAGCTTCTTTTCTGCACATAAAATTCCTCAATGGCATCCTTTTATGCCACTTAATGTTTGTTGGATTGGATTTTTTTTTATTATAGGTCAATACTGGAAATATACTGCAGTCTATTTATATCTACCATATGTTCCATCCAGGCATTTTCCAGACTCTAGGCATTTTAGCTGGCTGTTCTCCATGCCTGGAATATTCTCCTTCCTCATCTCCACCTCCTGACTTTTCTGGTTTCCTTCCAATCCTGTTTCCTATAAGAAGACTGTCTTGATCCCCTTTAATGTCCGTGCCTTCTTTCTGTTAACTTTCTCCAATTTATCATAGATGTAGATGCAAATATAGATATAGTTTTCACATAATTATTGTTTCTTATATTTGATGAACTCCGTGAGGGCAGGGATTATCTTTTTGTCTTTTTTGGTATCCCCAGTGCTGGTACAGAGCACTTTAAAAATGTATTGTCTTTTGGGTCAAAAGAAATTTTGATTTTTCAAAGACTATGATGTTTCAAGATTGGCAGCTGTACAGCATCACCTGGATAATATTTGTGTGTGTGTGTGTGTGTGTTTGTATGCATGTATATATGTATGCATGTATACACACATATATACACACAGTTTGTTTGGTGGGAGCAAGGGGTGGGTTCACAGGTAGAGAGAAGTACCATAGAGTATTTATGTAGTTTTACACCTAAATTCATGTCTATTTACAGTGTGGGTCCCATATTTATTTAGTGATGTACTAAGTGAATGATCTGGCCATCCAATAATGTATCTTTGTCTAGATAATAGGCATTTTTCATCCACTTAGTTTTTCTAATACAAATTAAAATTGGGTCCTAGATACATTTAGTAGACACCTTCAGTAAACTATCATTTGCAAAGAGAAGCATCTTGATAACCTCATAATCTATAAGGATTTTTTCCATTTATACTTTAATTCTGATATGATTCCCACTTCCTTCACCTGTCATGTCCTATCTTAAGATATAGTCATTTTCATTTTTCTTCAATGCTATTTGGGACTTGCCATGTCTAGCACTTTCAAACTCTTCATTAGACAGTAGGGTAAGGCTGCTTGAGACTACAAGATTCTGGCCTCTTTTACTTCTTAAAAATGAACTGCCTTTCCAAACATGCTTTTCTCCATCTCTCCCCTTGCACACCTTTGCATTAAAGTCATAAGGTTTCAAAATATATCTTGACTTGGTTTGAGGAGCTTGTGATGTTTTTAAAAAGAATTCTTGAACCTCATCCTTTGCAACAGATATTAGAGCATAGGGTACAATTATCTTTGTGATGGCCATTTCGCTTACATTTACTTCGAGCATTTTACAGCAAAATGATCAAGTGGCCTATGAATATTTTTATTGTTGCTTTTTGGCATGTGATTAAATCAATTCTACCAAGTCCTTTGTTTGATTTTCCAAGGATTTTCCCTTTAGCTATAGCTTCCATTTGCCTTCTGGTTTTATTTATCATGAGAATATTAATATTTATGTGATTCACTCCTTCTGAGAGTATATGAATTCATTGGTCACCAAATGTCTCATAACAAGAATTAAGTATAAAGACGGTCTAAAACCCGTATGCTTCCTAATACTTTATGCCCCTTTTTTCAACACCCTACTACCATTCCTGTGGAAGCAAAAGGAGCTGCATAGAAACGAGAAAAATTTTTAAATGTCTTTCCTTCATACTAAGGGTTACCAAGAGCAAAGAATGCATCACCTAGACTCCAACTTACTAGTGATGAACTTCTCTGTACTTATAAATGCAGATCATAGAATTGTAGACTTTTACATTTGAAAGGAACTTCAGTGGCCATCTAGTCTAATTCAGACATTTCTACACATCATTCCTGATTCCTCGGATCTCAGGTCTGATTTTTCAAATGCTTGAAGACAGTCGGTATCAAATATGTCCTAAAACAGTAAATGTATTCAATTATTGGGATATTACTTGAAGCTTTTCCAAGGTGGTTGAAACTGGTAGAACTTACACTCGGCTGGTATTGCCTATGAGAACACAGAATGACTTCCCACACAAGATAAATACACAAGATATTTACAAAGAAAATGCGAAGAGAAACCCAATTAATAAGAGATTGTTTCTCTTATTTTCAGAGAAGGCTTCATGAAGGAGCATATTTCATGCACTGGATCTGGGCAGCTA
The DNA here is from genome assembly GCA_028646595.1 of Phalanger gymnotis. Lineage (NCBI taxonomy): Eukaryota > Metazoa > Chordata > Mammalia > Diprotodontia > Phalangeridae > Phalanger > Phalanger gymnotis. The sequence goes on along the minus strand of CM053624.1, from coordinate 270,266,352 downwards.
AAAGTGTACACATTCCATGAGAGATTTCAATAGAACCAAGGGAGGAATCTGGGAAAATTTCATTCTAGGCATGGATCATAGGTGAGAGAAAAGAGAAGTCTCATGCATCAGGAACGATCCTCTAAAGAGGGTTTTTTTTAACCTGGGGTCCACAAACTTTAATAAAAAAAAATTTGATGACCACATTTCAAAATAATTTGTTTCCTTTGCCATCCTCTGTATTCTTATGCATTTAAAAATTATTCGGAAAAGGAGTTTGTAGGCTTAACCAGAATGCCAAAGGAGTCCAGGACATAAACACAAAAAAGGTTGCCCTGGAAGATTTGTGGAAAGGAATGACTGCACTGAGAGAGACAGACATCATCAGTGGAATAGTGAAAAAAGCTTTTAAAGGACAAGGGGGTTGATGAGCAAGTGGGTCAGTTGGTGAGAAGGGATTTGGGAAGCGATTAGTAGATGAGCTTTGGATAAGCATTTTAATTGAGGGATGCCCATCCAAACTAAACACAGATTCTGAAACCTTCGGAGGCTCCCACATCATTAGCTTTTATATGGATTTCTGCGATGGTAACACCGCCTGCCTTTTATTTGGCCCCCCGGTATTACAAGCAGCTAAGAAAGAATTATATAGGAGGGAAACAAATTATTTTTTTGAGAGTTGGATCCTCACAAATGAACAGGGGGAAGCCTGGAAAAATGTAAAATACTGAGCAAATCCATTGGCCATTCATGAGGAAATAAAACCAAAACTACCTGTGGTTTGGCTTGAGCAAAAAAGAAAACTAAAAATGAAGTGCAGACAAATTGCAAATCAACCCTTGATTTGCTCATTTTGAGTCTGTATTTTCTCAAGATATCATCATGGGACACACAGTGCTCTCAGCTCATTAACACAGTTGCACAGAGCGATTCCTTTGCAGGTGTAACTCCACTGTTTTGTGGAGATGAGCAATCTACCTTGCCTTGGTTCAGGAATACTCAAAGAAAATAAAATTGAGGAGAAATAATTAGTCCCCACACTAGGACCCTGATTCATTTTCAAGCACTGCAAACCACCGGTCCGTTTACTGAAGGAAAGGGTTTTATTGTTACTGTCTTGTCCTTGTTTGAATAAGAAATGGAATTACAAAGACATCCATTCAATCCAGGCATTTGTCCCTTTGTTTTCTAAATTGGCCACCCCCAAAACATTCTCCAAATGGAACCATGGACCTTCCCGGTTAACTAACAGGTGCTTACATAGGCAGGAAACAGAATCCCAAGAGGAAAATCCCTGTCTTCCTTCAGAGCATTTACAGAAACACAATATCCTCTGCTAACATGGTAATCACTGCTGGATGTCCCACAAGGGGATGAAACTCTTCACCTTGTAATGTTTAACTGCTGAAGTTTCTGTATGGGAAAGATTGATTTACAACACAAGGTGCCTCATTCCCCAGGGCCAGTCTCTTCAATTTAGCCATCAAGAATGCAGTTTCATACTCCTGGGTAATCTGCTGGGGTAAATAACCAAACGGGGCACCAGAATACAGGAACAGAGAAGCCCTCAGCTTTTAGGCAGGACCTAATGCTGCCCAGTAATGGTGGGGATTGGCTGTCAAGCATCTTGATTCACTATTAATGCTTTCTCCCTCTGCCCCATTTCTCTCATTCCCCCTCTTCCTCTTCTTTTTTCCCCCTTTTCCCATCTCTTTTTCCTCCTTTCCTCCTCTCCTTCCCTTTCTTCCTATACTCTTCCTTGCTTTACCCCACTCTTTCTTTCTCCCTCTCCTCCTCTCTCTCCTGTTCCTGCCCTCTTCTCCTTTCCTTTCTTCCTATGCTCTTCCTTGCTTTACCCACTCTTTCTTTCCCCCTCTCCTCCTCTCCCTCCTGTTCCTGCCCTCTTCTCCTCTCTTTCCTCTTCTCTCCCCTCTCTCTCTTTCTCCCTCTTCCTTTCTCTTTATGCTCTCCCCTACTTTCTCTCCATCTCTGAAAAGCCTTAACCCCTGGGTCAAGATTTCTTTGCCAGGAGAGGTTATTTCTCTGTTTGTTTCCACAGTTGCTTAGAACTGCCCATTTCTGTTTTCTTAGCAAAAACAACCTTCCTCTCTAACCACCCAAACATCTGTACACTTTATTCAAGGCCTTTCTGGGTACTTTATAATGTTCATTTATTAAGTGTGGTGAACAGGAGGGGAAAAGTGAGGCCTAGATAAAGCTAAAGTCATTCCTCCCCCGCCCACCCATCCCAATGATCGATAGCAGAAACCTGAATAAACGACATGTGGCATGCCTTCTGTCCTGAGGCCAGTGCCCTTTCTGCCTCACCACTCAGCTCCTCCCGCAGTCAGACCCATCTCTGCTTTTAATCATTCTGATTCCTGTTTATTAGAGATGCACAGGGTGACTGGGGAAATACTGGTGCCAGAATTACCTCCAAATTACCCCGACACCTGGGCCCCAACACAACTGTAAGCAGTCACTCTGGGATTTCGCCACTTTCCCAGCTGGTGTATTTTTAACTCTGGGTTGTTTTTCCTGTCTGATTTACAGCTGAGGGCCAAGACAAGGGAGTACATCCCTTCTTTAATACCTCCTAAGGCCTAAGTAAACTGTGGGTGCTCCGCAAATAATTATCATTAATGACAATGTGTCAATTACTTTTCAGCACAGCATATTCCAGAGGCATAAATCTGTCCTTTGGCAGAGGGAAGAGACCTATCTCACTGGCATCTTCCAAGTGATCACTGGATCATTCATTATCCACCAAAGGGTGAATGTTTGTTTCTTTAGCTTGTGAGGCGGACAGGATGGTATTTCTGACTGGTGGTTTGCAGAATCTGTAGTGTGCCCACATTTCTCATGACAACTACATATGCCAAATATTTCCAAGTCTGTTTGCCTTGCCTTTCATTATTTCCAGTAATTCTCCAGGGCCACTGGCTTTGCCTAGATCCTGTTAGCTACGTCAGGCTTCAAAGGTATGGCATGATGGAATCGCAGAGAGCAAGGAAGGAAGGAATTGGGAGGAGTGGAAGGGGGAGGGGAGACAAAAAGTGGGGAGAGAGGCCTCAGTAGGGGAAGGGGAGGAGGAAGTATTGTTAATAACAAGACCACTGGGAGAACACTCAGCCATGGGAATGATTTCAGTTTAAGCAACAAAGAATGTTTTGTTTCCTGAGCTCACAACTGAGCAGCACTTGGCTGCAACATAAGAAAGGGATCCCTGGGGGTCTGGGGTATTCAACTGGCTCCCTCATCACCATAGGCTGTCATCTTGTCAAGAGCCTATAAACCAAACAGGATTGGGCCTAGTCAGCACCAGGGAAAGAGGCCTCTAAGGAAAACTTAAGACTCTGCAGATGTGATGGCAGGATATAATGGAATATTCCCCCCATCCCCTCCCTTTCCCTCTCAGTCTACAGTGATCCCCTTCACTACCCTGGGAACCACACCCTCCATGAGATGCTTCTGACTGGCCAAGGAGAGATGTAAAACTGAGCTTTTGACCACCTGTTACATTAAAGATTCTAGGAGCAATTTTCAGGAGGGATATTAACCACAGAACACAAGCCAAGATCATGGGAGGCTTGGGGGTATTTTTTCATATGCCTTTTTAAAAAGCCACATTTTAGTTTCTGATTTTTTTTTCTCTTTCACCTCAACTATGGCTTAAACTGTTAAGTACTTATCTTTATTAAAAGGATCTATATCTGATGATAGTGGTCTATTCTTTGATAGGAAGAGATGGAGCCCTCTGAGTAGCAAATATAATAATTTAATTAACCTTACAAATTTCTAAAACTTATGGAATTTGAAAGAACCGGATATCTTATTTTCAATGACACCTTTTTTCTAGCATGCTCCAATGCAAAAAAAAAAATGAACACACACCAGAAAGAGATAAACAACCTCTGTATCAGAACAGGAAAACTGGGCATTTGGTGATAATCTTTCAACTGGAAGACAAGCAATAGTAGGATTTTTTAAAAAAAAAAACTTTTTAACCTAGTTTTTAAAAATACACAATGATATAAGTATATCAATTATAACTGTAAAGAATATGAACTTGGAGTAGCTGAAAAACCAATAATGTTCCCAGAGAAACGACAATGAAATATCCCTCCTTTCTTTCAGGAGAGTGGTAGGGGAATTCTAGGAGAGCATGCTGTATACATTGCCAGATATAGTTATTGTATAGGGTACTTTTTTAAATTTTATTTTCAAACAAAGATTAGCCTTCTTTCTTTCCTATGTTCCTCCACTTCCTCCCCAATGAGAAAGAAAAACAAAATCCCTGTGACAAATACATATACTCAAGCAAAATAATTTTTTACATTAGTTGTTTCTAATAAAAATATGTCTTAGTCTGCATTTTGGATATCTTGCCTCTCTATCAATAGGTCAGCAGCATGTTTCATCATGAGTCCTCAGGAATTTTGTTGGTCATTGGGTGGATCGGATTTCCCAGGCTTCCTAATATATCTTATATTATTATGTATTATATGCTGTGTATCATATAACTATGTCTCCATATTGATATATTATATTTCCGTAACTATTTTAGACTATATGATACAAGTATATAAATATACATGTTTTGTTTTAATCAGCCAAGATCCATTCTTACCCTTCTACCCCAATCCCTCCCCCCCATTGAGAACATATGAAAACAAAACATTTTGTAAACATGTATAATTAATTAAAGTAAATTTCCAAGTTGGCCATGTCTGAAAAATATGTCTCATTCTGCTTTCTGAGTCCTTCACCCCTCTATCAGGAGGTAGATAGCATGTTTCCTTATTATCCCTATGGAATTCTGGTTGGTCTTTAGCACAGTAGTATTTCATCACATTTATATACCATAACTTGTTTATCTATTCTCCAATGTACAGGCAGTCCTACAGCTTCCCATTCTTTGCCATCTCAAAAAAAGCTATAAATATTTTTGTCCATTCTTATAATTTGTTTTGCTTAGGATTAATCTCTCCCTTAATCGATCTTTCCTCTAATTTCCCCTCCTACCTTCTCTCCTTTCGCTCCTATTTACCTATTGAGTGAAATGTATTTCTGTACCCAACCCTGTGTTTATGAGTTTATCATTCCTTTGATCAGTTCAGATGAGAAGAAGGTTCAAGTGACAGTCTCTGCCCCTGCAACCTCATTACCTTGTTTGTATAGATATCTTCTCATGTATCCTGATTATGTGAGATAACTTCCCCTAATCTTCCTTTTTCTTACTCCTCCATCTATGTATTTATTCCTATTCTCTCTTCTGCATTTTTAAGATCAAGACAAAATAGAACCACTCTCAGGTTTTGTCTAATTGGACTCTCCCTATCAACCCTGACCATGCTAGAGATCAGAGGGAACACATGTATCATCTCCCCATATTTGAATGAAATCAGTTCATCCTTTTTAGTCCTTTATTGTTGTTCATTCATGTTTACCTCTTTATGTTTCTCCTCACTCTTGTGTTTGAACCTCAAAGTTTCTCAACAGCTGTCTTTTCAACAAAAATGCTTGAAAGTCCTCTATTTCATTAAAGGTACATTCTCCATCCTCCCCATTCCCCCACCGCCCCCTACTCCCCATAGCATTATACTCAGGTTTGTTAGATGTCATTCTTGGCTGTAAACCCATATCCTTTACTTCCTGGAAGTAAATATTCCAAGTTCTCCACTCCTTTATCGTGGTGGTTGCTAAATCATGTGTGATCCTGACTGTGGCTCCTTGCTATTTGAATCCTTTCTGACTGTTTGTAATATTTTTTTTCTTTTTAACTGAGAGGTTCTCAGTTTTGCCTATGATGTTCCTGGGAATTAATTTTTAAATTTCTTTCAGGAAGTGACCTATGGATTCTTTCCATTTCCACTTTGCCCTTAGTTCTAAGAAATCTGGGCAGTTTTCTTCTAAGGTTTCTTGAATTATGATATCTAGACTCTATTTTTTTTTTGGTCATGATGTTCAGATAGTTCAATGATTCTTAATTTTTTTTTCTCCTTAATCTGTTTTCCAGCTCAGTCATTTTCGCTATGAGATATCTTAATTTTTTTCTACTTTTTTCAGCCTTTTGACTTAGTTTTAATACTTCTTGTTGCTTTATGGAGTGCCTGGTTTCTATCCAATCCATTCTAATTTTCAGAGTTTCTTGCTTGGGTGAAGTTTTCTACCTCTTTTTCCAAAATGTTAATTCCCTTTCCAATTCTTTCTTCCAAAGCTCTCGTTACTTTTCCAATTTTTTCTCAAGTACTCCCATTCCACTTATAAAAATCTTTTTAATTATTTTTAAACTCTTGCTTCATCTCTTCTAGGAATTCTAGTTGAATTTGTGCCCAAGCTATGTTTTTCTCTGAGGCTTTTCTAGGTGTTTTTGGAGTCATTCTTTGCTTTTGGGTTTGCATTTGAGACTCTCTCTTACCATAATAGCTCATTATAGTGGAGTTCTCTTTTGCTTGTTTGTTTATTTGCCCATTCCTGCAGCCTACTTCCTGACTTCATAGTGGCTGTTAAGGCTGGCTTCTGCAGCGCTTCTGAAGGAAAAATCTGGGCCAATACTGTTGCTTCCTTAGGGTATTTAAGATTGTGTTATTCTAGGATCTCAGAGACAGGCTGGAGACTTCCAAGCCTTCAGCGCTCCCCAAATGGTCTAATTCAGAGCAAAATCTGATTGCTGCCCTCCTGGTCTGAGCTCCACAAGTTTCTGGCCTGGGTTTGAGTCTGTGCAAGAAAAGACACCAGTTGGATTCTGCCCCATCAGATAACCAGAAAGCTCTGTTAGGTTGGTGGCAGAACTGTGGGCTCCCATTTGGGTCTGGGATTCCTGTCCTAGTTATTCATCTGCAAGCTGGGCTAAACACTAGAAGTGAGACCCTATAACCCCTGATGTCACACATGCTAGAGCTGCTAGCTTCTCTAAACTTCCTGCTTTCTCCCTACACAGCCCAAGGCCTCATTATCTACTCCCCAACACAGGTACCCTCCTCAGTCCACCCTGGAACTTTGATGCAAAACTCAGTAGTGGGCAATAAAGGTGCCAGTTTATACCTGTGCCTGTCACAGTGCCCTGGTCTAAGTCTGGTATGTAGACATGGTGCGGAGCCTCGAGTGCTGCAGAGGCAATGGGATCCCTGGCCACACCCTTCCCCAGTGTCCACAGATCTTCCTATTTGTCCTTCTATGTGGAGCTAGGCTGGATAAATGACTCAGTGTGTTGTTTTCTGGATTTCTCCTTCAGGATTAGATCTGGCGCATTTTTCTAGACCTGTTTGGAGGAATTTGTGGATGGGAGCTCATCACACTGTTTCCTATCATTTTGCCATCTTGGCTCCACCCACCCGAGGTATTTTTATTTAACTATTTTTCTTTACTACAAGGAAAGGTTTCAATTCACAGCCAAAAATTGATTGTTGCTTTACATTCTCAGCCTTTAAAGAAGTCACTTTAGACATGGCATAAAGACTTCAATTACTGGAGTTTCCAAAGCTAACACCAGTTTGATAGAAGTTTCCTTCTCTCCCCACCCCCTTAAGCTCCCGGAATACTAGTACACACCCTCAAATTAGATTGGGCTTGAAATCTTGACTCTTAACTATACTGACTTTGATAAATGCCTTAATTATGTTATCTTTAAAACTTCTACAAATAAGAGAATGTGAACTTTATGGTGGGCAGGGAGAACTGATAGTGATACAAAAACAAAAAGCATCAGTAAAACTAACAATAAAGATATTAATGAACTTATAATAATCAAACGCAATTAAAACAAGCAAGCCCCCAATTACAGAATTAACTTAGCCTCTGTCCAAATAAATTACACAATCTCTCCCAAAAGAAAGTTAGTTTACATCTTCCAATGGTTCGGTCATTTTATTTAATCCTACAAATATATATTGAATAGTACCCACTCTAGGCTAGATAGTGTAGAGGACAAAGAGATGTATACACATGATCCCTGCCCTCAAGGCCTTAAAGTATGGTTGGTTCAGGAAAAGCCCAGGCCATAAATGTAGCAGATCTGGGAAAGCAGCAGCAGACCCTGATAGAGTCAGATTGTCGGGTGTGTCTTTGATCTCTCCTCCTTTCATGAACAAGAGCATGTAGCCCCACCTCAGAAATGAAAGCTGACAGCCCCCACACACCCACTGCTGCTTCTCTGAAGTTCCCATTTGCATGTGCATGGGAGAGTGAATTCACAGTTGCCCTCTCTGGTGTCTCATTTGTTACTGCTCCAAACAGGTTGGGACTTGCTTTCAAAAGGCAGCTGGGCTCTGGGACTATGTTTCACTTCTTGACACCATTAATTGGGTTATGAGTCAACCAAGCCCTAATGAAGACAAGTTTTGGTGTCTCTTGGAACCGTCCAGGGAGAGTCACACATTCAAGCAACAAAAGCCACAGAGCTGGGAGGTTTCGCATTGTTTATCAGGCCCACATGGTCACTAAATGAATGGTTGGGGCCAGGGGACTCCTCTGTGGACAGGCCTACAGTTTTTCTGCCCCTCCCAGAAGCCCGGATGTCTCCGAAATGCTCACAATGAGGTGCTCAGTAATAACCAGAGGAAGTGGAAGGAGACAGGAATGGATTTTTAAAAACAAACTATTGGAAAGTGGTTAAATGAATAGAGTTTTTTGAGAACCAGTCATTACATATGTAAATGCAGGAGTCACTCTAATAGGCAAACCTGTTAATCATACATTCAAGACCTGCTATGAATTTCCTAAAAAAGAGGACTCATTAGTGATCCACTGGAAGCCGGCACAAGGTAAGTAGAAACCTTTCAGTGAGCCTGCCTTGAAGAGCAAACCTCCAAAAGTCTAATGCAGAATAAAGGGCCCCTGAATTTTAGTGCTTCTCCATCTTGCCCCCAGTCTATTTTATAGCTCATAATGCATCTGGCCAGTTAGGGTGAATAAAAACATGCATCCTGGTGTGTCCAATCACTAACAACCACGTTAAGGTCTGTTTCTGTTTATAGGATTATTGGCTGCCCTAATACTTAAGAATATAGCACACTTTCAGCCTTCATTCAGCCTCCCTTGCCTCTGGGGCTATATATTTGCAGCTCTAGTTGTTAAAAGGGTTTGGATTTTTAATTCCCCTAGCCTGTTGTACCATTTACAACTGGCATGAGACTTAGCCACAGACAACCCTTTGGAGGGGATGCAGTTTTACATCATCTAAGGAAGTTACAAACAGGCATGGAGTCTGCTAGCTCTCCCTTAAGCCCTCTGTTCTAGAACAGCTCCATAAATCCCCAGGTCCTATAAGTCAAACATTAGAAAAACATAATAAGCAGCCCATGGAAAGACTCGTTTTCTGAAGTGAGGTCACTGAAATGCCTTTCTTTCCCAGAAGAGGAAGGGGAAAACTTAGTAGGACTTTTTTGTTGTTGTTTCTTGAGGCAATACGAAGGCCTATTGACTTTCGTGCTATAGTTTAGTCTCTTTTCAGTCATGTTAGACTCTTCATGACCCCCTTTGGGGCTTTTTTAGCAAAGATGGTTTGCCATTTCCTTCTCTAGCTCATTTTACAGTTGAGGAAACTGAGCCAAACAGAATTAAGTGAGTTGCCCAGGGTCACACAGCCAGATTTGAACTCAGGAAGAGAAGTCTTGCTGACCTCAGGCCTGCACTGCACCATCTGGACCAGGAGTTGGGAACCCGTGGCCTCGAGGCCACACGTTGCCATCTAGGTTCTCCAGTGAGGCCCTTTGAATGAATCCAAACTTCACAGAACAAATCGCCTTAATAAAAGGATTTGTTCTGTAAATGGTTGGATTTTTGGATGCAGCCAAATTGTATTTTGTAGTAAATTAGTAAATTGGATGCAGCCAAAAGGCCACATTCAAGGGCCAAGAAGGCCACATGTGGCCCTGAGGCTGCAGGTTCTCCACCCCTGATCTTCAATGCCCCTGAGGCAGCCGGGGAAGCAAATAGGACAGGTGGGGAGAGAAAGAGGACTTTATAGTGCTCCAAACTTTCTAATTCCTTGAATTTCGATTTGTAAAAATATTACCAATAATTGTCCTGCAGAACCAATATTGAAACATCAATTGATCGACAAGTATTTATTGAGTACCTAAGATGTTCTTCCTCTTGGTGGAGAAGTTGTAGACTAAGACAGAACGTTGCTTACTTTGGCAGGTACGGTCACAGTGTCTGATGTTTTTGCTTCACTGTTTTTCCCTTTATTTACTTTTTAAGAATCAATGGGTTCTGCTCTTGAATGATTTACCTACATATTATTGATTGAGACAACACACACATACACACAAAAACCGGAGCATGTAGTTGGAGCTAAAAATTACTGTTGCCTTTACATTCTGAGACTTTAAAGGAGTCACTTAAGACATGGAGTAAAAGCTTCAATTGTTGGACTTTCCAAAACTAATGATACCAAATGAACAGAAGTCACCCCCACCCCCATACACACACCCCCAATACTGGTATCAACTCTGAAATTAGATTGCCCTTGAGCTTGAAACTTAGCCTCTTAACTGCATTGAGTCTGACAAGTCCCAATCATGTTACCTCTCAACTTAAACAAATAGGAGAATGTGAACTTTGAGAGCATTAACTAGTTAAGGAAACTCTCTCTCTCTGCCAGACAGTTTTCTTAATATCATCTTAGTTCTAAAACCAATCAGTCAACAAGCATTTATAAGTGCTATGTGCCAGGCAATGGGCACTTGAGGATGTAATGATAAAAAGTGAAACAATCCCCTACCCTCGAAAAGCTTAGTTTTAATGGGGGTGAATGTACACACATGTACATATGCATACCCTTTAGAGGTTAGTTGGGAAGGAAGGATGATACAGCAGCAGAAAACCCAATGACTGGGCTTGGGGGAGAAGGAATGGGGGCCTGGTTCTGGCTCTACCAGCTTAGCAGCTGTGTTGCCCCTGGGTGAATCACTCAATTTCCCTGAGACAGCTTTCTCAACTCTAAAAAAGGGGTAATATTATTAGGGACTGCCTTCCTGGAAAGGATGTTGTGGAAATCAAATGTATTTTTATGTAAGGTATTTTGTCATTGTAAAACATTAGATAAATGTGCATTATGATTATCATTCCTATTACCTTCAGTAGTTATCAAACTTCTCCTATTGAGCTATATAATCAGCCCTAATAATGAAGTTATTTATCTCAGCCAGTATGTCCTTATTCATTAAATGACATGAATCTAAGACGCATTCACTTCTCTAAGTAATTCAAGGGTAAGACCTGAGCCAATAATGACTACTCAGGTAGAACCCCTGTATAATATCACGGTCCAGTCCCCAAAGCCTGCAGTTCAGTGGTTACTTAGAGACTGTTGTCAGAAAATGTCATTTTAAAGTGTTAATGGGGTTTTAGTCTAACTTGGCCTGAACTGAGTATTTCTGGGCTCAGTACCTCTAGCAGACAAGCACAATGTTTCTACATTGAGATTAACACTCTTTGACACATCACACAATGCAAGTATAACATTTAGGAAGAAGGAAAAAAAAAAGAAAAGAAAAGGAACTTGAACATGAAGGAATCTAAAAAGGCATAATTACCCAAGGCAAACTGTTTTGTTCATTCAGTGATTACAGTGGTTTTAAAGGCTTATAATTTATCATAGTTCAGAACAATTTAAATCTCAGTTGTGTGTGTTTCTAAGAAGCTGGGATACTTCTCTTTCTTCCCTCCCTCTCTCTACCAGACAATTTTCTTAATATCTTAGTACTAAAATCAATCAGTCAACAAGCATTTATTAAGTGCTATGTGCCTGGCAGTGGACTAAGCATGGGGGTGGGGGGAGGATGTAATGATAAAAAGTGAAAGAGTTCCCTGCCCTCAAAAAGCTCACATTCTAATGGGGGTGAACATACATACAACGTGTGTGTGTTGTGTGTGTGTGTCTACAGTATATATGAAAAAAGAATACAATGTAGTTTGGGGAGGTGATGGCCTAGGATCTGGCAAAAACCAGAAGAGGCTTCATGACGAAAGTGGTCCTTAAGCTGAGTCTTGAGGGAAGCCAGGGATTCCATGAGGCAAAGGGGATAAGAGAGTGTATTCCAGCCATGATGGACAGCCAGCACAAAGTCCTGGAGAAGAGACAGAGCATAATGTATTCAGAACAATGAGTGGGTCAGTATGGCTGGAATGAACATTATAAGGATATTAAAAAAGTAAGAAGCAGCCAGAGCATGAAGAGCATTAAATGTCAGTGATATATCCGATCCTAGAGGCAATAGGGAGCCACTGGAGTTTATTGAGGGGGAAGAGGAGAAGCACACCATAAATAAATGGCATAGCCCTTCCATCACATTCAAAAGCCACTGATCCCAGCACGTGCTTACCTTGCAGTAGGCTACAAAGCATAAGCAGGCAAGTAGCAAAACATTTCCAAAAGTGTGTCTTTTCTTTCAGGTTCAAGTATCAGTTTGCTTGTTTTGTTGCTGCTAATCGCCTCTTAAACAAACAATTGCTTTATCTGTGTACTGTGCCTCATTTCACTTTCAAATTATGTGTGTGTTTTGCTCCTAACAGCTTATTATGATCTATAATTAACAATTTTGCTGAAAGCAGAGTCTTGCATTGAAAAGAGCCCACATGCTATCTGGGAAGTGCTTGAAACAGGAGGTCTCTGTTTTAGTCACAACCAGCAGGTACTGTCCCTCTTTTCCTGGCACTGGCTTCTTCAAAAGTCCACCTGTTTATTAACATCTGAGTGAGGGGAAAAAAATCTAGATTGCAGAAGAATTTAAAATTGATACCTTTAAATTGAATACAATATCCAGTCTACGCCGGAGGAACCCATAAAAAGGAAATCTCGTTGAGAATCAAAGGCTCAAAAGGTACCCGACCTCACATTCTAAATGACCTATAGGTTACTGGAAGTATTCAAAAGTCAGGTGACCTTTTGGCAGGGATGCTGTAAAAGGCCTTGGGACCAGATGACCTCCAATGTCCCTTCCACTTTGAGACTTTATGACTGAAATTTTGTGGTATGTTCCAAATTAAATTAACAGGTACAAGTGTAGACCAGGGTTCTTAATATTTTTTTTTTATTCTGTCATGGATAGTACCATGAAGCCTATGCACTCCTTTGCAGAATAACGTTTTCAAATGCATAAAACACATAGGGATAAAGGAAACCAATTGTGACAAATCGAGTTGTCGATTTTTAATTTTTATTTATTTTTAAATTTTTTTAAATAAGTTCACAGACCACAGATTAAGAATCACAGGTGCAAGACACTTTCTACTTAACACCTCTTAATTGTTATCACAGTGATAGCTGGAAGGGGTGTTAAAAGTCATTTAGTCTAATCTCTTCATTTTACGAATTAAGAAAATCCGAGCCCTGGGTGGTTAAGCATCTGAAACTCAAGTTCACACACGTACTAAGAGGCAGAACTGTGATTCAAACCCAAAGCCTTTGACTGTAAAGCTGGTACTCTGGATACTGTGCAATGACCTCCCATCAATGTCTTCTTGTTGTTCAGTCGTTGCAGTCATGTCTAACTCTTTGTGACACCATCTGGGGTTTTCTTGGCAAAGATACTGGAGTGGTTTGCCATTTCTTTGTCCAGCTCATTTTATAAATGAGGAGACTGAGGCAAACAGGTTAAGTGACATGCCCAGGGTCACAAAGCTAGTGTCTGCTTCCTGACTCCAGACACTGTACCACCTTCCTGCCCTTTCCTATCAACACAGATACCTACAAACATCATCCCTGGCAGTATTTCTTTTAGAAAGTGCTTATAATAGCAGAAAACTGAATAAAAAGTGGCTTGAGAACATGTTTCCTGGAAGTATTCTGGAGTATTTTACTTTTGATTCATTTGCTTTGCGATTATCTCTTTCAGATATGACAACATGCAATTAATTCCTATCAGGTGTAAAAAAATCACCTGTGAAAATAGCAAAATTTATTTATGAACTTTCTGAAGTACCCCTTGGAAAACAGTCTGTTCATCTGATGAATACGGTGATGAGCCAAGATTCCAAAGGATCAAAGATGATCCCTGCTGCCCACACCTTGCCACAGAAGGGATGGACTGAAAATGCAGAATAAGACAAACATTCCGAGACATGAGCCATGAGGGAATTTCTTTTGCTTATTTGATATGAGCATTTTCCTTTCATTGTTTTATTCAGTTGTAGGGGAGAAATTTAAATTTTAAAAAATGATCTGTTCACAGATGGGGTTAGGAAATGAGGAAGGCAATACCTTCATTCCTTTCAATCTGGGGAGCTAGATGCAATTTCACTATTAAGCCCAAGTGCCCTGAGAAGTCTGGGCATGCATCTGTGCTATAAGGATTTATTGATTGTATAAAAAAAGATTTCAAGGATGTACTCATGCATACAAGAAGGGTTCGAGAAGACATACGCATTATGTTCCATGGCCTCCTGATTGGTTCTCAGCTTTCTAAGCTCAGCAAATGAAAACTGCTCACTAGCCACCCCCCAGAAAGTCATGCCCTTCAGATCGAGTATAGCCACTAAATGGCATGGAGAAGTTAGGGGGCTAGCCAAAGTAAATATGACAATAACAATTATAATAAAAATGATTTAAGGGGATGGAAACTAAGAGCTGTGGGGATCATGGAAGGCTTCTTATAGGAGGAGCTGTGTACAGGAACTGAGTTTTGAAGGAAAATAGGAATTCTGAAGGGTAGAGGTGAGGGAGGAGCCATTCCAGCCTTGGGAGACCCAAAGATATGGAAATGAGAGATGGGAATATTGTGTATAACTTTGGAAGTTGTAAAAAAGGTAGTTTAGTTGGACCATAGAGTGAAGAGCAGTGATATAAAATAAGGCTGGAAAGGTAGACTGAAGTAGACAAAAGGAGCTTAGTATGTCTACACACATACCCATCTTGAGTAGGTCACATAAGGGTAAGGGTACATCTTGTTGGGATTCTTGTGGACTATTCAGGCTTTTCAAACATGGATATTCACCAGTCATTCATGTCCTCCCAATTCCCCACCTCCACCTTTGGGTGAAGGGAGCAATCGAACCAACTTTGTGAATCAGATCAATAACCAGCCAAGTGACCAATAAGCATTTAATATTATGATTATTAGCAATAATTAATAACAATAATAGCTAACAATTACATAGTACTTACTATGTGCCAAGTACTCTTCTGAACGCTTTACAATTATTATTTCATTTGATCTTTAAAATAATCCTGGAAGGGAGGTGCTATTATGATCTCCACTTTGCAGATCAGGAAACTGAGGCAAATAGAGGTTACTTAATAAGAGTCTGAGGCTGAATTTAAACTCAGGTCTTATGAGCATTTCCCATGTACCAGATATAGGCTACGTGCTCAGGATACAAAGGAAGGAAGGAAGGAAGGAAGGAAGGAAGGAAGGAAGGAAGGAAGGAAGGAAGGAAGGAAGGAAGGAAGGAAGGAGGGAAAGAAGGAAGAAAAATAATCATGGCCTTCAAGAAGGAGAAAACCTGTACACATTAAAAAAGAAAAGAAAGAAAAAGAAATATAAGGTAATTGGACGGAAGGAGAATCAAAAAAGGTAGCAGAACTCCCGGAAATCAAAATTGTGAAGTAAGTCAAACTTGTCTTTAATCTCCTCAATTTTAAGCTGCTTCTTCATTTGGGCCTCCACTCCCCGGCACTTATTTCAGGTGGCCCACAGACTATACCGGTCTAACATCTCTTCACAATACCATTATCCTTCACTAATACTCAGCTCCTGGATACCTCTCTTTTTTCCATGCTTTGGACTAACTTTTCCTAAGCCCTCATCCTTTCAGGGCTCATTGTGTTCCTAGTAGGATAAATAATCCTTTCCCTGAGTTAAAGGAAGAAAGCTAGAAGGTCCAGGTAACGTGTGAATTTTTAACAAACACCTCCCTCCCACATTCATTTTGCTACCTAACCCACCAGGAAATGTCAAGCTAGTTTTGGAAAGTGGAGGCTGAGCCATGACAGACTGGTGGGGGAGATATTTATAGGCAGGTGGGGCCTTCTGGTACTCCTCAAATCACATCTTGTAGACTTTCTCTACCTACCAGCTGCCCAGGCACGGCAGGTGTCTGGGAGTCAGCTCCAACAGTATATAACCTGGGGTCCACAATCTGTCATCATGAGGCTTTGAATAGTTCCAAGGGCTATCAGGAGACAGGAATACCTTGGGCCATACTTAAATTTCTCATTAGCGTAGGCCTACCCTAAATACCACACATGAAAAAACAGTCTATATTACAGGGATTTGTCCATGGCCAGAGAACCTTAAAATGAGTCTGCCCTAGAGAAAATGGGGGACGGGGGAGTGAGTGAGGAGACCAGCAAGGAGGAAAGATAGGTATATTCAAGCATAGACTTCACTACAGCTTCTAGAATTCTTTTTGGAAGGTCAACTCAAGTGCCACCCTCTACAGGAAGCCATTTCCAATCCATCTCCCCACCCTCTCCCACTGAAATATTTCTTTAAAAGAAATTTTACTTTCTATATATTTTGCACTGATGTGTATACGTGTCATTTCCTTTCAAATATAAGATCCTTGAGGACAGGGCTGGCACAAAGTATAGTCTTAAATGCTTATTGAATTAATGAATGAACAAGAAAAGAAACCTTAATTTTCAAAAATCTATTTTCTAGAAAAACCAAATGCAATTTTAAAGAGAATGTATTCATCGCGGAAAGGGGTGTTGGGAAGGGTTAGAGTGATTCCTGAAGCTTTTTCTATACAAGAATTTAAAGGGACCATTCAGAAATCTTCTGAATCACCCCGCATTTGTCGCTTTATTACACAGAGAACTCCTCAGGAAAAACACATTGCAAGGCAAGAAATATTGTGACTTAAATTGCATTCATAAGATTCTCTGATAAAAAAATCAATTTGTCAGATCAATTTTTCTTAAACAAGTTCATCATTCTCTCAGGCAAAGAGGCGATCAATAGGGAATGTTTTTCAGCCGCTTTGCAGCCATCCCACTTCAGTAATTGCTAGGATTTCATATCGACAGGTGATAGGATGCTTTGAAGGCTGAATTGATCTGTTAGCCCGTAGTGCTACAAGGCTGTGCCACAACAATAAAACTCTATCCCCAGAAGGTCTGGGGTTGGAAATCAAACAGGAGGTAAGCAGTTACATTATGCATTTGACCCTGGAGGTAATTCAAAAGTGCAAGGTTCCTTGTTTTATGGAAAGCCCTAGGAAGGAGGAAGGGAAAAAATAAAGTGGAAAGAAAAGGAGAAGAAGAGAAAGAGAAAGAGGGAATCAAAGAAAGAGGAGAAAAGATGGGGGAAAACCTACACAAGAATTTTGAACAATTCTCATTGAAGAAGAGATAACTGTGTGGGCTAGTGTGACCACATATCAGGGCAGCTGCACCCAAATGGAAACAAACTAGCAAACTAGCAAAAGGGAGCTAAATGATGCTGGTCAGTATCAGTTTGGTGTTTCATCTTAGCTAATCGTTCCTGTTTTAAAAGGAATGTAATTACTCAACGCTAGGGAAGTAAGAGGGGAAAGGTAGTGAGTCCAAGAAGCCAGGGATATAAGGAAAAAAAGGATGGTAGGGTTTAAAAAAACCTTATCTATTGACTTGAGTTAAAATTATTCACCTTGTAATCATTCTCGGACAGCTGCACTGTACATTTATACAACCTACTAGCTCAGCAGGTTATCTTAACATGGATTACAATACAAAGGTTTCTAAGTGAAATCAAGGTTTGATTCACCATAAGGAGGGCTTTCCACAGGTGGTCAGATCATACTGCCAGTCAGAAAGCAGATTTGAGCATTAGTGCCTGGGGAAAAAAAATCTGTAACTTACATTATAATCTAGCAAGAAGCACTGATTTACCCCTCACAGAGTCTCTGGTTATCCATTAACCAGAGAATTGTTCATTATGGATATACACTCTCTAGTTCTGCAGATTTTTCATAAACTTGTTGAAAAGTAATGCCTATTGAATGCAAATTTGCACATGACATAGATCAGTTTAACCTTCAAATTTTATGCAGAAATTAGGTATGCCTTTAAAAATCAGAGTCAAGTGTCTTACTGCATTCAAATACAAGCATATGTAGGCATACTCATTTATTTTCAGCAGTATGTGGATATTTCTAAATGCTACATTGGTATACTTAGATATAGCATGTCAAAACCCTACAAAGCACAAACCATAGGAAAATAACTTGTCTCAAATGATCTCATTTCTCAGGCTGACTATGGGTATCCTGCTGTCTTCAGATCAAATACATGAAATGTCCCTATGGACATATACATTGGAGACACCTTTCGCATCCTCTTCCTAAGATGGGAAAAAACTTCACTAATATACACTGACCCCTACAAAAGGGAAAAGGGGAACCCCCAAACCACGATAGCTGAGCTTCAATGGGAGTCTAATCTGGCTCCTCTCTTTACCTTCCTCATCCTGGGTCATTCTGTGCTTTCAAGATCAGTGATGATTGCGTAGCTCCTGTCCACTTACATATTCTAGCTGAACCAGCATGGTATAATGATATAATGGGAAGCTAGGAAGGTTAGGAGTCAAAGACCTTGAGTTCAAATCCCACCCTTAGATACTGACTAGCTGTGTGGTTCTGACAAAGTTATTTAACATCTCTTGTATTTAATTTCATCATTTGTAAAATGAAGGGGTTGGGTCAAATGGTCCCTGAGGTCCTTTCCAGCTCTAAATCTATGATCCTATAGATACAGGACAGAAAAAAAAAACAGTATACTTTGACTGCCCAGTGGTATTGCTCCTTCTTCACTGCCTACCACATAGACAGACAGAAACACACACACACACACACACACACACACACACACACGAACACACACGCAACAGAGTTAATTGCTTTGCCTACGCTGTTGTGCTAAAAGAGCCATACCATCCTACAGGTTTATCCAGTATATATCCTTTCACAAATGTTCTTAGATGATATTGACTTTTGTTATGAATAAAACCCCAAGAGACAGAGTTTCCAAGTATTAATAATCAACTTATTAATTAGGCTAGCCAATAATCAATAAACTGATGATCTGTGGGTTTTTTTCAGGAACCAAATACTCCAAGAAAGACTCTGAAACATCTTAAATCACGTATGCACCTTCTGACAGGGGACTTCCCTGACAGTAAAACTCAACTCTGATTGGTGGATATTTAATGAGGAGGTAGACTAAAAGTCTTTAACTTCTCCTCCTGAGATTGTGGCTTAATCATGAGACTTGTCAGCCATCAGCAATCTGGGCAGGGGAAGTCATTTCTATCTGGACCTCTTTGGCTAGTTTTTTCTTCATGAGCTGGGTAGCCCTAAACTCTAATGGAGGGATCAAAGTCAAGAAGACCGTCTGGGTACAAGACCTAGCTGAGGCTGGCTTTTGTTTATAAGGTAAACAAAAAGTAAGGGTCCCTGCAAAAATCCTTGCCTAGATCGATATCTTAGGGCTGGGAAAAGATGACCTTATTCAATTAGACCCTTCAGAGACTAACTGACATTTTCAGGAATGGGATCTTAACAAAAATAGGAGGGAAAAGATGGATCGCAAATTAATAATTAGTTATTAATATAACAGTATAATATTAATTGCACATACAAGACATTGTCCCAAGTGAAAACTTGTGCCTTTTTTTTGGTTCTCTGGAAACGCTCTCCCCACTGACTTGGTAAGGGAATTTGGCCTAATTCATAAAAGTCATCCAGCCCTAACTGAACACAAACTAAGGAACACATACCATCTATGATACTGCTCATTATATGCCAATAAATTTTAACAATTCCGACAGAAACAGGTCAACTGACACCGTGTTTTCTGAATACCTGTGCTCTTCTTCTTCATGTGATTCTTGCTTTACCTAATTGTATTTATTTGCACCACCATGCTTCAAGATCTACTCATTTGAGACTGAAAATCGATGAGGAACAACTATTTGGTCTGACATACGAGAAGTTAACAGTTGTTTAAGAAGTTTTCAAATAGGAATATGATGACATTGTTTTCAACAATGGGTTTGCATCAGGTTACCCAAACAGCCAGTCAGTACCTGTCTAGAATTTATATAGCCTTAGACAGTTGCCTAAGGCTCAGAGCCTATAGTTATCTAGATAGTAAGTGTCAGAGGTAGAATTTAAACCCAGGTCTTCCTTGTCCTGTCCAACACACAATCCATCACTCCATGTTGTCTCTCCATATCTAGGACTTTCACCTAAAGAAAGGGCTCAGTGGTATCAAATTCTTCATCTTAATTTTGATAGATAATAATATAGCCACAGTTGATATAGGATTAGAGAGGGTATTAGGAATATCTTTAGATTTGAGGACCAGGAGGTAGGAAGAGCTACCACCAAAGGGAAGCACCTCCCCTCCCCTTCTATTCCCCCCACATCCACCCTCCCCTAGCCCCTGGTCATCAAAGAACCCATCAGAGAATGCAAGTCTTAGAGATGAACTGCCAACACCAGGGGCAACCTCACCCCCTGCTCCCGGGACTTAGATGAGATGGGAGTCAACTCTTCCATTCTCCTGATGAGATGGAATACCACCAGGTCTTACCATCTGCCCTGCTACTGTATCCCAAGATCCTCCAAGCTTTACCATCTGTCCTGTCTCTATGTTCTACAGGCCCCCAGCTGTCATCTTAACTACTTATGTAACTGAAGGGCTTTTGGGCCTTGCCATCAATCTCATTGTGGTACCTTTGGGATTTCTTGGACGTTCCATCTGCCCTGAAGCTGACCTTTCATTTGTGCTTTGTATTCTCAGAGCTTAGCATATAGTAAGTGGTTAATAAGTGCTTTTTTCATCCTTTCACTATTCTCCAAAATATCTCCCACATGGGCCTGGAGTGAAGAAACTAGAGGCAAGGAGGTCATTCAGAATGCTATTGGAACAGTCTAAGCATGAGATGAGGGTCTGCACCAGAGTGGTGCTTATGTCAGAGGGAAGAAAGAGGTATATAGGAAAGGTGCTGTAAAAGGAGAAGCTTAAGATTTGGCATGCATGTATGTATACACATATGTATGTATATTTGTATTGTTTCTGTATATGTATATACACATATACACACATATGTGTGTATATATATAGTGTGCTATATATGTATACATACATATATGTATATATATATGTATGTGTGTGTGTATAATATAGAGGATGAGAGTTAGGAGTTGAGAATGACACCTACATTATAAACCTGGGTGACTGAGAGCATGGTGGTACCCTGAAACAACTCAACAGCAACAATAATGACATAGTCTAGAACTAAAATGACTCTCAGAAGCTCTCTAGTCCACAGTTATCAAACATGTAATCCACTTCTGAGTATGGAACCAGATTAAAACGTAATTGGGAAATATTAACAAAATAAATAAAATGTAATAAAACATAGATAATATTAATTTGTGGTTTTCTTAATTTAATAGGCTGTAGGGATCCTCATGTCTAGGTTAGCAGTCCCATTTTTATTTGAGTTTGACACAATCAATCTCGTTCAGCTGAGGAAGCTGAAAATGGTTACATGACCTCCCTAGCATCATATCTCCTACTAGACACTAAGCTCAATGAGGGCAGGGAGATTATCTTATGTCAACTTTTATCTGCCATTCTCTAGCATAGTATATAAGTGCTTATTATACTGAATAGAATCGAAGGAAAGCAGTTAGAATTGTGTAGTTAGCAGAGAGATTTTGTTATGGTAGAACAAGGGAAGAAGCAGTTAAAATCCATGGGAATTCCAGAGTAGCCAGGTTGGAAGCTGGGGAGAACTAGGTACAGAAACACATATTTTCCTCATAAGGTGCTCTCCTGATTAGCTATCCTTTGGGAATAATGTCAAGGGAGTTGCATTATCTATCCCTGAGATAGCACGTGCACCTATGGCCATACTTTCCACTGCTTGGGACTGGGAAATATTTGGTCCTGGAGAGAGTAACAGAGATAAGAGACATGCCTAGGCTTAGCTCAATCCCAGCAATCATTCTTCCTGAGCCCCAGGGCACACCTATGCTGGAGGTCAGGGACCCTGGTGGTCAGAGGGTAAGGGACCCTGACACATTTCACTTCTCACATTTTACCTTGTATGATGTTTGTGTCCCAAACCCTTAAAATAACACTACTCACCAAACACCAGGATCTATTGGTAACTTTAAAAGCCTGGAGGAAAAAGGATTTCTTTCTGAAAAGGTCTAAGATCCAGACTCACAACTCATAAGCCCTTCTGAGCTATAAGTCATAAATTCACACTGACAAAAGATCCACAAAACTAGACAGAAAAACAGAATGGTCATTCAACTTTGAGAGCCAAAGTTTCAAAAATCATGTGTGGTTAATGGAGGTGGCTACAATGGAGAGAGTGGGAATAAGGAAGAAATGGCCTAGCAAAAGTTCATAAAAGGCAAGGTTAAGGGGAAAAAACAGAACATCAGTATAACATTTTTTTAAATATACAAGACAAAAAAAAAAAACAAATACAGAAGCCAACTGGACAATTTTGTTACTTTCAAAATTTTATATATACACTAAAAAACAAACTGTACCTGTACTTTTTCACATGTGTGGTTTTTTGTTCTTTGCGTTTGAATGTTTATTTTTGTTGTAAATTAAGTCCATAATTTTTTTAAAAGTTTAAATTTTTTTAAAACACCCCAAGACGGCAAGGAGGGAGTTGAAACTCATTAGTAGATTGTCTATTTGCCTCAAACAAGAAATAAGGTCCCAGCAGTGGGCTCAGCTAATATACGGGGTGTCCCTAAAGTCTGGACACATAGGCAAAAATGCGTATTTTGAAATATTTGAAATATCAACAGACCTTAGTCCCCTTGACTTCTTTTTCTTGGGTGTGCTAAAGGAGAAGGTGTACTCAATGAAAATCACAGATGCAGTACACTTGATTGAATGCATAAAGAGTGAATGTGTTAAATTGACGGCAATGTGGAGTTATTGCATAGAGTTCACGTGAATCTTGCAAAGTGCATCAACCTTTGCACCACAAATGATGGAAATCATATTGAAGATGTTACTTGTTAATATTCCAATTAAATAAAATGTTCTTGAAAATTTCATTCATTTCATTTCTCGAAAATAGGCGGTTTTGCCTACATGTCCAGACTTTAGGAACACCTTGTATTTATTTGTGTATATTTCTTTTGCTTTATTTTTTTGTTCCATATTAAACCAAAAGCTTTTGGAAGGCAAAGACTTTGTTGTTTTTTAGGAGTCTAGTTGGTCCAATACACAGACCATGGGTGTTAGAGTCAGGAAAATCTGACTCTATGCTTACATTATTTAACTAACTGTGTGACCCTAGGCAAATAACTTAACCTGTATATACCTCAGTTTCCTCATCTGTAAAATGGAAATAAATAGTATCATCTACCTGACAAGTTTGTTGTGAGGATCAACTATGAGGATAAACATTTTGTAAACCATGAAGTAGCATATAAATGCTAACTATTATTATTGCAATTATTTCATCTTTGTTTCTTTAGCTCCTAGCACAATACCCCACAGATAGTAAGCACTTAATAAGCATTTACTGAATTGACTTCAGGAAGGGGTTATGTTAGCTAAGCTAGAATAGAGGACTTCCAAAAAGGAACACAATACAGGTACCTAAAGGAGAGTAGAACTTCAAAAAGAGGAAAGAAAACTGAAAGAAGGGATAGCAAAGAGGTATCAGGATCAATTTCATTTCTTTCAGTTTTGTCTAGGTTGGATTACCTGTCTCAACAGGTTAATTTAGTGCCAACCATAGGACAAAAGATTCCAATTGAAACGAAGACTTGATTCATCATAAGAGGCACAAGGCTTGGAAATGGTGTCCACTCTATTACAAACTTTAGATTTCTACTTAAATTTCTATCTAAATACCAGTAAGTGGTTCTGTTAAGGACTAGAAAATGGAGGACAAAATTGAGAATTACTTTGTTAGCAGAATGATTCTTTCAAGAAAACATGCCCAAGATGCAATCTACACCTAGGAGACACCATCAAATAGAAAGCTGGTCTTCTGAGCCTCCGAGAAGGAGGGAATCAGGTAGAGAATAAAACCGGGCAGTTCCCATAGCAACTTGCATCAATTCAGAGGAGACTTAACCTGCTATTAACTAACTTCTACCCAGCAGACAAGGATTGAAGCCTGCTCCAATGTTTCATAACATTTCCTTCATTCTCTGAGTCCTTAACATGTAGTTAGTTAATGCTGAGAAAATTATTAGTATGTCAATGACTTTGAACTAAATAATCTTCATGCTCTAAATAAAAATCAGGATAGTTCTTTGACTTCAGTATCCAAAACAAAACAACTTGTGGAGAAACAAAGTAATTATAGTGATAATAGCATTTATATAGCACTTTAAGGCTTGCAAAGAGTTTAACAAAAAGTCTCCTGTTTTATCCTCACAACAATCTTGAGAGTTAGGGGCAACTATTATCTCCACTTTACAGATGCAGAAACTGAGGCAGAAGTTAGATGATTTGCCAAGAGTCACCCAGCTAGTTGTGTTTGTCCTTCATTTTGGAAGAGGACCATAACATCAGGGAAATGATGACATGACTTGCAGTTGACTTTGATTTGAGTGAGGGAGGGCTATGCAAGTCACCAGCCTCACTTTCTCCTCCAGAGCCATCTGGGTCCAGTGGCCTGATATTCACCAGGACGACTGGAGATGGCCCAGGATGTCTCAGCTAGTAAGTATCTAAGACAGAATTTGAACTCAGTTCTTCCTAACTCCAAAGCCTTGACCCTATCTACTGAGCTATATGGCTCCAAAAAAAAAAAAAGCAACTGAATTGCAATTCATGAAAATTCAAATATTATCTTATCTATGCAAAGTTCCCTTGAGACTTCTAGGATACATGCACATAAGACATAAAGGATTTCACTTCTTAGATACCAGTCCAAACTGGGTCAGGGTAGCTATCAAAAGCTGATGCTGTGACATCTGGGGGCTTTTCAGTTCTGAGATGAACCTATAGCTTCATGATAGCACCCATAGGTTTAGTCTTCACATCACAAAAAGTCCAGTGGAATTGTTACAACCGGCCAAGTACAAATTTGGTACAAAATGAGGTTTTCTTTTGATAAAATAAAGTACCTCTGTTTAAAAACAAAACAACAATAAATAAATAACAAAAATAAAAACAAACAAAACCTAGGATAGTTGTTGGGAAGCTTGTGGGTAGTTGGAATAAGGAAGACAAGTTCAAATCCAAGCTAGATTCTTGGTAGCTTTGTGACCCTGGGAAATTAATATCATTTCTTTAGGCCTCCATTTCCTCATCTGTAAAATGAGGAGGTTGAGCTCAATAGCCTCTAAGGTCCTTTCCGGCTCTAAATCTACCGTGCTGTGGCCTCTGATGAAATCCACGTGATAAAATTCTCACAAATATCAGTCAGCTTTAGGAGATAATGAGGATTTCAGAGTTCATAGTTGCCAGTTTTTAGAACTATAACTTAATGTTTTTCTACCTGGGTAAAAAAAAAACAGTTGAGTGGAAATTACAATGAAGAGGACAATTTCTCTGTAGATTCATGGAGAGGAGGTGGCCCAGCACTTACCCCTAGTAGAATTGGGATGGGGGGAGGTGGACTCAGTCAACCAATCAGCAAGCGTTTATTAAGCACTTTATTATATGGCAGGCACTGAGGATAAGAAGGCAAAAGTAAAACATTCCCTGCCCTCAGGGAGCTTATAGTCTGTGGTGGGGGGAGGAGTGAGGGAAGGAGAAAAACCCACATGTACTTCAGTAAGTATAGATAAAATAGATGCAAGGTAATTTTCTAGGAGAAGCCATGATAATAAGACTTAGTAATAGCTGCACGCAGGAGCCAAAGGCAGGCACAGGAATGATGGTTGCTATGGGCAAGAAGTAAAAGCTCGGAGGGAGTAAACTTTTTCTGCCACATAACATCTGCAACCTCAGTTGCTTCTGCCTCTTTGACTGGAAGGCTGGAGCACAGAGGAAAAACTTCTCCCATAACCTCTCTTCATAGAGGGCTCAAAACGCCAGGCATTTCTTCATTTGCCACCTTCTTTTTATTTTATTTTTTTTATTTTTAGTTTGCAACACAAGGTTCTATATAATTTGAATTCTAGATTTTTGTCCCTCTCTCCCCCCCTCCCTCCCCAAAATGGCATGGAATCCCATATAACTTCCATGTATAACTTGGCAATGAATTAATTTACACACTAGTCAAGTTGTGGAGAAGAATTATGACCAATGGAATGAATCATGAGAAAGAAGAAATAGAACCAAAAAAAAAAACCCACAACCCAACAACAAATACAAAAGAGAGAAAAAAAGGGGACAGAAAAAGGCGAGCATGAAGTGTGCCTCGATCTGCATTCATACTTCATAGTTCTTTCTCTGGATGTAGATAGCACTCTCCATCATGAGTCCCTTGGAGCTGTCTCTGCATATTGTGTTGCTGAGAAGAGCAAAGTCTGTCAGAGTTAGTCATCACAGAATCCATATATCTGTGGTTGTGTATAATGTTCTCCTGGCTCTGCACTGCTTACTCAGCATTATGTCATGTGGGTTCTTCCAGGTTGTTATGAAGTCCGTACCTTCCCCATTTCTTATAGCACAATAGTATTCCACTACCTTCATATACCACAGCTTGTTCAGCCATTCCTCAATTGATGGGCATCCCTTTGATTTCCAATTCTTAGCTACTACAAAAAGAGCCACTATAAATATTTTTGTACATATTGGTCCTTTTCCCACTTTTGTGATCTCTTTGGGATACAACCCTAGGAGTGGTATTGCTGGGTCAAAGGATATGAACATTT
>CM053624.1:270187500-270239110 GCA_028646595.1 Phalanger gymnotis | reverse complement strand
GTCTTTTTTGTTTTTTTTTTCTTTATTGTATCCCTGGCATTCAGCACAGTACCTGATATATAGTAGATTAATATGTATTTTTGTTTGATTTCAAATCCCCAAATGTCAGCACCCTTGGGCTAAGCCTCATTCGTCAGCTAGTTAGGACGCAGCCCATAGAATTCTCTACTAAAGCTAAGTCCACTATAACTATAAAAACAAATATGGCCATTAATATCTGGTTAACATAATTTTTTTTTAGATTCAGTCAAATATCTTTTTTTTTTAATTTATTTTTGACATGTTTGGTTTTCAGCATTGATTTTCACAGGCGTTTGAATTACAGATTTTCTCCCCATTTCCTCCCCCCCCCCCACTCCAAGATGGCGTACATTCTGGTTGCCCTGTTCCCCAGTCTGCCCTCCCCTCCGTCACCCCATTCCCCTCCCATCCCCCTTTCCCTTCCTCTCTCCCCTGTTCCCTTCCCATCCACCCTCCCTAAGAAGTCAAGCAATTCAACATGGTCCCCATGCATATCATTATGTATAACCCTTCCACAATACTCATGTTGTGAAAGTCAGTCAAATATCTTAAGCAGTTTACAAGTACTATGACATTTGACAAGAAAATCATATTCTGCTCTCTCCCTTTTATAGCTCAGATCATGGAAGACAATAATAGCATCCAATGTCTAATGTTCAGACATATGTCTAGTTTATGCAGTGTTCATTCCTCAAACGTGCTTCTTGCAGCTAATGAAAAACTGCCACAACCACATGTCTGGTTCACCTCAGCAGGCTACACCACCAAGAAGACTTCTTCCATCAGAAGGCTGTCTTTAAAATATTGTTTCTAAGTCCTGGGAGCTAATTAAGCACAGCTGGGGCTACATCAGCACAGCTCAAGTGTGACGATTAAGCCAGAAAGAAAGAATCAATCATCATTAATCACTAAATCTATTTAGTGACTTTTAAAAGTGCTAAATGGGTTCAGGCTGGTGGTAGTTTCGATTTTATACTGAACTTCCAAATAGTTCAAAGAACGAGTGTGTCTTTCACCGGTAACCTGGGTGGCAAGAGTCCCCTGTCCACATGTGCATGCAAAGAATAATAAAAGCAAGGCAAAGAAAGGGGAAAAGGAGTTTATAAAACCTACTGACATTACCTTACCCAATTACATTATACAGTTTCGACTCCATTTGTGTTAGAAAAACCATTACCTAATGCTCTAAATCCAATGCAATTTGAATGAGACCTTTGTTAACACTTCTTAAAAGCATCTGTTACATCCAACATATTATGCTTAGGAAAGTTTGCTCATTGAGCAGATTTTTTCTTTTATTGAGCTGTCTTCTTTTGCATTTTGCCTTATGGCACACCGAAAGTTTATGAGGTCCCCCGGTTCAGATTCCTTCCTGAAGTGTTTATTGGGAGGGAAAGATAGCATACTGCAATTCAGTTGAATGGAAGTATTTGCAGTTCCCAAAAGGTAGGTATCCCTTTAAAGAGGCAGTAGCATCAACTATGTAAACCAGATCTTCATATGGTGAACAATTAGC
Source organism: Phalanger gymnotis (assembly GCA_028646595.1). Taxonomy (NCBI): domain Eukaryota; kingdom Metazoa; phylum Chordata; class Mammalia; order Diprotodontia; family Phalangeridae; genus Phalanger; species Phalanger gymnotis. The sequence goes on along the minus strand of CM053624.1, from coordinate 270,237,573 downwards.
ATCGATCTTACTCCTATTTTGGTGTCCTCGGACAAATATGTAGGCTCAGGATGCTGCGCATCTATTTTATTGCACTCAGACTGAGAATCACTTAAAAAGTGTGCCCAGTTTCTTGTGTCATCAGGAGATACGAGCTTGCAAGACATTTCTCCCAGGCCCTGAGGCAGAGAATGCAGTGGAGATGTGCCAGTTTCCCAAACATGGCAGGATCTGGTGCCTCTTCAAGTGTTAAATGATTTCACAGATTAACTGCTAACACAGCAGTAACCTTCTCTGCCCACTGTCCTTCTCCCCCTTCACTTCCTAAAACAATTGACAAAATAATGAATACATTTGCAGGCCTGTCAGAACAAGAAAAAAAGTTTCTTTAAAAAAAATCTTGAGCAAGTGATATAAAATTTACCTTTTGCCTTGCCAATAACTTCTTGATATTGCCTGCACATTTTATCACAAGCCCTGCTCCTAAAATGACATCTCTTCCAGGAAGCAAACTGATATTATAGACCAATCACTGAACATGGAGAAAGGAAGATCTGAATTCAAATCCTGCCTCAGATATTTTTGAGCTGTGTGACCTTAAGAAGCTCGTATTAACTTCTCTCTACCTCAGTTTCCCCACCCAGAAAATAAGAATAAAAATGGCTTCTACTTCAAAAGGTTGCTGCAAGGATGAAATGAGGTAACATGTAAAATGCTACTTTATAAATTTAAAAATATTATGCAAATGCTAGCTAGTACCTGTATTCTCCAAAGCTCTCTACTGGGCCTTCTCCTCTATTCCCTCCTTGCTTCTTTTTTTTTTTTTTGAGCTTATCTACTTCTCCTGCTTTAATGATCACTTCTTTGAAGGTAATTCCCAAACCTAAAGTTAGGGCAGCAGAAGACCTATACTTTGGTCTTTTGTGTTACTGAGTGACAATGCGTGTCCAATGAAATGGAAGTTGACTATCCAGTGACTTCAGTGGCACTGTAAACCTGAGAGGGAATGTTCAGGACCTTGTAGTAGAGCTAGGCACTTACCAAAATATCAGAATATTGCCTCATTAGCAACCACAAAGTCAGTTCCCTGCTCAGCGGAGGTCTTATGCTTCTGCGAGTGCTTTATGTATTTTCTGTACCTGCTTATGGACCACTTGCACCTTTTGCGTTTGCTATGGGGTAAAATAAAGGCTATCTTATACCTGATATGCATTGTTACCTTTAGTGTTTGCACAAGAACATGCTTGTGAGAACCAAGACATGGCCTATATTTGGAGAATTTTCCAGAGTAAACTCTGGGTGGAAGCACAAAGCCAAAGAGAATTATGGCCTTCTAGGGTGTTTGTTGTTGCTCATTTGTTCCAGTCCCGTCTGACTCTTCATGACCCCATTTGGTGTTTTCTCGGCAAAGAAATTGGAGTGGTTTGCCATTTCCTTCTCCAACTCATTTTACATATGAGGAAACTGAGGCAAACAGGATTAAGTGACTTGTCCAGGATCACATAGCTAGTAAATATCTGAAGCCAGGTTTGAACTCAGGAAGATGAGTTTTCCTGACTGCAGGTCTAGCACTCTACGAGCCACCTATCTGCCCAGCTTCTAGAGTTAGTCCCCTGGTTTTAGAGCTGGTTTATATGAGCTCCCAGAGCTGAGCCACAAGTCATATTAAGAAATCTTTTTTGAAGCATAGGTCGAATCATGCCCCTCTACTGTATAAAACCCATTATGGCTCACCATTACTCACCAAATTAAGTTCAGACTTCTTAGTTTAGGCTCTGAGGCTCTCCACAATCTGGCACCACTCTGCTTTTACAACTTTACTTCAAATAGCACCACTCCAAGAACTCTGTTCCAACCAAAATGACATATTTTCCTCTATCTCCAGAATATATCCTCCGTTTTCCCATCCCCATGCCTTTGCATGCAATCTCTATGACCATAATGGACTCTCTCCCTTGGCATTTTTATATCTGAGTATCTTTTAAATCATAATCCAAGCCTCATCTCCTCCAAGAAGGCTTTCACGGCATAGAACTTAATTCTACAACTATCTAATGTATTTATCAGGTAATATTGCATATTTGTAAGTACCAAGAGGGCAGGAAGCATGTCTTATCATGAAAACATCCAGTACAATGTTCTACACACAATAGGAACATGATCAGGTTTTGTTGAATGAACAAAGGAATGAGTGTCTTTATTCAGGAGGACCTTCTACGCATGGAAGTACCCTTCATCTTCACTATCTCAAAGCAAATGTAGCTCTAAGTCTCCCCACCCCTGCTAGAGCCTCCCAACTGGAACTTTTTATTTATGTACAATATATATCTTATATTTATGTTGTTTTTTTAAATGTCTTATCACCAGAGATATAACTAACATGAGACAATAGGCTTTGGTCCTAGAGGATCAATATCTTGGAGACAGTGGTGGGGAGGGGAAAGTAGAAAAAGAAACAACTTTGTCCCCAGTAGCCAACAGTTGACAATCTGCAACAACAATGCTGCTTGCAGCTACTGTGGCTGTGTAAGGCAATAATACCGGCATACAGGAGGGCTGCTAGCACAGGTTCGTTGATCTGCTTTTTAAGAACAGCAACTTTAAGGGGTTTACAATTTCACTTTAATTAAACATACGTATATCATTCACTTAGTTCAGGGGAAAAAGTCTGCACCCTGACCTTCAGAGCAAATACAAATAGAAATGACAAACAGAAAATAACACAAATCAACAGGCAGGCTTCTAACTGTCTGACCATAGTAATACATACATAGTTACCAGAGAGAGTTTTCAAAAGCCTGGGGGCTCCTTAACAGCTACCCAGAGTCTCATCTGGCTAAGTTACATGAACACTCTTTCCAATGAGTGAGCTCCAAAGCAAAATGCTAAGCTCAGAGTATATACATACTTCTTCAGGGTCAGAGGGCATCACAACCATGTGACTCAAACTCACATGACTTGGGCTTTCTTGTGACTTAAGCAGGTCATCAAAGACTCTTGATTCAATCAAAGGCACTTGATTGCCTTAGTGCTGAGAACTAGAACTCCAAAAGAAAAAAACAGCAAAAAAGTCCCACTTTGCTTGCCATTACACAATCAGTATTCTTATGCCTCACCACTAGTCTAAGCACAAATATCACCCACAGGTTCCCATCACCATGGTACCTTCCCCTTGTCTCTCCTTTTCCTTCCCCACAACCGCCATAGGGGTGAATAATAATAACATTTATATAGCTCTTACTATGTGCAAGGCATTGTGCTCAGTGCTTTCCAATTATTATCTCATTTGTTTTTCACAACAACCTGGATTTATATATGAGGAAACTGAGGCAAAAATAAATTTAGTGACTTACCCAGGGTCACACAGTCTATAAGTATCTGAGACTGGATTGGAACTCAGGTCTTCCTGACTCCAGACCTGCCACTCTATCCACTGTGCCACCTACCTGTCCAATGAAGACTAGACAATCTACATGTGACCAGGGTGGGGCAGGGGCAAGGGTGGGGGCAGAGAGAAGGGAGGTAGAGGAGGGAGAGTCAGACATACAATCTTCTTGTATTATGGCATCCACTTTTCTTCCTTCTCCATCACCCCAAAACATTCTGCCCCATGTGAACAAATATTCCATTGCAGCTCTACTTATGGTAGATTGTAGGCTTTTGTACAGAAGTTTCTTCTTAATTCTATGTCTATCTCAGAGCTTATAAAAAGTAGGTATGGAATGAATGAATGAAGTATCCTATACTTTAAACTCCCTCAGGACTTTTTTGCTACTGAATGAATCTAGGAGAATCTAGACACAGTCCAAGGTTCAGTTTATCAGTTCTATTCCTTTCTTCCTTTGGTAGTAGAGGGACTGTGTCAGAGAGAGAGGGAGAAAAAAAATAGATGATCTTGCTTTCAGGACCTATCTAGTTGTCCCTTTTACAACTGAAATTATTAAAGAATAAAGATTAGATGAAACAAGGGGAGTTGGTGGGAGGCATAATAAAATAGAGGAGAACTGATTGTAGAACAAAAGGAAATGAGACAAAGCTTAAAAAAAGAAGAAGCAATGAAAGGATAAAGTGCAGAGTAAAAGATAAAAAATACTGGCCCATTGCCTCTCCAGACCTCCACAGAGAAACTGTCTTCTGCACTGACATCCCCACTCAACTATTTCTGGCACATGTAGAAAAAATTTTAGTTGAAGCCCTATATACTGGCATATGAACTCTGAAATCCTCATTATCTCCTCAACTTAGTTGACATTTTTGAGAGTTTTTCTGCAGAGATTTCATCACTAGATCATAGTAAAACAAATTCAGAGCTAGAAGGGACCTTTTTATATTTTATTTTTCTCCATTTACATGTAAAAGCAATTTTTAACATTTTTTTAAAATTTCAAGTTCCAAATTCACTCCGTCCCTCCCCCGCCCCTTCCTTCTCATTTAGAAGGGAAACAATTTGATATAGATTACATATGTGCAGTCATGCAAAATATATTTCCATTATTAGTCATCTTGTGAAGGAAAACACAGAACCCCTCCCCCCACTAAAAAAAACCCTCACTAAAAATAAGGTAAAAAGTAGTTTGCTTTGATTTGCATTTAGACAGCATCAGTTCTTTCTCTGGAGGTGGATAGCATTTTTCATCATAAGTCTTTTGCATTTATCTTGGATTTTTGTATTTCTGAAAATAGCTAAATCATTCACAGTAGATCATCATACAATATTGCTGTTACTGTACAGTGTTCTCCTGGTTCTGCTCACTTCACTTTACATCGGTTTATGCAAGTATTTCCAGGTTTTCTGAAACTATCCTTCTCCTTGTTTCTTATGGCACGACAGTATTCCATTAAATCATATGCAACAACTTGTTCAGTCATTCCCGAGTTGATGGGTATCGCCTCAATTTCTAATTCTCTGCCACCCCAAAAATAGCTACTGTAAATACTTTGTATGTATAGGACCTGTTCCTTTCTTTTTTAAAAATCTCTTTGGAATATAGATCTGGTAGTAGCATTGCTAGGTCAAAAGGCATGCACAGTTTTATGGCCCTTTGGGCATAATATCAATTTGCTCTCCTGAATGGCTGAATCAGTTCACAACTCTACCAACAGTGTATTAGTGTCCCAATTTTCCCACATCCACTCCAATATTTGTCATTCTCCTTTTGTGTTATATTAATTTGATAAGTGTGAAGTGATACCTCAGAGTTGTTTTAATTTGCATTTCTCTAATCGAAAGTGATGTAGAGCACTTCATTTGACTATAGAAAGCTTTGATTTCTTCATCTGAAAACTGCTTGTTCATATCCTTTGACCATTTATCAATTAAGGAATGGCTCATATTCTCATAAATTTGCCGTTTTCTATATATCTGAGAAGTGAGGCCCTTATCAGAGATACTTGCTATAAAACTTTTTTGCCCAGTTTTCTGCTTTCCTTCTAATCTTGGCTACATTGGTTTTGTCTGTGCAAAACTTTTTAATTTAATGTAATCAAAATTATCCATTTTACATCTGATAATGCTCTTCTTATCCATAAATTTGACAGGTAAACTATTTCATGCTCCCCTAATTTGCATGTAATATCACCCTTTATGTCAAAATCATGTACCCATTTTGACCTTATTTTGGTATACAATGTGAGATGTTGGTCTATGCCTAGTATCTGCCAAACTGCTTTCTAGTTTTCTCAGCAGTTTTTGTCAAATAATAAGTTCTTGTCTCAAAAGCTGGGATCTTTGGATTTATTAAATATCATATTACTATGGTGATTACCCACTGTGTATTGTGTACCCAATTTATTCCACTGATCCATTACTCTATTTCTTAACCAATACCAGATCATAGTCATGATTACATGATTTGTAATACAGTTTGAGGTCTGGTACAGCTAGGCTGCCTTCCTTCATATTTTTTTCATTAATTCCCTTGATATTCTTGCTCTTTTATTCTTCCAGGTGAATTTTGTTTTTATCTTTTCCAGCTCTATAAAGTATGGCACTGAATAAGTAAATTAATTTAGGCAGAATTTCATTTTTATTATATTGGCTCAGCCTACCCATGAACAATTATTTTTCTAATTGTTCAGATCTGATTTTACCTGTGTGAAAAGTGTTTTGTAATTGTGTTCATGTAATCCCTGGGTTTGCAGGCAGACTCCCAAGTATTTCATATTGTCTGAAGTTGTTTTAAATGGAATTTCTCTTTCTATCTCTTGCTATTGGATTCTGTTGGTGACATATGCAATGCTGATGATTTATATCAGTTTATTTTATATCCTATAACTTTGTTAATGTTGCTAATTATTTCAACTAGATTTTTAGTTGATTCTCTAGAATTCTCCAAGTATACTATCATATCCTCTGCAAAGAATGACAGTTTTGTTTCCTCCTTACCTATTCTCCAATTTCTCTTTCTTCTCTTATTGATATAGCTAACATTTCAAGCAAAATATTAATAATAGCAGTAACAATGGTAATCCTTGCTTCACCCCTGATCTTACTGGGAAGGTTTCTAGCTTATTTTCATTACAGATAATGCTGCTGATGGTTTTAGACAAATACCACTTAACATTTTAAGAAAAGCTCCATTTACTACTATATTTTCTAATATTTTTAATAAGAATGAGTGTTGTGTTTTGTCAAAAGCTTTTTCTGTATGTATTGAGATAATCATATGATTTTTGTTGGTTTTCTTATTGACATGGTCAATTGTGCTAATAGCTTTCCTAATATCACACCAGTCCTGCATTCCTTGTATAAATCCCACCTTGTCAAAGTGTATGATCTTTGTGACATATTTCTGTGATCTTCTTGTCAGTATTTTATTTAAAATTTTTCATCAGTATTCATTAGAGAAATTGGTCTATAGTTTCCTCTCTCTTTTTTTCTCCTCCTGGTTTAGGCATCAGTAACATATTTGTAAAAGAAATTTGGTAGGACTCCATCTTAATTTTCTGAATAGCTCATATAGTATTGGAATTAATTGTTATTTAAATATTTGGTAGAATTCATTTGTGAACTCATCTGGTCCAAGGGACTTTTTCTTAGAGAGCTCATTGGGGACTTGTTAAATTTCCTTTTTCTAAGATAGTATTATTTAAGTATTCTATTTCCTCTTCTATTAATCTGGGCAATTTATATTTTCTTGTGAATATTCATCTATCTCACTTTGATTGTCAGATTCATTGGCATATAATTGGGTAAAATAATTCCTAATAATTGCTTGACATTCCTCTTTATTGGTGGTAAAGTCATCTTTTTATTTCTGATACTGGTCATTTGGAGTTTCTTTTTTTTATGGAATTAATCAATGGTTTATCCATTTTGTTCTTTTTTAAAAATAAAACCATCTCCTAGTTTTATTTATTAGTTTAATGGTTTTCTTATTTTCAGTTTTATTACTCTTTCCTTTGATTTTCAGGATTTCCAATCTGGTGTTTAATTGGGGGTTTTTAACTTGTTCATTTTCTAGTTGTTGTTTTTTTTTAGTTTTATGCCCAATTCATTGATCTGCTCTTTCTCTATTTTATTGACATAAGCATTTAGAGATATAAATTTTCCCCTAAGTACTGTTTTGGCTATATCCCACAAATTTTAGTATTTGTCTCAATGTTCTCATTCTCTTTAATGAAATTGATTGTTACTATGATTAGTCCTTTGACCTACTCTTTCTTTAGGATTCTTTTATGTAGTTTCCAACTAATGTTAATCTATGTTTCCACAGCCCTTTGTTGAATAAAATTTTTATTGTTTTATTATCTGAAGAACATATTTATAATATTTCTGTTTTTCTGCATTTGGTTGTGGGGTTTTTATGCCTTAATACCTGGTCAATTTTCATATAGGTTCCATTTGCTGCCAAGAAAAAGGTATATTCTCTTCTGTCCTCTTTCAGTTTTCTACAGAGGTCTATCATAGGTAACTTTTCTGAAATTCTATTCACTTCTTTAACTTCTTTCTTGTTTATTTTGTGGTTAGATTTATCTAATTCTGAGAGGGGAAAGTTGAGGTGCCCCACTGATATAGTGTTACTGTCTATATCCTCCTGTAACTCAAATTTAATTTTTTCTTTAAAATTTTGGATGCTATACCATTTGATACATATATGTTTAGTATTGATATCACTTCATTTTTTGTGGTATCTTTTAGAAAGATATAATTTTATTACTTATCTCTTTTAACTAGGTCTGTTTTTGCTTTTGCTTTGTTTGTGATCATGCTTGTTACCCTTGCTTTTTTTTTACTTCTGCTGAAGCATAATAGATTCTCCTCTAGCCCTTTACCTTCACTCTGTGTGTGTCTCTCTGCTTCAAGTGTGTGTCTTATAAACAACATATTGTAGGTTTCTAGTTTTTAATTCACTCTGCTATCTGCTTCCATTTTATGGGTGAGTTTATACCATTCGCATTCACAGTTATATTTACTAACTGTGCATTTGTGCAGCTAGGTGGAACAGTGGATAGAGTGTGGAGCCTAGAGTCTGGAAGACTCATCTTTCCAAGTTCAAATTGGGCCTCAGACACTTACTAGCTGTTTGACCATAGGTTAGTCACTTAATCTTGTTTGCCTCAGTTCATCTGTAAAATGAGCTAGCTGGAGAAGGCAATGGCAAACCATTCCAGTATCTTGCCAAGAAAATGCCAAATAGGGTCAAAAAGAGCCAAAGCTAACTAAAATGACTAAATAACTACTGTTTAACCTTATTTAACCTCTTATGGCTTCTCTTTCTTATTTACTCTTTATGGTTCTCTTGGGTCTTATATTTGAGGATTGAAATTTATGTTCAATTCTGGTATTTTCTTCAGGAATGCTTTAAAATCCTCTATTTCATGAAATATTCATTTCCCCCCTGAAGGATTATACTTAATTTTGCTGGCTAGATGATTCTTGGTTGTAATCCTAGCTTTTACCTTCCAGAATATCATATTCCAAGCCCTCTGATCCTTTAATGTAGAAGTTGCTAAATCCTGTGCCATCCTGATTGTGGCTCTACAGTATTTAAATTATTCTTTTCTGGCTTGATCTGGGTGCTCTGGAATTTGGCTATAATATTTCTGGGAGTTTTTGTTTTAAATTTCTTTCAGGAGGTAAATGGTATTTTATTTTGATTTCTATTTTACCTTCTGGTTCTAGTGCTTTATAATAATTTCTTGAAATACAATTTCTAGTCTTTTTTTATAGTGGCTTTTGAGTAGTCCGATAATTTTTAAGTTATCTCTCTTAAATCTATTTTCCAGGTCAGTTTTCTTTCCAGTAAGATATTTCATATTTTCTTCCTTTTTTCCCATTCTTTTGATTTTGACTTATTGCTTCTTGATGTCTTATGGAGTCATTAGCTTCCATTTGCCCAATTCTAATTTTTAAAGAAATATTTTCTCCAGTGAGCTTTTGTGCCTCCTTTTCCAATTCTATTTTCCAAGTTTTTTTCTTCAGTGAATTTTTGAACATCTTTCTCCGTTTTTTGTGATTCCTTTACCAAGCTACTGACACTTTTTTCATGATTATTTTGTATCACTCTAATTTCTTTTCCTAATTATTTTTCTACCTTTCTTATTTGATTATTAAAATACTTTTTGAGCTCTTCCAGGAATTCTTTTTTTCAGCCTGACACCAATTCACATTTTTCTTTGAGGCTTTGCATGTAGCCACTTTTACATTGTCATCCTTTTCTGAGTTTGTGTTTTGATCTTCCTTGTCACCACAATAACTTTCTATGATCAAATTATTTTTGCTTGTTTTGGTTTTAGCTAATTTTTTCAGCCTATTTTTGACTTTTAACTTTATGTTCAAGTTGGGTTCTGTTCTTGGGGTTGGGGGGCACTGTTCCAAAGTTCAAGGGCTTTGTGCAGCTGCTTTCAGAGCTAATTCTGGAGACCTGTAAGTTTTCAGTTCTTCTAAAGTGGTATGATCTAAGGAGAGATATGGTCACTGTTTTCCTGGCCTGTGATCCAATCTGTGAGCAACTACAAGCATTCTTTTCTGTCTGGAACTGTGACCAGGGTCCCCACTCCCCTGTAGTTGCATGCTCTAGTGTGCTAGTGTTCCTCATCACCCTGGGACTGTGACCAAAGCATGAAATCAAGATCTTTGTATGGGCAAAGCAACAGAGTCCTGCACTCAGTGTTAGCAAAGTATTTCCTATAATTGTCTACTGACCAGTTGTTTGGCCCACTTACAGTCCATGGCCTGAGAGCTCTGGAAGTCACTGCTGCTTAGTCAGTTTCCCCCAAGGGCTTCTACTGGCTTGCTAGGGTGGTGTCTGCACTGGAACACACTCCACTCTCATCCCAGTGAAACAGGCCTTTCCTGTTGACTTTTTAAGTTGTCTTGGGCTAGAAAATTGTTTCATCCTGTCCTTCTGTTGGTTCTGCCACTCTAGAATTCATTTTGAGGAATTACTTTAAAGTTGTTTCGAGGAGAATTTGGCAGAGCTCAGGCAAGTCCCTGTCTTTATTCAGCCATTTTGTCTCCACCCTCACTAGAAAGTTCTTTAGAAGGCATTAAGTCTAATCCCCTCATTTTTCAGCTGAGGAAACTGAGTTCCAGAGAGGTTAAATGACTATTGCATTGTAGGAAAGATATTAAGAAGCCAGAAAATCCAAAGAGGACAATCAGGAGAATAAAGGACAAGTTAATATTATATGATGGTCAACTGAAAGAAACAAGGACATTTTATCTGGCAAAGAGAATTGAAATGAGATATGGTCTCTCCTCTGTGGGGTTGCTGAGGGGAATCATTGAAATAATTTAACAGAACACAGACTGACTATCAGGAATTTTATAGAAGCTAAAAGGAATTTTCTTACCCCAAGTCACACACTTGGCTAAGTCCAGGGACTTCAAGCCAGAACCAAGAAAAAAGTAGTCAAAAGGAAGATGACTACTTGTTGAACGAATGAATGGTAGGAGTCAGTGAGCTGCAATGTCACTATAAACCCTAGCCTTCTGTTGCTTTCTGTTGGACGTTCCATTGTGCTTTCTGTGTATCATATCTCCACTCTCTGCTAAATATTTCTACTGGCCTTGTATTACATTAGCTGCTTTCTGCTAGTTTCTTCTGGTTTTCTGCTACTGAGATTCTTGAGAGCTTTCTGTTCTTCTTTGTTTCTCTCTGCCAGAGTGCAGAAACTAAAAGTATCTCCCTGACAAATGCAGACCAAATTCTTGTAGTACTCTTTATTCTATGAAGCACTACACCCATTCAGGCTATCAGCAACCACTGGTAGGAGAACCATTCTATGATGAAACATTTTCTTTCAACTACTAGTTGACTTGGGTTTGGAAACATTTTTTTAAAGCATGTCAAATCCCTGACATTCCTGAAACCATTTGGGGGACTCAGTTCAACAAAACTGCAAAGGTTTTGCATAGAGGCAGAAAGAGAAGTTGCCCTTCAGCTTTCCATAATGCTCCTGGTGATCATGCAAATATAGAAGCAAGGACAAAAAGGGTCAGGTACAGGCAGCAGGACTATCAGCCTCTTCCCTTTTGTTCTTTACTCCTGCCTTTACTAGGCATATCTGCCAGCAATAAAAAAATAATTGTCTTCAAGTATTTGAAGAGCTGTCCCTTGGAAGAATGATTACATTTATTCTGCTTAACCCCAAGGGTGGAACTAAGAGCAATACAGGGAAATTGCAAAGAAGCAAACTTAAGTTTGATGTAAGGAAAAACAATGAAAGTTATCCCAAAGCGGGATGGTCTTCCTTAGGAGGTTGCAGCTTTCCTCTCAACATGGGCCTGCTAGCAAAGTAGATGAGAACTTGTTGGATCCATTATCAAGAAAATTCTCATTCAGGAATGGGCTGGACTCAATAGACTTCATGATCCCTTCAAAGTCTGAGATTCTATGATATATTTAATCACATAGACCTCCTGGGATTCCTTAAATTTCACTTCAGTAGCTCTCTATTCTATTTATCATAGGACCTGGTTGAATCAAGGCCAGGATAAATTTACAACCTGCTAAATCCTTCCCTGTATACTATCCATAGGTCATCAGGCAGATACACTAAATCAGCTGACCAAAAAACAACTTTTTTACCACCTACCACATGCCAGGTACCAAGCTAAGCACTGGGGATGTAAAGACAAAAAGTGAAGTCATCCTTGCCCTTGAGAAATTTACATTCCATCCAAGAAGACCACATGTACACATATAAGTACATGCAAAATAATTATAAGGTACTTTTGGGAGCAAGAGACTCGCCCCCTAAAAGTGGGGGTTAGGGTAGGATGAGAACAGTAAAGACCTTGTGCGTAGGATAACATTTGAGCTAACTTAGATTATAGGGAAAACAGAGATTTGAAGAAGTGGGGTGAGGAGGGAATGCATTCCAGCCATGAAAAATATCCTGTGCCCAGGCAAAGACAGGGGAGACAATACATCACATGTGAGGAACAGATTAGTTTGTCTGGCCTGTAAAGTGCATGGAGGGAAGTAATCTATAAACTAAGCCCCAAAAGGTAGGGTAGAGCCAGGATGTGAAGAGCTTTAAATGCCAGAGGTTCGTATTTGATCCTAGGGGTAATAGGGAGCCACCGTAAATTAGAATCTCATCCCTTTAGCTGAAGAATTTAATCCCTGTGTAAATATTCCTGAAAGAAGGAACATTTTAAGCATTTTTCTTTTTTGGCTATAACATGAATGAATAATCTCAGACTGGGTTTTAATAGGGGAAAAAAGGGAGCGGCAAGAAGAGTCCTAAGAGACTGGTAAGAAAGAAAGAAAGCATTGAAAGTGGATAGAAACAGGGGTAATGGGTGTCTTTGAGACAGTAAGTTAGGGCTGGTTGAAAAAGGATGAGAGAAGTGTTTTGATGAGAGAAGTGTTTTGATGCCCTTTGACTATAGTCCACTGGGTGTAATCCTCGAGCAGACAACCATGTGCCTGTTTAAATTAGACATCCAACTAGAACCTGTCTGTCTGGCACTTTACTCTGAAGCTCAGAAATGTTGTTTTGAGCTTTGGGAGTAAGGTTCCTCCTTGTTCCTGGCAGTAGAGATGACCTGTGTGATGAGAACTGATTCTGCCAAAATAGACAACTTCCAATTGTCAGGGTTTGCCAGTCAGTCCCTTTCCCAGGGTGAACAAGACTGGCATGGGAAAAGCAGGCATTGATATGAAGAAAGACAGGCAAAACACTAGGAAAAGCCAAAGGAGGAAGCTTGGATAATAAGAGGAATAGAGTATAAGAGAGGAAGAAAAATCTGGAAAGAGACTAGTATTTCTGGATTAGGACAGAAGACAGAGAGAGACAGACAGACACAGAGACAGACACGGAGACAAAGACAGACAGAAAGAGGGGGAGAGAGAGGGGGAGAGAGAGGGAGAGAGAGATTGAGAGCAAAATCATGGCCCATTTTCTCTTTATGTGCCCGTTGGGGGTTAAAAGACACTTGTGCATGAAAAGGGAGATGTAACCTCAAAAACTACCTGAAAGGTAAGATCAGAAAAATTACTCCACGTTAATTCCAAAATGTAAAGAGAAGGTCTGTTGCAACGTTGGATCTCATGGTTGGCAGCTAGCATGGAGCAAGGGTTGGGGTGGGGGGAAGTATTGAGTAGTCTATGTGTCATTAAAAAGAATCAAGCTTCTCTGACACATGTGCTGTAAGATGCCAACTCCTTCCTAAATGTTCAAGGAGAGAAATAAGGAATGTAATTCTAGATTACAAAAATTCATATAGTAGAGAACAAAACCAACATGTGCAGATAAAGCCTGTTACCTATTAAAAGCAGAAGAGAGGAAGCTTGACATGTACAGGGAAAAAGGAAATATATAAATATTCCTTTCATTTAAAGGGAAGGGGAAAGTTTCCCCTATGTAAAATATAGAAGGAAGCGTCTTATTACTAAAGGAGGGAAGTTTTCAGAGCATACACCTTCTTGTGCTGCATGGAAGGAGGATTGTGAATGAACACTTAACTCCAAAGTCAGCTGGATTCAAATCCTGCTTCTGATGCTTACTGACTGGGTAATCTTGGACACCTTGGGCCTCAGCTTCCTCATCTATAAAATAAGAGAACTGGACAAGATCAGTTCTGAGTCCCTTCCAGCTCAATATCAATGATTCTGAGTCAGGAGGTATGGGTTCTAGTCCCAGCTCAACCATAAACTAGCTAATTGACTAGCAAATGGCAGGTTACTTATGTAATAGTGACCAAAAAATAATCCATATATACACACACACATATGTATATGTGTATTAAAACTTGTCTATATCCAACCATGAGTGTGTATACACACACACATACACACACACACACACACACACACACACACACACACACACACACCATTATATATACCTAAGGTGGAAGCTACATGATACGGTAGATAGAGAACTGGGCTTGGAATTTGGAAGACTCACCCTAATGATTTCAACTCCCACCTCAGACAATTACTAAGCTGTGTGACCCTGGGCAAATGGCTTAACCCTGTTTGCCTCAGTTTCTCGTCTGGAAAACGAGCTAGAGAAAGAAACTGCAAACTACTCCAGCATCTTTGCCAAGAAAACCCCAAATGGGGGACATGAAGAGTCAGATATAACTAAAACTATTCAATAAAGGGCAGCTAGGTGGTTCAGTAGGTAGAGCATGCAGCCTGGAGTCAGGAATACTTGAGCTCAAATCCATCCTCAGATACTTGCCAGCTATGTGACCCTGGACAAGTTGCTTAACTCTGTTTGCCTCAGTTTCTTCATCTGTAAAAAGAGCTGAAGAAAGAAATGGCAAACCAGTCCAGTATCTTCACCAAGAAAACCTCAAATAGGGTCACAAAGAATTGGACACAACTGAAACAACTAAAAAAACAACATATATATGCATACATTACACATATGCCATCATATATACGTGTGTATATATACATATATTTATGTAATCACATGGTTATACATATACATATGTTTATGTAATACATTTATATGTATGTATGTATGTATGTATAATATTAGACTTAAAATATATGTGGGAAGGGAAGGAAGATATAAGCCTGGTTACATGTTACTCTCTCTAAACTTGGATTTCCAGATGTATAAAATGAGTGGATTTCACTAAATGATCTCTCAGCTCCCTCACAACTCTAAAATTATGTCAGTTCATCTCATAAGACTGAGACTTGTGGAGATCATACTCAGTGAATGAGGAATCCCTAGAAAATTCAGTGTGGCACTTTCTTTCAACAAGCATTTATTAAGACCAGTGACAGATCCCAGAAATAAATTCTTTGTCCTGGCAGAAGCAGAAGGTTTCAGATAAATAGTGAATATAGACCTCTGTTGGACAAAGTCTGGGCACCTACTTCCTTAAAGACAAATGGGAAGGATGGTGGAGGTGGGGCAGAAGGAAAAAGGTAAAAATATAAGTAGGAAAATGGGGATAAACAGAGAAGAGCATGGAAGAAAGGTAAGTTCACCTTGGAGGGATCTAATCCCAAGGTTCTCATCTCTACAAAGTAGTAGAGAGTTTATAATACTTTTTGGTTCATTTTATTTATTTTTCCCCCACAAGATATAAATCAATCCATTCAGATAGGGGTGGTAGAAAGAACACATTTTATTGCACTATGTAATTTCCTGAGAGAAAAGGGTTTTTTTTTTCATTTTGAACTTTTTTTTTTGGTTTTGTGAGATATTAGAAGTTTATGGAAAGTTCTCCAGATGAGAACACAGAACTTATCAAAGGCCTCCCATCCTCAATTCACACAAAAGTGGAAATGCACACGCACACGCACAGCACTAGAAACACTGAAAACTAATTGAGTGCCAACCTCTTCTGGTACCCTAAGGATATAGATAGATATTTTGGTAGCCTGAGGCTGCCAGAAACTTTGCCTGCTGAATGAATTATAGAACAGGAAGCAGATGGGCTGTGTATATGAAACAACCACTCTCTGGCATGATGTGCTGTGCAATTTGGCTGCAAAAATTAAATTGAGCTATTGAATGTTTAATACACTATGCATAACAAATACAGCCAGAGCCACAGAACAGCATAAATTACAGAATTGGTATTCACACTGCCTTTCCCAGGAATCAATACACTGCCACAGCTCATAAGAGTCTGTTGTTTAATACACATAAAGAAGAGAAGAATTCTTCTATTAAAATGAGTTATCTGAGCTATTTACCAAAGGCAGTGATTTAGCAGTGGTAAAGTCTGTGTAGTGCTGTTGAATGCAGATGATAATACTTCTTGTCCTTGTCTGCCAATTTCATTGCTCCTATCAGTTGCTGCTGCTGCTGCAGGGTCCCCTGGGTACATTAGCAGTCAGCCCAGGAAGTGTGTTTAAGTAATGGACATAATGTTCACATTTGCTAGACCAGCCTTCTCCCTAATCATGAATTATTCTTCCCCAAGGCTCAATTGGAACATTACTTTAGAAGCAGAAGATTTAATCCTTTTCAGCTGATTGGAGGGAATGATTACAGTATTATTTTCTTGTACAGGCTGTCTCCAGTGAAGGTGCCTTTTTCTGTCCCCATCTTTAATAGGCAGCAATCTTTATTTCCCTGGAGGAAAATGGCAATGAATTCAAAATGGGATAAATCTCCAGGAATGCAAGGTGCTGAGGCCCTAGATCACTGCTGCTTAGTTAATTAGTTTAGCCTTCACTTGTTTCATCTCCAAGATAGAACAATGTGTAACAAGGGGAAAACGGGGGGGGGGGGGGGGGGGGGGGGGGGGGGGGGGGGAGGGGCGGGGAGCCAGGGGAGAGAAGGACCGGGTACATGCAAATAAATGATCAGAATGGCCTAAAGAAACACTGTTCCACGGGCTTCCTCCTCCTGGACTTCTGTTTTTGTTTTGGGGCTTTTTTGCTGGTTTGTTTGGGTATCTCTGATTGCCAGGGGATATAATCAATACAATAAGCAGCCCACAGTTTACTCAAATGGTTCTGACTTTTAAGGATTATTCAATGTACTAAAAGAGATTTACATCTTTATCTAATGGAAACATTTAAAACAGAGAGGGGCAAGACTGGAGCAGAGATGTCTGTAGATAAGCTTGAATATGACAGGAAAAGGCATACAGGAGGAATATTTACATACAAGGCAAGCCCCAGACTAAATCCTGTTGAAGGGAGAGGGAAGAATATTTTACTTGCACATACAACTGGGTGAACATTCTTTTAATTACCTCTGAACAGAGAAACTATAAATAACAACCTCCTCTGTTGTTGCTTTTATTATTTTATTTGAATGATTAATGTTTCCAGTTAGAAACAATGAACCTTGGATATTAATTATTTCTGGTTTGATAGGCTAAACCTCTGACCAAGTGGTCTGCCCTTCATCTTTCTATTCTCAAAGAAGGACCATACTGAACAACTTCTCAGCTCCCTTAAGTTTGGTTTTATGTACAGGTTTTGCCATGCTTTCTTCCTTATCCTTCTTTCTCTCTCTGTTCCTCTTTTTTTTTTTTTACCTCTCTGTCTTGGTCCCTGCTTCTATCATTCATCTCTTTCTCTCTCTCTCTCTCTCTCTCTCTCTCTCTCTCTCTCTCTCTCTCTCTCCATATATGTGTATATATAATTTATATGTATATATCTCCATGTATATATGTATATATCTCCACGTCAGTCTATGTTTTCCTACCTCCCTACCCCCCCATTCCCTTCCCTTCCCACCACCTCTCTCTTTTAATAAGTAATTTTTTAAAAAAGCAGATCAAACCTAAAGAGATGCATTGAATTATAAATCAATTCTTGACTGATACATGTCTTGCATCTGATTTAAAGCAGAAAGCTCCCAAATCTCACTGCCTGTGATTTATTTAGAATAAAATGGGGTCATGCTGCCTTGGCCCTGATTATAAATATATTACATCTAAGTGATGAATACAGTGTTCACGAAGAGCAGGAGATCAAGAGTGCCTGAGGCTGACGTTTTTCAATCTATCTCCAGTGCTGGGTAAGAGACTTAAAAATAAACATGCTTTTTAAATGAATGCTACAGGAAACCTGTGCAGTGGAACAGTGATGATTTTGTTTCTAAAGCAAAACATGATAGAAGAGGAGAGAAGAGGCCATGTCAAAGCTTTTCAGAGGATGTGCAAAAAAAATGTTTATTTACTGTGCCTTTTGGGGCTCCCATTTTCCCCCTTGCTTTATTCTTTCAAGACATCAAGAAAGGAAGAAAAAGAACTTATTTCGCGAAATCAAGGTAAAAGGTATAGAAATCTCACAGGTTATGAGCCTCTTCTGAAGGTATGGTTAAGTCTTGAATTAGCCAATCATCCACGTGTGACAAAACCATCCCTGACATGTTCGAATAGAAGCATAGTATGATATTAGAGTTGAAAGGCTCATCTAATTTAACTCCCTTGTTTTATAGATGTGAAATGAAGATCCAAACAATTTGGGTCACTTACTTGCCCCAAGTAAAACTGAGCTTTCTAGATTACAGTCCAGTGTACTTCCCACTATATCAGGTTGCCTCTCCCAAACAGAAGGTTCCCCTGTATTCACCCCTGGTCCATTTTGCCACCACCACTACTTCCCCTCAAGGTATTAAGGTTTTCTCCTCTCTGGATTGAGAACAGAACCAGAGCCTAGTCCATTGCCTCTCTCTCTCTCTCTCTGTGTATTCCAAAAACAATACTAAGATATAAAATCCGCTCTACCAGTACATAAGGAGATTTGAGGTTAAAAACTTTGGATCAGTAGGGCCATTTATAGGTACTCATTTTAGTCACAGAAGCCAGCTTGACATGATTTAGCAGATCTGCCTTTTATTATCATTATTATTATGACTTATATCACCCTTAAACTGGCTAACTCCCTTTGACCCAATCTTTAAGATATCAGATCCTCCCTGGCTTGTTTCTAGTTTGAAGGGGCTCTCTTGTAGCCATAAGACAGCAAATGCTGGTCCTATACATACATTTTTTTTCCTTTGTGAACATTTCCCACTCCTACCCTCCCCCCACCCCAGGCTGGGTCAAGTTCCATCAGCATCTCTCACTCTCTAGCCATTTCAATCAATCATTCAGCAAATATTTATTGAGTCCCGACTTTACTTTCCCATCAACTGGTTATTTGGCACAATGTACCTCCAGAGCCCTTAATTTTTCTAACCTTCATTTTTCCTTTTCCTGTCAGTCAACTTCTGCCTTATTAAAAAGAAATTAGCAATCCCCTCAAATTTGCTCTTCTATGTGACCTCATAAGATTTCCCCACCCCTTAAGTAGGAGGAAAAAAAACCAATTATGTACATAACATGATAATGGCGGTGTAGGAATGCTATATACTAATATAGATCATTACCTAGCTAAAACACATTTTTGTGATAAATGACCTAAGAATGGGAGAGATTAAGTGTTTTGTCCATGGTAACCCAGCAAGTTTAATCTAAGAGGTAGTATTGGAGCACGGGTCTTCCTGACTCCAAAGCCAGCCCAATACCTACTATATGTCTCTAGTAGAGAAGGGGGGATTTTATCATACCATAGTAATAAGACAGCATGAGAATTCAAAAGGAAATCCACCAATAATCCAAAAAGCTCATTTCTGCTATGAGTTAAACAATCTTCTCACTCACCATGACTGGAGCTGCTACATTTTCCAGTAAAAAACAGACATAAAATAGCAGAAAGAAAGAAGAGGGAAAAGGATCTGCATAGCAAAGCATGGAGTTCAGTATTTGTGTTTAGAAAACCTTGGTTTATGGGTTCCTGAGCTGGAAGAAATCTTGAAGCTTATTTCCAAGCCTGGATGCCTGCCTTCTGGCCATCCTCCTCCTACCGGACTCAAATTCCGTCCTCTAAGACCTCTGGCCACACACCACTTCTTGGCCATTTATAATCCATGTGGCTGTGACCATACCTCGACCCTTTTTAACTCTTAAGTATTTTCTTCTCCCCAGTAAAGTGTAACATCTCAAAGGTAAGGTCTGGCTTTCTTGCTTACTTGTCTTTGTATCTCCAACACTTAGCACAATGGTTGACACACAGAAAGTGTTTAATAAATACTTTTTTATTAATTCATCTAGTTCAAGAATTCTGAACTATTTTTTTTAAATGTCAAAGACCCCTTTGGCAACCAGGTGAAACCTATGGACCACTTCTCAGAGTAATGTTTCTAAAATGCATAAAGTGAAATATATCAGATTATAAAGGGAAGCAATTACACAAAATACACACCAAAATTTAGAAGTAAGTTCACAAACCTCAACTTAAGAACCTCTGATCTAATTAAACCCTCTGATTGCACACATGAGGAAACAGAACACCTTGCCTAATATCACAAAGCTGGTTAGCATCAGAAGCAATATTTGAACAGAGATCCTCTGAATCCAGAGCTAGTGCTCTTTCTTTCTTTCTTTCTTTTAAAAAATTTAATTTGTGAAATAAAACAATCATTTCTATAACACAGTAGAATAATAAAAAGCCTATTGCACATGAAACTGCAAATCTATTACATACAACTTACTATTCCTTTTATGTGTAATAAATTTGTCATGTGAATTGCTTTTTTTTTTTTTGCTTTTTCCTCATGCTAGGCTACCTCGTGGTCCTGCCACTTTTTAGCTGTGTGACCTTGAACAGGCTCTTCTGGTCCTCAATTTCCTCATTTGTAAAGGAGGGGAATTGGAACACATGCCCTCTATGGTCCCTTGCAATTCTGAGTCTATGACCCAATGACCAATCCTACAAAGAGGAATTCAAATAAAATGCCCTAGATAATTCACAATCTTTCTATAAAAAATGGTGAATAATTGCAAATGGGTTATAAACACTTCTCTTGAAGAAGCAGGAGACATTTAGAGGGAGGTTCGAACTCCCCCCAACCCTTCATCTCTAGAATAAATCCGCACATCCAACACTCTCTGCCGTGTTCCTGTCACCTCCCAAATCGTTATTTAGATTTTACATCATTTGATTTCATTTTCCTACATTTACAATTCTCAGAGTAATGGGTAACATTCACAGCCCAGCTACTTCACTAAGCTCATCTAAATTTAATTTGCTACAAGCAATGACACATAGCCAAAGTTTGACTGAGAAGTCAGCAGCGCTGTGCTGGTGATTTACACGAAGCTCCCTGCCTGTGACATTTACCTCCAGGGATGTCTAATGAAAAGTTTTACATATAAACAGATTACTTTGACATCCACTGGAGTTGGAGAGGAAGATTGGCTTTCTGCAATACAATCGATATTGGAATGGACCTTGCGGGCTATCTAGTTTAACCCTTTCATTTTAAAGAGAAGGAAACTGAAGCCCAAAGAGATTAAGTGATATGAATGGCATGCCCAACCCAGGTCCTCCATTTTTAAATATAACTTTCTTTCCTCTGCACTGTATCTTAGACGACATGCCCCTTTCTATTTCAATGGGCTCCAGGAAAACATGCCAAAAAAGAAGACCCTCATAGTGGTTAAAAAGCTTGAAAAATAAAGACTCTCTCCATTAAAGGAGTCACAGAGGTATTTGGGCACGAGAAGGTCAGTCTCGACCTGGTCCTTAGGTATTCCCTACCAGCTTCTTTTAGAACTCTAAAAATTAATGTTAATGATGACATCAAATTAAAATTTATAGACTGTCTAAAGGCTGTGATTCTTCCTATCCTCTAGTCTCGCAGAATAGGCAAACATGGATAGGTTATGGTCTGCATTATAGAAAGGAACCTCCAAATAGATGAGATCACAGTTCCGGTTGAGTATTTGAATAATAGAGTTGGAATGTCTGAAAATATGAGTATAAGAGCATGGCTGTTCCCCCAACTTGGCCCACCAATTAGCAATCATCAGCGCTTAAGATTATAGGCAGCTCATAAATAAAGGAAGACATGGATGAGACTACCAGCATAGGAGTCATGAGGCATTCTAGTCCAAACTTTTCTACTGCCTAGATATGTGATCTTTGGACAAATCTCCAGGCTTCAATTTTCTCATCTCCGTCATGAAGTTGGACGTGATTATCTCTAAAGTCTTTTCCAGCTCTAAGATTATGTGATGGCTGCTTTTGACTGGCTTTCATTATACGCTTCATTAGTAACAAACTACAAACTGAAATAAAATTTGTGATGAAACTGAAGGAATGGAGATCCCAGCCCAATTTCTCACTCTTGCATTATTGGTAGATCTTAGGTTCCTTCTCCATTGCCTCCACGCAAAGGAAGAGATTTCCCCCAGTAAAAGTAGTGTCCTTGAGTTGCTGCCTTTGGCTGCCTCTCACTTCTTCCCTGGGGGTAGCCCTGGACAAAAGCCAAGCTACATACACAAGCACAGTGTATTATGTTGTTTAAGGGCTTGGGCTACATGCAGTTCAGGCAGAGAAAGAGTATAGCAGATTTACATTACCCAGTTTTTTGTCTTAAGTTTAAATCATTAAACAATTCTTTCCCTGTATGCCCACCCATGATATTCCTCCTCTTTGTCTAAAAGGTCCTTCTCTCAAGCCCAAGCTCATAGGTAGTGGTTCTTCTGGCTACTTCATTAGGATGCCACACATCTTTTCACCATAACCCCAGAGCCCTATTCAGGACTTGTGGTATCCATTTGCACCAATCCGGCCCTGAGAATTCTCCAAAGATTTCCACAGCAAACTTTTAAATATTTATAATCTTCTATTTACATTTTAAAATAGATACAACCAATCCCCATACCCAAATCTATAATTACATTTCTGAGAAGGGGGTGAGGGTAGAGAAGAATTTTGCTATGAACCAATGTAATTTTAACAATAGCTTATTTATGTTAAAAAATTATAGCTATAAAACCTTATATATCCATTATCTCATTTGCCTTGTGAAGTGGAAAGCACAAATATTATTATCTCTGTTTTATAGAAAAACAACCTGAAGATTAGAGAAATTAATCAGCTTTCCCATGGTAACAAAGTTCATCAGTGGCAGCTCTAGGTCTTCTGCCTGCAAAACTACTTCCTCTTAACTATCCTGGTATGCAGATTTAACTCTCCTAGAGATCTAGGACCATATCTAATTCAACTCTTAAAATCAATAGACGTTTATGAGGCCCCCACCATCTGCAAGACATGTTTCTAGGTACAAAGACAAAACTGGGGAAAAAAGAGCCTCTTCCCTCAAGATGCTTACATTCTATTGGAGTTATGTAACATGTAAACAGAAGTAATCGCTGGATAATTTGAGGCTAGAGAGAATACTGACAGCCAGAGGAATCAGGAAAGGCTTCATTTAGGGTATTACATCCCAAGTTGAGCTTTGAAGGAAGATGAAGAGTCTAAAAAGCAGAGGGGAGGGGAGAGAGAGAGGGGGGCAGAGGGATGAGACAATCTATACAAAGGCACGGAAGCAGGAGATAAAATGCCAAGGAACAGTAAGGAGGCCAATTTGACTAGAACATGGAGTGCCTGAAGGGAAGTAATGTGAAACAAGTCTGGAAAGGTAGGCTGGAGCCAGACTGCCAAGGGCTTTCAGTGCCAGACTTAGAAATCTGATATTTCTGTTGTATATCTGAGCATGGTTATTCTATACATACTGGCAACCCAGTAAATGTGATTCAATTGCTAATTGCTCATAATATTTAGTCAGAACACACCTTACTGCTCAGAAATTACTCATAAAAGTAGAGATTTCTAAAGCTCAAGTATTTGCTGATCAGAATGGAGCTGACAATTTTCTTTGGTCCTGCTTGCCTGGGACTGTGGAACTCACATCAACCCCAATTAGATATCTCGCATCCCACTTCTACTGGTCTGACTATAGGGCGAATACATTTTCCTCCCACAAATTCTCTGTGGAAGGAGAATTCTGTTAAGGGGGCTGAATGAGTGGCCATAACTTAATCGAGATCCCATTATCCATCTCAAAACAGCCAAAAGATGCCAAATAAAATAAAATAATGACAAAAGAGAACAAGAAATCAAGAAGATATTGGTATGTAATTGGTCAAAAAGCAGGGGAAATCATCCTGTACCCCAAAATTATTTATCTTGCCTAACAAGTCTCAAGATATTTGAAAGATTCCTTGATAGATGCAACAATAGAACAAAGTCATTTCTGTTTCAAGGGATCTTGTGTGATTTAATATATGCGTGGGAAAGATTTTGGAGGAAAGCTTTTTTTGCAATTATTTCATTTTTTGCATTTTTTACGTCTATCAAACTTTTTATTTTTATTTTTTCCTTTTATATTTTAGACTTAAATACTAAAACTTAAATACACAATAAGAAAAAAAGCATTGCTATGTACACAGCAGAATGTAAGAGAGGATTGAAAATATTCAGTAACAAATTTCCATTTCAAGAAAACCTATATATAATAAATACTATGCATTATGTTGAGAACTGTCCATGTATTCTTTGCTTCCCCATAAGTTTTCTTTTGTTCTCTACTGTGCACTTTTTACTTGGTTCTTTTTTCCCTCTTCCCTTCCCTCCCCCCACCCTAAAAGGCTACAATTAAGCGTAGATACACATACGCACACATATACGTGCATATATGTGTATACACATATATATACATGTATGTATATATACACACATATATAGACATACACATAAATACATGTGTGTGTATATATGTGTGTAGTCATACACACATACCCTTACACACATAAATTATATATACATATACTTAGACATCTATAATCATACCCACATATGGACATATACATTCATATGTATCTATGTAACATGGTACTATACTCATGTGTCCTCTGTTTCTCTGAGGGTGGATAAACTCTTCCTTCGTAAGTTCAAGTCTTTCCATAATTTTCCAAGTCCATCTACTTGTCACTTCCTACACCACAGCAATATTCCTACCTTCATAAGTTCAAGTCTTTTCATAATTTTCCAAGTCCATCAACTTGTTGCTTCTTACACCACAGCAATATTCCTACCTTCTGTTGTCAAGTTACTTTAAATAGTCCAAAAAAACATTGATGAATATGGCTGACATATAGTGTAGTTTCTCTATTCTTCTCTTTTGATCAAATCTATTTTAGCCTTAACTTTGTCCAAGTTCATAGTTACCATCGCTGCTCCTTTTTCCCTAACCAATTCTTCTCCTGATCTTTATTTTATATCTGTGCTCATCTTATTTCCTATCCCTCCTGACTCCTCTACTTTACATCTACTTGCTACCTTGCCTTCCTATTGCTTAACCTATCTTCCCTCCAAAAATCCCTCTCTTATCCTCCCATTTCCATTAATCTAAACACCTTTCTATAAAGTCCTTTAACTTATTCCCTCACCTTTTCCTCTAAAGATCCCTCCCTTATATTCTCCCCCCTCCCTATCGCTTTAGAGTTTTATTTATTTCTGAATTTAGAAGACTTTTATGATTATATATGTATGTATGTATATATGTACCTATGCATGTACGTGTTGTTCCCTCTTAAACCCATTCCTAATAAAAGTAGGTTTCTAGAACTACCAGCTCTCCTCTCCCATCTAATTCCTCTGTGTCAGTTCTTCCTCTCATACCTCATTTGTATAAGATAATTACTCTTTTTAGCTGTTCCTAAACAGTTTTACTTTTTAAAATTATAACATACTCAGGTCTACTCCAATCTTTCTTATGAACCACCCAATTACTAATAACAATCTTAGACATACATTTTATATTTCCTTACATGAAAGGTAACAATCTATCCTTATTGAGTCTTTGTAATTGTAATTACTCTTTGTTATGGACCTTATTTTTCTCTTGATTCTTATATATAAAATCTTCAGGTCTTTTTTTTAAACACAATCCTGAAAGTCTGACAATTTATTAAATGTCCATTTTTTTTCATTCAAGATAATGCTTAGCTTTGCTAGGTGATATTTTCAGCCAGAATCCCAGTTCTTTTGCTCTTCAATTTATGGTGTTTCAAGACCTGCAGTCTAATGTTACCGCTGCTAGGTCTTACATGATTCTAATTGTAGCACTGCCATATTTAAATTGTTCTTTCTTGTTGCTCATAATATTTTATCCTTGAACTGGGGGTTTGGGGATTTGACAATGATACATATTCCTGTGGGTCTTCCTTATAGGATCTCTTTCAGGTGGTGATCAGTGGATTTTTTTCTATTTCTACTTTCCCCTCTTGTTCTAATGCTTCAGGACAATTTTCTTTATTTCTTATATTATTGTATCAATTCTTTTTTAATCATAGCTTTCAGGTAGTACAATTATTCTTATTTTTTTTCTTATTGATATGTTCTCCAGATTGTTTTTATTATGAGATATTTCACCTTGTCTTCTAGTTTTTCATTCTTTATATTTTGTTTTATTATTTCTTGGTCTCTTATGACTGCACTGGCTTCCCCTTGCCCAATTCTGATTTTCAAGGAGTCTTTTTCTTCCTTAAGATTCAGAATCTCCATTTCTAATTGGTTGACTTTCTTTTCACAATCTTCTTGTGTTTCTTGGATTGTTTTTTTAAGTTTTTCCTCATTCTCTCTCATTTGATTTTTAAAGTCTTTTTAAAGTTCTTCTACGAATTGTTTTTTGGCAGGTGACCATTTGAAGTTACTCTTTGAGGTAGAAGAGGGCTTCTTTGCTTCAGTATTCTCCTCTGAAGATGAACCCCAGTCTTTGTTCCCATAGTAATTTTCTATGGTTGGATCCTTTCTCCTTTGCTTGTTCATTTTTTTAAATTTGTAGCAGCTTATTTTGGGGGTGGGGGGAGATGGTGCCTCTGGTCTCAGATCATCCTTCAGTTCTCCTCTCTGGCTTGGAACTGAAATCAAGAACTCTAGCCTTCTGTAAGTTCTCACAGCCAGTGATGTCTCTGCTTCTTGGCTCACCAGCTGTGAGGGAAGCTTTAGGTTACATTTTGGTCCACTTAGACAAATTATTTGTATTGTTCAATAGTCAACAAATAATAACCATAATGAGATCTTATATTTTCAGTAACATCTAGTCAATTGTGTGACTGTAAAAATTTGTTCTGCTGAAGAACATAACATCATTTACAAAAGTCTGCCCACCATCTTCTCATATTTTAATCAAAGATGCCTTTATGATTCTCATAAAGATTTTGTAGAAATGAGTAAGTAGGCAAAATTGTTAATAGCTATAAATGATCTCTCAATTGGTTTTTTTTTGTTTTGTTTCTTGTGGAGTAATAATCGCTTCCATGATTTTTCCCTCTTCTTTCAGATATCTTGAGAATCATTCTTTCTTTTTAAATATGTTGAGAATTGTTTCCTCAGTGTCCTCAAAACTGTGTCATCTCCAGCAGAGAGATCCCATATGTAAACACGGCCTGAATCATCTGTTCTTCTCTTTGTTTTCTTGTGCCATTTATACTTTTCTAAGATTTTGCTAATTATTTTATATTCTAAACTGGTACTATCTATCCAAGTGACAAGGAGATCACTTGCTCTCTGACTGGGACTATTTCTATGCTCCTTTGTCCTCCTTGTGATTCCTTTATATCTTTTATTCTGGTTTTTAGTATATGTAAATATCTGTTCCTTTATCCTTTTTTTTTCTTTTGAGTTTCAAGAGCTTCTACAAATAAATCACTGACCTGACCAAAAATAGACAGTTGATTCACAAATGACTCCCACGTCAGCAACCAACCATTTTCTGCCCATTAAAAGGAGGACCAGAATTTAAGAATACCTTAAAGGACCAAGCAAATTTTTGCATCAGCAAATGTACCTAATCCTTCTTTAAGACATAGTTTTTAATTTTGTGCCCAATGTTGTTTGGTGCTTGCTATATCTAATGCTTCCTGACTCACTTCTTAAAGAAATTATTCATAATATGTAGAAATAAAGCTTCTGATTTATACAATTTGTTCCTCTTGAACTTCCTGATCCTGAGCCATATCTTCCAATCTGCTTCTTATTGTCCTCCCCCTTTGGTGATGTTGCTATTGTTCAGTCGTGTTTTGCTCTTCCTGACCCTATTTGGGCTTTTCTTGGCAAAGATACTGGAGTGGTTTGCTATTGCCTTCTCCATCTCATTTTACAGATGAGGAAACTGAGGCAAAGTTTGCTCTGGGTCACACAGCTAATAAGTTTCTGGGGGCCAGATTTGGACTCAGGAAGATAAGTCTTCCTGACTCCAGACCTAGCACTCTATACACTGAACCACAGAGCTGCTCAATCCTCCCCTACATCCACCTTTACAAGAGGGTCACCAAGGATCAAAGTATATCAAGTGTTTTGTGGTTTCTCCAACCACTGATCCTTTGCAGTGAATGTTGGCATGCAAGATGCAATTGTCATAATGGTGGCCTTTTGGCTTATGTTTATTTTGAGTTTTGCAAGGTGAGATAACCAAGTGTTCTGTGAAATGATGTGTTCTATTGCCTTTGGATGTACAATACAGCCAATTTCTTTATATTACTTGCCAAGAAGAACCTGTAAACCATTCTTTAAATTGGTTGCCGCTTCCTTATTAGTTTCTTGTTTCATTTTTAGCAAGAATGCCATCGTTAATATGATTCTCAACATAAGGTCAATGTCTTTTTTTTGTATTTTGAGAACTTTCAGTGTAATTGCTTTCCTTTGTAATCCTATGTATTTTATTTTGTGCATTTAAAAATATTATCCTGAGAAAGGGTCCATAGGCTTCATCAAATTGTCAAAGGGAGATGATGACATAATAAAGGTAAAAACCCTTACATCTAATAATATGTTAGCTTGGTCATTGGATTAGGATCTCACATTAAACATACATGAAATTAAGTTAATGTATATAGATGGTATAAAAACTACCTGACTCTTCTTTAATGAGACTGCACAGCCATTTTATATCTTCTTTTATTTCCAGCCTATCGACCATAAGTGTGACTGTACTTTAAAGAGACTGTGTCTTAGAACTACAGACCAGGACTGCGCTCAAAGGCTTTTCAGCATGATAGTACTTGCTCAAGCTCCTATTCAGCAAGCATACTGTTTGAAAATCCAAAATCATCCACACACCATAATGAGACTTCAGAGTAAAACCTTTGTAAAGGAAATGTCAGCTAACATTATTTTATAATGGTCACTCATGGAAGCCCAAATAAGTCCAAGTAACACAATTTAAGAAATTTTTATTTAGTACAACTCTATTTTATATACGGGGAAACTGAGTTCCAGAGAGGTTGTGACCCATCAAAGTGTCAGACCTGGAACTAAAACCTAGGTTTTCTTAGTGTTAGGCTTAGTGAAGTATCTTTGTCAATTAAGCATCTAATAAGATCATTCTATACTTTGATATGGCATGCTAAAAGACTAATACCTTCTAGTATTATTACCATTCTCTATCTTTGATGATACCCTTATCTTTTTTGAGGCCTTCTTTCTTAAACTCACACAGTATTTTCCTCTCCTTTAGATTCCTTTTCTGTTTTTTTTAATTTATTTTTCTATCTTCCCCCCTCTTCATATCTATTTCATCATCCTTCATCCTGCTTTTACTACTTGTCTACCATTATTGTTTTCATTTTCTTGCCACCCAACCTACTTTATTCATCATTACCTCTCTCCTAATAGCCTTTGTCCCAATCAACAATTAGTCTTAGGAAAATCTGCCTCATCCTTTTGTACCACCTCTTCCAACATCCACTATAGCTTCCGATAGGAGTGAACCATGTAGCCAAGGCTGCTAACCTTGAGTGGTGCCCCTAGTACCCAAATCTTTCTTTCTCTTTTGTTCAAATTCACCTGTCCTCCATCCTAGTGCCTCAAAGCCTTGTTTACTACTTGTAAAAAAAAAAGAGTCAATCTATGACCAATGATAAGATAGATTTCCCTTTTCTTGATAGGAAACTGGTGAACCAAAGGTGAATGTTACATAGGCTGTCAAACGCAGTCGCTGTGTTGCTTGATTTTGCTCAAATTTTCTTTGTTATAAGAGAAGATTCTTTTTTAATTTTAATTTTTTGTTATTCTAAATTTGACAAACATAAGTTTGACATATGCACAGAACAGAAAGGAAGGATTGTACATGAAACCCTAAGTCTTTATTACATACAGCTATCTTTACAAAAATAATATAATAAATTCAACACGTCAGTGGGCAGACAGTATGTACATGGCAGATTGTTTTGGAGATGGCTGGGAAGTGGCTTGGTGGCCTGATTCAGGGCAATATAAGGTGAAACAGCTTTATCATAATCCAGGGTCCCAGGGCAAGGGATCCAAATTCCAAGAGAAATATACAGTCCCATTAAATCTTCATAATGTATATACTTTTTAAAAAGTTATAAGATCATTGTGGGAAAAAGACTGTCATACACTTCTTTTGTATGCTATATAGCTCCTAGTACAATGCTAAATACACATTCAATAAACATTGTTGTTGACAAAAGGATAAAACTAATACAAGTCCACAAAATACCAATTGTTAGCCTAAAGAACCATCCCTTGAATATATTTGTCTTCTCTCTTAAAAGGTCAAAAGGAATCAAGTCAGAGAAAATGATCGCATAGACTCATAGAATTTTAGAAGGAAAAAAAAAGCTTAAAGAATCTAACCTATTGTTGTTCAGTCCAATATGGCCATGAAACACAATGGGGCTTGAACTATATTGGGAGAACCATAGCCTAACAGTATCTTAGAGCTGGAACAGATCTTAGAGGCCATTGCAGCCCAACACATACCTAATAAAGAATCCCTTCTATGACATATCTGACAAGCAGTCCAATCTTTTCTTGATCTTCATCAAAGAAAAATCCACTACCTCCTGCGGCAAACTACAAATTCTAGTCATGAGATAAGAGAGGGAGGGTTTGGGCAAGAAGAGAAGATTTAGCTTGTCCTCATCAGACCGGACACTGTGAATTTAGAGAACCAGCAGATTCTTGACCAAAGTATTTAAGAGACAACATGGTAGAGTGGAAGGTTGGGAACAGTTCCATCTCAGCTATGCACATACTACTTGCATGATGCTGGGCAAGTGAAACTGACTCCTTGAAGCTCAATTTTATTGTCTGCGAATATAGCATTATAATATTTGCACCTCACAAGATTGTTGTGAGGATCAAGTACTCTAACGTTTGTCAAGTGTTTTGAAAACCTTAATGGGCTAAACGTAAGTTGTTATTGAATAAAAGAATAAATACAAAAAGCATTTTGTGCAAGAGCTGTCCATACACCTCCTACTTCAAATAATAGAACTAAGAAGATGCTCACCTTTATCAGATGAGAATGCTGTTTTGACCAAGCTAAAGGATCCATGGAGTTACAGAATCAATTAATCAGTCAAAAGTATAAACTAGGGGAAAACAATATAATACATCAAGCTGAAATTTAATGAAGTACTTCAGTCTCTTGACTCACAAGTCTCTCACACTATGGTCTCACTGCTTCACTACTCAATTCCCACTAACCAGACCTAGTCTACCATTGCTCCCTGTATCTAGCAGCCATAAGGTCTTTCTTGACTCAAAAGTTCATCTGCATAATTTCCCTCTTTTTTCTATTTTTCTGCCAAAGCAAATCTAGCATAACGAAGCCCCCAAACCGTCTCTTCCTGCTCTTTTCCTGATTTATAAATTCAATTTAATTTGATTTAGTAAACCTACCATGTGTGCCTACCATGTGCAAGGGAGTGTGCTAAGCAAAGATATTATACAAAAAGAAAAATTAGACAGTTCTAACTCTTAAGGAAGCTACAATCAAATAAGAATAAAAAAGACATGTACTCAAGTAAGCATAATACAAGTTAGAAAATGATTGTGTGTACAAGAGAGGTCAGAGTGAAATGAGAAATCAAAGGAAGAAAGGATCACTTCTGGTAGTGGAGGAGAATCATAGAAGGCATATGGAAGGGGTGACATCTGACCAGGCTCTTAAAAGGAAAATAATTTCAATATTCAGAGTTTGAGATAGGAGTTGCCAAGGAGGGGTTTGCCTTAGACACAGGTGATGACACGTGCAAAGATACAAAGGTAAGAGAGAATAGGGTTCAGGTGAGATTAGGGAATAACGAATAATCCACATGGGCTAAAGTTGTTTGTTCTTCATTACAAAGGAGACCAAGGACATCACATGATGCTGTCTTGACTTGCGTGTGAATTGGATTTAAGTGAGGCAAAGTCATCAGCGTCATTTTCTCTTCCAGAGTCACCAAAGTCTAGAGGCAGGACAAAAGTCGAGATGACTGGCGTTGAGATGCAGTGGATCACCTTGGCATCTTCAATGTCTGACCAAGCTCTAAGATCTCCACAGAACCTGCTTCAGCTGCCTTTTGGCCATTGGAACAAATTGTTCTCATCTGCCCATTCCACCAGGGGAAGTCTTCATATGCTTTGGGCAGATATTCCCCTAACTTAACAGGTTTAAGACCTGCTGTTACCTTCAACCTGGTTTAGCCCATCTGTTGTGACAGTTTTACTGGGGTGTACATGCTACTACATTTACAATACATACAATAGCTTCTTGGAGCCACAGGTGAGAGTTGGGTGAAGGTGGATACCAAAGGTGGATGAGCAGCCCTGAAAAGGGCTGAGCAAGCCCTGCATCAGAGGTGCTAGTCCTCTCTGAACACCCCAATGCATGAAAGGTGGGGGAAATCAACAAATAAGGTAATTAAAGTGTTTTTAGTACTGGGTTGAGGAAGGTCTTCCTTAAATGCCAAAACATCCTTAGAATTTATATTTTATTCCCTAGGCAATAGAAAACTATAGAAGTATTTGAGCATAAGGAATAATATGATCAGACCTGGGCATTAGGAAGATTACATTGGCAAAAAAATGTGAACAATGAATTAGAGATGAAAGAGAATGCAAGCAGGAGACCCATAAAGCAGGAACAACAAAGATCAGGTGAAAAGTAATAAGAACCTACCCCCAAGTGGTAGCAGCGAGTGTGGAAAGGATGGAATGGATGCTAAATATATTGAAGAGATTGAAGTGACAGGATCTGGCAACTGATTGGAGTGGAGTGGGGCATGGGGCTTGGTGGAGGAAGGTAAATGAGAGCAAAGAATCAAAGACGAATCTAAGACTTTTGAGCGTAGGTGCCTAGGAGAATGGCTAAACCACCAACACACATGGGAAAGGCAGGAGGCAATTTTGCAGTTTGAGACATATTTAAATCCATCTGGGGGTTGAAAATAAAGGAATAGAGCTCAGGGGAGAGATCAAAGCTGGATGTTTAGATCTGGGAATCACAGTTTAAAAAGACCTTCAAAGTAATCTAGCCTAACATATACCCGAACAGGAATCCCCTCTTAATGTAACTGATTTAAAAAATCGACCATAATCCACTTAAGACTACTAATGATGACCTTACCAACTGAGAGAAGTCTCTATTCCACTTTGGTGCGGCACTAATTATTAGAACAATTTTCTTTACCATTAGACAAATCCTGTCTCCTTGAAAATTCCCGATTACTCCTAATTCTTCTATCTAGAGTCCAACAGAACGAGCCAACTCCTTTTCTACATGACAGCACATTAAACACTTGTACACAGTAATCATGGTCTCCCCTAACTCTTCTCTTCTCCAGGTAAACAGTTCCCTAGTCCCTTCGGCGAACTGTTAGATGAGGTAGTCTTTTATCCTAGAGACAAAGAAAGGTCCACAGAACTTTCTCAACAGGGGAACGATATCAGATCTCTGCTTTAGGAATATCAGTTCAGCAGCAGTGTGGAGGATTTGTTGGAGAAAGGACACACTTCAGAAGAAAACAATAATCCAGGTGAGCCATAAAAAAGGCCTGACCCAGAGTGGTGGCCAGGAAGAGGAGAGAAGGATCATCTGCAAGAGGCATCGTAGAGTTAGAATTGACTGGACTTGGGAAGTGAATCAAGATGAGGGGGGAAAATGGTGGTTTATTCTGCATTGGCAAACCTCTTCTGAACTGTCTTGTATTTATATCTTTTTAAAATCTGAATCAGATTTTGAAGCATCATGGTACAGAGGAATTGTAGGGGGTTTGGAGTCAAAAGGCCTGGGTTCAAATTCTGATTCTCCTATTTGTTTACCTATATGACCTTGGGCAGAATCACTAAATTCTATAGGCCGAAATGTCTTCATCTATAAAATGTGAGCACTGGACTAGATAATTTCTAATAACCCTTCCAGCTCTGACCCAGTGATGTATTTTCTGTAGATTATATATGTATGTATGTACATATATGTGTGTAGACACATAAATACATATATACATATGTGTGTATATACATATATATGCGTATATATATATACTTTTTTTTTCAAACCTGTGATTTCATTGAGGAATTTCAATCGAGAAAACTCCTTCACCAATGCAGATCATCTAATACCCTGCAATTTATAGTCTCAGAGTTTTCTGCAGAAGTTTACTGTCAGAAGCTTACTTGAACTCAAGTCTTTCCTGACTCTATGACCACCTCTGTGTCCACTCCACTGTACTGCCTCTCAGATAGCTTTGTCCTTTGTTTTCTCATTGCGTCGTTGGGATTTCATTCTTTAGAGCTTCTAATCCCTCCTGAAATTTCTCTCCCAGAGTATGTTTAGGCAGTGGGACCCTTCCTATGTTTCCTCTATACTTTTTAAAAATCCTCTCTCCCCAGATCTGAGGTATACAACAGCCCATACCCAGATTTCCTTTCCTTCTTAATCACAAACTCACTGTAGTTTAGACCTTTGATCATAGATCATGTTTGATTTCTATGTTCAACAAAGGGGACAGATGTAGCCAGAAATAATTTGGCAGGAAGATGGTCAAACTTAAAATAGTATCTTAATCCTGAAGAATATCTTATATCTGTATAATGTTTGACAGTTTACAAAGTCCAGTCCTATATAGATCATCTTAGACAGAGCAGGTATTATTAATTTTATTATTCATTCACATTTGACGGGGGAGCAAATCAGGTCATAAAGTTTAAGCGACTTGGTCAAAGACACAAAGGCAGTGCTCTCATCAGCTCAGAATGGGGCAAGAAGGCTGAGACTGTCAGCTGTTACTTGCAACTTATGTGCCTGTTTTAGAAAATGAAGGAATAGACTTCTCTGCTTTCTTCCAGCAAAGGTAACCACAACATTAGACATCTGAAATGTAGTCTATGTTTTCTCTATCCCTTTGCCACCAGAATGTGAAAACATATTGTATTCCCACCCAGATGGGTCAAGCAGATCAACTGATAACCAAGGTTATCAGAATCAGTACTGACATAACAAATGAAGCACATTTCCTGTTACAAAGAAAACATTTCCTTTAGGGCTACTTATTTATCTCTTACTAATAAAAGCTTATAATCGAGTTATACTAAACGCATTCTGAGAATTAATTAACAAGTAACAAGATACTAAAAAAGATATTGGCCACGGTAATTATTCACCTGGAAGCCAGACTGATGTGGCTGGCTGCCTTTGCTCCTAGCAAATTCTCATTTGTAGGTAACTGCTCATGTTACCTGACTGAATATGTCTATGTTGCTGATGAAAAAAAAAGAGTAATCCTTTACCAACAGGACCCACTAAAGTCTCCATAATTGTATTATCTGTTAATGCAATGTACAAATTAGTAAATAAGGCTGGCTTGAGAAGTAAGACAAATAAATGACCAAGACACATAAGATACATTCAGGCAACAAATGAAGAGTGACGATATGATGGATAAATAAAAATTCTGCTCTAAATAATAAGGAAGCAGCAGAAATTTAGTTTGTAATTCTGATTATTCTGTGAAACATGTATTTCTTACCCCAACAATTTGGTTATATCCATGCCCATCCATCTTGTTCAACTCTTGCCCACATCCTTCCAAATATCCTCCATCAAAAATGTTGGAAGCCTTCCTCTGAGTCTCATAGCATGGCACAGATACAAATGAAGCCCATGAGCTTTCCATCATTCATTCCTCTCTCTTGCTACATGATTCACCCACCTTTTTTTCCTCCAGTCATTCATCCATCATGACATCCTTTACACTGTTTCTTCTGTGCAATTCTTCGTTTATAATATGTTGCAGCTTGCTCACGCCCACCATACGCCCCTCCAGTGCCCTTTGGGTGACCCTCACTTTAATTTGACAAGAACTGTATGAAAAATGTAACTGAAATAAATCACAACAAGGTTCCAGTTGGTGCTATTTTCTATAGCTTTCCAATAGTATTTGACAAGTTTCTAACACTGTCATTGTTGATAAGATCGCAAAGATCTTTTGACTGGCATAAGCGCCCAGTATAACCCTGTGTAGCATGTTTGCTCAGTAAATACAAGATGATAAGTTGTTTTTTTTCTTTCAAAGAACAGATATAAGAAACAATTCTATAATCTATTTTCACCTCGGTGAAATAAACAAGCAGACTCAGTATCCAGTCAGTCTCTTGGTTCTTATCTCTGTAGAACTACCTAAAGTCTTTAAAATATTTTCTACCAAAATAACCTCAGCCTAGCTAAGCTATCAACCCACATAGTGCCATCATTTCGTTAGTTACAAAATAGTTGCCGAAAACCCTTGAAAATTGAGTCAGCACAGTCAATATCCTGTCTTTTTTGTATCTCTATATTATTGAAACTACTTCAGTTTTAACCTAATTCTCCAGGCTTCCTATATCAACGCAAGGAAAATGTACATTCTTGTGAAAATATTTCTCCTCTGTTAGGCATATCTGAAATTGGTGATTCATAATCTCTATGAATACAATTTTCTGTTTAGGCCCTATGGGGACGTCACATTGAATACCACTTCTTGTAAAATAAAGCTAAGACATATATAGATATATATATACATATACATATATATGTGTGTGTGTGTATAAACACATGTGTGCATATACACATAGGCATATATATGCACAATGTATATTATTGCAAACATATATTAATACATATATGTATGTGTGGACATGTTTATGTATGCTTCTTAGTTTTATTTTTTAATAATATGTAATATATTTTATAATGAAACCTTATATAATATACTATATCATTACATAATTTTCTAACATGTCTAATATAATATATTTGTTTTATTTATTACAAAATATAACCTAACTCAATTTTCAAGGGCTTTCTGCAATCATTTTGTAACATATCTATATACATGTGTGCATTTGTTTGTTCATGTATGCATATGTATATTATACACATATATATATACATATACACATATTTGAGCCTCTCAGTAAACCAATCATATATGTAAGTATAGCTATATGTAGGTATGCATTTGTGTATATGTACACATATGTATATTTATGTCTATGTATGTTTTATATATACACACATACATATGTGTGAGTATACATATAAATACATTGTATACACAGACTTGCATTTATGAACCCAGTATTTTCCCAGGTGGTTTTCTTAGTTGTTTTAAAATATGCTCATTTTTTAAGTGTGAGAATCAATCAACTTATTAAGTGCCTACTATGTGCCAGGCACTGGAGATAGTGTAAAGAATCGAGCAATCCCCACTGTCAAAGAATTTATGTTCTAAATGTGACTATCTTTGCAATAATTGTTGGGGAAACTTCATTTTTTAAAACACGAACAAGAATTTGGGGGAGGAGGAGGGGAGTTTAGGTTTTTTTGTTTTATGGTAATTTTTTTTTAACCTTTCAGGTACAAAAAGACACAGTGCCAGCCAAAACTTCTTTTTCCCCCATCTCACTATAAACGATTTTTCCTATTTTTCAATTTTTTTTTCAAAAAAATAAAGTAATTTCTGAGCTGACAACTCTTTGGCAACAACTTTCTTTTGGCTAGATGTAATTTGAAACAATTGAGGAAGCAGACCCTGAACATTCAGGCTTTTTTTAAAGGGTAAACTGACAGACTCTCAACTACCGTCGTGTTGTGTCTGACACCAGGAGACTTGAGAGCAAATTTGTTAAGGCCAAACCAGTATTTACAGGCATACAAATGCATGGAGGCTGTTTTCTTGTGTTCTAAGATTAAGTCAGACACTGGAGAATTCAGCTGTTTTCAGCATTTCACAAACACATACCTGACTATCCCAAAGGCAATTCTCTCAGACCATCAGAATATTCTTTAGCTGTGCTGACCTTAAAAGGTCATCAAAAGGTCAAAGATAAAAGCCAAACAAATTCTGCCCCCCACCCCGACCCCTCCCCCTCCGCAGACATCAATTCTGTACAAGGAAATGCAGAATGCTTCCAAGGGGGAGCATCTCTCTCTATTTGGCTAGACCATTCCCATTGACTGATGTGTTTCAGAAGGACCAATGGGCTCAAGCAGCATCATTTGATATTTTATTGTGTTAATGTTTTAGGAAAGCCACAAGGTTCCATAATTCAGAAAAATGATCCCGTGAGTTCAAGAATATTCCCGAGTTTCCTTTCAGCTTTCTATAATCCCCCCTAACATTTATGTTACTTTACAGTTTTCAGTAAGTGCTTTACACGGTTTATTTCATTAGATCCTCCCAACAGCCCTGGGAGGTAGGTGCTATTATCATCCCCATTTAACAAGTTAGGAAACTGAGGCTGAAAACAGTCAAGTTACTTGCCGAGGGTCACATGGCTAGTAAGCGTCTGAGGCAGGATTCAAACTCAGGTTTTCCCAATCCTTTGCTTGGGGATGTTCGATGCCTTAGCATGAACCCAACATAAATACAATACTGTATTGAGAGGTGGTGATGGTTAGGGTCTAGAGACCCAGGCTAGGCATTAATAAGAACAAGGTGAGGGTCCCGACTCTCAGCAAGTCATAACCTCTCAGTGGCCCCAGGCAGCTTTCTGGGACAAATAAAGCTACTGCAATGTTGTGAAGTGGTCTAGGTACTGGACGTGGGTCAAAAGACAAGAGTTCAAATGTTGCCCTAGATGCTTAGCTGTGTAATCCTTGGGCAAGTCACTTAACCTATCTGCCTCAGTTTCTTCATCTGTAAGGCAGATGAAAAATGAAGGGTTTAGACTTAATATCCTCAAAAAAGCATTACTGAGCGGGACGTGAGACTCTCACTGTGTTGAATGTCAAGTTTCTTCAATGTCACTTTGTAGTAAGAGTGCTGTAGTAAGAGAAAACAACTGAAGATTCACAGAGGACATCACCGAAAGGACTAGCCACAGAGATTCCTGGTAGACAAAAGGTCAATGTTAGGCAGCCGTACTTGGATCCTTCCACATCTACGCATATATATACCCATACACATAGGCATATGCATACACATATACATACACATGTACACATACACATACACATATACATGTACATATACACACCTATACATATACACATGTACACATACACATATGCATATACATATACATGTACACATACACATACATTCCTCTTCTTTCTTAACTTTTTGGTTTTGACCTCTTTTATGAAAATTGGGAACTTATCTCATAAGCCCAAGATGTTTCCATATTTAGAGGCTGTTGGTGGTACAATGATAGAGGGCTTGGCCTAGAGTCAGGAAAACTTGGGTTCAAATTCAGCCCCAAACACACACTTGCTTGTTAATGCTGGGCAAAGTCAGTAAACTTCTTTTTGCCTCACACTTTTTCATTTCATTAATTCATTATTTTTTTCATTTTATTCATTTTCATTTTCCTCAATTATAAAATGGAGGTAATAATAGCACCAACCTCTGAGTGACCCTGATCAAGTCCCTAAAAAAAAAATCTGTTTGCCTCAGTTTCCTCAATTATAAAACGGGTATAATAAGAGCGCCTAACTCACAGGGTTGTTGTGAGGATAAAATGAGATATTCGAAAAGTGCCTCGCACACAGTAGGTACTACGTAGATGTTTACACCTTTCCGTTCCTTGCCCCCCAAATGTGCGTTTTAGTTTTTCCTCTGAAATCATTTTTACTGACTTGAGACCCGACAGTTTGGGGTTGCAGTCGATATTTCTTTTTCCCCCTCCTTCAAACAGGTCAAGTACCATTGTAGTGATTTAGAAAAACATTACTTGAAATGATGGTTATCAGGCCAGAATGCTAACCCCTTCCTGAAAACAGAGATTATTTACCTCCTATCAGTCATACAAGTTAAATCTATGGTAGGGGCAACTGAGAAGAGAAAAGTGTTTTGGAAGTCTCGAGGCTCGGTATCAATGTGAATTATTATTATCAAATATTATCTCCAATATGCAGAGAGGAAAGAAGAGAGTTGTGCTGCACAATTACAACAAACCAAATGAATGATGGTAAAAATACATGATAATAGTTGGAATATATGTGGTTCTCTAAATCTTACAAAACATATATATGCACATATGTGTATATTATATGTATATATGTGCATGCATGTGTGTATGTTTTCTAATTTGAGCACCTCAATAGTCCAATAGGGTAATACAAATATTATTTATTCCCATTTATCAGTATGGAAACTGAGGCTCAGAACAGTCAAGTAGTTATGCACACATAAGCACACAACTAGTGCCAGAGCAATGATTTGGTATCAAGCTTTTTCAAGTCATCAAGTCTGTTGCTCTTTCCTATACCACACTATCTCTCTCTGAAAATGAGTAACATTTTATGTTTACTTATGCCTAATTATTCTAGACTACCCTTAATTTTATTTTGGTCCCCCCTCCTTTGAGGAATAGTTTGTGTTAATATAACTTTGAAAATTCATTGTTTAAAACTTGGAATGTTTTTCTTTATAGAAATGTCCAACAAGATGGTTGGGCTTCCCAGTTAGTCTACAAAAGTTTATTTAGTTCACAACATAGCCAAAATATAGTACTGTGGTAAAATTACTCTTGAACCTAAACACCATGAGTAAGACTATTTCTCTGAGAAAATGAGTTCAAAGTTCTAATTTGGGACATGCCCTGGGCTTCCCTGAGGCCCTTGGCCTCTGATACATGGATTCCATTTACACACACACACACACACACACACACACACACACACACACACACGCTCTGCCAGACACTGGAAGCAGGGACTTCCCCAGCTAAAAGATGCTAATGACAGTCCCTCTGCCCTTTGTAGGGGACTTCAGCAAAGTAAAGTGAGTGGAGTGTGCAGGGGCTCCATGTGGCTGGCAAGGTGATGATCTGGTGTGAGGACAGTGAAATATAGGGACAGGTATTCTGGGGCAAAAAAAAAGAAAAGGGAAGGAGGAAATAAGTGAATCAAGTGGAGGAGGCATTAAGGAGGAAAGTGGGATGGAATTTGCCCTTCCCTCCAGTCCTATTTCTCCTGCGTCCCCTTGTTGCTTTATATCTGTTTTCTGTTCTCTCTCTCCTCTTCCTCCTCCCCTGGCTGAAGTGGATCTAAGGGTGAGGGAGTGAGGAAAGAAGAAAGGTGGCAGAAGGTTTTTCTTTCCCACCTCCCTTCTATCTCCTGTGTTCTCCTCTCACCTTGCTTTTTCCCCTTTCCCCCCTCTCTATAGCTAACGCTGTCCCAGGCCCTTGGACCCTTTTGAGGCTAGAGTGAAGGAGGAGGAGAAGGGAGTTTTTGCAAACCTTTATTCATAGGATAGAATATTTATAAGTAAAGAATATATGTAAGTGAAGGCGAATGGTCAAGAGAGAACCTCCATGTGGCATCTTACTTATCCTTTCTGATCCAACATGATTATTTGCCTAATATTTTTATTATTTCATTTTCTGAAGAAATTATATGCAAAGAGAGGCTTCTTTCCCAAATATCTCTCAAATATCATCTCTCAAATATCCCAAATATCACTCAACAGTAGTGGACCCACTACTAGGTCAGATCTAGGTAGATACTGAAGGTCATTAGAAGTACTTAATAAGGGCAATATTAGTTATATTTCCTGTAAAAGATAATATCTAGTACAAGGGGAGAACTGACCAATAAAAGCCCAGTCTTAGGAGTATGCTTGGAACTGGTCTTCCTGATAGCTTCTTCAGATCAAATCCCCACCATAGAGGCGTGGTGAACCTACTGCCAGCCATGAATGAGTGATGGGCCTGGTGCTGTCTTCTAGTTAGCTGAAGAGCCCCACAAAGCTGATGAGGCAGGAAGCATCGAGCTGGCATTGAGTGGTACTTTACTGTCCTGGTCGATAGCAAGGCTGGCCAGTTCCACATTAAATGAAGAATCCCAATTTGTCTAATTCGCTAGGAAAGGCAATTTGTCTATAGACTTAGAGACTGTCTGTGAACTGTGCTATCAGGATTTATAGAGAATGCTTTCATGGAGTTCTCATTAAACTCATTAGACAGCTTTGGACATCCAACTGGAGCCATCCATTTTCCTGCAATACTACTTCTCCATAAGCCATCCAGCTCTTCTCTACTTATTAATTTGTTTTGAACCAAAAAATAATGTGTCTTTGTGCTGATTTAATCCACAAATTCTAAATTCATCCAATTCAACACAATGAGCATATATTAAGGATCTACTAGGCTTATTACCTACCTTACTATAGAGGGTTGAGAGGTTCAGGATTCAGAATGGTATATATTTTTGGACAGGGTTGATGTTGGAATTTGTTTTACATGGCTGTGTATATTTATTTCAGGGTGTCGTATCCCCACCTGGGATGGGTGGGGGGAAGTAATAGGTGGGAGAAAGAGAAAAAAATTTCTTGTTAATGGAAAAAAATTTTAAGGATCTACTTTTGTAACACACTATGCTTGGCTCGAGGGGATCAATATACATTCTATTATAGGATGGGGTGGGGGGAAGCAGGGAGGAAGCAAGATGAAACACATAAACAGATATAAAAGAGCTTGATGGGGGAAGAGTGCACCAATAATTAGGGGGATTGGGAAAGTTTCCCCTTGTGAACCAGTGCTACCTATAAAATGATTCTTTTTTAAAAATGTATACCCCACCTTTTCCAGTGCCTCTCCTCCTCTGTCTTTCTAACATGAACTCTTTCCCACGGACACAGTCATGTAATAAAACTCTGACTTAAAGGGCTTTCAAGACTCTTCATGCTCAACATAGTTTCCACAGTAAATCCTACCCCAGAATTTGATTGCTAAGCTCTCTCTAAGCCCACAGCTGACACATATAACAAGCCACGCCTGTCATCAAAGCAAGACATCCAACGGGCCAAGCACAAAGTCATGTCACCTTCAGTGAAACTGAGCCCATGGAGCAGAACTCCTCTCATATCAAGGGGTTTAGATTTAGGCTCAAGATTTCATGTTGACAGCAAACCTTGACATCGGCCAAGAGACTGACTAAAACAGGGAGAGCTCAAGTACAATCCAAGGGTTATTTGCAGCCTTCCAACATGCTTAATGTGACCTGGCTCCATGCTAGGAAGAGCGGGAGACAGACTTTTTTTTTACTTCCATACTTCTCTGCCCATCCTACAGCTCTCCCACAGCATAAGCTTACTCCCAACTTTCTCATTTACCCCTTGCCACAAACTAAGGACGGT
Source organism: Phalanger gymnotis (assembly GCA_028646595.1). Classification (NCBI taxonomy): domain Eukaryota; kingdom Metazoa; phylum Chordata; class Mammalia; order Diprotodontia; family Phalangeridae; genus Phalanger; species Phalanger gymnotis. The sequence goes on along the minus strand of CM053624.1, from coordinate 270,194,453 downwards.
GACAGCAGGTGAGGCCAAAAGAGGGAAAAGCTCAAATACAAGAAAGAGCGAAGCGATCGAGGAGCCAGCAGTTTAAGTCTACATGCTACATCAGCACAGAAAAGCAGACATCCATGGGCCATTGCATCCTGATTGACAGGTCATTGAGCCTTATGGAAAAAGCAGTGATTTTTGTGGTTGTTGAGTCGTTTCAGTCGTGTCTGACTCTCTGTGACACCGTTCAGGGTTTTCTTGGCAAAGATACATACCAAAGTGGTCTGAGTAAAAGTAAATTGGTTTTAATCATGACTTTGCTAATCATTCGTTTGACTTTGGGGATATATGTAACTTCCCTGAGGTTCGGTTTCTAGTTCTTAACCTGAAATCCATGAACTTGTTTAAAAAGAATTTTTTTGATAACTATATTTCAGTATAACTGGTTTCCTTTGTATTTTATTTTATGCCTTTAAAAACATTATTGTAAGAAGAGGTATGTAGGTTTCACCAGACTGCCCAAAGGGTCTATGGCACAAAGTTTTGAGAACCCTCATTCACATAGTCCTTGTGTGGCCTACAAGTTTAAGAAGGAAAAAAAAAGAAGCCATCCTCTTAGAAGAAAATCAATCCAGCATAACCAATTGATTTGGCTGTCAAAATGAAAATGGCCTGACAAGTATGTTGGTTGAGAGTTTATTACTTGGGTAGATATGAAATGATTCAGAGGAAGTAGAATGAACAAAGCTGATTGAAATTTGGACCTGCCTACACCAATGAGAATCTTCAATCCTGAGCCCTCTGTGGGATTTCCTGCTCTCCTTGCTCCTTCCCATAGACCCCAAAGCTCCAGGGTTTGGGGTGTTTTTTTTCTCTTTTTTTCTTTTTTACAAGCTGCTTATTTTAGAAACCATGTTTTATTTAACATTACTGATGCCAATAATTTTTGGACTTGAACATTTAAAGTGAACCCACCCTCCTTCTCTACCTCACCCCTCTGCCCCCACCAATTTTTTTTCATAAGCTTAATCCCCAGAGAAGCATATGTTACACATTTCAAGCAACTTGTAGTACGCATTTATTTGTGAAATTATCAAGTGTTGCATTATAAATGTGCTTAGGAACCACAAGGGCTTTCAGTCGGTCAGGACATTTTCCTATTTAAACATTGATTTAAAAACCTTGCCAAAATAACCAGGAAATCAGGAGAGCAAAATTATGCAGTACATAAAGAAAGCAGCTGCTCTCCCCCAGTCCTAGTGATTTAACCAGTCGTTTCTTTAAACAAAATTGAAGAATGGGGGTTGGAGGAGGGGGAGTGAGAATCAGATCTGGTGGCAATAATCTCATTTCATTACACTGAGCAAACCGAAGTGTTAGCCATCAAATGCTTCTGATGAAAAACATTTGTCCCCTGAGTGAGTGTTTTTTAAAGTGAAATGTGTAATATTGTATATGAATTTAATATCAAATTACATTTGAAGGGCCACTTTAGTAATTAGGTGGGAAAACTATTTCTAGCAGGTACTTTTGAGCTCAGAAGCACACCCCAGGCAAAATTCTGCAGTATCAAGAAAGATCAGATGTAACAAAGGTTTTAGAGATGTTGCAAATAAATAAATAAAATCCAAGATGCAGAATATACACCTCAAAGAACGGAATTCAGTGCTGTAGTCCATATGTTCATATAAACTGAAGTCCTTGGGAGAAACAAGTAGACTGTACTGAGAACACTGGAAGATCAGAAGGGGAGCTGGAATGGTCTGAGCTCTGATATTTATGCACTGTGTAATCTTGGGGCATTTAGTTTAATGTCTTGGGACCACAGGCAGCTTCCTAAGCCTATAAATTGGAGACAAGGTACCAATGTGTATCTGTGTTCCCTTAGAGGGAATGGGGCAGCTAGGTGGCCCAGTGATAGAGTGAAGGACTAGATCAGAAGTTCTTAGCCTGGGGTCCATGAAGATGTGAGTTCAAATCCATCCTTAGACACTTACTAGCTGTGTTGACCCTAGTCAAGTCACCTAACCCCTGTATGCCTCAGTTTCCAAAACCATAGAATGGGAGTAAAATAGCACTTACCTCCCAGTGTGGTTGTGAAGATCAGATGAGAAGATATCTGTAAAGTGCTTGACACAGTGTCTGTCACATAATAGATGATCAATAAATACTTGTTCCCTTCCTTCCCCTGAGAATTCCCTGTTCCAATGAATTCACAGATCCACTTCCTGTAATTAATTACATTAGTAAGTGCATAGTAAAAGTACTAGCATCACTACCGTGTAACATATACTTCGCATTTTGTTCAGTCCCTCCATTCAGCCCCTCCCAAGACAGTATCCCTTCTCTTCAATCCCTTCTCCATGGCCCAGGACAGGAGGGCTAGAAACAGCTAACCAGGAAGTTCCATGTCTTATTATAGACCTCCTGTCTCATGTGAAATGAGAATAGGGAGCCCAGAGTGACTAACTCATCACTAGATTAGAAAGTGTAAAATCTTTGGTGATTCTCATAGTCACAACTATACTCGGGCACAGGTACTCAGGATTGCTCCTCTAGGACCCTAATATCACTTCTTCACTAGTGGATCCTAAACTTGAGTCCAGACGCTACTTGTGCTGTGGACTGTTCCTGCAACCCCAAATGCCCCAGAAGCAAATGCCAACGCAGTACCACTTGACTATCATAAATCTAACCCCAGTGGCAGCAGGGAGACAAACATTCCTCAGCTATTACTATGACCCACTTGGTTTTTCCAACTTTGAAGTCCCCATGCAGTCCTGTATCTGATTTTAGCCCCTTCTATCTACCATCCAAATGAGCCCAAGAGACCAAGATCATAGGCTTATAAATTTAGAGCTGGCAGGGATTTTAGAAGCCATCCAATCTGATGCTGTCATTTCATAGATGAGAAAATTGAAGTCCAGGGGGACTGTGACTTGCCCAATGCCACATAGGTAATAGGTGGCAAAACTGGGATTCCAACTTATCTCTCTATCCAAGACATAATGGATGAAGCTATGTTAGAATGTCATTGTTATATCTGTTATTAATATTATTATATATTAAGGGATATCAGTGATAATAATACTAATAGCTAGGGATCTCATTGGGCAGCTAAGTGGCACAGTGGATAGAAGGCTGGATTGGGAGTCAGGAAGACCTGAATTTAAATCCAGCCTCAGACACTTACTAGCTGTGTGACCCTGGGTAAGTCACTTACCCCTATTTCAGTTTCCTTATCTGTAAAATGAGCTAGAGAAGGAAATGGCAAACCATGCTAGTATCTTTGTCAAGAAAATCCCAAATGGGGTCGCAAAGAGTTGGACGTGACTGAAACAAATGAACAGCAACTACAGGGAAATCATTATTTTTTGAGAAAGAATTCACTGTTTTCAGATTAATACTATTTATACGAACTTATTATGAGGTTAAATAATGATGCAAAGTCTAACACTTTACACTATAGAACAGAAGTTCTTATCCTGGGGTCTATGAATTTGGTTTTTTAATATTTTGATAATTCTATTCAATAATTGTTTTCCTTTGTAACCCTGTGTATTTTATTTTATGTATTTTTTAAAACTGTTCTAAGAAGGAGTCCATAAGCTTCACCAGACTTCCAAAGGGACCCCATGAGGCCAAAAAATAATAATAAATTCTTCGAAAGGATTCTTAATGAATCGTCTCCCCTTTGGAAATAAAATAAGAGAGAGTGGGCTATGACCCCTCTCTAGCATAATGTTGGGACTGTGTATTCTCAGAAATATGGTTTTGAAAATGCATCAAAAGTAGGTCAGAAAAGCACTGACCCATAAAAGAAAGATGTAACAAATCTAGGAATCATTTTAGAATTAAAGTAATTTACCATCGTATTAGGAGGCATAAGTCTGTTAGTCATAATATATGGTCACTTTGTGAGGCAAAAGTGAAACAGTGGAATGCATAATGACTTGCCTTAGTAATTTTGACCCTCTCCACCATTCTGCTGGTTTGCCACTTGCATATATGAATGGCTCCAAGGCGCCATAGGGGAGAAAGGGGTCATGGTCCAAGTGTGTGTTGACAAGTGTATAAATGAACAGTTGAACAAAGTCACCATCACAGGAGTGAAAGGCATTGAAGAAACCAAAAAGGGAGCAGTGTGAGAGGAGGACAGAAAACAACTGAGGAAGAAAACTACAAACACTGACATTATTATGTTCAGTGAGCTCTGAGCTTCTGTGTTCTTCAGAGGTCAATGGTTACCATTATGAGATTATGCTGCAAGGAGGCCGATTAATGAAAAGAACCACGGGTAAGTGTAATGAGAAAGGACTTGGTGGAGCCAGACCAACCCTAGGCCAAAGTATGAAGGAGATAAAGTTTGTTTTCGGCGACTCCAGCTTCTGCCTCTCTGCACCTTTGAACCCAGATTCTCTGACTCCAAACACAGTGATTTTCCTTTTGAATCTCATTAAATTTGGTCTGTGACATCTTTGAGGATCTTGAATCTCATTCAGCATATTAACTCTCCCTCTGATGACAGTGCCATCCATACCTTTATACAAGCTGTTGATTAAAAACAGCATAAGGCCAAGCTCAGATGACTGGGAATGACGGCTAATAGCAGCAGCAAACTGCTTATTTGCCTTACCTATTAAACGTTCCTACTAACACTACATGAGGACCTCATAAACAATATTATTAACCAATTTTTTTAATGGGGGAGAAAGCAGGGTCCTCTTTGCCCAGGTGTGATTGATTAGTAATTCATAGATTTATCATAGCTCTAAAGTAAACAGTACTTGCTTTAAGCAGGTGTCTACAAAAATGTTTTCTGAAGAAATCCAAGCTCCAATCCGCTAATTGCCTCCTTTTCTTCCCTTTCAATAAAACCAAAGGTGCTTACATCTTAAAACTTATTAACTTAAAAACTGACTCTTCCCTAAATCTTGTTCCCCAACCCACCTCCCTCTGTGTCACTCCCAACCCCCACCTTCTAAGTCACTTCTCCAGGACTGTAGGGAGCAGAGTAGAGAATGTGGTTATTTTACAAATTCACATCTTTTTGCTTAGGAAACACTTCCCTAAAGAAGTTTATTATTTTTCTTTTAATAATGACTATTACCAGCTTTTCTTGAATTCTGTTTAACTCAGGGTCAGCTGACAAGCTAATAAAAGATGTAAATAGTAGCTGTGAGATGCCCTAAAGAGAAGTCACCTTCTAGCCACTTGGACTTGTCCCCAGTAGTGAGACACTGGCTGCTCACACAATGTGCCTCCTGCCCCCTAGTCTCCTTAGCTGAGCTGTTTTATAATGAGCTTTCTGACAGGCAGGAATGATCAGTAATTAGCATATTCTTATCACTGGCCCAATGCAAATAGTAGCTGCTCTCATCAGCATGATGGTTTTCTAGCTTCCTGAGAATGGTCTTGCTTTTTGTTTAGACATAGTAACTAACTCCCTTACTTCTCCATGTAAGCTTTGTTATTGGACACCCCTTTGCCTCTCCAGCAATATCCACCCTACAATTCTCTGCAGTGTTCACACACCTTAGCTTTCTACTTTAAGTATCTGTCATTGCAGTTAATCCCCCCACTATGAAACTCCTGTCATCCTGCAGCTTTGACCTACCTAATACCTTGATGGATGTCAAAATCTCTACCCAAGGAAGGAGATTCTGCCAGATGTTAATCATTTAAACCTTATTGTGCATTTAAGTTATAGAATCATAGATTTAGAGATGGAAGAGACAATATTTTACAGACTTCATTTTACAAATGAGGAGCCTAAGGAAGATAGACGTTAAGTGACTTTCTCAGGGTTACACAGCTAGTAAAGTCACTTTGAACCCAGATTTTCCCAACAAGTTCAGCGCTCTATCTACCACTTTATGTTGCCTCTAGAAGCAACACCTTTTACATATATGAACTGATGCCGAGTGAGGGGAGCAGCAGGAGAACATGGTACACAATCACAGACACATTATATCTGTGATGACTAACTTTGATAGACTTGGCTCTTCTCAGCAACGCAAGGTTCTAAGACAGCTCCAAAAGACTCCTGATGGAAAAAGCCATCCACATTCAGAGAAAGAATTAGAGTCTGCAGACTGAAGCAAACTATTTGCTCTCTCTTTTTTTTGTTCTTGTTTTTGTTTTGCTTTTCTTCCTCGAGGTTCATTCCATTGGTTATAATTCTTCTTTACAACTTGACTATTGTGAAAATATGCTAAATGCGAAGGTATATGTAGAACCTATATATATATACCCGTCTTGGGTGGGGAGGGGGTAGAAGAGAAGGGGAGAAAACTTGGAATTCAAAAACTTGTGGAACTGAATGTAGTAAACTAAAAATAAACAAATTTAAATTTATAAAAAGCAACACCTTTTAAAGATCTATTTAAATTCTGACTTTTGTTCTCATTAAAGAAAACATGACCTTCCCCATTAAAAGCATTAAAAATATCAGATAAAATCTGGTAGAGTTATCTTTTTTTAGTTGGGAGTCCCCTATATCTCTGAAACCGTATCATATAGGCAGATTATATATAAAACCACCTCTGTTTTGGGGCACATTTACAGTGTTGAATATGAGATAAGAGTTAGGTTATAATATACATCCAATAACATGCATGTTAATGTGTCTCTAAAATAGGGAAACTGAGTGACCTAGATTAGCAGAACCAAACAGCCTCCCAAATGCCTCTTGAAGCAGATGAAAATGTAATTTGGGAATATTTAACAAAAATAAATAAAAATGCAATAGAACATAGATAATGTTAACATGTGGTTTTCTAAGTCAATATGTGGCCAGCAGGGATCTTTATAGATGGTTTATTTCCACCCCTGTTTCTTTTTGAGCTTGACACTAGTTATCTAGGTAGTCTTTCTAGAATTAATGAAAAGATGAACAACCAATAAATATTCATCTTTCTAAATCTCAGTTTCTTCATCTATAAAATGGACATAATATTTGTGCTACCTACCTCTCAGAA
>CM053624.1:270157056-270187000 GCA_028646595.1 Phalanger gymnotis | reverse complement strand
ACTTTGATCACAAGCTTCCAGGCCCAATAAGTCCGCCTCACAAGAGTAACCAGGAGGCCACAGAAAAACAAGATAGTATTTAGCCAAAGCATATTTACTGGCCTCAAGTCCTTGCTCGCACTCCTGGGTCTACACACAGGTCAGCTCTACTTTCGGGTCGGCTCTGCTTCCGCAGCTCCTGCTTCAGCTTCGGCTTTCTCTTCAGCTTCGGCCGTAGCTGTCTCTGCCGCCATCACCACAGCTTCCGCCACACTCTCCAAAGCTGTATTCCAGCTAGCTGACTGCTTTCTCTCTCCTTCAGCTCTTAACTCCTGTCACCAACAACCTCTCCAACTGCCTCCCCACTGCTTCTCCAACTGCCTCCAACTGCCTCTTAGCTCTGCTCTAACCTTCCACAAGCTCCTCCCACCACAGGCTTCTATTGGCTTCAGTGCTAGCCACTCCCCCCAGGGTCCTGGGAGGCTCACATCCACATAGGTTCCACACCCAACAAGGCTCTGAGCCTGGGGCTTAACACTTAGCAAGGCTCAAGGAAATACACTGAATTACTCAAAGAAAACAAAGACCATTTTGCTTGTCAACACAGCATGTCTCTGATACCATCTTCTGGCTTCAGCTGAGAGTTGATGTTCTGTCCTTTCCATACAAGGACAGGAATATGCTTAGGCTTCAGAGGTTTAAACTTCAGCATTTTCAATGAGGGAGGTGGGCCTGTCACAAACCCTGAATAAGACCAAAGAAAACTCTCAACTTTTTTCTTCCCATAAGGAAATTCCATCAGGTCCTAGAGCCTCTGCTGTACAAGGCTTTTCTTTATCTTCTTCCAGGGGCCAATTTTTCTTAGCACATAGAGCAACAAACCAGCTGATTAGAGCCTGAAGGCATTTAACATGTTTTTAAAATTCATTTTCCTGGATCTGACTCCCAATCCTTTGTTCCAGATAGTTCTATGATTTAGGACTAGAAACTTCCAAGCTCTTTCAGATCTCTTGTGCAAATGAAAGGGAGATGAAAGAACCCCAAATCCTTATGTTTTATGAGTTATCTGAGTACTTTATACATATCTATTTATGGGTTCCTATCTCATCTTTTGTATTCTGTATAGGGAAAATGATAACTCTTCTACCCATATGCAATGCTACCTTGAAGCTATATGGGAGCTAGTAGCTTACCTACAGATGGGGAAAATGAAGCAATTTTTCTGGAGTAAACTCCAAGCAGAAGCAACAAAGACAGAAAGAAAATTTGACCCGTCTGTGATGAGGCCTTAGTTTCAGACCCAGATTGTAGGGAGGGAATGTTGTATCTTGGGCTGTGGTTACAGCCACTTTAATCATCATCAGTTTTAAATTCCTATCTTTATTATTAATATCTACACAACAATAGGTCTATAGGCCTGAGATTCTCTTAGATAGGTAATTGATTTTCCCTGACTATAGATTTTCAAGTAAAGGGCAGTTGGTCACTTATTGGGGATGTTGTAAATGGAATTATCATTCAGGTGTGGGTTGGACTAGATGTTCTTTCAAGTTTCTTTCGACTTTGAGATACTGGACTCTGAAGTGATTAATCATTGAATAATCTGCCAAAAAAAAAGGATTTGCTAAACAAACAATAGTATAGTAGTGTAAGGGGGATATTTAAATCTCATGAGGATAATTTGTCTTCAAGCATCTTTTGAAGCATCATTTACACACAATTAATGTGCTAATTATAAAGTGATCTTACTCCATTCAATAAAGAGGGGGTGTGCTTCTACTTGGCAACATTTTGTTAATCATTAAATTATGTTAATCTGTCTAATTAAAATAATTTGAACAGTTCAATTCGCTCTACTATTGTAAAGGATACTGTAGCTTTAAGTTCTGTGACAGAACCTTGTGCAAAACTGAATGCATTTGTTTAGTTTACTTATAGAAACCAGATTACCAAGCCTATTTAGAGTAGAGAAACAACTTTGTATCTCTGTTGGAGAGGCTTGCTGGGTTCGATTTATGAGTTGTAGTATAACAAAGATTTTTAACCCGACTGAAGTTCTTTCGGAAAGTAGTTTCATACTGAGTTTGTGAGTCAGAATTGGTTGAAAATGGGACTATTGGCATCAATTAACAAACACTTATTAAGCATCTACCATATGCCAAAACTGTGTTCTGTGTTCTGAGGACACAGAAACCTGTGTTCTCAAGGAACTATATGAAAACATAAGAAGGGAGAACTTGTCAAGGAAGAGAAGATATAGTATTAGTGAGGTAGGACTTTGGGGGAAAAGATATCTATTCACTTTGTTCCATTTCTGGTAATTTACATGGGGGAAGAATAACACCAGTAAAAAAATACAAAGAGAATAGTTGGGGAGTAAAGACTGGGTTAGAAACCGAGGAAACTCCTTACATTCTGGCTTCTCACCTTACCATTCTACTGAATCTGTTCTCTCCAAAGTTACTAATGATCTCTTATTTGCCAAATCCAATGGCTCTTTCTCAGTCTTCATTCTCCTTGACCTATCTGCAGCCTTGACATTGTTGATCATTCTTTCCTCCTTGATACTTTCTTCTGTCTCGATTTTTGGGACCTGACCACTCCTTTCCTGCCTCCTTTGCTGGATTCTCCTTCAGGTCAAACCCTTTACCCATACCCTTTGGGGCTCTATCATGGTCCTTCTTCTCTCCTCCCTCTATATTACTTCATTTGAGGATCTTATCAGTTCTGATAGATTTAATTGCTATCTCTATGCTGATGATTCTCAGCCCCAGTCTGTCTGCTGACCTCCATTCTTATGTCTCCAACTGCTTTTCAGACATCTTGAACTGGATGTCCAGTAAACTTAACTTATCCAAACTTAAACTTAACATAACCAAAACAACTCATTATCTTTCCCCCTAAATCACTGCTTCTCCTGACCCCCTTCCCTATTAGTGTAAGGGACAACACCTTCCTCCCAGTCCCTCAGGCTCACAGCCTAGGAGTCATCCTGGATTCCTCGCTATCTCCCACCCCTAATGTCCAAACTCTTCCCAGAGCCTGTTGACATCACCTTTTTCATCTCCTAAATACACTCCCTCCTCTCCTCTGACACTGCCATGGCCCTTATTGTCCCTCGCACCTTGATTATTGCACTAGCTTGAAGGTTTATCTGCCTGCCTTAAGTCTCCTCCCACTCCAATCCATCCTCCATTCAGCCACTAACGTGGTTTTCCTAAAAGACAGGTTGGATCATGTCACCCTGTATCAGTAAGGCAAGATTCATGACCTTGAGGATGACCATGAACATGCCTCTATGGTTTAGAATTGCAAAGTACAAAAAACTCTCTAGGTAGAAGGCAGAGGAAGGATAACATTTATTTAGACTCCAGAGGATATAATCCTGAGCCCAATAATTCCAATTCAATATAGCAGTAATTATATTACAAAACCAGTAAGCCCACCTCAATGTGGCAACAAGGAAATTATAACACAGTATTATAGCAAGGAACCAAGTCATCTTGTGACCTTCCCCCCCAATAGGGCCTTCCTGTAAACAATCACTCAGGAATCCCAACTCTCTGCTTAGCACTCTCTTCTGCAGCTCTGTAGACTCTGAGTTCCTACTCCAATTCCTGTAGCTCTCACTGCTTCAATGTCCTCTTGATGTCTGCTTCTGAATCCTGCCGCTCTCAGTTCTGCTGCTCTCAGTTCTGCTCCCAGTTCTTCTCCCCTTCAATTTTGCTTCTCTCATACTCTGGGCTCTCCTTTTACGCAGTCCAAGCCAGCAGCTGATTGACTAGAACTTACTGCACACACCATTGGCTCTGATCCTAGCAACTCCCCCTAGGGCCCTAAGGGCTTCACCTCCACACAGGCTTAACTAGCAAAAGGGTATGAGCCTGGGCTTCATATTTACTTAGAGAAAGGGTGCGGGCCTGCCTCTAATCAGGCCTCCCTTTGAGGCCTATTCAATATTGATTGACCTTACACTTTCTATAGGTGTTCCTTAGGCGTAGCCATTTTTCTGACTGATGCCACATGTACGCGTAGGAATGGGGGAAATGTTCTGTTACTTTTCTTATTCTGATATTCCATTAAAAGCCTTTTTTTGAATTAATTGTATCCTCTGGCTGACTAATTACAGCAGATATACTGGAGGTGGGGGTGGTGCTTTTTCATGAGCCATTAATTTTTTAGTAGATACTGTCCCATAGAATACTGGCAAACTTTGGTTAGTGTTTTGTAGAAGGAAAGGAAAGGGAATAAGAATTTATGTATCACCTACTATGTGCCAGGCACTGAATTAAGTGCTTTTTGCAAATATTCTTATTTATCCCCAAAACAACCCTGAGAGGCAAATGCTGTTATGATCCTCATTTCACCATTGAAGAAACTGAGGTAGATAGAGATTAAGTGGCTTGCCTAAGGTCACAGAGCTAATGTATCTGAAGCTAGGTTTGAATTCAGATCTTCCCTACTCCAGGCCCAGTGCCTATCTACTACACCACTAGATAGTTGCCTCTATGTGTGGTCTCTAAAGTATGTTGGGGGTGAGGATAAAGTGTTACATTCCCAAGGCAGCCCATTTCACTTTGGGTCAGCTCTAACTGCTAGGGCAATTTTTCTAACATTAAGCCAAATTCTGTTTCATTGAAAATTTCAACCACGTCTCATTACCCTGCCCTCAGGGACTCAGCAAAATATGACTAGGCCTTCCATATGATAGTACTTCAAATACTCAAAACTATTATGTCCCACTAAAATCTTTTCTTTTCTAGTCTAAACTTCCTATTTCCTTTTAAATGATTCTCATACGGCATGAAGGCAAACCTTTCACCAACTCAGCATGCTGAAATTTATTCTAATTGTCACAATTTTGGAATTAATGGTGTTCAAACTGATAAAGTTTTAGAATTTACATGTGGTTTACTTACTCAAATTTTCTAATTGTTTATTTTCCCCTTTCCAATTTTGAGGAGAAATTAAGCTAGAATGAATGATATTCATTATGATTAAACACTAAAATTATTTTAAATTTGTGTAAAAACATTTCTATATAAAGAACTATATGAAATGTTAATAAGTTTTTAATATTTGTTAAAACTCAAAAACAAAACAAAATAAGGTTATGGAATAGGTTTTATAACTTCTAAGTATATACAGAGAATTCCATATTTTATATATAGAGAAGAATATATTTAATATAACATAATCACAGTGTTTTAAAAATTTTTACAAATGGGTCACAACAGGCCATGAATCATCCTTAACTCATTTTCCTGATCATGTTTTGATATGTGGTTTTAGAGTTGATCTTTACCTGTTCAAAAAGAGAAGCTGAGATATAAATCTCCAATAATTATCCCTCCATTATAATAAATATAAGATATTTCAGGGATAAGGGTGAGCCATTAAAGAAATACATATTCTCTGATGAGGTTTTAAAGAAAGTCACCAATAAAGTGGAGGAAACCATTTAAATAGTTGGATCCATTAGAGACTATGAATATCCTTCTGAAAGTATAGAAAAAGTGTTTCCTTTCTTTAGATTAATTCTTTCTAAAATGGAAACCCACTTGGAAATTGAAAAAGCAAAGAATCTTGTAATCCTTATCTAGCTTATGAATAAACAAGAAAAGGAAAATGCTGAGATAGGCTGAATAACCAATTTTTTAATTTCTTATATCGACTCAACTGAAATATTAGAGTCATAGATATTAATAAAATTAATCTAAACTTTGTCAACTTAGGAAATTTTTCTAGTTTCCTTCTAGAAGTATCATTTGTACTCTAAACATGTGTCATTCATATTCTGCCTCAAAATTCACCTATTTTTTCTTGTACAAAAAAGTTTAATCGTATTATTTGAAAGAGTTCTTTTATTCCCTTCATACCTAGTTTAAATCTCCTAGATCTCACAGCTACTTGGAGTTTTACATTTTATTCATTTTAGTGAAAAACTAAGCCCCAAGTCTTCAGATTCCAAATCCAATGCTCTTCCTACTGGACAATGTAGACTGGATCTAAGGGATACATTGGTGTACTCCATGGAGCTTGGACTGAAAGTAGAATATTATTAGTAATCTTCATTCTTTCATATTCTGAGGTATGTTTAGCTCTCTGGCTAAGCATAAAGTCATTGAACTAGAAGGGTGTTCAAGAGAACAGCTGGTCCATCCCCCTTCTTTGAGACGACTGAATGTCTAAACCATCTGGGATAGCATGAGGGCAAAAGTTATGTAAAAATATACAAATCACTGAGTTCAAGCTGTCTCCTGTCTCTATTCCTTTGAACAGGCTACCTCTCCCTCCCCCTCCATACACTAAATCTTCATTTCTGTGTCTGATTCCTTACTCAAGACTGAACTCAGGTATTACCTGAATCAGGAAGCCTTTTCTGGTCTCTCCAATGACCATCATCACCCCTTGTAGGAGTTTTTTCCCTCTCAATTTAATCTGTATTTATTTATTAGTATATATGTACCTCCCTCCCATCTCCTCCCCAAAGGAGAAAATAAAATCTTTGTGGGGAATGTATCTTTTCTGCCTTTGTCTCCCTAGGGTCTAGTCAGTACCCTCAATATAGCAGGGCTTAACAAAGTTTTATGCAACCAAATGACACCTTTTCCCAATATAATTCCAATACATTGTTCACATCTTCATAAAAAGGGGAAATGAACTGAATATATTCTCAGCTCAGGAGGCTTATAACCCAATAGGATTATTCTTAAACTTATCATCAAATATGGGAAAAATGAAAATTCACTCAAAGATGGGTAAATATGGTGCTCAGGATTCAACCTGGTCCACAACGGTCTAGGTATGGTACCTACTGAAGGTGGGGGAAGAGAAGAAAGGACATCCCAAATTCCTTGCTGATCCTATATTTCTGTGTCTGTCTAGTACCACTGGATTGATTCCTACCTCATTTCTAAATTCCTTCCATGGGGCAACACACAGTGCCTAAAAAAGATGAGACAATTCTGGCCTTCAACTGCTCATTTTCATGTATCAGCATCCTTTATACTGGAAATAAATGGAAGCATACATACTTCTGTGAAAATAGGGTATGCATGGCTACCTTTTAATGCTGGAGTGCTGTGTAATGGACACTGAGAGTACATTAAGTATACAAAAAGTGCAACACATCTTCTTAACGATACAGACACATGTATAATTTATGAATCATCAATTCTATGTCATGGTTCAAAATCTTAATAGGCTTCTGAGCAGATGTCTTAGAAAAGGTTTCTAATGATACAGACCAGAGGAATTATGGCCCCATTTTGGGTTGGTCTTGACACAATAATTTTGCAGCTATGAAAGTTTAAGTTCCATGTCTACTGTCCATAAAATGTCTGACAGCCACTGAATGACAGGCAGCTCTTGAAATTGCTTCCAGCTGAATACAATCATTTTCCAGTGACAGGCAGAGCAATGTCCAATAATTTCTTGTCTTGTGGGATTTTTTTTGTTTTTTTTTCCTCAAGATATTACAGATATGTATGTGTATATACATGTGCCCACACACACACACACACACACACGCACACACACGCACACTAAATGAAACCCTATCTGACATCAATGTAATCTCTGAGCTTTTGCTATTTGCATCCTGAGGTGCAAGGAGTGTGTGTGTGTGTGTATGTGCATATATGTACATATACGTGTGTGTATACACATACATATGTGCAAATATGTATATATATATATATGCAAATAACAAAAGCTCAGAGAATTACACTGAAGTCAGGTAGTGTTTCATTTAGTGTCTAATAGGAAGCCCTAAAAAAAATAACAGAAAATTAAAGAGGATTTGACACCTCAAAAGGAGATTTTCCAAAGACAAGCAGGCAGGTTTATCATGTCTGGTGGAGGAACTTACTTTCAGAAGTAATTGACTCAAAATTCACATGTACTAAAGCTCTCTGAGAGTTGTTCAGTTGTCTTCAGGAGAAATATAATTCAAATGTCCTTTGCTCAGTTTACACATCTTCAAATCAGACAAGGGGAAAATTCTTCCATTTTAACATACCATTATAACTTGGGAAACTAGCCGAAGCACACTTATCTAGTGAGTGCCACAGGGTAGGGCATAGTTCTGGTTGGCTTGTGTTATTAAATCATTATATTATCTATAATACACTGAAGAGTAATGTGATGAAAGCAATGAAATGTTTTACATATTTTGCAATGTCCCAAATCCCCATATGGTTTTCTATTTGTTCTCCACATGATTTATTTCACCATACACAGCAGAGTGAGAAAAACTGTGAAATAGGCAAAGTAATCACTATCCCCCAAGTCACCCAGAGCTCTCATGCTAGCTCCAAAGTTGACTTAGCTGGTACATACCACCAGACCGCACCATACAGCAATGCTCCAAACTTTGAGCTTACTCCCAATCAAAATCTTCTTTTCCTAGGTCATTCAATCAGAAATATCATCTTATTCTGTTTAGAAACTGATAAACGAAGCTGTTAATGGCTACTAAAGGCTAACACATTACCCTTCCCTGATAGTATCTGCATTTTTATAGCAGCTTTTAATGCCATACCCTAGAAAGGTAACTAATAATGAGAGGTTCAAGCACTGAGATAGGGCAGCTTGGGAGATAATTTTTACCAGAAAGGTACCATTTCTGAAACCTGGAAATTAAACCTAATATGGTAATAATGTGATTAAAGATCTTTCCTGCCCATTCAATAGGCCTCAGGTGGGGCCACTAAAAAGAGGTTTGTTTGTAGGCAGGCCTACACCCTTTTCCTACCAGGTGCTAAGCCCCAGGCTTATACTCTTTTGATGATTGGGTGTGAAGCCCTTGGGGCCCTAAGAAGAGTGTATATACCAAAAAGGTAGCTATAGAACTCAGAATCTGCAGAGAGCTACAGAAGTCAGAATTCAGGCCAAGGAGAAGGAGCAGGAACTCTGAGTCAACAGAGAACTGAGAGAAAGTGTAGAGTAGAGAGTGGAAACCAGGGAGCTTCAGAGAACAAGAACTGAGGAGAGAGAGAACTCAGGCAAGCAGACAGTTGGCATTCATGAGTGAGTGTTTACGGGGAGGCCCCAGCAGTGGGGAAGGTTGCAGGATGACTTGATTCCTTGCTATAATACTGTGTTACAATTTCCTTGTTGCTGCATTGAGGTGGGCTTACTGGTTTTGGAACGTAATTACTGCTATATCGAATTGGAGTTATTGGTCTTGGGATCTGATCCTCTGGTGTCTAAATAAATGTTATACTTCCTCTGCCTTCTACCTAGAGAGCTTTTCATACTTTGCGATTCCAAACCACACAGGCATGTTCATGGTCATCCTCGAGGTCACGAATCTTGCCTTACTGATATACCTACTCACAGTCTACTCGCTAAATATCCAATGTGGTCAAATAGTGATCAAGAAATCCAAAGAACAAGTACAGTAAATGAATTTTTTCCACATCAGAACTGCATAGAAGTTAGTATAAAAAGAAGCCCACAGGCAATAGAAAAGGGGAATCACTAGAAAATCCAGCATTTGTACTCACATAAAAATATCAGTAACTTCACACCACATCAGAGACCAGTCAAAGAAACTTATAGCCTGTAGAGATCTCTATTTGGAGAAAGCTCAGCGGTGGTCAGAGACCCATGGCCTGGACCTTAGAAGCCACTGTCAATAGCAATGACCAGTGCAGTATGCTTGCAATTGCTGCAGAATTCAAACAGACAACACAGGACCGTGGGGTCCCAGACCCCTAGCATTTTTGGCCTATGATGTTTCAGAGGGCTGTAAAGATGCAGAGCTCTGAACCTCATGTATCTTGGTGAGGTAGAGACAAGTAGGAACTTAGATTATTCAGGTTTGGACCAAGGAGAGCACTCCACCCCACCTAAAAGCCAAGGAGGTGGAAACTGGCCCTGACACAAAGCCCAAAATTAGGAACTAAATCTGCAAAGATAAGTAAACACAAGAAGTTACCGACGATTATAAAGAATTATAACCGATTCGAAGATACCCAGAAGTCCAACCTAGAATGAGAATATCTGTTTCTAACAACTGCAAGCAGAGATATGGATTTTCCACAAGGACTAAATGAACATCTAGAAGAAATTAAGAGATTTTTTTGAAAATTAAATAAAAGCTCTGGAGCAAATAATTGGAAGAAGAATACACAGCTTAGAAGAAAAAGTGGTAAACTTTACCATCAAAATGGAATTCATGAAAAATACACAAGACAAACTCGAAGTCAATGACTCCGTGATACCTACTAGTTGTGTGACCCTGGGAAAGTCACTTAACCCTGTTTGCCTCAGTTCTTCCTCTGTAAAATGAGCTGGGAAAGGAAATGGCAAACCACTCCAGTATCTTTGCCAAGAAAACCTCCAACCAAGTCACCATGAGTCAGACTGAACAACAACAAATCAACATTCTACTAGGATGAGAAGAAACAAGTATCTCTTTAGAATCTTAATGTCTTTAAAGAGTTTTGAGAGAGTTAAATAAGAAAAATAAATGACCTAAGGATTGATTGCCTCTGTTTTGAGAGTTTTAAGAGGGATTAAAAAAAAGAGTTTAAAAGGAATATATAAAGTATCTGTAGGAGAAAAAGGTAAAACCTTTCACGTTTTATTATTCATGTAAGGAATATGGAGGAATGGAGTCGGGAAGGGTGCATCATGTGAACTCACTCTTATTTCGCCTACTCTTCTCTTTTCTGCCCACTCTGCAAAGATATCACAAAACGGTAGATGTCACCATTAACAAAAAATTTGAGCTGAGAGTATCCCAGAACTTTGATGGGTAGAGTGAAGGTGATATGAAGGTGGAAAATAGGGTCAAGGCTTTACTTTTTGAGGAAGCAAAGGACTTCGGTTATGATGGATGGGATTTCTACCCTAGATAACTCCCTGAGAGCATTCTTTTCTTGGTTCTATTTAGAAATTGTTACAAATTCATGACTGCTTGAGGTCTTGGGATGTTTGAGGGCTTAAAGTTATCTAATCCCTGGGCCAGGTGTTAAAAGTCAATCTGTTCCCCTAGAATGTAGTAATACTTTTTTAATCCTGTTTTTGTGTTCATGTTGGATATGTAAGAGGTAAGTTTTGGGGTTTTTTGGTGGTGGTGTTTTTAGAGTCAGAATTCCACATGCAAAATGCTATTGATAGATTTAAATGTCCAATCCTGAGTTTAAAAAAAATCCCCCAAATACTAAAACATATTTTAGTCCCGTATGTTCAATAATTACATGTCCTTGTTTTCAAGGAATACTGAAATTTGAATTTGTTTGATTTATTTAGCACATAGCTAAAGCAGAAATACTTTAGGGTTAAAAAGACTTGTTACTGAAGAACATCCCTGATAGGAGTTATGATGAAGAATGCAGTCATCTTTCAGACGCACCCAATAGGCTGCTCAACCTATGAATAAAGCTAGTCCTGTTGTATCCATGCAAAATTAGGGGAAAGAGACTGAGAGCAAGAACACAACTGGGAAACGTCTTCGTTGATGAAAAAAAAGACCATAAGACTCTGGTTGCACTCTTATCTACTTATTTCAATTTTGCTACTCACTAATAGGAAGCAGAATGGTAGAATTATTAGAAAGCTAGTCTTGGAGTCAGGAAGTTCTAGGTTCAAGACATGCCTCTGAAAGAGGCTGTATGACCACAAGTGAGTCACTGCACTCATAGAAGCCCAGGCAAATTTGTAAAACTATAAATTATAAAGAAGATTTCACCTGGCAATTCCCCACTTCATTTAAATCATAGTTTTGAATCATCATCCCTCAACACGCATATACAAATGACTAAGATTTTACTAATTTGACCACAACAATTAAAATTATATTTTGAAATGAAGACCACTGTCCTAAATGTAAGAATGGTTATCAAAGTAGGGCCAATCTGGAAACCATTATGGGGCAGCTAGATGGCACAGTTGACACAGCACCGGGCCTGTACTCAGGAAGATCTGAGTTCAAGTTTGGCCTCAGACACTTAGTAGCTATGTAACCCTGGGCAAGCCACTTAACCCAATTTACTTTAATTTCTTCATCTGTAAAATGAGCTGGAGAAGGAAAGCAAACCATTAAATTCCTCAGTGGGCCAATTTTTCAACTCCAAGAATGCAGAAGTCCTCATCTAAACTAATCCTAAGAATTGCATCCCCGGAAGCTCAGGACTAATGGTGTTTGGAGGAGAGAATGAAAGGGAATATGGGAAGTAGCTATGACTACTTAAGGCCAATAGGGACTGCCAACCTCAATTTTCAGGTATTCTTCAACCTGTGCCAAGAAGCCAATCAACTGTATGCTCTGTTGTGTCAGACCACAGGAATCCTTGAACTCAGTGCCAACACAAGGGCTTGTCACATCCTGGATTTAATGCTGTAGGAGACCTTAGGGGCAATTGAATTCAATTCCTTTGAAAGATGAGGAAGTTGAGGTGTAGAAAATTAAATAACTTGTCCAAGGTCAACCCAGGTCCTCTGACTCCAAAGTCAATGATCAAATTTTCCCATGGTACCATATTACCTATCCTTTCTCTTGTCCCTTTTGCTGCCTCCTTTTAGTGTTCTGTTGTACAGAGCTCTTTTCCTTTTCCTGGTATGGAATGTTAGGTCATTAAAGGTGTGAGCTGGGAAAGCTATATGCATTTTTAAGCATTCTAAATAGTACATTAGTTCATAATGTGAATGTTTTGAGATCTGATCAACAAGCCGCGTCTCAATACATTAAGCAAAGCAAACAAAATTAGTCTCTTTTATGTCAGGTACTTAGCACAAATCCCTTAATAATGTGTTTGAGTACAGAAACCATTAATAAATGCATAATTCCCAAAGACAGGCTTGATTAATTAAGCCATATATGTATCCTTGTAATTAAAAAAAAATGAAAGAGAGAACACGAGGCAGATGGGTGGGATTCCTGAGTACAGAATTCAAAGGTTTCCTTTTTCGTGGCTTTTGTCTTTCTCTCCATGATGGAAGGAAGGCTGCTGGCTATCAGAGCTGCCAACACACAGTCACAGAACACCCCCAGACTCTATGACTTATTAAAAAACACTTTGGTATTTATCTGTCATTTGCTAACACGGTTCTCTATCAAGTGCCTGCCTGCCGAAGTCTGATAGTTCATATTTGAGGGGGCAGCTAGTACTGCTGTGTCAATGAACAAATGAGGAGGCAAAGAGACCAATGAATCATCTAGAAGATGGTATGAGGGCAAGGTCTTTAAAAAATATGGGAATTTTCCCCCTTTTCCCTCTCATTTATTTTCTTTGGAATTATCAAAATAATGACAAAGATCAAACATTACCACTGAATAGTTTCCAATGTCTTATCTTCACCATGAAGGATTTACCTAGAAAAAAAGAACCACAGCAGGGCACCCCAATGAAAATCAACAAACATCACCAGTGTGATGTGGCAGATTGCCTTTATCATCTCAACCCCTAAACTGAATTACAAGTAACCAGAGATCCTACATTGTGCTCAGTTGTGAGGGCTACTCATGTCCTTTTTGATAGCTAGGTATTTTTTCTAGTATTGTGTGTAATGGACAGGTCAGTTGTTAATAGTGTAGAATGTAAGTCCCTTGATGGCAGGGACTCTTTTAATTTTATCTTTGTCAACAAATCAAAAGAGTCATTAAATGCCTAATAGGTATCAGGCATTGCGCTAGGTGTCTAGGATACAAAAGGATGAAATAATCACTACTCTTACTGAACTATCATTTTCTATGTATTAGATTCTAAACAAATATTTGTTAAATTGAATTGTGCTTCTATCCATGAAACATTTTTTTAAATAGAGCAAAACCTATTGCCTGCTGCAAAAAGAAGTTTTATAGAGAGACATGGACAAGAATCATACAGGATTAGGAGGCGTAGATAGGTTGCCATATGCACTTGTAGATGGTATCCCCACCCTAATGAGATTATGAGTCCACTGAAGTATTTAGGTAGCTAGGTGCCATAGAAAAGAGTGCTGAATTTGGAATCAGGAAGGTGGGAGACCTGAATTTGAATCCTGCCTCAAGAAATTTACCATTGCCATAGGACTTTGGGCAAATTACTAAACCTTCTTGGACCTCAATTTCTTCATTTGCAAAATGAGGTTCTTGGTCTTAATAGCCTCTAAGGTCCCTTCAGACTCTGAATTAATGATCTTATGATCTTTGTATTGCTATATTGAACTCATTCTCCATACGTAGCAACAATTTTGCTAGCAGCTACTGCGGCTGTGTAAGACCAATGACACCAGCATACTAGGGCTGCTAAGATAGGTTCTTTTGATCTGCTTTACTAAGGAAAGTAACTTTAAGGGGTTATCAATCCCATTTTAACCCAACATACAAATATCATTCACTTAGTTCAGGAGGAAAAGCCAGCAACCTGAACTTCAGAGAAAATACAAACAAATTACAAACATACATTAAAAACAGACCAAATCACAATTCATAGTTACCAGGGAACCAATGGGCCTGGGTTAGCAAAGCCAGGGGGCAATTAACGACAGCTTGCCCAGAGTCTCAACATTCCTTCCATGAGTGAGCTCCCAAACAAAACATCTGGGTTTCTTCAAAGCTGGGGAGCTCTTAACTATGGCTGCCCAGAGTCTCCACACTCCTCCAGTGAGAAAGCGCCAGACAAAATGCTAACTTCTGAGTTCAGGGTTTGAAGGATTCACATCTAATCAGCAAAAGGGTGTGTGCCTGGAACTTTGCACCTAGTAAGACTTAATCAAAGGCACTTCATTAATTTAGCATTCTAAAACAGTAAAAAAAAGTCCCACCTTAATGACAAAGGATTTGAAAAACGTGTATGTGCTCCAGGCCAGATGCAACACAACACACACTGATCTGCCTGTTTGGATGTGGTTGAGAGACCGTGCATTCAGCCCATATGGATTAGATTTATTTGGAAAGTCTACTTCCGTGGACACATTATTTCAGTCATGCCTTCTTATTTACACTATCCAAAACTTGCAAATCTCCACTATCCCCATGTTTCTATGAATTTTATCAATGTGGGCATTCCCTATAATGCTGTCACTCACAAGCTATCCTTCCCTTCCTAGGATGTGTAAGTCTCATTCACGTCTGACCATAAATTCTCCATCAGAGTTCTATCCAGAAAGCTGGGTAGCTTCGTTACATTCTTTTATGATATGACATCCTCATGTCATATCATGAGGATGTCATTGGAAGATGAAGTTATTCAGTGGAAAAGCATTTGGCCACTCCTGTCTGCTAACACACTATGTCTTAAGTCATCAGTCTACAACAGTTCTTTCCTCCAACTTTAATTCCCCCTGAAATCAGAGAGGGTGACAGGAAATACTTAGTTAACTGTGTATTCCTGCAAATCACTTAAACTCTGGCAACCTCAGTTTCCTTCTCTGTGATGATAATAGCATCTATTTCCCAAGGTTGTAGTGAAGACAAAATAAATAAAAATTCTCTGAAAACTTTAAAATGCTACTAAAGTGCTAGGTATTATAATTATCATTATTATCTTGTATATTGGTTTTGTGATTGTAATTCAAAACAATCTTAAAAACAGTGGTCTGCTTTTGTGACGTGCACAGAATATTCCCACATGGGACAAACATAGTTATTTATACTGGCATACTGGAAAAAAGCAGTAATTCCCAAAGGAGGAGTAGGGAGTATATCTCCATCTTGAGGTAAGTAACATTTTTGAAAGACTATGACTTTCTCTTCTTGTCCTTTTGACTTTCCTTTTGAAATACTGTGACAAAAAATGGAACAGAGTTCAATTGATTGCCCAATGAGATCCTGTCACAAATAAAGTCATTTCTTCCCCTTTAACATCTCAGTGGTAAAGACAGAAGGCCAAGACCTGTGATCTGGACAAAACTGGATAGAGCTGTCTCTTCTTAAGTCAATGTTGTACAATAGAAAGAGGAGAGGGTTAACACCTCACTACTGTGATCTGGGTGGGGAATGGAGAGACAGGGCTAGATAAGGTTAGTACAAATTACTATCATAACGCAGGAAATCTACTGCCAAGGAGAAAGTGAAGACTCTAAAACCAAGGGTGCTGCATTGCCTTTCCAGTATTTAGTGATGTTTTCACAAATTACTAAGACTAATAAATAGACATCTATTGGCCCACCTTCCGGTAACAAGCTTACTCAAATATACAGTCCTTCACTGAACTCATACTTAAAGTCTTTCCAACTTGATCTGCCAAATCTTGAGATCTAGAGCAGAGACTTTGAGCTACTAGGATCATCTCCATTTTATAATGAAGCATCAGAGTGGGGTTTTGCAGGGGATTACATAGGCTTACCATTAAAAGTAAGCACCTGAACTATTAATACACGTATCAAACATGTGAAACTACCAAATTTTGTATCTATTACACATTCGTTCCTTTAAGGTCAGCTGCTTTATTTTTCTCCAAATTACTGATTCACATTGCTAGAGTGATTTTCTTCTATAAGGCCATGAGCTAATTAGCATTTTAAATGGCTTTTAATGCTTTTCCAGAGAGCTCAGGCTTATTTGCCTTACAGTTGATATCAATGTTGAATTTCTTTTTCTGTTCTCCTCAGAACATTATGCAACTTGCAAACGTATTCAACCATTGCTTCCTAGTGTAGAAATTCCTTCAAGCAATTTACTCCCTACATACTGACTTTCTACTTGGAAGTATTAATTATGATAGTCCTTTTAAAAAATAAAATCTTGCAAGGTTTATCATGGAGCTACTAAATGAACTATTCTGATCGATTTGATCAGTCAAAATGATAAAATGAGATGTAATAGGCATGACCTAAGAAAGGATATTTGAAACATCAAATTTTAAAAAAATTTAATCATCAGCTGCCAATACAATAATCCCTAAAATGTATCCTTCTTGAGTGGATTACATGGCATATTAATCACAAGGTCATGATTCTACAATATGGCATTCCTCTGCTCAACAACTGTTAGTGTTGCTAAGATAAAACACAAATTCTTCAAATCAAACCAACTTAACAATCATTCACTGCAGTCCTACTATGTGCCAGGCACTATGTTGAGTGTTAGAGATTCAAAGAAAAGTTAAAAACAATCCCTGGAGGCAGCTAGGTGGAGCAGCGAGGAGAGCACCAACCCTGGCTGGAGTCAGCAGGACCTGAGTTCAAATCCAGCCTCAGACACTTGACACATTTACTAGATGTGTGCCCTTGGGCAAGTCACTTAATCCCAATTGCCCTGCCAAAAAAAAAACCAATCCCTGTCCTCATGGAGCACATATTCTAATGGGGTTAACAACATGAAAATAACTAAGCACAAACAAGATATAAACATCATAACTTGAAAGTACTCTCAGAGGGAAGGTGCTAGCATTGAAGAGATCAGAAAGGGCTTTTGCAGAAGATGGGATCTTAAGCTGAGCCTGGAAGGAAATCAAGAGGTGGAAATGAAGAGGGAGATCATTTCAAGCATGGAGGATAGCCACAAGTGAAAATCAATGGAGTTTGGAGACAATAAGGAAATCAATGCCACTAGATCATAGAGTACATGGAGGGCAGTAAAGTGTAAGAAGACTGGAAAGGTAGGAAAGTCTCAGCTTATGAATAGCTTTACAAAACAAAGAGAAGATTTTGTGTTTGATCCTCAAGGTAATAGAGTTTATTGAGTCGGTGTGTGATAGTAGTCAGACCCACACTTTGGCAGCTGTATGGAGGATAGATGGAGTGAGGAGAGACTTGAGGCAGGAATACTGACAGAAGACTTTTAACTAACAGCCTACGCAGGAGGTGATGAGGGTGGCGACTCTTCATCAGCTTGGTTTTTAAAACCCTAAACAAACACAAACATTCTAGGCAAACTTTCCAGATTTATTACATATTACTTCTTTTCACTCACTCTATATTCCAGCCAAACCAGACCACTTGTTCCCCAACCTTATTATACCATATCTTTCCTCCATACCTTTATACAGACTGACTCCCCTATTCCTGGAATGCATGCCTTCCTTACTTCCACGTCTTAGAATCCCCAGCATCTTTCAAAACTCAGCTCAAATGCTGTATCCTAAAAGACTTTTTTTCTGATTTTCCTAGTTGTTCTTTGCTCAAATTCTCACACATAGTCTGGTCTGTGTATATGCTGTAGCCCACAGTAGAATGTAACCTCCTTTGTGTTTTGCCTCTATCTCTAGAACCTGGCAAAACCACAATGGGCACAGTAGATGCTTAATAAATACTTTTACAATATTGGATAGAATTGGATTGGATTGAAATATTTATTTAACCTACAATAGCTTTTTTAGCCCAGGTATTTAGGGAAATCTGTCCAATCAGCTTTTTAAAAACATTAAAGTATTTACTCGTATATTTACCATCTTTGAAGCTATAATCATAATGCTATTGACTACATTTGAGCTGTATTATATTTGATAAGATCCCAAAGCAATTTTTGGTGCGTGGTTTTTATATCAGCATAAACAGAGACAAGATAGGGGTTCAAATTGATTTATCATCAGAAGCAGAGATAATACTAAAGTTGAGCTAGTTTGGGATTTTTCTGATGTAAAAGTATAAGACTTCAATAGCCTCTCTACCCCACTAAACAAAGAAGCCTCCAGGAAGCTCAAATCCCCTGAATCGCTCTGTAAAAATAAGTCTGGCAATAATATCCCAAAGCCCCTTTCACCACAGGCAAGTAATTTGAATATCAACCAGTTGTCAATCCTTCAAAAACATACCCCTCCACATCCTAACACTGGCATGAATCAACACCAGTCCCCAGTTTTAGATGTTTAACTACCTCACCCTAATCCTGGGTCCTACTCAAGCCATATAAAAAACTTTATAAAAACCCATCATTCTTTACTGGTTTAGGTGGCCAATTCCTCCAAGACCCCCAGAGGGATGGCTTCTTCCATCCTTCCTGACTACTCTTCTTTATTGTAAATCTATCCCCTGATAGCGAAACTAATTGTTTCACTTTTTCTGTTGTATGCTCTGTTTCTTTGTGCCGAACTTTGGGATCTGAACCTCAGCAAAACTATAAGACAAAAGGCATAATATCTACATTTTCTAAGAAAGATAGCATGGCATCAGAAGAGATATCAAGGGTCATTTTGTCCAACCCATTCCTAAACATTCCCTCTATAGCTTCCTTGACAAGCAGGTACCCTTACAGTCTAACTTGGGAGACTAGGAAAGAACCAGAGATCAATCACCTAGTTCAATCAAGAAAAAAAAGAGCTCTTTGAAGTCTTCATTAAATGTTTAGAGCTTAAAGGGGTCCCAAGACCAAAAAGTTCTAGAAGTAGTGTTAATCTACATTGACATGGGAGTTTCCTTACCTGGGATTTCCCCATACCAACAAAACCACCAGTCCAGTTACTACCTCAGGATTCATCCTAGTGTCTAACTCTCTTGAGATGTTTGGGGATCTAAATCCCATAACTATATGAGCTGATCATGCTTCATGTAGGAGGCAGCATGGAACTATGTACAGAATGCTGCTCTTGCAGGCAGGAAAACATGTTTTCTAATCCTGCCTCTAACATATATACATGCATACATACATATATACACATATGTGTATGTATACATACATATATATATATACATGAGTGTGTGTATATTGGCCATGGGCAAAGTCTGTTAACTTCTCAGTTCCCTCAGGCAATTTGCTAAGACTAGAAATTTCTGGCAAGTCTATCTATGAAGGAAGCTTCACATGTTCCCCATACCAATTAAATCACATCTGAATGAAATACATATATATGTATATGTTAAACATGATCACTTCTGTTGCAGACATTTAACAGATATAAAACATGATATACACAGACAATAGATGACTTCCTCAATTTCTTAACCATTTTTCCCTGTTGAGTTACTATGCATTACATGTGTTAGGCTAGTAGATATATCAATATGTTAAAGTATTTACAATCCTATAGTCTATTTCCAAGAAGATATAGTGAAAGCAACAATATTCTGCATCACAGATCTTTGCCCTTAGAAAATCAATGAGAGCCCATGGACCACAGTCTTTTAATAACATTATGGAATACAGCAAGAATATGATTACCACCTAGACATTCAGAAAATATGCCTGAAATATTCTCCACATGTTAGTCAAACCAGTGGAGACAGGCAGTAGTCTCAGACTCTGGTGTCATGGATGAAATCCTGTCATTTCTTCCATCTCTAAATATACATTTTAAAAAATACACACACATATGTATGTATATATACATATACATTCACACACACATATACACACACAAACATATGCTGAAAATTACTGAATGTCCACAATTGCGCCTGGAAATTTGGAGCATTAGGAACATATTAGCAGGATTTAACTTTAACTGGCATACACAGGACCTTGGCAGCAGGGTGTATGTAATATTTGCTAAATTTAAATCAAATAAGATTATGTAACATTTAAAGGGTTTAAGTCGAACAGGAGTGAACAGGATCTCAAATCCAGGGTTTATTTTTTTGTTGTTGTGTGGGTGTGAGTAGTGTGTGGGTTTAGGTGTATGACAGAGAGCAAGAGAGAGAGAGAGAGAAAGAGAGACAGAGACAAAGATTGAGTCAAAGCCATACAGAGATGGAAAGAAACAGATTACAAGGAGAAAGAGAAACAGAGAACATAGAAAAGGACAGAAAATGTGGCCTTCACCATAATAGAATGGGCATATTTTCTTATGTACATAGGATCTGAATCCTTTAGTTTACAAGTACAATCTATAGGTTTAAAAAAAGCTGCCCTAAAAGATACCAGAAACTGTGACTTAAAAAATGTTCTTTCATAATTTAGTCTGAAAATAAGTAATTTTTTTAAAATATGGAACGAGTAATAAGAATAAATAATCACTTCTTTTTCACTCTCCTGAGTGCCAAGTTTCCTCCCACAATGAAATCTGAATTACAAATCTCTAAAAATAGGAATTTCTAATGGAGACAGTGACCGGGCAAATGGCACCACTATAATTTGATAAAAATTTACTTAGCCAAGCCTATCATTTTAAATCAAGTAAAAGGATTGAGTTGTTTTTTTTTTGAAAAAAAAATATTTATTTAGAAGTGATTTATTAAGACCACCACTGAAGCCTAGAAGACTAAAGGCAGATCTGACTTGTTATTCCACTTGTGTTCTCTTAAAAGCGTTAGTGATAAATTTCTGACATATGTCCTACAAGCACAAGCTCAGTTCTTTACTTCGGGAAGTATTAAGTCTATATTGAAACCTGATTGACTCTTATCGGTCCTCTGATCATTTTACAGCTGCTTGGGGTATATTTAAGGTGACTTCTTCCTAGTTGAAGCCTCGGCCACCACAGAGATAATTCCAGGCCTATCTCATCTACAACATCTTCTCCCTTTGGGGGAAAATTGACTAATTTAGGACTTCATGTTCATGGCTGGGGCTCTCTGAAGAACTATTGTACAAATATTTCTAAACTGCAGTGTCTTCCAATGGACCAAACCTGCAATTCCCCTTAAGGTTTTTCAAAGGTCCTCAGTTATCTTAGCTAAAAATGGAGCCTGATGGAGCAATCTTAAAGCAACCTGGCTGTAATATCAGTTCTGTGGGAGAGTTTTTAAAAAGTCTTCTAATGCTTCTAGAGTGTTCTTTAAAACACCTGGAGTCATCCTTAATTCTCCCTAAGTTGTAGGCTCCTTACATCAGTTGGTTACATCTTCTGAAAGTCCAAGGTCACAAATTTGCATAGAAAAAACAACAGACCATAACCTAACCCATCCACTTTTTGGGTAAGAAAGGTAAACCAGGCGATGCCTCCATGCAACCCATAACAACTATGGAAATAAAAAAACCCAAGCACAAGATCTTCGTACATTTCCTATTAATGGCCAATTGTATCATTCTCATCTTTTTTTTTCCATTTTTTTTTCCATTATCTTTTCTGGCTCTAGATACAGAGGACCTCAGCTCAAATCTGGCTCGGACACTACTGTTGTGACCTCAGGAATGTCACTTCTCTAAGCCTCATTTTTTTCATATTTTAGGCAGTGGGGTGGCACAGTGGATAGCGTTGAACTTGGAATGAGGAAGTCCTGGGTTCAAATTTGGCCTCAGATACTTACTAGCTCTTTGACTGTGGGCAAGTCACTTAAGTTTTACCTGCCTCTGTTTAGTCTTCTATAAAACGGGAATAATTATAGCACTTTCCTTTCAAGGTTTTCCTGAGCATCAAATGAGATAATATTTGTAAAGTCCTTTATGAACCTTGAAGTGCTATGTAAATGCAAGCTATAGTTGTCATTGTTGTGGTTATATGTAGAAAAAGCAGGTTGAACCATATCCTCTCTAAGGTCCCTTCTGACTAAATCTGGAACCTTTGGGTGTCTGTTATTTGGTCAAGTTCCCTTCAATTCACATTCATCTGTACTACAGCTTTAATTTCTTTTTGCATCAAAAGGAGAAACCTGCAAAAATATTTGGAATGCAAGGTCTAAAAACTGTCTCTAAAGGAGCTAAAATTATACATAACCTAAGGGAAAAAAAAAACAAACAAACAAGAAAGGCCAAAAAGCATCACAAAGAGAGAGGCTTACCAAAGGGGGAAATAAAGACTTTAACAGTAGAAGTTCCTTTATCAGTATCCTAACAAATAACACCTCCTGTGCCTTAAATATTTAATGTGAAATCTGTGGATTTATATCGCTTACAAAATGCCAGGGGCTTATTATCTTTACAGTTGGCATGACAGGAATATTCATATCATTCACTTCCACTGTCTAAGACAACAGGAATTCCTCCAGGTGCTAATGGCAGATAACTTGCGCTGGGCTTCAATAATCTACTAATTATAGAACCCCTCAGGTAGAACAATGTCATTAATCTGATTAAATTATTTATATTGCTGGAAAGCTAAATCTTATTAGGTCGTTGGTATTTTATTTGATTTCCTGGTCTGGGTATGCAAAGGGAAGAAACCAGACACTCCACTGTACTTTTATCAGCTACTATGAAAACTGAAAAAGGAATAGTGATATCAGCCTTTGTACTGACTGCCCTTCCATGCTTAGAATGTATTCCCTCTC
Organism: Phalanger gymnotis; assembly: GCA_028646595.1. Classification (NCBI taxonomy): domain Eukaryota; kingdom Metazoa; phylum Chordata; class Mammalia; order Diprotodontia; family Phalangeridae; genus Phalanger; species Phalanger gymnotis. The sequence goes on along the minus strand of CM053624.1, from coordinate 270,163,999 downwards.
ACTTCCACTTCTTAGAATCCCAAGCTTCTTTCAAAGGTGCCATCTCTAACAAGAAATTTCCTGATTCTGAACCAACCCCACAGCCCAAGTTTCTCTCTCTCTCTCTCTCTCTCTCTCTCTCTTTCTCTCTCTCTGCACCTCTCTCTCTCAATTATTTCGTAGATACTATACTTCCTTGTGTACATGCTATTCCTCCAATAGAATATAAGCTTCTTGATAACAGGGGCCATTTGATGTTTCATTGTACCTCTCATGCCTAGCCCAGTGCCTGGCACAATAGAAGATGCTTAACAAATACTGATTGGATTGGATCAATAAATATTGCATGCAAAATCCCACTGCTCAGAGGCAAAAATCTGCCCTTACCCCATGCCATTGCCCACTTTCCCAGGGCACTCTCAAGGTGCTTAGAATTTGCCCATCCCTTTTTAGAGCTACTATATTTCGGTTGAGTGCTTGTTACTGCCACAGCAAGTAGCAGGACCAAGAAACCCTGATAAGATTAAAGGTCTATCAAAGCCATTTACTGTTCAAGGTACTGTCTAAATTAAAGTGAGGAGGTTTCATTTTTGCTGAACAGATCACTGACAAGATTTCTGCCTGTGCATATAGCAAAACTCCCCATGCCAAATGTGCATTTAATAGCCTAACAATTACACAGTACAGACGTCCTTTTTTCAGGCTGTTAGCAACATCCTGGTCCATCTCCATATCAGTGTTAGTCTAATAGACGTTTAGTTAGAGGTTAAGGAAAGCTTAGAGATTAGATTAAATCCAATGGCATTTAAGCACTACTTTATATGGCTCCTCATTTACAAAGTGTTTTACTGACTATAATTAGACTAGGTGATTGCTGTTTCCTGATTTGCTCTCATTTTTTTCAGAATGAATTATCCTTAAATTCTGTTTCATTTCTTTTTTCTTATCAGAAATCAAACCATAAAAGAGATGTGGTGAGAGAACAATGGGCTTGTTTTTTGAAATTTTTGTATTGAATTTTGTATTATAATAATCAATGTGACCTGATGGTGTAACTTTATTGGCTCTTTCGTGATATCAGATCATAGATTCAGAGCTGGAAAGGATCTTAAGAAACCATCTATCCTAATCTTCTCATTTTAAAGATGAGGAAACTGAGGCCATCCAAAAGCTAAATGACTTGCTTGAGGACACCCATGTAATAAGTGACCCAGGCCTATTTATGAATTACTAGTTACTTTCTCTCTTCTCATATTCATCTTCCTCCCAAATGATATTACATAAGGATTTTAGAGCTAGATGGTCCCATAATTCAAACTCTTCATTTTACAGATGAAGACACTGAGGTCTAGGTAGATTGGACAACCACTGAGCGTGGGTTTATAGTGAGATGTATAGGAGTGTAAGGGCAGCTAGGTGATAACTAGGAGTTAATAGATAGGCTGGGACTGGAGTGAGGAGGGCTAAATCGAATCCTGTTATTTGGATCTAGATTGGAGTGGACCTTAAGAATTTGCTCTGATAAAGTCTTCAGATCAAGAGTTCTAACCCAAAACCCGGTGAGTCTGATCTGCAGGACTCTATGACCTACCCTAAGAAAGATTCTAAGAAAGAAGGAAGAAAAAAGGGGGAAAAGTCACATGATAACTTTATTATATATTTAAAAGGAACAGCAATTTGCACATAATAGATTTGCAGTTTCATGTGCAATCATCTTTTTTTACTATTCTACTATGTTATGGAAATGCTTATTTTATTTCAAATAAATTTTGTTTTTTAGAAAAAGTCGTTGGGTACAAGCCTAGTGATTGTATGATTTTCATCTATCTAAACAAGTTTGGAGAGGCACATCACCAAAGAGCTAGTCGCCAGGTAGTGGTCTTTTTCAGGCCACAAGAGTCGTGAAGACCAAGGAGGGGAGAGGGAAGATAAGAAAAATATGACAATTTCATGATTTGGTTGAGGAATACCTGCCTGCTCTTTTTTATTATCATCAGCTAAGTCACAGAGAATGGGCACTTTTATATAAAGCAAAGCTGCAACCGTGTGAGACAGGTTTAAAAATCATGGCTAAATTCCAGCTGGAAGATTCATTACAATATAGCCCACTTATCAAGATTAGCCTTCTAGGTTCTGCTAGATATGGTATTCTTCTTTATTTTCCAAACAAAAGGACTGGATACATATTTCTGCATAATTTAAATGATTGTCAAGCTAAACCCAATACCAGAGTAGGGAAGGGCTGGGTAAGATGATGATACATACCTAGAAAAGAGTAAAATGACATTTATATACTCAATCAAAAGTAATCATCAAGTTGTTAATATGATAGAAACTGAAAAGGGAATAATATATTGCTAAGTAAATGCCAGCAAAATATAGATTATATATGTAGGTACATATATAAACATATGCACATATGATAGCATTACTAATTAGAGCTAATAATAATAGCATTTATGTAGTGCTTTAAAATTTGCAAAGGACTTTGCAAATATTACTTCATTTGATCCTCACAACTCTGAAAGGCAAGTGTTCGGACTATCCCCATTAGACAGAGGTTAAGTGACAGGGCAAGAATGAGTAACAAGAGGCAGACTGATAACACCCATCATAAGTCTTCCCATTGTCCTTTGGGTCAAATATGTGATTGAATTGACAATTATGATTATCATGAGATCACTAGGTTCTACCCCGGGTCACAGAGCTAGTAAGAGTCTGAGGTCAAATTTGAACTCAGGTCTTCCTAGCTCCAGGTTGAGTGCTCTATCCACCAAGCCACTTAGCTGCTACTAAATCAATATAGGAATGAGACATTTAAAATTAGATTTTAGTATGGCAATGGATCTGTGATATCATGATATGCATATTTGTTAAGATCATAGGATAACAGAAGTAGAAGAGATTGTAGAGACCATTAAGTCCAACCCTCTCATTTAGCAGATGAGGACACTGAGGCTTGTAGGAGTTAAGTGATTTGCATAAAATCATCCAACCAGCAAGTGTCAGAAGGAGAATTGGAACCTAGGTTTTCTTGAGTTCAAGTGCACTCCTTTTTCTACTATATCACACTTTTCCACTCTATTGTCCCAGATAACAACCCATCCATGTCAACTCTTATATTGTCATCTCCCAGTTGATAAATGGTCAAGGGATATGAACAGGCAGTTTTCCAATGAAAAAATCAAAACAATCTTTGCCATATGAAAAAAATGCTCTAAATCATTATTGGTTAGAGAAATGCAAATTAAAACAACCTTGAGATACCATTTTATATCTATCAGATTGGCTAAAATGGTTGCAGGGGAAAATGACAAACATTGGAGGGAATGTCCCAATAGAAAAATTGGGACACTAATTTATCGTTGATGGAATTGTGAACTGATCCAACAATCCAATCTGGAATTATGCCCCAAAGAGTCATTAAACTGCCTATACCCTTTGACCCAGCAATACCACTACTAGGTCTATTTCTAAAAATGATTCGAGGAAAAGGAAAAGAACTTATATGTCCTAAAATATTTATAGCAGCTCTCTTTATGGTAGCAAAGAACTGGAAATTGTGGGGATGCTTGTCAATTAGAGAATGGCTAAACAAGTTGTGGTGTATGATTGTGATGGAATACTACTGTGCTATAAGAAATGATGAGCTCAATGATATTAGAAAAACATGGAAAGACTTGCATGAAATGATGAGTGAAATGAGCAGAACCAAGAGAACACTGTAGACAATAACCGCCATATTGTTTTAAGAACAACTTTGAGTGAATAAGTCATTTTGACTTTCCATAAACACTTCTCAAAGAATATACTCAACCTACAAGGGCCTTCCTCTGTTTCTTTTCATATTTCATCATTACCACAGCAGTATTCACACTGTCCATGTATTATCCTTCATTTCTGCCCTCCTCCTTTTCTAATCATGTATTTCCTTGATGATACATTCTATAAACCTCATGCAGAGCAAGCATGAGTAATATGCGGCAGACTGATAACATCTATCATAAGTCTTTGCATTGTCCTTTGGGTCGATTATGTGATTGAGTTGACAATTATAATTATACTGAGCTCGTTTAAGTTCCTCCATTCTCAACCATATAGCATTAAGGGGGGAATAGTGGTGTTTCTAAAGTAGGCTTTTTATTTTGGAAGTAGCAGCAATTAAGTACCTTAAAACGAATTTACCAAATGCAACATAGCCCGTTCTCCTGCTCTTTTCAAATTCTGGACCCGGCTCATCGTCCATCTATAGGACTTGTCCAAGATACAGATCAACTAGATCGATGGGCTGCCTGTATAACTGCTTATCTAAATCTGGGCAATATGTGTCCTTCGCTTTCTTGATTTTTACCTGTGTAGAGGATAGGCCAAGGTAATTTGGTAGACTATGGACCTCACTGAAAGGTCCCCTAATGTTCTGGAACTTGATATAGTCAGCACGATGTCCTCCACAAACTAGAGAACCTCTCTAGAAATGGGAAATTCCTCTTCTCAGCTGCTAGTGGTCTTTCCTGCCTCAATTTACCTTGTATTGACTTATGTTGGGATGGGTCATACCTGCCCCCTTCAATGGAATATAAATTCCAAGGGAGGAGGACAGGGTTGGTTAGGGACTCTTGTGGTTTTGTCTTTGCATTCCCCAGTACCTAGCATAGTGCCTGGCACATAAAAAGGCTCAACAAAGGTTTGCTGATTTGCATTGGATTTGGACTTTGCATAGGACATGAGCCATGATACTGGCAGACACCTTTGCTGCACATATGTCTCCCTGTTTGATATCTTGCTTGTTATCGATATTTTACCATCACTGAACAAAATTATCTCCCTAGTTGCATCTGTGATAGAATCTGCCTACTACCTCTAGTCAAACTAGTTTAAAAAGCAGCTACTAAGCATAATGGCTGCTCAACCCCACCTCCTTGGAAAAAGAATAATGCCTACCCATATCATGCCCAAAGAAGTCAGTTTGGAAGGAGAAGAGTGTCAACTCTGTTAAGTAAGCATAATTTCATCTCTCTCCTGGGAGTCTCCTGCATTGAATCCTGCCTGATATGTACGTTAGGAAGATGTCTTCTCAATCCCATGATCCTTTGGAAAACATTCATATGATGGCATGAGTTAGGTGAAAAAGGATAAGGTCATTCTACCACACTCTATTTATTCAACAGTTATAAGGAACTAAGTGTCTGACAGTAGAGTAGGTATCAGTTATTATCTACAACATTATCGAGGAAAATGGGGGAATTTCATAATACTTTTCCCAATGGTGGGTTGATGATACCAATCATCATGCCCCGACATGGGAGGAGTGGAGGAGATTCCCTAACATTGATGTTCCTGGCCTTAGTTACCCATCTCCATTTTTGTATCTGCTTGGACTTTCTAGGAGATCAAAGGAAGCATAAGAGGGAATGAAACAGTCAGAATAACTGCCCAACTCTTAATTAATGTCATGCCTAAACTACTATGCAGAGCAAGGTCCACATAAGCACATTTAACATCAAATAGTAAATGTACAACATATAAAGTACTCAGAGATTAGAAGACTCTATAAGAAAATATCCTTCTCTGGTACTTTGCTATTGCTTCCCTTATCATTCTAAGCCTGGAGGATGTTTGTTATCTCCAACTAGAAACCAGAAGTATTTTCCCATTAAAATGGCTTATGCTTATTTAAGTTTCCAAGGAACTCTTCACTGGCCTCTGAGAAACACCCTTCCAGTAAGTTTCAGCTTCTGAGGAGCTAACCCAGGTTTCTATCTCTCTGAGCAGACTTTGTGGAGTCACAGCAGACTAATGGTGTATGTAGACTACCTTTTCCATGAAATAGCACTGTCAGACTTAGGCACCAAGGATATGACAATATATAGACAAAAGATGCACCAGTGTTTTATCACCAAACATCCACAGTTGACAACTAGAGTAAATGAGCAAAATGTCACAAGGCAGTACTTCCATACACAGGTCAGATCACTAGGAAATTTTTCATCCCAATAATAAGTTATTGAAGCAGACAATAGTCCCATTTCTATAAGTTGAGATTATTATTCATTACAAAAACATATTTCCATGTACTTCTTTACTTGTAGCTTACCTGTGATATTTCTAAAGATGCCTCAAAAATAATAGAATAAAGATCCTTTAAATCACTTTTTATCAAATATCTTCTATTTCTAATTGTTTTCTGCCTTAATTTCACAAAATGACAGATATTCTATAGCTATCAAGTTTTAGAGTTCTTTATCTTGAAGAATTGCTGCTGTACCATAGAAAATATAGAATGATATAGTGTTTCTGTGACTGCCTACTTTGAATTAAAAACAATAGCCCAGAAGAAATACAGAAATACCTACATGTTCCCTATATCCAGCATGAAGCACTTCAGTTAGAGATCTCAACCCACCTAGTTTCTTCTTTGTTATTTTCATGACAAGACCTTTGTCTCTGGGGGGAACCTCACCTGAAATCACAGCCTTATGCTGGCGAAGGCATATTAATACAGTTTCATCTTTATAGATTGATATAAAAAGGATGATGCATATCATTACAAAGTCTCAACAATTAACCCTTGTGCACTAAACTAAAAACAGAACATGATAATCATAGAATTCTAGATTTTTGTCTCCTGCAAATTTCTGGTACCTCAACTTACATTCTTCTTACTACCCTGAAGTATTCTAGCTTAGCAGAGATAGAGAGGTTCTCTCTCTACCCACCCTTAAATTAAATTTGCAAGACTCCATGCAAATGCATTGTTACCAGGTCCTCTTAGGTGGACTCCTTCCCTCCCCTGGAGTCTGCCATTCCATTATTTAAAGCCATGACTTAGAAATATGAATGTCATTTTCAAGGCCATCTTCTTTTTCCCTTCCTCAATTTGCTTTTTGCTCCTTCATCCCTTCCTTTTGGGAGATTAATTTCAATTATGGGTGGGGTGAAGTGGAAGGGAATGGGATAGAAAGAC
>CM053624.1:270079111-270146633 GCA_028646595.1 Phalanger gymnotis | reverse complement strand
GTCTCAGCATCCAGGTTTACAAACTGGAGGGCTCCTTAGCTCCTCATCAACACCATCTCAAGAGCCCTGCACAAATGGCGCTGTCCTCCCTTATTATAGGGCTTCTGACGTCATCAAACATCATCTGAATGACCAGAATTTAGGCTGCTATGATTGGTTCTTGAGTTAGCCCCTCCCCTTAGGACCCCGGGAGGTTCACATACACATAGGTTAGGTTAACACCTAATAGGGCATGGCTCTGGAGTTAGCACTTCCCCTTACCCAGCCCCACCTTGGGCCCCACCCCAGTCACCAATCCACACCCACACAGGTTCCACACCTAATAGGGGTTGGGCCTGGGGCTTAGCACCCAGTAAAGCTCAATGAAATACACTGAATTACTCAAAGCAAAGAAAAGCTAAACTCTTCAAGGGCGCTAAGTGCTAAGGAGCCCATTTTGCTTACCAACACAAATATTCAGCCAGTAGTTACAATTAGCTCAAAACAATGACATTTACTAAGATAGCTTAGTGAAAACAGTTAATTACAAAACATCACCTACCCACCATAAACCTGGAGAATATTGTCTCACAAATAAATACTGTGTCTATGGGAAGAATGGGCACATATATACAGTACACTGGTAGTAAGACATATATGTAGAGAACACACATGGTTAAGGCAGCTCAACTTTAGAACTATAGATCTCTGAGATCTTCCTACTTCTTTATTTCCTTTTGTCTTTATTTTTAAATTATTTTTCTTTATTTCATTAAACATTTCCCAATTACACGTTAAAAAAATTAACAATCTTTTTTTAAAATTCTGAGTTCCAAATTCCCTCCCTCTCTCCTTCCCTTCCCACCTCCTAAAGAAGGCAAGCAATTTTGGCATCAATTATTCATGTGAAGTCACACAAAACATATTTCCATATTAGCCATGTTGCAAAATAAAACAAACAAAATAAAACAATAAAAATAAGGAGATTTTTTTAAAAAGTATGCTTCAATCTGCATTCAGAATTTATCACTTCTCTCTCTGGAGATGAATAGCATTTTTCATCATGTGTCCTCTGGAATTGTCTTGGGTCTTGTCTTGATCAGAGTAGCTAAGTCTTTCACAGCTGATCATCCTTACAATATTGTACAATGTTCTCCAGGTTCTGCTCACTTCACTTTGCATGAATTCATATAAGTCTTCCCAGTTTTTTTTTTCTGAAAGTATCCTGTTCACAACCATATACCACACCTTGTTCAACCATTCCCCAGTTGACAGGCATCCCCTGGATTTCCAATTTTTTGCCACTACAAAAAGAGTCGTTATAAATATTTTTGTACAGATAGGCCCTTTCCCCTTTACTTTGCTCTCTTTAGGTTACAAACCTAGTAGTGGTATTGCTGGGGCAAAGGGGGTATGCACAGTTTTATAGCTCTTTAGGTACAGTTCCACATTGTTCTCCAGAATGTTTGGACTACTTCACAATTCCACTAACGGTGAGTTAGTGTTGCAATTTTTCCACATGCCCCCCAGCATTTATCATTTTCCTTTTCTGTCGTGTTAACCAATCTGATAGGTTTAAGGTGGCATCTCAGAGTTGTGATCTTTCTACTTCTTATAATGTCCTCACACTGCTCTCCCTGGACTCAGTGTCTCTGCTAGGCAGACTACTCAGTTGACCCTGGGGTAGAGATATGGAAATAGGGTTGCATCGGTAAGAAAAAAGAAAGCCTAAGTTGTGGAGATTCACTTTGGCTCCATCGGCCTCCCAATTGCTGTCCCTCACTAACTGACAGATCAGTTCCGGCTTAAAGACCAGTACACGCCATTCAGGATAGGTTGGTGTGGAATGCTATCTTCTCCCTGGCCTGTTTCAGTTCCTTCAGTACATCTTTACCTTGAACTGACCTGTATCCCACAAACACCTGCCCTGTTTCTCCCACCTCGTTCATCGGGGGGAGGGGGAGGCGTAGTGATAGGCTAATTTACTCAACCAAATAAGCCTCTTCTGACTTCAAGAATTCAATAGCTGATTTGAATACCTGAGGAACGAATGTAGTTCTAAAGTTTCCATCTGAGCATTTTAAACTATTTTGGGTCAACAGAAGTTTAAGACTGGCGGAAAGCCTTAAAGCAGAACCAAAAATAAACCATGGAAACCATTATAATCATTTTCAAAGTGGCAAATGCATGAGATTCTTAAATTGCAACATAATGCAATAGGACATATAAAAAAAAACCTTTCCAAGTTTGTGGTACAAAGTGTCTAAGACAGAAAAGAGAGCAAATGTACAAATGTCTGAGCTGTCATCGGGACACCTGCATGTTAGCCATCCCAATTATAATCTGTTATTCCTCTGTAAGTGACGAATTACTATTTTTATTTATTTAAATAGCTGAGGGGTACAGGCTGGTTGGTCACAGTGAAAGAAAATAGCTTTTCATAAAAAAACTAATAGAGTTAGTCACTTTTTTTTTCTCCTTTATCATTATGGGTAGCTATATTCTTTATTCCTCAAGTTCTGGCCATTCATTTTCTGATCTTCTCCTGAGAGTTTGCCATCCCAAGATGCACCTGGTGCCTCTATTAGCTATTTATGGTCCTTTTTTATTTCATCGTTCTGAGCTCCAGAAAAGGTGGTGATTTATACTCGAAGCAGCCCACATAGTTAAGGATTTCAGGAAGGGCATCAACATGTGTTCTCTCTCTCTCTCTCTCTCTCTCTCTCTCTCTCTCTCTCTCTCTCTCAGTTCACTGTTCCTTTCCATCTGGCAGGCTGAGCTCAGAGCTCCAGTCCTTTCTCACTCTCCTTTTTCCCCAATTAAGAGCTGCAACAATTGCATATGGCCAGATTTATGCATGGCTTGAGACCAGATAGTTTCACACTGATTATGATAAAAAGAAGAGTCTGTTCTGTGTCAAAAATCCTTTGCAAAGAATTCAACTGTTTTGCTGGAACTAGCTTCTTCTGAACCCATACATACATAAGTACATATATACTATATTATATTTATATATGTATGTATGTATGCATGTGTGTATATATATACTTGATTTTATAGGCCTGACTGAATCTTTGAGCATCTTCATTGTGAAGACTTATTCGTGTTACTACATATTTCTGAACGGCATCAACTGGGATATTTCCATCATTCAGTGCCAAGGGAACTCACTGAGAGAAAGAAAAAGAGGCCTCTCTCAGCCAGTCACTCACAGATTTTTAAATTCAGTCAAATCATGTTAAAACTGAGTTCATTCTAAACAATGAGTCTAATGTTGCTGTCCTTACTCAGGCAGGATTTCTAGAAGGGGACACAATGACAAATGAGAAGTACAAGAAGCCTCACCTAACTAGACTGTAGTTAAACCGTGCCATCAACCAAAGTCTTCAAATTGAAGAGAATGAGGCAAATATTCAACCAGGGCAAGGAATTCTAAATAAGCCTGGTAGTCTATATTTTTTCCTTATCATATGTTTTTGTCACATACCTCTTCATTGGGAAATTCACAGTAGATGTTGTCAAGATGCAACCCATTACAGTGAATTTAATAATGGAAAAGCACTTACTAAGTACTTAGTATGTTCCCAGCAATGGGGATAAAAAAAATGCAAAGATAAAGACAGTCCCTCAGAGGCAGAGCCAAGGTGGCCAAGGAGAGAAACATTTAGCTGAGCTCCCCCACATTCTCCTCCAAACAACTTTAAAATAATTCCTGAAATCAAATCCTAGAATGGCAAAACAAAAAAAAAGGTCAGGGGAAACACTTTTCCAGCCCAAGATAAATTCAGAGGTCAGCAGAAAAGTTCTGTCTCATGGGGTGGAGCCTGGAGTATAGCTTAGACCGCACCACAAAAGCACAGGTCCAACGGTGAACCTTGGATATAGTTGCTTTGGCGGAGGCAACACCTTCAGGAGCTCTTGATCCATGGACTGTGGGGAGGGGTCAGACAGCTGGTCAGAAGAAAATTGCAGAGGCCCATTTGCGGGCACTGGGTTGAGGACCCTGTTGCATTGCCCATACACAGTTCCAGATCATAGTCCCAGGGCCATAAAGAGCAATAGCCCCTGTGGTAGCAGAGGAGCAGCAATCCTGGTCTTGGTTTCAGGATAGAGAGGAGTGCTTGTGGTTACTCACAAGGGAGTAGAGACCCTGTTCTCAATTCCAAGACAGAGAGAAATACCAGCAATTGCTTCAGCAGGAGATCCAGGGAAGGGTCAAAATCCCAGGGCTAAGAGGAGTACTAGCACTGATGGCTACAGGGGAACAGGATCCCTTCCTGGATAAGGAGCAGAGAACAGGCCAGAAGAACAGTGACTACTCCTCTCTTTAGATCATGCTACCTTGGAAGCATCAAAAACCTACAGACTCCCAGAGCTAGCTCTGAAAACAGGAGCAAAAAAGGCCTGAAGCATAGGAAAAGTATATGTAAATAAATAAGAAGCACTACCAAATTCCTTTTACAGCATAAATGTGGTGCTGATACCCAAATCAGGAAGGGCAAAAACAGAGAAAGAAAACTACAGAGTAACTTCCCTAATGAATATTGATGCAAAAATTTTATATAATAGCAAGAAGCCTGCAGCAATATATCACAAGGATTACATGCTATGACTAGATGGAATTTATACCAGTAACGTGGGGCTGGTTTACTATAAGGAAAACTATCAGTGTAATTGACCATATCAGTAGCAAAAACAAGAAAAATCATATGGTTATTTTAATAGATACAGAAAAAGTGTTTGACAAAACACAACACTCATGCCTATTAATAATGCTAGAAAATATATGGATAAATGGAGTTTTCCTTAAAATAAGTAGTATCTGTCTAAAACCATCAGCTGGCATTATCTATAACGGGGATGATCTAGAAGCCTTTCAATAAGATCAGAGGTAAAGCAAGGATGCCTATTATCACCACTGTAATTCAACATTGTTCTAGAAATGCTATCTATAGCAATAAAAAAGAAAAAGAAATTGAAAGAATTAGAATAAGCATAAACAAAATAATCATTCTTTGCAGACAATATGATGTCATACTTAGAGAACCCTAGACAATCAACTAAAAAAGTAGTTGAAATAATTAACAACTTCAGCAAAGTTATGAAATATAAAATAAACCCAGATAAATCATCAGCATTTTTATATATTACCAACAAAGTCCGGCAGCAAGAAATAAAAAGAGAAATTCCATTTAAACTCACTGCACACAATATAAAATACTTGGAGTCTACCTGCTGAGACAAACTCATGGATTATATGGACAAAATTGCAAAACACTTTTCACACAAATAAAGTCAGATCTAAACAACTGGAGAAATATTAATTGCTCATGGGTAGGCCAAGTCAATATAATAAAAATTATTATTCTACTTAATTTACTTATTCAGTGGCATACTAATCAAATTACCAAAAAAATTATTTTATAGAGCTAGAAAAATAATAACAAGCTTTATCTGGAAGAACAAAAGGTCAAGAATATCAAGGGAACCAATGGGAAAAAATGTGAAGGAAGGTGGCTTAGCCGTACCAGATCTTAAACTGTATTTCAAAGAAGTATTCATCAAAACAATCTGATACTGGCTAAGAAATAGAGTGGTGGATCAGTGGAATTGATTAGGCACACGATACAAAGTAATAGTAAATGACCATAGTAATCTAGTGTTTGACAAACCCAAAAATCCAAGAACTTACCATTTGACAAAATTGCTGGGAAAACTAGAAAGCAGTTTGGCAGAAACTAAGTATAGACCAACATCTCACATCATATGAGATCAGGTCAAAATGCATACATGATTTAGATATAAAGGGTGATATCATAAGCAAATTAAAGAAACACAGAATATTTTAGCAGTCAGATCTATGGATAAGGGAAGAATTTATGACCAAACAAGAGATAGAGAGCCTTACAGGATATAAAATGGATAATTTTGATTACATCAGATTACAAAGATATTACAGAAACAAAATCAGTGTAGTCACGATTAGAAGGAAAGCAGGAAACTGCGTGGAAAATTTACAGCATGTTTCTCTGATAAAGGCCTCACTTCTCAAATATGTAGAGAACAGAGTCAAATTTATAAGCATATGAATTATTTCCCAATTGATAAATGGCCAAAGTATAGAAACAGACAATTTTCAGAAGAAGAAATCAAAGCTGTCTAGAGGCATATAAAAATGCTCTAAATTGCTATCGATTAGAGAAATACAAATTAAAACAACTCTGAGGTACTACCTCATACCTATTAGATTGGCTAATGTGACAGAAAAGGAAAATGATATATGTTGGAAGGGATGTGGGAAAATTTGGACACTGATACACTATTGGTGGAGTTGTGAACTGATCCAACTATTCTAGAGAGCAATTTGGAACTATGCCCAAAGAGCTATAAACTATGCATACCCTTTGATACAGCAAAACCACTACTATATCTGTATCCCAAAGAGATTCTTTGTAAAAAAGGAAAGCAACCTGTATTACAAAAATATTTATAGCAGCTCTATTTATGGCAGCAAAAAATTGAAAATCAAGGGGAGGACCATCAATTGTGGAATGGCTGAACAAGTTGGGTTATATGATTGTAATAGAATACTATTGTCCTGTAGGAAATGAAAAGCAGGATGCTTTCAGAAAAACCTGGGAAGACTTACATGAACTCATGCAAAGTGAAGTACACAGGACCAAGAGAACATCTGTACGACAATCAACTGTGAAGATTTTGCTATTTTAAATAATACAATGATCTAAGACAGTTCAAAAGACGTATGATGAAAAGCTATCCACCTCCAAAGAAAGAACTGATGGAGTCTGAATGCAGATTAAAACAGACCTTTTTTTAACCTTCTTTATTATTCTTGGGGGCAGGGGTTGAATGCAGATTGAAACATACTTTTTGTTAAACTTTCTTCATTATTCTTAGTTTTTTTTGGGGGGGTGTCTTTTTTTTGCAACATGGCTAATATGGAAATCTATAATGTATATCAAATCGCCTGCTTTCTCAAAGAGGGGAGAGGGTAAGGAGGGATGGAAAGAATATAGAATTCAAAATTTTTTGAAAGAATGTTTAAAATGTTTGCTTACATGTAAATGAGAGAAAAAAATAAAATTTAAATGTTAAAAAAAAAACAAAGACACTCCCTCACAAAGCTTATATTCCAATAGAGGCCAATAACACATATGGGAGAGTGATGGCCATAGAGGGATGTTTTAGTTTGGAAAATTACAGGGATGGGAAATGTAGCCATAAGGGAACAAACTGACATGAGCACTGTCATTCCATGAGCAATGATAGAAGTAAGTTGATTATGATTCAAGAGTAAGAATCTGGAGGGGATGGAAGGGTAGCATGTGTCTGGATATAGTGTGATGGCAATTCTGGTGATAAAAAGGGGCTGATTTGAGCAGCAAGAGAGTTGGTGAGGAGATGGCTGGTGCATAAATTGTTCCTGGAACTGGGCCTAGAGGCAGTAGATGATTGAAACAACCACCATACAGGGCAACAGAGGTCCAACAAGATAGTTAAAGAACTATGCAAGAGAAGTGGTTTAAAGGATATTACCAGAGATGATATAGAATATAGGTGACTAGATGTCATACAACTGGGGGAAAAAAGATAGGCTGGTTTTACAATCAGAGTGAAAGGTAACTGATGGTTATTCCATTGGTATCCCTGCAACTTTATGAAAATGTGAGGAATACTGCACCCTGCCCCAGCATATAGGGTGGAGATTTGCATTTACAGAAGGATATGGATAAGAGTTTCGAAGGACAGGCAGGCATGGATGGCTTGCTATCTTCATCACTGGAAATGTCCATATTAGTGATGTATGAGAGTGTAAGAAGGATTGTTAACTAGCATTTAGATAACTCTGTAAGGCTGGCAAAGCACTTTGTGAATATCACCTCATTTTTGTATAGTCCATTTGGGTTTTGTTAGCTGTACCTTTTCACAGGCTCAAATAAATGCATGGAAGGTGAAGCTTTAGGGATCTTAGATGGATAAGAGATATTTTAGCTCATGTTTCCTTGCAAAAGGCAAGAATTTGATGTGTTGCTCTAGAAATAGCTTCCAAGGTATAACAGAAAGAAGGGAAAATATCCAGTACCTTTAAAAATGGCAAGACAATTAGCAGAGATGGAAGAGGGAAGAAGGAAAAGCTCAAGTTTGGAAACTAAAACCCGGCCATTTGGTGTGTATTACATTCAATCTCAGAAAAAAGAAATGGCTCCCAAATGGTGTACAAATACAAATCTTATTGTAGGTTATGAGCCACCCAGGAAGCACTGTGAAGCAGACAAAATTTGCCAAGTCCTCTCTCCCTTTTCAGAACCTTCCTCCTGTCTTTCAGTGCCCTCCCTCTATTCATTAGATATCCAATACCTTTGTTCCACCTCACTACCCAGAAATGCCCACTGTGCAGCCCTATTTGAGCCTAGCCCATACAAGCTTCAGCCCTGTCTTTTCTTCATTCCCTGGCCTTTCTGACTTGTGGGTCCATCAGGATCCATCTTTCTACTAACTAATCTTATCAACCAATTTGAAATAAGATGGCAATGTTTCCTTTGCCTTTGTATCTCCAGAACCTAGCAAAGTACCTGGCACATTGATGGCACTTACTTAAGTCATCTTGATTGATTGAGAGCAATATAATGGCTTATCCTTCATAGAAAAACATTTGGATTCTAAGGAAACCTTTTCATCTCTTAACCTTTACATCCCCAGTTACAAAAGATACCAGTTACCAAAGGAAATCATAGGCACTATGAAAGACATCATTGATTTAGAGACAGATGGTGGGGGAGATGTTTTGAACAATTTTTCATGTCCTTTCATAACCCTGTATATATGGTTGATGGCTATGTTCACGGGTAAGACCGGCTATGTTGGAATCACAGCTTCAGTGGGTGGTTAGCCTTTATCACTTCTAGAGGGGAAGGCATGATACATCTGAAAGGATTGTCTTCACAAACATCTGTGAAATCAAGATTGTGATTGCTGGCTCTAGTAGAACAAGTATGGAGAACTACCTTTGTGACTCTATGCAATTAGAGCCATCTTTCCAGGTTTCGATATCTTTGTGAGTTGGTAGTACTAGATGGTCTCTAAGAACCCATGCTGCTTAAAGGGTCTAGCCGAAAAGATATTTGAAGGAAAGCAATGCATATAATAGCTACACATTTTACTTCCAAGATCACGTGAGACTTTATTCCTAATACTTTTGCTGATGAAATAACTCCTTTGCATTTTTTGTTGTTGTTATTGAGTCATTTCAGTTGTGTCTTACTCTTCATGATGCCATTTGGGATTTTCTTGGAAAAGATACTGGAGTGATTTGCCAATTCCTTCTCATTTTGCACATGAGGAAACTGAAGCAAACAGGGTCAAGTGACTTGCTCAGGGTCACACAGCTAATATCTGAGGCCAAATCTGAACTCAGGTCTTCCTGACTCCAGGCCCAGTGTTCTATCACTGTGCCACCTTGATGTAGGTAGAGGGGTGGAGGGGTGGGGAGAGAGAGAGAGAGAGAGAGAGAGAGAGAGAGAGAGAGAGAGAGAGAGAGAGAGGACCTGGTGGATAATCTTGTAGTTATAAGCCCCTCCACATTTAGCCAGGCCACTCCTTGGATAACAGACATATAATCCATCATGATCTAATAAACAGAACACTGGAATTGGAGTTAGGAAGACCTAGATTCAAATCTCATTCCTTTGGTTCTGTTTTATAATATCTTGATTTCTCATAAAGTCACTAGCTTCCACTTGCTCCGGTCTAATTTTTAAGGTAGTGTTTGGATCTCCTTTTCCATTTGGCTAATTCTGCCTTTCAAGACATTCTTCTCCTCATTGGCTTTTTGGAGCTCTTTTGCCATTTGAGTTAGTCTATTTTTAAGGCATTATTTTCTTCAGTATTTTTGGGTTTCCTTTAGCAAGTCATTAACTTGTTTTTCATGGTTTTCTTGCATCACTCTCATTTCTCTTCCCAATTTTTCCTCTATTTCTCTAACTTGCTTTTCCATGCTCGTCCATGGCCTGAGATCAATCATATCTTTCTTGGAGGCTTTTGATGTAGCTTCTTTGACATTGTTGTCTTCTTCTGGCTGTATGCTTTGGTCTTCTTTGTCACCAAAGAAAGATTCCAAAGTCTGAGTCTGAATCTGAGACCATTTTTGCTGCCTGTTCATGTTCCCAGCCAACTACTTGACCCTTGAGCTTTTTGTCGGGGTACGACTGCTTGTAGAGGAGAGAGTACTTTGTCCCAAGCTGTGCTGTTGTTCTCAGAGCTACTTTTACACAGCAAGCTCTGCCACACTAGCGCTCCTTCTCCCCCAAGAACCACCAACCAGGATTGTGGCCCAGATCCGGGCAGCTCAAAGCAGGCTTTGCACTCCTGCTCTAATCCACCACTTAATTCCTCCCACCAGGTGGGCCTGGGGCCAGAAACAACTGCAGCCATAGCTCTGGAAGCAGCTTCTGAGCTGCACCACCTCTGCCGCTCCCAGGGCCATGGCCAACCATGAACTCCTTTCATTCTGTCCCAGCATGTTTTCCCACTAACCTTCTCTGTTGTCTTTGGCGTTTGTGGGTTGAGAAGTCTGGTAACTGCCACAGCTCAATGATTCAGAACCCTACGGCCTATTCTGCCCAGCTCCCAGTCTGGTTGGTCCTGGCGTAGCCCACGCTGGGCTCTGTTCCGCTCCGCTCCAAGCTTCGTGTGGTAGACCCTTCCCAGCGACCATCCAGGCTGTCCTGGGCTGGAGCCCTGCTTCCCTTTGCTATTTTGTGGGTTCTGCAGCTCTAGAATTTGTTCAAAGCCATTTTTATAGGTGTTTGGAGGGACCTGGGGGAGAGCTTCTAGATTCAAATCTCACTTCAAACACTTACTAACTATGTATTTGTGGACAAGTCATTTAATCTCTTGGGGCCTCAGGTTCCTCATCTGCAAAATGAGAAGATTTGACTTGATGACCTCTAAAGCCCTATTCAACTCTAAATATATAATTCTTTGGCCTGGCCCATATTCAAAGTCTTCCCAACTTGATAGGGCCTGCTAGAGTTTTTAGACATAGCCTCTAAAGACTCAGTAACAACTGCCACAATGAAAAATCATAGTAGGACTTTACAGGAAATAATAAAAGGATTAGAGAATAAAGTGTCAGAGGTTGAGGATACCAGGAAAGGATATGTGTCTGTGCACCTGAGGCTCTAGGAGTACATAACAGTTTTTTCCTGGGAGTATTTAAGATGCTGGTATTTAGTATTATAGAAGAAATTAGTCTTTGGTTATGAGCTAGAGTTTTTAGTGAACATATTTCTTGCAAGAGACTTATTGCTGGGACTAGTAAGAGTGTGTTTGGATGAGTAAATAGTGTGTATGGTGTGGAATTGAAGAACTAATTCTGGGCAGAAGAGGAAAAAGGAGACAGAGACAAACAAAGAGAGAGACAGAAAGAGAGGATAGAAATCAAATTTTTGCGATATAACATCAGGAGTTTTAAAGAAGTCAACTGTATGTAAGAAAGTCAATTTTTGTTAAGGCTGGTATATTTAGCAGAACCAGTGAACACATGTGAGTGTGCATGCATGCAGCAGAAGGCTATGCTGCATTCTCTGTCACAGTGTCTACCCTGCCTCCCCCACACACACGTATACACTTAGATCTCCAATACAGTCAAATTCTTAATTGTATAGGATACCTGAAGGATGAATTTCAGCATTCTCTGTATGTTCTGCGTGGGAAGAGAATGTGCCCGATAGGGACAAGCAAGACCTAAGGCACATGGTGTCCATGACACCTATGAGGGAAGACTAGAATAGTTCAAATAATTTGATTTAAAAAAGGTGAATAAATAGCTCTCTCTCTCAATCACATGAAAGACTGTTCCAAGTCATTAATAAATCAACAACTCTAAAGCTTCATGTTACACCCAGAAAACTGTCAAAAATTACTAAAGTTGGAAACAGTCAATGGTGGAGGGGCTGCTGGAAGACAGGCATACAAATACAATGTCAGTAGAGCTACAAATTAATCCAAATATCAAGGGAACATAGATCTAGAGCTGGAAGGGACCTCAGAGGCCATGTAGTCGAACCCCTCTCCTACTCTAGATGAGGAAACTGAGACCAAGAAATTGTCCAAGTTCATAGAGGGAGTTTAGTGTCAGAGATAGGATTAGAACTCAGGGCTTTTGACTAGTCAGTGGTCTTGCCACTATCCCATACTGCACTCTGGAAAACGTTTTGAAATTTATCCCACCCACCCACCCAAGAAAGTGACAAAAAGTTTATACTCTTTGACCTAGTCCTCCTCTTTCTAGTATATAGCCCAAGAACATAAAAAAGTTCCATATATGGACAAGATCTTCACAATAATAGTTTTGTGGCAGCAATATAAATATATGTATATGTGTATATACACACTCACACACACACACACACACACACACACACACACACATACACATACATATCGAGAGAGAAAGAGCAAATAGGGGCCCATCAATTGGAGAATGACTAGAGAAATTGTGGTATATGTCTATAATCAAATATTGACATGATGAGACCGCTGATAATAGCAAAACAGACTTGCAAGAAATTATGAAGAATAAAGTGAACGGAACCAAGAGAACACTATATACAGTAACAGCAATACTGTTTTAAGAACAACTTTAAGGAACTAAGTCATTTTGACTATTATAAATACCCAAATTAACTACAAAGGACCTGTGAAGGAAGATGCTATCTGCATCCAAAGATAGAACTGATAGATGTATAGAACGATTTTACATATATATGTCTATATGTATATACATATTTGTATCTAATGGTAGCCATCTCTAGGGTGGCAGGGAATAAAAAAATGAAAACAAAAAGAAAGTTAAGTTATAACGTTATTATATATTTAAAAGGAATAGCAAATTGTACATAATAGATTTGAAGTTTCATGTACAATCATTTTTTTAATTCTACTATATTTGGAAATACTTATTTGATTTCATAAATTAAAAATAAAATAAATAGTCTTTAAATTAAAATTAGAAAACAAGAAAACACATTAGAAGAAATGAAAAATATAAAGAATTCTGAGAAACATGGGAAGACACAAACAGATGCAGAACAAAGTAAGCAGAATTTTAAAAAGACACACACGAAAACTACAGCAATATAAATGCAAAGAAAATAAAGTGAAACTGAATGATGTTTAATTAAAATGACCAAACTTAGACACAGGAAGAATTAAGAAACTACGCTATACCTCCTTTCGATGCTGAGGTGGGAGGCTATGTATGCAGAATGGGGTTCTGTCCTGGGCCGCCTTCTCTTCTCCCTCTATATTGCTTCACTTGGTGATCTCATTAGCTCCCATGGATTTAATTACCATCCCTAGGTTGATGACTCTCAAATATACTCTTCCTGCCCCAGTCTCTCTGCTGACCTCCAATCTCACATCTCCAACTGCCTTTCAGACATACTGAACTGGATTCCAGTAGACATCTTAAATATAATACATCCAAAATGGAATTTGTTATCTTTCCTATAAACCTTTCTCCACTCATACTGTAGAGGACAACACCATCCTCTCAATCCCTTGGGCTCGCAAACAAGGAATCATTATATATTCCTCACTTTCTCACCCCCAACCTTGCCCCACCATATCCAAACTTTTGCCAAAGCCTGTGGATTTCACCCTTGAAACATCTCTAATTTGTCCCCTTCACTCTACTGACACCACCACCACTCTAGTACAAGCCTTCATCACCTCACACCTGGATGACTGCCATAGCCTGCCAGTGAGTCTGCCTGCCTCGAGTCTCTCCAATCCATCCTCCATTCAGCCACTAAAATGATTTTCCTAAAATTCAGGTATAATCACGTCACCCCCCTACTCCACTTCAGTGGCTTCCTATTGCCTCCAGAAACAAATAAAAATACTCTGTTTGGTATTCAAAGCCCTTCATAACCAAAGCCCTCCCTCCCTTTCCAGTCTTCTACCTTACTTCCTAAAAGGTACTCTTCTATACAGTGATGCTAGCTTCCTGGTTATTCCTCGAACAAGATCCTCCACCTCTCTGCTTCAGACATTTTCTCTGACTGTCCCCCATGCTGGAAACACTATACCTCCTCCACCCCAACTACTGACCCCTCTGATTTCCTTTAAGGCCCAACTAAAACCCCACTTTCTACAGGAACCTTCCACAAACCCTCTTAATTCCAGTGCCTTCCCTCTCTTAATTATTTCCTATTTTTCCTGAAAGCAAGCTATAGCTTGCTTTGCACATATCTGTTTACATGTTGTCTCCCCACTTAGCGTGTAAGCTCCTTAAAGACAGGGACTCTCTTTTGCTTCTTTTTGTATTCCCAACACTTAGCACAGTGCCTGGCACATAGTAGATGCTTAATACTTGTTCATCAATTGATCAAATAATAGAATATTACATTTATATTGCCATATGTGGTAGATGTGATGGTCAATTTGGCTGAACTGCTCCTTTGTTTCAAGCTCAAGGTATGTGTGTTGGGGGAAAGAGAGATGGAGATCATAATAATAGAAGAAATTTGTATGGGGGTCAACATATTTTGAAAGGCAGAGATCTGTTTTCAAGATATCTCAAAGACAGAAAGATTCTAGAAGAATTTAAAAGGTCATAGATACCATTAACAATAACAAAAGTTATATAGAACTTTAAAGATTACAAAGTGCCTTACAAATATTATCTCATTTAATCCTCACAATAACCCTGGGATATAGCTCCTATGATTATCTCTATTTAAAGATGAGGAAGCTATGACAGGCAGACTTTAAATGATTTGTATCTCAGGATCACTGGAAGTACAATTTGATTTCTAAAATGTCACGCAACTCACTCTCCCTTTGAACTCTGGGACCAGCTCACAGTCCATCTGCAGTGCCTGTCTGAAACACATGCAGTGACAGAATAATTCAATGAGCTGCCCATCCCCCTGTATGTCAAAATAGACAATATGCATTCTTTGTCCATTTTATTTTACCTATGTTTTTCCTTCTAGGCTAATCTCTTTTTTTTTTCACACAAGAAAGTACTGAGATTTATTATGCAGGTGTGCTACACTTAGCCACAAGGAAAACAATCAATCCGGAATGACAAAAGTCCCATGGCACAAAGTCAAGAGTAAGTCTGGTGGAATTTTCATTGAATGATGGCATGTCCTTCAGTCAGGGAGGTGGTATAAGATAGTGGCAAGAGTCCTTTTTTCAGATGGTGATGTCTCCTAATGGTTTCTGCTCTCCTGAGCATGTCACCAAGGGTCATTCCATCTCTGCTCCTATGGCCTCCGTAGTTAGCACAGTCTGGTTACTTGGACCTCTGCCTCATCTTTCTCCTCTTGCATTTCAGCCTACGCATTCACTTCTTCCTCCACTTGGCTCTCATGGCGCAATGAAAGTCGATAAGATGGTGCTAAGAAAAAGAGAGAGCCTAGGCTAATCTCTCAGTCATTCCCACAAAGATTTTATGGAGTTGAGAAAGCAGAGATATTGAACAATAAATACTGACCTCTCCTTGGTTTTTCTATCTTTTGTTACTGTTAATGATATCGGTGACATTTTAAAATTCTTTTGGAATCTTTTCTTCTGAGATATCTTGAAAACAGATCTCTGATTGCCTTTCCAAATATTCTGACTCTTGCACAAATCTCTTCTATATGGATTTGGTAAGGTTCAGCCAAAATTTCAGATTTTGTGTTCATAAGCAACATTTCCATTTCTCACGCAGTATAGGAAGGCCTGATATGTTGATTTTCTTGGCTTTGATGCTGAGTTCAACATAACAATTGGTAGACCTGTTCTTTTTCAAGCATATTTGTTGTCCCTCATCCAGTTTGATCTCTAAACGCCTTCAGGATAATCTGGTTTAACTTTCTACAGGCTAAACTTTCCCCTATACTGCCTTTTCACTGTTTTGTGACTACTGCTTTTAATCTTTGGCTGTCCTAACATTTTGCACAACAATGTGTACTCTAACCTAGTGAGGCCCTTGTGAAACTCTCTGCTTCATAAAGGTTTAAGTGTTTGCTGGTTGAACTTTCCGGGATCTTTTATTTCCCTAGCTCTGACAGCTATTTTACACTGTAAAATTCTTTGAGAAGAGGTGATGTGCACACCTATCAGATTGGCTAATATGACAAGACAGAAAAATAATAAATGTTGGAGAAGATGTGAGAAAATTGGAACACTAATTCATTGTTGGTGGAGTTGTGAACTGATCCAACTATTCTGGAGAGCAATTTGGAACTATGCCTAAAGGGCTATAAAAGAGCATATCTTTAGATTCAGCAATACCGCTTCCAGGTCTGTATCCCAAAGAGATCATAAAAATGGGAAAAGGACCCACATGTATAACAATATTTATAGCAGCTCTTTTTGTGCTAGCCAAGAACTGGAAATTGAGAGAATGCCCATCAACTGGGGAATGACTGAACAAGTTGTGGCATACAAATGCAATGGAATACTATTGTGCTATAAGAAATGATGAACAGGCGGACTTCAGAAAAACTAGAAAGACTTATATGAACTGATGCTGAGTGAAGTGAACAGAACCAGGAGAGCATTGTACACAGTAACAGCCACAGTGTCCAATGACTGACTGATAGAATTAGCTGTTCTAAGCAATGCAAGGACCTAAAACAATTCCGAGAGACTCATGATGGAAAATGCCATCCATATCCAGAAAAAGAAATAGGGAATCTGAATGCAGATCGAAGCAGACTGTTTTCTTTTTTTTGTTTGTTTTGTTTTATGTTTTTCTTTCTCATGGTTACTCCCATTTGTTCTAATTCTTCTATACAACATGACTAATGTGAAAATATGCTTAATAGGAATGTATATGTAGAGCCTATATTAGATTGCATACTGTCTTAGGGAGGGGGAGGGGAAGGAGAGGGAGAAAATTTAAAACCTATGGAAGTGAATGTTGAAAACTAAAAATAGATAAATAAAATTATTTTAAAAGAAGAAGAGGTTATGTGAAACACATGAGATAACGAAGGCCTAGAAGCGACTGAATCCAGTAGCCCAACGCTTGACAAATCCATTGACATAAATTGCTAAGGGAAGGCCTTTCTATTTGATGGGAACTTCAGGGAGATTTGAAACAATCTGGCAGAAAATAGGTTTGAACTAGCAGCTCACACAATACATTACAAATAAATATGCTAGCTTAATTTAAATGGTCACATCAGAGAGAGAGAGAGACATAGACATACAGAGGAGAGGAGCTACTTTTGGCATCAAAAGGCAAAGGAGAATTCTTAAACAAACAAGGAATAGACACGATTGCAACAAACGATTCCAATTACATAAAATTTAAAAGTTCTTACACAAACAAAATCAATGAAGCTAGAGTAAGAGAAACTGTTGGAGGAAGAGGAATGGACTTTGTACTACATATCCCTGATTAAAAAGTATAATCCAAGAAGTATAGCCACTTCCCAATAAGTGATCCAAAGACGTGAACAAATAATTTTTAAAAGAAATGGTTTAACCAACCACATGAAAAACTACCCAAATTACTATTATTGAGAGAAATTTGAACTAAAGGGCCTTTATGATACCCTTAAAGTGTCAAACGTAATTTAAAAAAAAAAACAGAAATAGTCATAGGGAGACTGTCACAGTCACAATAATATACTACAGAAAGGACCATTGGTTCATCAAACAATTATATTAAAAAAAATTATGTGAGAAGGTGACTAAGTTGTTCAGTATCTTTTACTCAATGTTAGCACTTCCGGGTATATCCCCCCAAGGAGGTCAAAGACAGGAAAAGACCACATACATGCCAAAATAGTAGTAGTGGGAATTTTTATGGTAACAAATGTCAATTAATTAAGGAATGACTGAACAATTGTGGTATATGAAAATGATATAGTATTATTATTCGAGATAATGGAATGTGGCATAATAAATGGCAGGTCAGTCTTGGAGTCAGGAAGACTTGGATTCAAGTACCACATCTGAAACATGTTAGCTGTGTAAACCTGGGCTAACCACTTAACCTAGACAAATCTCTAAAACACTAAATTGCTGAACATCTGCTGACCTACAGTAGTGTAGGGAGTTTCCTTATCATGAGATCCCTACACTGATGAAGTTGCAGGCCCAAACTAAACAAAAAAATCATTAAGCTGAAAAAATGACAAATACATGGAATTCAGAGAAACTTGGAAAGATTTATATGAACTGACTCTTAGGAAATAAAAGAGAACTAAGAAGACGACATGTACAATGACTAATAATGTCAAGGAAGATAACACTAAAAGGCAGCATAATTCTGACTACTATAACATATAACTGTGATTCCAGAGGTCTTATT
Organism: Phalanger gymnotis; assembly: GCA_028646595.1. Taxonomy (NCBI): domain Eukaryota; kingdom Metazoa; phylum Chordata; class Mammalia; order Diprotodontia; family Phalangeridae; genus Phalanger; species Phalanger gymnotis. The sequence goes on along the minus strand of CM053624.1, from coordinate 270,128,308 downwards.
GGAAAATTATGCTTCTGTCCTCTCAATGGAAAAGTTGTAGACCAAAGGTTTGGAAGAGTGGATATCTTGTCAGAAGTGGTCAATATTTTAGTTTGGTTTGTTTAACTGTTTCCCTTTGTTACAAAAAAAAAATTCTATGGGAATTTTGTTATTGGGAACTTAAAATGAAAAAAAACTCAATGAAACATTTTAAATGTTTAAAGAAATAATGATTATCAAAGTTAATGCCTTTAATCTACTTTCTACTTCTTTTTAGAGTTAACAGTTCATTAAATACATCATTCTAGAAATGTTGTAATTATCTTTTCATCTTTGTCCTTTCAGATATTGATTTTGACCTCTACCCTACTTGATGGTCTGATTGCAGACAGACAGCTCATTCCTGAAATTATATTGGTAACCAATTCTTTCTTATCCTTTAAGAGGCAGTTAGTTTCATTATGTGTGTTGTTGTGCTATTGTCAACACTCTTCCTGAAAAGAGTATTGAGAGTATACAGACGTGTGGCTTCAAGGTAACTCATAAACTTTTGGCCTTTTTTTTTTCATATCCTTAATCTCAAAATCACATTTTTCCCAGTGTATTTTTTGCTGTACTTCTCTGTGCCCACAAGGCATATGTTGATTTAGTTTGCAGGAGCCTGTCACATTCTTCATACAGCAAGTGTTAGCACATAAGCCTCACTTGTCTCCTCACTTGTCTCTATTGCCTATGCTTCTCATGAGTACTGTCTGGCAAGATGACCAAGTGTCCCATGAAATGATATTGCCAGTGGGTGCCCAATGCAACTAACTCTGCCAACGCTTTAGTAGCCTCTCTGAGAATTGTCCTTCCATTTAAGGGTGACGTTTTTTGTCTTCTGATTTCATTTGTTGCAAGATTGCCAGTAGGGATGTGCATCGACTTGTTGGTCATGACAAAATTCAAACATTGAGTTCTCACAGTTAAATTAAGGCTGGAAATTGGCTAAAATCTGAGTGCTCCATAGCCACTTTGTGGCTGGTCTGCTCCTACTCCTGCAAAAAGCGAAACGGGCTTTACTCTCAAGAAAAAAAAAATTGTCTTTTTATTTGTTGTATGGTCTCCACAGCTAAATAATTCTTCACCTGACAAACCTAGGCACAGTAGAAAGGGCACGTGGACTTGGAACCAGAGGATCTGGATTCAAATCCCAGCTCTGTTACTGCCTTCTATTGAGCAAGCCTCTTAACCTTCTTGAGCCTCAGTTTTCTTATCTATAAAATGAGAGGCTTAGACTAAATGACTTTGATGTGGCCCCAGCGCTAGACACTAAGATCCCATGACCTAGTAGCCAAACTTCTCACAAGGAACTTATTCATCCTTAGCTGAGGGGATCTTTGGACATCAGTCTATCCGCGTCCGAGACCACACTCGAAGCCTTTACATCCGGTTCACATTCTAAAATTTGGGTTCCGTTGGCATAAATTTTGATAAGCCAGGTTCGGCTCCGTGTCACAAAGAAGCATTGATGCAAAACTTCAGGGGTAGCAATTAGGCTTGACTTCTTAAATTAAATGGATTGATATCTCCCTGGCTTGGGGCCATAAAAATGTCCTTTGCAGGATACCCTCTGTGTTATTCTAGCATTCCATGGAACTTTTCAAATAGCATAGGCTCACGAACCTCAGAAAGTTCTGAGCCAAGTGCTAATTGAGTTAATTATTCTCCCTTACCAGATCTTAAAAGACGGTATCCTGGAGTCATTGGCGGGGGGGGCAACTGGGTAGCACAATGGATAGAGTACTGAGTCTGAAGTCTGGAAGACCTGAATTTAGATATAACTTCAGACACTTATTAGCTGTGTGACCTTGGGCAAGTAATCTAAATGTTTGTGTCAGTATCCAAAACTGTAAAATGGGGACAATAGTATATACCTCCCAGAGTTGTTGTGAGAATCAAATGAGCTAATATTTGTAAGGGCCTTAGCACAAAGCCTGACATGTAGTAAGCAATATGTAAATGCTAGCTATTATTACTGGTAATCATATTTGTCATCTATCGTTTGTGATACTGGAGTCTCTCTTTTTTTTTTTAGAAGGGGGAAGGCAGGGCAATTGGGGTTAAATGACTTGCCTGAGGTCATACAGCTAGTAAGTGTGTCAAGTGTCTGAGGATGGATTTGAACTGGGATCCTCCTAACTCCAGGGTCTGTGCTCTACTCACTGCACCACCTAGTTGCCCCTATACAGGAGGCTCTGATGTCAAAGGAAGGTATCTAAGGACTACACCCCTTTCCTTCTACTCATTATCATAACAAAAGATAAACAGAAACTGGTGAGACTAATAAGGCCTTCCTGCCATCAGGGCCCTCAAAGCCATAAAAAGATTCCCTTTTGCACAATGCCAGAAAGAAACTTTGACCCCGGGAGATCATGAGTCAGGGTCTCTACAACACTGTGCTCTCCCTACTTAGCATATTTCACTACTTCCCTACGTATCACTTATTGATACACCACATCCTCGTAGAAGTACTGATTTCCTTTTGAAGTCTAAGCTTCTTAAGGTCAGGGATTTTGTCTCAGATATAGAAGGCAGCTAAATGACACACTAGATAAAAGTTGGACCTGGAATCAGAAAAACCTGAGTTTAAATCCAGCCTCAGACGCGTCCTAGCTGTGTGACCTTGGGTGAGTCATTAACCTCGATTTGCCTCAGTTTCCTCAACTGTAAAGCGAGGGTAATAATAGCATTACCTAGCAGGGTTGTTGTGAGAAGGATCCAAGGAGATAATACTTGTAAAGTGCACACAATAGGTGCTGTATAAATGCTCATTCCCTTTATCCCTCCTACTTGGACTCAGGAAGACCTGAGTTCAATACTTGCTAGCTATATTACCTTGGGCGAGTCATTTAACTTCTCAGATTTTTGCATCAGACCATAGCATCCTTCAGCCTTTTTTTTCCCTTCTTTTAACCTAATGTCCACTTTCTGCAACGGCCTTTCACATTTCTCCAAGTAACACGTGGATTATTTGTTTGGACAGCAATCCTATATGCCCTTCTCCACTTCAAAGCAAAGCTGCCACTTTTTTGCTTTCTTGCAACTTGACATTTGACATTTAGATGCATATCCTTAAGCTCTACGGAGATATCAGCCTATGACCACATAGCCCAGGAAGGTGTGGTTCTTTCTATACCACTGGTTGGAGACTTAGTACTTTAAACATGTTTCTCTGACCAGCCACATTAGGTCATCCTTTTCTCCCTGGCAGTCACATTATCAGGTGCTTTAAATCTTGGTTTGCCATTAATGAGAAGGAAGAAATAAGCCAAACAAGAATGTACCAACTGCATAGTCATTTCCTGAGCAGCTTAAAGTAAATAACCATTTTCCCTCTCTGAAATTTCTCATGCTTCTGTGAGTTCTCTACAGTCATAAAAAGTCTCTTGGGGACCAAGACAAAGTCATCCAAAGGCTGAAATCTTAGTTCTCTGGGTTTCGTTTGTTTACCATGCTCATTAGAAAGCATCAGAGGAATAGGAGTTTTTACAATTTTTATGTCCTTTAAAATAAAAGCTTTATAATAGAAAAAGTATTAATCGGGATTCATAATACATAACCACTGGATCATTTCTTTAGGGTTGTAAGTTCTCTTAGAAGGCCATTCTCTTCCCACTTCACCTCCCTCCTATGGCTAAGGAAACTGAGACCTAGAGGAGATACATAGGGTATAAGTGACAGGCCTTAAACCCAAGTCCTCTAGTCCTCAAACCTGTCCTCTTACTACTATTTCACCACGGACAAGATTAAAGGCTACCTGTGCCCTGAGTTTTGTAAAAGAGGTTTGTGAATCCCATCACTACTGCTAACAAAATTGAAAATGAAATTATTGTATACCAAGGAAAATAACCTGTTTTCAATCATTCAAAAGCACTTCTGCAGCACCAATTTATATCCAAATAATAGACTCATTAGAAATTACTAAAAACACCCATTAAAACAAATCTGGCACAACTTCTACTTAGCATTTTTAGCTATTAGTCTGACTTATGGTGTGTGCCGTGAAATAATAAAACTGCAAATATTTTTAAAGAGTCTATGATTCAGATGAGTCTTCCCTAATTATTTAGAATTAGTGAGGTTTTGCTATATTTTACACTTCTCTCCTTTTACAAATTTTCTTCGTCTGTTATAAGTTCAAGAGACAAGGGCTGTTTCTGATGCGACATACAGGGTGGCCTGCAAGGCTTTAATTTATTATTATTAGAGCAGCAACAATAATAATAGCTAACATCTTAAGGTTTACAAAGTGCTTTAAAATATATTATTTCAATTGTATTTCTCAACAACTTTGTGAAGCAGGTGCTATGATTACCCCTGTTTTATGGATGAGGAAACTGAGACAGAGGTTAAGTGACTTCCCCAGGGTAACACAGTTAGAGCCTGAGGCAATATTTGAACTCAGATCTTCCTTACTCAGGTCCAGAACTCTATTTATTATACTGTCTAGCTGCCTCTATTTAAAACTTTTTTAAGAGTTTTGTTAAAGGAATCTATAATTAAGGGGATTTTGAGCTTCAAATCATCTGAGAAAATCAGTATAGTGGCAGAGGGTAGGAATGGTCAGTGTTCACAGATAAATCTTCCAGTCTACCCGTCCTTCCAACAAGATTACACAGCTACAATTTTATTTGACAATTTTGTAAAAGTTGTTAATAAAGACTGTCAGGAGATGAAAAGGTTTGACAACTAGAAAACATGATTTTTATGGATAATAATTTTCCTTCTAAATAACTAATTTTTATTTCAATGAGGCTTGAGGGTAACCTCAAGGGCTAGAAAGTCACTACTATGATGATTTTACTAACAGAGTAAACATGTTTTCTTTTACCAAAGAGAAGCTACAGGAAGCTTCCTTCACCATCTAGGAAAACAGCGAAGCTGGAGGAAACCTGTTCCTGAATGAGAAAACCATGCTATGGCAGCTAATTTCACTCAACCAGTACAAATCCAACAATGCCTAGCTAATGAGGAGGCTCTTCTCTGTGTTGACACGCTTCTAAAATTAACCTAATGAATGATGTGTTTATTTAGCTGTAGTTTATTTAGGGGCTTTCAGCCCATCAAAAGGTTGTGTAAAAACATAGTAACTGCCTCAGGAGTCAGAGTAAACAGCAAGCATAATCCTTCACTTTGTCAGTTTCAATAAGCACTGCTTTGATTAATGTGCTAACAGTTTCTAATGAAGACAGCAACCATCAGTTACATAAACAAACCATAGCTTGGCAACAATAAACATTAATTAACTGCCTGTAGTGTACAGAGTCTTGAAAGGTACTAAGAGCTACAGAGTTAAGTAGGACATTACTTATAGTACAAAAGGAGGAAAGATACATATAAATACATATATATATACATATATAAAACTATGATACACAATCTAAAAAGAAAAACACATTATAAAGTTAAGTCAAGCAGAATTTATTAAGTGCCTACTATGTACGAAGCACTATACTAAGTGCTAGAGATACAAAGAAAGGCAAGAGACAGTCTCTAATCTCTACGAGCTCACCTAATAGGGGAGACAACATGAAAACAATGATAGACAGGCAGATGGACAGACAGACATACGGACAGACAGACAGACAGAGAGAGAGAGAGAGAGAGAGAGAGAGAGAGAGAGAGAGAGAGAGATAATAAATTGGACATAATCAACAGAGGGAAGGCACTAACAGTAAAGGGGTTTGGGAATCTTTGTACAGGGTGGTATTTTCACCAAGCTTTGGAGGAAGCCAGAAGGCAGAGAAACTGAGGGGAAGAATTTGAACAGGAGTCAGGGGAGATGGAGTCTCTTATGCGAGGAACAGCAAGAAGGGCCAGTCACTGGAACGAAGGGTATGTAAGGGTTAGTAATGTTCAAGAAGATTGGAAATGTAGGGGATTGGAGGGGAGGTTATAAAGGGTTTAGTGATAGGGAGCCACTGGAGTTTATTAAAAAGAGGTACTAGGTGAGATCATGTCTAACCCGGAGGATTAAATAAAGAGCCCAAGATGTGGTAGCCTTTGACTTCATCTTTAAAAAATAAAGGACGATATTCCAGTATAGGGAACAGTAGGACCCAAAATTACCAAAGGAAGGATACACAGTAAGTGTTTAGGAGACAGGGTAGTTCAGTTAGGTTAGACTGTAGAGTATTTGGAGAGGAGCAGTGTTCAGACAAATCTAGAAAAGCAGAATGATGCCAAATTCAATTTATTTCAATGAGCTTTTCTTTCACACCTACTATATGCCACTGCAGTAAGTGCTGGAGATGCTATAACAAAAAAGGAAATGGTGTCCTTCAATAGCTTATATTCTAATGAGGAAAAGAAAAGATACACAGATAAAAAATAGATGTAAAATAAACCCAAACTAATTTCAGGAGAATGAAAAGTACTATTAATTAGGGAAATAAGGAAAGGTATTTTGAAGAAAAATAACACTTGAGCTCAGCCTGGAAGGAAAGTAAGGGTTACTAAAAAAAAAAAATAGACAAGTAGTTCAGTTTGGCCAAAATGTAGATGGCAAGACAGGCATAATGCAGAGGGCCCTGAAGTCCCGGTGATTGTGAACTTTACTTGGTAGACAGTAGGGAACCACGAAAGATTTCTGAGCACCACAAAGAAATGAGCAGATAACATTATTCTGGTAGTAGTATGAAGAACAGGTAAGAGGGGGAAAGAATAGAAGTAGGAAGACTTTTAGGAAGTTATTGCAATACTCCAAGTGGGCAACACCAGAAACAGAAAGGAAGGGAGAGATGGGAGAGATATTGAATCATGACCAGAAGATGGCAACAGGAATAGTGAGAGAACTAGAGATTCAGTATGAGTCTTCAACCAATGATAATGGTAACAGGAAGTAGGGACATTTGCCATGTAGGAGAGAAGTCCTGGGGGGTTGCGGAGGGAAGAGTGTGGTGCAAGGAAGTGTGAGAAAAGTCTTCAAATATTTGAAGAGATAACATGTCCCAGACTTGGTCTTCTCAGCCCTGGAGAGCAGAATTAGTAAGTAGAAAGGCTAAAAGTTCCAGAAAAGTTGGATATAAAGAAAGGCTAAAGTGTAATACAAGTTGTCCAAAAGTTAAATGGGCTGTTATCTGTGTGTGTGTGTGTGTGTGTGTGTGTGTGTGTGTGTGTGTGTGTGTGTTCTTCAAATAAAGCCTGGATAACTACTTGTCAGCAATACTGTTAAAGGGATTCTTGCGAACTAAATAGACTCCAAAGTCCATTCCACTTGGGGGATGGAGGGGACAGGGAAGAGAGTCTACATATTTCAGGAGGTTCCATGGAAAATAAAACATATGTATATGGAAGTGCTTCTAGCCCCCAAACCACTAAAATTACTGATTGGAAACCAGTGAAATTATTGGTTGCATTTGAGGATACATTTAAGTAAAAAATCTGATGTCTTGCAAAAATAATCTCAAGGCATGGGTCTTGAGACACAAATCTAAAAGTCTTCAGTGGTTTCCCATTGCCTCCACAAACTCAATAATCTACTATTTAGGGCCCTCCATGATTTGACTCCTACTTCCCTCCTTATTTCATATTATTCCCCTTCATAGACTCTCCATTCCAGTTTCTCCTAATTTAATAACAATTCAACAAACATATATTAAGTGTCTGCTTTATTTAAGGCACTGTCCCAAGCACTACAGACAGGGAAGAGGGACGAGACTTGGGATTTCTTTGGTACAGGGAACTCCTGGGTGTGTCAGCTTCTACCAGTGCAAGTCAGCACCCTCCCTGCAACCCATGGTCTTTGAAAGTTGCCTAGAGATTTAGTGACTTATCCAGCCTTCCAGCCATGGAGGGGATCCATCTGATTCAAAAGCATGGAAACAGAAGATGGAATGTGGAGTTCAAGCAACTAAATCTGGGAGCCAGATTGTGTACGGTTTTAAACAGATGTGAAGAAAGTGCTTGCCTAGTCTGATTTCATACTTCTGGAATGAACGAGCAAATTGTATTGAAAATGGGGGGAGGAAGAGGAAGATGAGAGAACAGGTGTGAATGAGTATTACTTTAGGGACAGGATATTCTTCGTGAACCAGAACAATCAAGCACCACGTTTTACTTTACTACAGTGGTTCCCAGCCTTCCCAAGGATAAGTGACACCTTTAAGGATCAAAATTAATTTGCCAGCCACTGCATGTTAGTAACCATACTATGAGTATCTGTTGATTTACAAAAATGCATAATGACCAGTTGGCCATGCTTAGCATACACAAGGACTTGCAGCAGCCTTTATAACAACTTCAAAGCCCCATAGTTTTGGGCACCATTGCTTTACAGTTTATACAAGTTCATACAGAAACCGGAATGGTTGTGCCTATTTGCATATTGGATTGAACTCCTTGGAGAAGAGATAAACAAGTATCTGCCCCTGTGTAATATACAGACACAGACATAGTAATAGCATTACCATTAATAATTTAATTATACATACTAATTGTTGTATCTTTTGTGGTCTAATGAAGGCAATTTAGCCATTTTTTGCCATTAAAATATAAGGATGTTGTAAAATTGCAATTCAAGGTGACAAGTATAATGACTCTGGCTAACAAAGAAGATTTATATCTGCAGACACAGACAGCCTATTTGGTGTGTTTTTGCAAGGAATATTTATTTTTTTCTTCTTTTTTCTTTTTTTTTTTAAGGGAAGGCAGAGGAAAAATTTCCACTTCCACTGTTGAGGTTTCCCCAGCGGTATTTGGGGCAGTAACCCTTCAAAATTAGCTACCAATCAACCTCAATTCCTTTGGTAACCATTGCAATAACATTACATGATGAACTAATGGGATATTAATGTGGCCATAATAGGCATTTCCATAGGAGTTCCATTGTAATTGAGTGGGTTAATAATGTACTGTAATCTGGGCTTGGCAAGAGTGATGTATGATACATGTAGGAAAGCAGGATTCTGATGGCTTTCAGCTTGTAAGTCATTTACTCTTTAAAAAGAGAGGGAGAGACCAAAAAGAAGAAGCAGGTGCATGAGTGAACAAGCACTCCCAAGCAAACTGAGCTCAGCCGGGTTCAACCCATAACCCTCCAGGCATGTAGAAGCAGTGTATATATTTAACTTTTTTTCTTTTAATTTAAATCTTCAATAGATTTTTTGGCAGTTAGTTCTTAGGATATTTATTTATATGGTTAAATATGCATCAGGTAGTTTATTCATTTATGTGGCTTTTCCTCTATAAATATTTAACAAACTGTAATTATAGATGGCGGTGAATTGGGAAGTCAGCCACAGTGGCATCAGTGGTGCTTTGAAAAGAAATAGGGGGTGGGGGAGGGAGGAAAGCACTGAAGAGCTGGCTATTGTTTGAAAGAAATAAAGGAACAGGGCCAAGAACCTGGAAAGAAAAAAAAAAGAAGGGATATAGAGGTGGGAAAGAAAAAAAAAACAAAAAAAAATGCCATCAAAAAGCCTGCATGTGCAGAGGCTTTCAGTTACATTCAAGAGGATATCTGCAAATAACCCTGGTTTGAATCCTGTCAAAAGACAGAGGAGAAAAAAAGAGCAAGGCCTTTGTATAATTATTTATTCTAGCAAACAACAGCACACGGCCACGAGGAGCCCTCCTAGTCCCTGAGCTAATATTTAGAAGCTATTGTAACTCAAGGGCAATTTCTAAGCCCCCCTTCCTTTCTCTAAAATGAAGAGGGGGGGAGATGGAAGGAGGGAAGAGTGGTGCAGAGAGGGAGGCAAATGGAGGTTTCAGTCATCTGAGGACAAAAACAGTGGTAAAATTCAACAGTCGCCCATGGCAGGCAAACAATTGGGAAGAGAGTACACAGGCTGGCCTAGCAATGCCTGACAGAAAGAGGACACTACTAGGTGTTCCCATGTGTTTTTTCAAAAAAGACATTCTGTTTTTTGTTGTTTTTTTTAAATATAACTGGCCCCATTTCAGTAACTCTTTAACAATAAACGCTGTTGTCCGTTCCAGTCAGTTCTTAATCCTCTCTGCCAGGAATTCCCTTTCCATGTAGTTTAATAAAATATTTCAAAGAGTCTGAACTCTGCTCTGCCTGCAGACAAGGTTCCTTCTACAGGTTCTTTCCAAAATTATGTGAGACTAATCTCTAGGCTGAGCCTAATTTAAGTGTTAAGGTCATACCTGATTCCTGCCAGGTGCTGGAGTCCTCCCTTTCACTACCAACACTACCAAATTACTTTGTGTTTATTCATATGCACACATCTTGCTCTCTCCCCACCCCAGGAGAGGGTAAGCTCCTTGTCGGGAGGGGTTATCATTTCTGTCCTTGTATCTCCAGGCCTAGGAGAGCATAACAGGTGTTTAACAAATGCTTATCGAAAGAAAGAAAGAAAGAAAGAAAGAAAGAAAGAAAGAAAGAAAGAAAGAAAGAAAGAAAGAAAGAAAGAAAGAAAGAAAGAAAAGCATTCATGAAGTGCATACTATGTGCCAGGAACTATGTTAAGGTCTGCTGATACAAATACAAGTAAGCAAGATAGTTACCCTCAAAGAGCTTACATTCTAATGAAGGACAACTATACACACATGAAGGGGGCCTAGAAAAGTAAGAGTACCACTGTTTCATGCTTTCAAAATGGTCTGGAAATGACTTGCAAGGCAACGCAAACACTCATCTATCAGGGTCAGGAACTCTGAGGCAGAACCTAGATTAGATGACCCCAGACTGGGATTTAAATAACCTCATCTTTTCTCCCCTCATGCTTTCACCTGGAACCTGATTCTTTGGTGTGTCTCAAAACCAGCCCCTCTACCCAAAACAAACACAAACAAAAGGCCGTCTTCCTGGGCAGTTGTTTTGATTTCAATTATACAAAAACCCTCAATTATTTAGAGACTAGCAATCCAGTGGAGAGAGTGTATATATATATATATATATGTGTGTGTATATATATATATGTATATATATATGTATATACATATATATATCTCACTTACTCCATTCATTCCACCCAACATTTCAGTGCATGTTATTAATTTTATTAGACTTCTAGTCTAAACAAAAGTATGTGGTCTAGTGGGAAAAGCTGGAGGCCAGAATTCTGGGAGGAAAATGAACTCTAGTGCCAAATTAACCAGTAACAAATCACGTGACTGGCAAAAATCTTTCTCTGTGATTCAGTTTCCTTAGCAGCAAAATGAAGCTGTATTCATCCATTCAATAAGCATTTATTAAGCACCTACTATGTGCTAAGCACCATGTCAAGTGCTAGAAATAAAAAAGACTTAAAACAGTCCCTTCCCTAGGAGAGTTTACATTCTAGGAGAGAAGGGGAGGAAGAGTGAATAACATGCACACAGAAAAGTAAACACAAAATAAGTATGAGTGGAGTAAAGATACTAGCAAGGAAGAGGTGGGAATCAGATCATATGAAAGAGTAGGCTGGAGCAAGATTATAAAAAAAGATTTTAAGTACTGAACAAATGTGTGCTTTATGATAGAGTTATGAAATAAGGGAACCATTGGCTCCTCTTCAGCTGGGGAGTAACATGGTCAATGTTGTGCTTTTACTAACGTTGACTGGTCATTTGGATAAAGGTTGGATTGGTGAGGAGAGAGACTGGCACTAATTAAGAAGCTACTACAATAAATCAAGAGAGCCTAAACTAAGGTCCTGTCAAAATCCAAAGTGGTCATGTGACATATGTGTAAGCTATTGAGGGGGTAGAACCAGCAAGACTTAGCAACTGATTGTATATCAGGGATACAGAAGAGGGAAGCGTTGAGGATGACTAAAGTAGTAGACCTTGGTGACTTAGAGAATAGTGGAACTCTCGACAGAAGTAGGGAATTTAGGAAGAGTGGACAGTTTAGGAAAGGAATGAATTCTGTTTTGGACTTATAGAGTTTGAAATGTCTGCAGGACATCCAGTTGGAGATGGCCAATGAGCAGCTGGTAATGCTAGATGAAATTTCAGACGTCTAGGACTGGATAAACAGATCTTCAATAATACGATCATTGAATCCACAGGGTCTAATGGTCACTAAGAGAATGGAAGAGAAGGGAAGCGGGCACAGGACAGAGCCCTGGGGTATGCCCATGCTTAAGTGATGGGAAGTAGAAGGGAAAGGAAATCAGTATTTACATACAGTATTTACATTTTTCATGCCAGGCTCTATGATAAGCACTTTACACATATTATCTCATTGGATCCCCGAAACAGCCCTGCAAGGTAGGTGCCATTATATCCATTTTACAGTTGAGGAAATCAAGGCAAGCAACGGTTATGGGAAGCCCAAGGTCACACAGCTAGTCAGTCTCTGAGGCTGGATTTGAACTCAGGTCTTCTCAACTCCATTTAATGATCCACAATGAGGAGTAGCCAGAGAGGAGAACCAGAGAAAAACCTCATACCCCAATAGAAGAATAAGGAGATAGAGGAAAGTTTCAGCACGTTGGATGGCTCCTTGTGATGAATTTTATGGGAGGACATGGTCAACAGCCCCCAAAGATGGACAGGCAGAGATGGGTTGCAATTTCAGTCAGTCGGTAAGCATTTACTAAGTTTCTACACAAAATTTCAGGAAAGAGTGTCTAGGAGGACTGGTAGGTAGTCAACAGTATCACATGTTGCCCTGAGTTTAAGAAAGATGAAGACTGAAGAAAGTCCAGCATATTCTAATAATATGTATTCAATAACATAGATAATGATAATTTCCATAGCAATTTCACAGCATTGTCATGAGGGTAAAATGAGAAAAAATAGTTTAAAGTAAAAATGCAAAGGTAAAAATTAAATACATACAATATAATTTATTAGCTTTAATAATATGGTATTGGCTTAATAATAGCAAGGTATTTCTGGGCCATACTGTGAAATGAGAAAATATGAAATTCAAAAGTATTTATGCAAATTTAAACACATTTTAATTTAATTATTGTAGGCACTATTGCCCTTTTAACTAGTAATCCCAACCTTCTCTGTCAACCACTTTGTTATCAGATTTAACAGGTTTCCGTTCTTCTATCTGTCCCTTACTAAGCAAAAAAGGTCAATTAGTGGCGAAATAAGAGAATAGAGAACAAAACAGAATGCAAGAATCAGCTACAAAAATGTGATTTGCTGTGGAATAAAGAGCCGTTGGAACTAGCACTCGCACCCTCTAAACCTCAGTTTCCTTATCTATAAAATGGAGGTAATGATAGTACCTACCTCTAAGGGTTGGTGAAGGATAAAATCAGATCACAGGCTGCATAGGGCTCCGACCAGGGTTGGCTGCGGAGGAACAGCCCATCCACTGAAGGAGATGCTTTTCCATTGGCCCTCGCCCGAGGAGAAGGGCCAATAGGAACGCTTCCCCTAGATGGGTTTCCTGGCAGGACCCAAGCTTTATGCAGCTTGACCAATAGAGGGTGCTTTGCAAACCTTAAAGCTCTATGTAAATTACTATTACTGTTAATGTTGCTGTTACTGTTATTAATTATTAATTATTACAAATTACTTTGCCTACTGGGCATTACAGCAGTGCTACCTTGAGGCACAAGCCCTCTGAATTCAGCTTGCTTTTCCTGTTTCCTCTGATTGAATGTTCTCTCCTCCCCAGCCCTCTCTCCTTGCCACCTCTCTGAAATCTGTCTTTAAGATCCAGTTTCTCTGCCAAGTCTACCCCATCCACACCAGCAGGCATCATCCTCCTACATTGCCTCCCAGTCCCCCAGTGTGAGCCAAGGCACAGCTACCCTTGGACCAGCATTACCTTGGCATCACGCTCCTGGAGTCCTCCTCTCCTCCCCCACTCTCACAAGGGTCCGGACACTAAGGGGCAGTTATCGCTTCTCCCAGTGAGACGACACCACAGTTCGCAGTGGCTTCTATTCTGCCCTTGCCACCCCAATAGAATTTGGCCCAAGAGCAAAATATCCGATTTCAGGTCCTGTAGCACTGATCACATACAGCCTGGTACTGCTAATCCCGGTGTTGTTGTGTGATAGGGAGATGAGGAATACGCGGCCTCTGATGATTAAAAAAATACAATAATGATTATCAAATTATCGCACAGAGGGCAGTGAGGATGCGCTTAGAGGGTCAGGGCAGACTGCCCCACCTAAGCAGCAAGGAATGCTGAAGAACAGCAATAAAAGACATCATGAGGAATTATATGGCAGGAAGAGAGGACAGGCTGGCCATGTGGTAAGAAGAAACGATCAGTGGAACAATAGTTGCTCAGACCCTAGCCATGTCAGAAGAAAAGGAGGAAGGCTTCCAGAAGCCTGGGGGTGGACCTCTTGTGGCGCGTTTATAGGAGGGAATGGTTGAGAGCCCCACGGGATGAACAAGCAGGGATGGGTTGCAATTTCAAACAGTCAATAACCCTTTATTAGGGGGCTGACTCATTGCCAGGCACTTTACAAAGTGCTAGAGATACAAAGAAAGGCAGGATCTGGCATCACTGGAGGGAACTCCCAAATCAGTGAGATCCCAGGTCCATGAGAACTGTTTCATCTTTCCTCTAGATTGTTAGCATCTTAGGGTGGCGATCTTTGTGTTCCTCAACACTGCCTTGTATCTGTTTGTTTGCTGATTCGTTTGTTTAAAGACTGGAGCAGTGATTTCTTTGGCAGGCTGGATTGTGATTCCTCCCAATGGGGTAGGGGAGGAAATGCTTCTATCAAAGCAGATCTGGAGCTGTCTGCAACTGATCATCTCAAAAGCTCGCCAGGTGTCACAGAGCAGTTGTGATTTGCTCAGGGCCACGTAGCCAGTGGTGCAACTTGAACCTAGACTTTTCTAATTTTAAATCCTGCCCTCTCTCTATTCCACCAAACTGTTCTGGAGACCTGGATTGGAGCCCTAGCCTAACTTGGCCTTCCCTGCTGAGTTTATCATATGTGTTATTTGGTAATATCATTATTTGTACATTTCATATATCCCCCTACTATACCGAAATCATCACGAGGCCTGCTTGTCTTTTTTTTAATTTATTTTGAATTTATAGAATAAGACAAGCATTTCCATAACAATATAATAAAAAGATTGCACATGAAACTGCAAGTATATTATATACAACTTGTTATTCTTTTTAAATATATAATAAAGTTATCATGTAAACTTTTTTTTCCTTTTTTTTCTTCCTTCACCCATCCCACCCCCTGCTCTAGAGATGGCTACCATTAAACACAAATATGAATATATGTGTGCGTGTGCATGTATATGTGTGTGTAAAATCATTCCATACATACTTCTATTTGTCAAATACAGATAGCATCTTCCTTCATATGTTCTTTGTGTTTAATTTGGGTATTTATAATAGTCAAAAAAGCTTAGTCGCTCAAAGTTGTTCTTAAAACAATATTGCTGTTACTATATACAATGTTCTCTTGGTTCTGCTCACTTCACTCTTCATTATTCTTTCTATCCATGTGCTTTTTTTAAGATCATCGAGCTCATGATTTCTTATAGCACAGTAGTATTCCGCCACAATCCTATACCCTGCCTCAGTTTCTCCAATTATAAAATGATGACTACTCATGTCAGTGAAAGGTCAAAGGAACAATGGATTGACATTAGAAGACCTGGGTTGAAATGCTTGCTCAGCCACTCTCTGTGTGACTTTGCCCATATCTTTTAACTTCTCTGGACCTCAATTTCTTCATATGTAAAATGTGAGGCTCAGACTAGATTACACCTGAAGTCCCTTCCAGCTCCAAAGCCACAACCCTACCAGCTACCATCCTCACAGGGACTCTTGTGAGGATCAAATCCAATAATACATGTGAAGCGCTATTTAGCTTGTAAAGTGCCTCACAAGTGTGAACTGCCATTAATTAATGCCTACTTTCTTATCATGCTAACATTTCTGCATTTGCGGGGAGAAGAGGAGACAGAAGAATTAATATGACACAGTTTCATAGAAGGATGGATTAGGAACGGGGTTTAAACATGTTTAAAAAAAGAAAAACAAACGACTCCAAAAGGCAAACACGAAGTTAGCATGCCAGATGCTAAAAAATGGCAGTGAATATAAAGTGTCTCCCTCTTGTTTGAGGAAGTATCTCCTGTCCCCTTCCCTTCTTCTGGGTTACCCGGAGATATAATTTATGATGGGTTCACAAACAAAATGGTCAATGGTTCAGTACAAACCAAACACGAGCAGACACATTTCTAAACCCAACCGTCATGCTGCTTACACAATCTGTTGATCCATTGAACAAATATATGTTGAAAGATTAGGCGGGAGTTGACTGCCATTCAGGAAGATAAATGTAGAGTAGACTCATTTTCCGCCTGAGTTAATGCTTAAGGATTTGTATGAGAAGTAGGGGGTGGGGGAGAGGATGGGAGGAAGGGAAATTCCAGTCACCTAGATCTTTGGAATGAGATTATCTGGCCAAGGACCTCACACAAAGGCCATCTTTCACACGCTGAACTGTCTTTCTCCCTTATTCTTTTATTGTGGAAAAAAAAATCCTAGGAAATAAACCAGCGCTCTAGGAGCACTTGCCTTGGCTACTCGGGCCTTGTTGATAGAACGATAGGAGACAGAATGTTTTATATAGTACAGTTTGAGATTTAAAAGGAGGAAAAAAAGAATCAGCCTGTCATAAAGGCTCATTGTTACACAGCTGTCTCATAAAAGGGCTGTGAACCATTAAGCTATAGTGAGAACGGAAAGCCCGAAGCTGGAAAGGCAGTGTTCATGCTGGTGTGTCCAATGCCATCCCCTGGCAGAGAGCATGTATAACCTTTATTCAACTCTTACTTGTTGACACTTTCCTCAATTAGGGTGTGAGGCAAGTCTTTTGGAGCTGCATTTGTCCAGCTTTGCTCAGCTGAGAAAGAGACAGCCCTTCACTGTTATCGATCTTTTTCTAAGTGTTTGGGCTTCACAAGAATGTTTTGTTTCAAAAAAAAAAAAAAGACAGGAGAAGGGGGCGAGATAGAGGGAAAAGAAAAGAAAGAACAGGAGGGATTGAAAAGAAACCAACCATTTGTACAACATGAGAGGAATTTCCGTGATTTGTAAACCTGGGGCATGGTTACAATACAATCCTGTAACCATGTGGCACTCTTGTTTAGCAAGCTGAGAACAATTTTCAGAGGCATCCAACAACTCAGACCTGGTTGGGTATTTTAAAAAAAATAATAACAACAAAAAAAAAACCACTGAAAACCAAAAAAAGAGAAAGCTTTTGACCTATTAGAATATATGTGCTATTAATGTACTTGAAAGCAAATTGCTTTAACATTTATTGAATGCCTACAGGGCACATGGCTCCATAGCAGACACCTGATATAAACAGAGAGAAATGGTGGTCCCTGTCATTCCAGTAGAATGCATGTTTTTTGAAGGCAGAGACTGTCTAGTTTTTGACTTTGTATCCCCAGGGCCCGGCACAGGGCCCAGCACCTAGTAGGCACTTAATAAATGCTTGTTAAATTTAATTGTACTTCCAGAGTTTGTTATCTAAAGGACACTTGGGGAAATGTGAAGAATAAAATATGTCTTTAGTAGACTAAAATTTTTCTCTGTCCTGAAGCATGGAGACAAATAAGGACTGCTTGAATTAAATTCAATAGACATTTATTGAATGCCTACTAAGTTCAATGCCCTGGGGAAAGTTCTGGGGATATAAAAAACAAAAGAGTCCTTTCCTCAAGGAACAGATATGGTGGATGGAGTGCTGGACTTGGAGTCAGGCTGGCCTGGATTTGAATCCTGCCCCTAATTACTTACTGGCTGTGTGATGATGTAAAGTGCTTTGCAAACCTTGAAGGCCCTCATAAATGTCAGTGACTATTGTTCTACTGGGGGATACTATCTTTACACATAGTGATAACATAAGATAAAGGGAAAGACCACTAAGTAGGGCAGTGAGGAAAGACTTCATGATGGAAATGGAACCTCAGTTGAATATTAAAGGGACCACAAGGATTCCTAGAGGAAGAGATGAGGAGGAAAGACAACCCCAGACATGGGAGGATGGCCTACACAATTGTGCAGGGATAGGAGCTGGAATTTGAAGTCTGAGGATATCAGTCCAGTTTGGCTGGCATGTCGTTTTATGAAGGAGAGTTGCATGAAAGAAGGCTAGAAAGGTAAGTAGGAACCAGCCAGGGAAGGGCCTTAAATGATAGGTTGAAGAGTTTAAATTTTGTCCTAGGGAAAATGGGAAACCATTGGAGGTGTTTGAGCATTTGTGAAGTGGCAGGACTTCACTGCTATGGATCCTTGGCTATTGATCAATGCCCCAGGTTTATTTATTTATTGCCCATTTTACAGATGAGGAAGTTGAGGTTGAGAGAAGTTGTGACTTCCCCAGGGTCACACAGCTAATAGGCAGAAAGCAGGATTTGAACTCAGGTCTTCCTGACTCCAGACCCAAAACTTCATCCATTGTGCCACCCAGCTAGATATAAAGATTTGGGAATCAGAAAGCAGTGAGATTACCCAAAGCAGGAATTAGAACTACACTGAGCAATAGAGGTGGTGGTGATGATGGAGACAGTCAAAATTGGGAATTCTCACACCTGGGGTAAAGTAAAGAAGTAGAGGGGAGGGTTTGGAGAGTTAAAATTATGATAATGGGGACTGAGGGTAAAATTGGGCCAGGAGAAGGTGCAAGAGAGCTGAGTATTGAGAGAAGAGTACCACGGCAACAAGACCCAGGAGATGGAGGCCAAAACTATTAGAAGATCCCAATCTGATGCACAGAGACGTCATTCTCCAAGGAAGGGCAGCATGTGCATACCTCCAAGGATGTCATAGCCCAACCAAATATTGGTGCCTCGGTGCAGAACCTCAGCCTCCCTTAACAATGACAATCACTTGGGGACATCTAAGTTAAGGGATTAGGTGACAGCCAAAGATCCAATAAAAGGACTGAGAAAGAACAGGTAAATAAGTAAGAAAGCAAGGTAAGAACAGTGACACAGAAGGAAGCCACACCAAGAAAGAGAGTATAGGAGGAGGGAGTGATCGACAGCATAAGAAGCTACAGCAAAATCAAGCAGAAAGAGAACTGAGAAAAGACCATCAGATTCAGGAGTAAAAAGATCGTTGGTAACCATGGAGTTACCCACCAGTCAACTGCTGGGGTCCAAAGTAAAGTGGTAAGGGTTGAAGAAGTGAGTGGGCAGTGGAGAAGCAAAGGCTGACAGCGTCAACAATTCTCTCTACAAGTTAGTAGTTCAGGCCTCTCAGGGGAGAAAGGCTTTTAGGGCAGTTAGACTGAAAAGGCCTTGAAAGAAAAGAGGGAGATATTTTGGTGGCTATAGAGCATAGAGTGGATTGTTATGAGTATAGAGGGTCGTTATGGGATAAGGTTCAAAATCAGGAGAAGCAACAGAATCATACAAAAGAAGGAGGAAAATAAATCAGTAAATAGTTTTGCAGATTTATGAGCAGAGGAATAGCAGCATTAGGTGGTGGGGATAATTGAGATCTACCTAGCTTTTGGGGGACCTTGAAATGATTTTCAAGCAGGCAAGGTATCCTTTGCTTTTTGGTTCATTTGTTTGTTTAAAAGCATCAAAAGCAAGCTGAGACATGTTGGAACACAAATTGATATACCCAAGCCTCCCAGCAAGGCTTCCCCAGGTTCTCATTCATTCCTTTTTCTTCTCCTTCCATACAGGTCACCAGACAGATGTTAGTAATCAACACATCACAACCCACTACTTCAGGTGGTTTAAACTTCACCATAGGTCTTAGCAGGCGTGAACAATGATGTTTGTACACCACTCGTGGAGTTAGAACCATTCCTCCAGCATAGCACCCATCCTCTCTTCAATTTCTCCTGTTAATAGGTCTATTTCTCAAGTCCACTTGTCTTGCCAATAAAGCTAACTTTCTACCTAGCATGAGGCATTCCCAGTAATGCTCTAACTTGTGACCCTGTCAATCTGGATTTTATTTTATGCTGTTTGGTTGCTTTACCCAAATGTCAGTGACTGAATTTTAAATAATGTTAAACATCTGATCACTTCTCTTTTTGGAAGGATAGCACTTGGCAGGCCTAAATTTTAACTACTAGGCAGAAAAGCTCCAATGTGGTTCTAATGAATTCACTGGAGACAGTTTGCGTTTTAAAGAAAACACATAAACTTGACCATCTGGATTAAGTTATAGTAGGTTATGAGGAAGGGATTTGTGTTTTGTTTTCTGGACTCCCGTCCATACCTCTTACATATGTCTGGGAACACTGTATTTGGTACAGTTGAGGACTCTGATGGGTAAAAGAGGGTCCTTTGTCAAGCTTCTCTCTTTAGACCAGCAAACTTCAGTAATAGGTCAGCCATGGGGATTAGAAAGGTTCACTCAATTTACAATCTCCATTAGTTTGTTGAATGGCCTTTAATTCATAGCCCTTTTCCTCCCTTTCTGCCCCCAGTAGGAAGTATGCATCTGCTAACAAATCATAAGTTGCCCAGCAAAGTGGCCCAGTTCTCAGAGGGCTCTGTTTTAGAACGTAAGGCAAGCTAGTAGCATAATAGAACTTGATGGACCTTTTTACCTCGGTGGAAAGAACCAGGTCCCAATTCCTCTGCTCAACGTGTCCCTGTGTGTGTATGTCACAAAGATGGATTCCGGATGGATCTGGGCCCAGCCTTCTTTGGCTAGAATTCTAACACTGATGGGAACTGGATAAACGAAGAACAAAGAAGCTAAACAGCTCATGGTGATACCTGAGGGAGAATGGGGAAAAAACAAACACCACAACTATTCTGTAACAGTACCTGTACCACTACCCACCAAAAGAAAAGTCCAGGCTAAATTCTGAAGCTCAGAGCAGATCTGCCCTGGTGGTCCAAAGCTAGTTCTTCTAAGTTAATATCACATTGTAGAAAGCTTAACTTAAAGGAAGCAAGATTTTCTTCACTAGGGGAAGATGAAGAGTGAGTGCCCTCCTGAATATGAATGGGAGAAAAGTTAAACATGATTTTTTTTAAATATTGGGGTCCACATAAAAGTCTAATAGATCTTAGGATCATAAATCAAAGGCTGGAAAGAATCTTAGAGGCCATTGAATCCAATCTCCTCACTTTTAGGTGAGGAAAGAGGTCCAGGGAGGTAGAGGCAGCTAGCTGGCTCAGTGTAGAGTCTGGGCCTGGAGTCAGGAAAACCTGAATTCAAATTCAGCCTCGGACACTAGCTAGGCAAACAAGGGTTAATGTAACCTCTGTCTATGTCACTTTCCTCAAATGTAAAACTGGGATAACAATACCTGGTTGGTGAAAGCATTGAGACAATATTTGTAAAGTGCTTAGTACAGTGCCTCGTGTTCTTTCCCTTTTCTTCCCCTTGTTGAGTACCTTGCCCGAGGTTATATATGCAATAAATATTAGACAAAATATTTGAACCAAGGTCCTCTAGACTCTAGAGGCATGCAAAGCACCTCTGTAGCATGCAAAGTATTTACTGTGACTCGCTATTACTATATTATTGCTATTACTAGACACTCTACTAAGAAATACAAAAGTCAGACAGTCTTTGCTCTCAAGGAACTGGGGCTTGGTTTGATTTTGGTACTCTCTGAAATCTACTTCCTCAAATCATTTGCTAAATCCTAGTCATAAGAGAACTCACAGAAAGTCCATGGTTGTTGGGGTTTTTTTTATTCTTCTTTTATTTTTCTAGGCCACATGTTTTCAGGTCCTAAAAAAAAAAACCAAACATATTTGAAGCACCACGTTAGGGAGTATCTCTTAATGTTAGCAGTCTTAATCAGAAATTGTTTCTTCTTAGATCCATATTTTGGATTTGTTCATTTTTTTTAAAGATGCAAGGTCTTTTTTATTATTCATTCAATAAATATTTATTTATGGAACACATTAATTAAGAGAGAGAGAGAGACAGAGAGAGAGAGAGAGAGAGAGAGAGAGAGAGAGAGAGAGAGACAGAGAAAACAAGAGAAAATGAGACATACATAAGTATATAAAAAAAGAGGCACCAGACACACTAGGACATTTTTAGAATTTGCTCTATGCTGTTTGGCCAAAATTAAAAGCCTGGTGAGAAACTTTGCTCTGTTACAATGGTCTGCTGGATTTGAATTATGGCACCCACAGAGGAGCCCCACAGCGTTTGAAAATACTTGAATCAGCGGAAGGAAAGAAAAAAAGCATGAAGGCTGTATTTATTATGTCTTGAGACTACTCCATAGGTCACTGCTGCTCTCTGTATACACTGCGCTGACCCTGAAAACTCCAGGAGCAGTTTATTCAGCTGTGATCTACAACCAGGATTATATGTGAGATGTCGTCTGCTTTATCTTACTGCTGTATTCATAAAATAGGCCAGTATATAGACAAAGACACATCAGCCAGGATCAAAGGACGGCGGACCTGTTTTCCACCTCTACGTGTTGGCCCCAATGATAATTTATGTGTCTCAGGATACAGGCTGAAAGTATACTCCTAATAGACTTTGTGTTAACCAAGTGATTATCCCTACTCCTCACTGTGGTAATTGGAAACGGAGCATAGAGAAACAATCCTGTGTCTAGGTCATTATTTCACCCCATCCCAATTAGGATGTGTATATATGCTGAAGTGCAATATAATCCTTTTTGTAATGGCCTCTGTCAACTTTTATACAAAAGGTTATTTAGGGTCACCAGGCTGCGATAGTAATGTAAACACAGGCAGCTTTTTTAAGGTTTGGAGGTTTTTTCCCCAAGCTGGCTGGCCTCAGGCTCTTTTCTTGGGAAGTTGAGGCGCCATGATTAGCCTACAGATTTGTATAGAAGCAGGAGATTTACCCAGTTCTTCCTCACCTGGGGAACTTGTCTCAGTGGTTGCAAGAAAAAAAAAATCTTGTATGAGGTCACAGCAATCCTAAAGGTAGGCTTAAAATAATGTAGATTCTTCTCAGGACAGCTTAAGCAAAAATGAAATAGTGTGGCTACTTAGCTAGGATTCTTGTTCCAGAGTCAGACTATATTACTTTTATAGTTCTTATTGGACGCCAATGTTGCTGGGGACAGAAATTCCCCAATGACTGGACACTATCAGACTGTGATGGAATGATTCCTTTCCTTAGAGAGAGGGGAGAGGTAAAGCCTCTTGAGAAACAAGAAGTAAGTGGATTAAGAGGAGAATGTAAGGTGGAACAAGCGTGCTGCTTTAATGAGGGGCAGCCATGCCACTACAACATGGAGTTTGTGGCAGGGCCAGGCATCTCTACTCTGCCTTCCCCACACTGAAGGAGCTGTTTTTCATCCAGTGGCACTCGAACTTCTATTAGGGTTCCTCATATCTTCCCCTCGACCCACTTATAAAATTCTCATCTCTCAAACTACTTCGACTCTCCACAGGAATAGGATAAAGTGATTTCTTCAGTCACCTTCTCATGGCCCTGGAGCCTCAAATAAACAGGTCCTCAGTAGACACCAATCTCCAGTGACTTGTCACACTCTAATGACCTATCTATTAATTCCTTGTTGAGACTCTTTCTATTTGTAAAGATGTGATTCTTTGTGCTACAGAAAACCCTACTCAGATGCCTCATTACAGAGATGGTGCAAAGTTCCCAAAAGTGTTGCCAATACAATGAGTTCTCATCAGTTCTACCAAGCTGAAAAGGCTTCGAGTAGTTCCTAGAGGCAGGTAGACTCCGGTGTCAGAGGACTTGGGTTTAACTCCAGCCTCTAATGACTACTTCCTGGGCAATCTGAAACAAGCCACTTAAACACTTAGACTTCAATTTGCACAACTGCAAACTGAGGTTAGACTGGATCTGGCCCTACAGGTTCTTTCCAGCTCCATATCTATGATTCTATGATTCTTCTGTCCAAGAAGGAACCCAACTTTATGTGGAGAGGCATTGATCACCAGATTAGAAATTCTTTGGTCATGGAAACCCATGTTCCAGAGTCATGTTCACCAAATTATTTTGGTGAATATTTCAGAATGTATACTGCCAATTGGTACAGTGTCATTAATACGGAGAAGAATTGTGGTGGGCTCACCTTAGAGTGAGGAAGAGCTAGGTTCAGGCCCTCTTTTGATATATACTAGCTACGTGACCATGAGCGAATGATTTTACCTCACCTTAGGCAACCCTCTATAACTACAAGTCACAAATCAGTTACTGATCTAAATCAGGAGAGTCTCTCTACCCAAGTTCCCTACTCTGATGAAATCATGGATCCAGATATCCCTGCTCCTAATATCCCCAGAAAAGTGTATCTTAAAGAGATATCCTAGCCAGGTTCTAAGGCAATTCCAAGGGGAGTTTTGAAAGCAGAGCTATGCTGCTTGGTATGATTACTTTGCAGTTATGGCAGCAAATCCTGAGCTTTGTGACCAGTGTGAGTTAACCCTCCTTCATCTGCACACCCGCTTCTTTCCTCCACACATCTGTCATGCATTGTGATGCCAGTAATAGGCTTCAGGCTTTAAACATTTTCTGTGGAAAGGTGAAATGTAGTGAGGACTGGATCATCAGAGTCCTTCAGGGGAAGTCCAAAAAATACCAGATGAGAAAGCAGTCATTCCAGCAGCAGAGAAGTGAGCTAATGTATGCCCCCTTTTACAAATGCCAGCTGATGGAATCTGGTTAGCTCTAACTTGAGTAAAAGAGCCATTAATGCAATTCTTATTTGTTCTCTAATGCAGCATAACTGGGTAATTTGGTTATTCTTGGTCTGGTTTCCCCAAAGAAAGAAAATAGGATAAAACTGCCTTTAGCATAAAGGAACAAGCACTAAATGATAGGACAGTGAGGGACTCAATAAAAAACTTTTTTCTCCCAAAAGATGCTGAAAAACAGGTTACCTTTGTCTTGGTTGTATTTGGATTCAGGATCTCTGTAACAATAATAATAAACATAATGTCAATAATAACTAACCTTTGGGCAGCTAGGTGGCGCAGTGAGTAGAGCACCAGCCCTAGAGTCAGGAGGACCTGAGTTCAAATCTGACCTCAGACACTTGACACACTAGCTGTGTGACCTTGGACAAGTCACTTGACCTCAATTGCCCTCCTCAAAAAAAAAATAGTAACTAACCTTTTTTTTAGTTTGTTTTTGGCAGGGCAATTGGGGTTAAGTGACTTGCCCAAGGTCACAGAGCTAGTACCTGTGTCAAGTGTGTGAGGTCAGATTTGAACTCAGGTCCTCCTGACTCCAGGGTTGGTGCTCTACTCACTGCGCCACCTAGCTGCCCCTGTAACTAACCTTTATATAACACTTTAAGCCTCACAGAGAGTTTATATTTGTTGGCTCATTTGACCCTCACAACAACCTTTATGATCACATCACTTTACAAAGTCCATCAGACTGGAGTAGGAGAAAGAGGTTGTAAATAAAATAACAGGGCCATGATATGGGATATTTCCAGATATAAATATACCTCAAATCCAGGAATTAACCCTAAAGTTGTATTAACCCCCAAGCAGACTTTAACCTGCCCCAGGTTCTTTGGCCCTCCTCTCTCTTAGTCGTTGTTGCAGTCTAATCATTCTGGCTTTCGTTGAATGACCAAATAATAGGCCAAGCCCAAGCCTCTGTGGCCATTGTTTAGGCTTTGATGGCTTAGAAAATAAATAGCAACTGTTTTCTGATCTGGCCAAAAACTCTGCAGGTAAATGCAGGATGGTAAATTGGGCCACCTTTTGTCTCAGTTCTTACCTAGCCCTTAGTCACCGAACGGGCATGGCCTCAGACAAACTGAGACCTAGGAAAGATGTTAATGTAGAAAGGCCAAGGTAACGCACTGTATCCTGGGTGATCACTAGCCGTCTTGACCTTTGTTTTGTCCCTCGACTCTGGAGGAGAGCGAGGCTGGTGATTTTGCACAGCTCTGCCTCGCTCCAACCCAACTCATCATGCTCTTGATGTCACTGGTCCTCTTTGAGAGCAAAGGACGAACAGCAACAACTGTCTCAGTCAGCTTCAATTGCTTTTTTTTTTTAGTGGGGAGGAGACTTAAAGGGATTTCTACAGAAGAAGCAAATCAGGCAATAATTCCAAAGGTATTTTATTATAGACACTTTTTATCTTTCTTACCCAAGAAAAGGCACTTAACTTGAGATACCCAAGGGACAGGTGAGGGAGGGAAGAGAAAAGAGGTAAGGATACCTTAGAATCATAATGGGGGGAGTGATTGATCTTTAGACCCAGCGGCAAAATGAAGGGGATAGATGATCTAGGAGACAGGTAACCTCCTCCCCTTTCTCCTTCAGTTTTTCAATTCAGAATAACAAGGCTTTTTCGTGCAACAGAGGCACAGTATGTTTGATAGGATGCGAAGGGGTATTATTCTGATACACCTTATTGAGTCCTTACCTCTGATGTCACAGGCCCTATAAGCAATATTACCTTAGAAGCTTTAAGTTCTCATGAAGGAGATTCTAAACATGGAGGTAGAAAGAATCATGGTAGATCACAGGGTGACATATTGAGAGCTAGAGGGGAACCGAGAGGCCATCTAGTCCAATTCTCTCATTTTATAGCTAAGAGAACTGAGGCAATGAACGTTGCCAGTCAATCAACAAGCATTTATAGAATTCCCACTATGGGCCAAGAACTATGCTAGACACTGGAGATACTAGTACAAAGAATGAAATAATGATCCCTATTTACATTCTAATGGGAGAGATGACAAGTAAAAAATGTAAACAACACAAATATAAACCAAATATATACAAAGTAGTTAAATACAAGACAACTTGGAAAGGAAGGCATTAGTAATGGGGGAATTGGGTGTGGAGGAGGCAGATCAAGAACGGTTTTGCTTAGAACATGGCACTCAAGCTGAGTC
The DNA here is from genome assembly GCA_028646595.1 of Phalanger gymnotis. Lineage (NCBI taxonomy): Eukaryota > Metazoa > Chordata > Mammalia > Diprotodontia > Phalangeridae > Phalanger > Phalanger gymnotis. The sequence goes on along the minus strand of CM053624.1, from coordinate 270,101,594 downwards.
TTAGAGGAAGAGAGGTACTCACTTAGGTGGAGATAAAGAGGGATTATGTTCTGGGCACGTGGGACCTCCAGCGCAGAGGTCCAAAGATGGGTGATGGAGTATCATATGTGAAGAACAGAGAGAAGTCACTGTAACACACTGTCTCTCTGGAATCTTCAGATAGGATTACACAATTTCTTGGCCTCTGGAGCAAATGGGACATTTGTGAAGTTGGTTTAGGGTTGTTGTTGTTTGTTTGTTTCTTTAAAAATGATAAACAGACTCTTCTCCTCCTAAAAAATTATTTGAAATTGGGAATCAATTTCTTAAATAAAAGGCAAAAGGAAAACCCAGGAGCAAGAAATCATATAAGCTGCAATTAAATTAAAGTTATTTTTCTAAAGGGAATCTTGAGGTCCTTGGGATAGTCAGGCAATTGATCAGCGCCGAAGCAGTCTTATTGTTTAATTTCTGTTTTCTTTCATTTTGCTCCTCATAACACGAGTAGCTTCAGAGCGGTGCAATGGCCTGGACCTCCTAAGGAGCTGGAAGCACAGGAAATAACTGGCAATGTTTTACTTTTGATGAAATGCCTTGCTCGTGGCGTATTTTCAGGCTTCATACCAAAGCAAAGGAAATTGCTATGGATAAACCTTAGACTTTAAAGTCGTGAAAAACGAAAGACATTTGCTATTTTTTTAAAGTGCCTTTAAAAACAGAAAAGAGAAATAGCACAGCTGACATGTACTGAATAGTCTTGGCAGAAGAGAGTTCTAAGTTTCCCTTTATAGGATTTAACTGGGAAAAAAATCACACACACCCCCCCCAAGCTGAAAAGGCAGCAATAAGGGGGCATATTTTGCTTTTGTGCTGTGCATCCGTCTGTTCGGCAAGGAAAAGTAAAATCCATTGCAATACAAATAACTAAAATGGCAATGCCTCGTGGAAATGTTCAGAAGCAAGTGGTGCAGCTTAAGGCTAAACTGGGAATGCAAATACTGTACCTGTACCAACTAAGTCCCCTAGTGCCTGAACCAACACATTATCCCCTTTCACTCTCTTTTCTACCCCTCCCCCTAAAGCACCCATCACTTCTTTCTAGGTCTTGGTAGCTTTTCTAATAACTGGGGAGATCTATCTGATATTCGAACATCAATGCTGAGCCCCACAACACCCCATGAAATGTGACATAGTCTCATGCAACCATGGCAATAACATGCCAGGAAAGGATTTCTCTTCCAAGAGCAAACGTGGTCATCCAGCATGTCAAAAACAAGTCAATATGCATTTATTAATTACCTGCTATGTGCCAGGTACTGTGTTAAGCGCTGGGGATACAAAGAAAGCAAACAACATCGTCTGTCACCTCAAGAACTCACATTATAATGCGAGAGATAACATGTAAACAATTATGTACAAATTATGCTGTATACAGCTGTATACATGTATGTATATATGTTGTATATATATGTATGTATATATGCTGTATACAGCATAATTTGGAGGTAATTTTAGAGAGAAGTGTGGGGTGAGGGAGAGCGATTCAGGAATGACCTCTTATAAAAGGAGATATTTGAGCTGAGTCTTCAAAGGAAGCAAGGGAAGTCAGGAGGCCAAGGTGAGAAGGAAGAGCATTCCAGGCATGGGAGGCAGGCACTTAGGAGATAGAATATCTTGGTCAAGGAATAGCAAGGTGGATTTGAGAGGAGAGAGGTTCGTGAACAAGAGAACATTGAGGACAGTGGTTTGCAAAGTGGGGGCTAAGGACCTCCGGGGCGGGGAGGAAGGGTGTTCCTGCCTCTAAACGGTATATGGACCAATCAGCAGATACAAAGATGGGTCTCATTTCACACTGCCTCTGATAGCCAATGAGGAGCTTTTCTCTAACACAGTCGTATCTATCTTTATCTTCCATTACTCCCTTATTCTGTGCCCTCCTTCTACTACATAAGTTCCCAACTGCCTTCCCAACGGGAGTGGGACCCCCAGGACAATTTTGGAGAATAGTGAAACCTAATCCCTACCTGGCTATCTATGAATACCTGCAATTTCAGAAAATTGCTCTATCTCATCCCCAACACTCCCATCCATGCTCCCCAGATCACCATGTGGCTGCCATACTTTCTAAGAGTGGACTCTGGTTCCAGGGAAGGGTCCATTGAGCAAGATTCTTATCTTGCTCCTTTTCATTCAGATGGCATATAGAGAGTTGCATAGAATGAACAGGTTGTAATATTGTCACAGATCTTATTATGTTATTATAACCCCCAAAACTCACTCTTCTTTTGAACTTATTTCTGTTGAGGGCACCCTTCAATCCTTCTAGTCACCAAGACTATCATCTTTGATGAGATCTAAATGTCATGTTATACTTCTCCTTAATCCCACAGATCCAATAAGTTGCCAAACCTTATAGTTTCTGCCTCCACATCCCTGATATCCTGTCTCCTACTCACTACTCACACAGCCTGTAGTTCAGACCCCCTCATGTGAACTATTTTTTAAATTAATTTATTTATTTTTAGTTTTCAACATTCATCTCCAGAAGATTTTGAGTTCTGAATTTTGCCCCATCTCTCCCCTACCCCCCACCCCAAGATCACATGTATTCTGAATACCCCTTCCCCCAGTCTGCCCTTCCCCCTACTTTCTCACAGGGCAAGATAGATTTCTATACCCCTTGCCCGTATATCTTATTTCCCAGTTGCATCTAAAGACAATTTTTAACATTTGTTTCAAAAACTTTGGGTTCCATGTTCTCTCTTCTTTCCTCCCCATCCATACTCATTGAGAAGGTTAGCAATTCAATATAGGTTATATCATGCGAACTATTAAAGTAGCTCCCTACATATGCTCTCTGCTTCAAGTCTCTCCCTTCTCCAATCCATTGTCCCCAAAGCTGATAAAATGATTTTCCTAAAGCATAAGTCTGATAATGTCACTCCCCTGCCACCTCCCATTCAATCAATACCTGTGGTTCCCTACTGACTCGAAAATCCAATATTATTTCATTTTTATCTCATCCTTTAAAAATTTATATATGTGTGTTTTCTAATATATAGTTATTAATATAGTCATTTAGGTACATTATATGTGTAGATAGATAGATAGATAGATAGATAGATAGATAGATAGATAGATAATTAGATAGATAGATGATAGATGGATCGGTAGATAGATAATTAGGGGTATATACTATAAATGTTTCCCAGATAAGGATGCATGATCAAAAAGCTTGAGACCATTTATTTAGGAGACTAATAGGTCAAGCTCTCATCTTTTCTTATAAAGGTGATGGCAACATGAATGGGAAAGAAGACAGAAGTGAAAGATACATCTTTTGTAACATGGATATGTGGAAGCTATGGTTAATAGAATTATGGGCCATAAAAGGCCAGATGACAAAGGGATTAGATACCAAGTCAATACTTTGCATGAGCTACTAATTTTTTGATATTCAGCTTATGAATTTCAGCAATAACTGGGCGTTTTACCTTGTTAGGATTGAGAGCTGGAAGGACCTTGAGTGTCTTTGAGTATATCCCTCTCATTTTGCCCATGAAGAAATTTAAGGGTTAGAGAAGTGATTTGGCCAAGACACAAAGTTAGTTAGAAAGAGTGTCGAGATTCAAACCTGGCCCTCCTGATTACAAACCCCATGCTATTCTCTGCCCATCATTACTTTCTTGGCATTCAAAGAAGTAACTAAGCAACCACTAAACCCAACTCCCAGAAAAAAAATCAAGCCCAAGCTCTGCTAAATATATGCATTTCAAAGAACATTGGCCTCATCTTTCTGAAGGCTGTGGTATGCTCAGACACTTCTAGAGTCACTTTTTGAGAGGCAGAGCACTGGACTTGGATTCAAAAGAAACTGGGGTTCGAATCCTGCCTCTGAAAATTACTACTTACAGGACGATGGACAAAACACCTTCGAGCCTCAATTTCTTCATCTGTAAAAGAATGATTAAAAAACACCTGTAGAATTTGCTTTCTAGGGTTCTTGTAAGGTATTAAACGAGACCATGTTGGTGAAGTCAGCTACAAACCTTAAAGTGCTACGTAAATACCAAGAATTATCAGTGCTGAGCTTGGTCTCAGGATGATCCGAGTTCAAATTTTGCCTCATATATGTACTATCTATATGACCCCAGGCAAGACCCTTAACTTCTGTTTCCTCTTCTGCCACATGAGGATAGTAATAGAACCTATTTCCCAGGATTGTCGGGAGAATAAAATGAGAGAATATTTGTAAAGCGCTTTTTTTGCAAACCTCAGAGTGTAGCCTAAATGCAATGACTGTTGTTGCTATAAATATTACTGTTATACCCAAGAAGTAGTAATCATCGTACTGAAGAAATAACAGAAATGAGATGGATAAAGTCAGGCTAGCACGGAAGCAGAGTGATAGGGGAAAGTATATAGGATTTGACACCAAAGCCGGTCAGCCAAGAAGCATTTATTAAGTGCCTACAGTATGCTAGGTTCTGTGTTAAGCACCAGGGATAAAAAAAAAAAGACAAAAAATAACAAAAGACAGGAAATAGACAGTCCTTGCTCTCAAGTTTAATGGGTCCCGGTCTAATGTGGGGAAGACAACATGCAAACAACTATTTACAAATCTGCTACGTACAGGATAAACTGGAAATAGAATAATTCCTATTTTTGCCTAGACAAGGGGTGGGGGAACCTGCGACCTTGAGATCACACATGGCCCTCTAGGTCCTGAAGTATGACTTTTTGATTGAATCCAAGCTTCAGATTTGTTTTGTAAAGTTTAGATTTAGTCAAAGGACCGCACTTGAGGACCTAGAGGACCACATGTGGCCTTGAGGCCGCAGGTTCCCTACCCCTGGCCTAGACCTATGATTTTATCCACGTGGTAAGTTCCCAAGATAAAAGCTCTCTCCACTAATGTAGATGCAAAACTCATTCATAACTTATAGTTTTAAAGCGTTTCCTGGAGTTAAGTGACTGGCCCATGATTCACATAACTAGGAGGTATCAAAAGCAGTGCTTAAGTCTAAGTCTAAGTCTTAAGTCTAAGACTAGGTCTTCTTGACTTCAAGCTATGATCTTCTATTCAGGAGTAAACAACTGACAGATAGCAAAAAAAGTACTGTACTTGACTTTCAGTTTAATATTTCACTGTTTAGAAATGCCTCATTTCTCTGAAGGTGTTTACAACAAATCAAAAGGAAACTTGGTGTGCTATGCTGCTCCTCCCACCCCACCCCTACCATATTCCTCTTAATCCTGGATTTACTGTGGTTTTTGACACGAGAAATGTTAATAAACATGTCAGCTAATATGTCAGACCAAACATTACTTCGCACACAGTTGACTGCAAGTTGCTTAAAAATTTTCAACAAAGAAGAATTCAAGGAAAGGAGAAAGCTTAGTAACATACTCTCCAGCTTCTAGTGAAGCCTAAGGCATGGACAACCAATATCCTTCTGGGGAATGTAGCCTTACAAAGGCTGTAACAGAACCGGATTAACCCTCTCATTTAACCCTTCTTAAAACATAATGATGAAGGAAAGCTCCCTAGCCTGGAAGTTAAGATTTAGAACAAAAAGAAATACGACTGCTGTTCTCTCCCAGGAGGCCACTGGAGAGTGTTTACTGAGAAAGGAGAGCATGGTCTTCTGGCAAGTAGTATTTACTTAATTATTTGACCAATGAAAAGTGATGATCTCATCCTCAGGGGCTAGAAAGCAATCTGCTTTCTCTTCTGGGATTATGTGAATGTTCTGTCAACCAGGGAGTTCCATTTAGGTTTGGGGAATCAGCACATTTCAATCTTAGCTCTGACATCTGTTATGTTGGGGCCTTTGGTAAGATGAAACTTCTCTAGACCTTAGCCTTTTCAGCTGTACATTGGAGGTAATGACCCAATCTCATAACAGTAGCTAAGCTGAATGAAAGAAACAAACAAACAAAGAAAGAAACAAAGAAAGAAGGAAGGTGAGAAAGAAAGAAAGAAAGAAAGAAAGAAAGAAAGAAAGAAAGAAAGAAAGAAAGAAAGAAAGAAAGAAAGAAAGAAAGAAAGAAAGAAGGAAGGAAGGAAGGAAGGAAGGAAGGAAGGAAGGAAGGAAGGAAGGAAGGAAGGAAGGAAGGAAGGAAGGAAGGAAAGAAGGAAGGAAGAGTTGTCTCAAGTATTACTCGTTTTTTCTTATGGCTTAAAGAAACTCATCACAAAATCGCAAATCATGGGAAACATTGCACTTTGGATTTGCATAGACACAAAGCAGGAGGCTGCCATGTCACACACCTGCAGATAAAATTGGATTAGAAACTTGTCCTGGAGGGCTGTGAAACCCTTCAAGTTGAATTTTATGAGTACTGGAAGAAAAAGAGTAATCAGAAGACAAAAAGTCATTTGACCAACATTCCAGGCCATGATTAGTTGAACATTTCCCCGCCCCCAGCCCCTCGATGTGATGTAAAGTCTATGCAGAGTTAGGCAAGCAGGATATCATCAGTTTGATTTCAGAAATGATGTTTAAGGGTCCTCAGAATCCACTCTCACCTCCTTCCACCCTACCCCCATCCCCTGCAAATTATCTGGCAGTTAGAGTCAAGTCCTAATCTGAAACTAAATTTTGATAAAAATACAGTTTATAAGGAAACTGGTTTGAATAAAATCTCTCCAAACTAAAACATCTCAAAGCTTGCCCATATTTGGTATCGGTTCATAGATTTATTGCTGGAAGGGATCTTATAGGTCATCAAACCCAACCCTCTAATTTTACAGATAAGGTAGCTGAGGTCCAGAGAAATAAGTTCCTCCTGACTCCATAATCACTACTCTATCTGCTATATCATTCTGCTTCAATATCATTAATCACAATGGTAACATTGGTAGGGTTATCTCGCCTTTGGAACAGGAATGGCCACTCTACAATCTGTCCCAATAACTAGAGGATGGGCTGGGGTTAGCTAGGAAAGTGACTACGTGGCATTAGGTGGCAGTGGTGCCCTTGTGGAACCCTCCTGACAGAGCAAGTATCATCTGTCCTTTTCTTCTAATTTTTGCTCTTCAGCTTGGGAATTTTCTCAGACCACTGACATGCTACCTCCATAGCAAGGCATGCCTCTTCTTTTCTGGTGACCACCTAGGCTAGCATACTGCTTGTCACAGAGTAAGCATTTAAGAAATGTTTGTTGATTTAACCCACTGTCCTCCAGAGTCATTCTTCCCGTAAGAATATTTGGAATATAGTCTTCTGCCTTCTGTTGTGACTACACCTACTTCGTGAGTCCTCTCTCTTGCTGACCATCACCCGCCCCCTGCCCCCACATACATTGGACTGTCCTCTGTGCTTACCACCTGCCCCTTACTGGACTGAATTTGCCCAGGTGCAGTTTAACTGCCTCAAAGTGGTGCTGCTACTGTCTGAAACCATATCTTAAGAGAGCTTTCTTGGTCCTACTAAAAATCCATGGCCAGTCCTGCAATCAATCTTGCCACTTGATTAAACATTATTCGCTTCTCTGTGAACTCCTTCAGGTTAGAGGGACTGCTCTTTATATTGGCTTCTGTTCACACATGCTCACATACATGTATACATGCATGCATACATCCATACATGGTTGTACACATAACTGGCTTTTAGAAAAATCTGGTTGATTAATTGGTTTTGGCTGTAGTATGAGTAACTGTTAGGAGAAGGAAGTTGCAGCCTTAGGTTTCCAGGCATTTTCTGTGATGTGTATCCAGAGAATAGGACGCTGAGTTGGTTACCTGAGAATCCCCCAAAAGAAAGAACAGGGAGCAGACTGGCAACAGAAATGGTAGAGTCCTGTGTTTTGTAACCATCCTTCCAATCTAGCTCCCTCATTCAGACATAAACCAAGGGTATCCCTAAACACCTTCTCACCTTATCTCTTTAGAAACACAAACCAAACATAACAGAACAACTATCTTAGAGACAATGTTGATGTGGTTTGGGGTTGCTGGGAACCCAGAAATGTCAGGGTACAAGGAGGCATCTGCCAGGAATGAATTCACACACTCAAACCTTCTTCCAGGCAAGTAACAAAGTTTATAGTAATGCCAATAGAAGCAAGCAGGCTTCCTAATGAACCTGCAACTTAATGGGGGTGAGATGCTTATATACAAAAAAAGGGACAGTGAAAGGATCTGGAGAGGATTAAGGAATGATAAGTAGTCTGGGGTGAGAAAGGACTACTAGTAGGTTACTTAGGTGATCCAGGTGAGAGTAAGGAGTGAAGTAATCTAGGATGGGACAAGAGTGACAGTAAAAGAAATGTCAAGTAAGCTAATTAAGCAATCGAGGTGGGCTGGGGTGAGCCAGTTGCCTTGGGCAGAGGCACCAGTGATCTGAGCTGCTGAAACATATGGGAAAATTCAGGAACTAGTTTGCTTTTAAAGACACGGTCTTTTTCTTTTAGGGGTCTAGGTCCCCTCAACCCATCAGCATGGTACAGTGGAAAGACCTAGGAGACAGTAACAACAATGTTGCTAGCAGCTGCTGCGGAGGTAAAAGGCCAACAACGGCACACAGAAGGGCTGCTAGCACAGGTTCTTTGATCTGCTTTTCTAAGGAAAGCAACTTTAAGGGGTTTACAATCTCACTTTAATTAAACATACATATATCATTCACTTAGTTCAGAGGAAAATGTCAGTACCCTGAACTTGAGAGAAAATACAAACAGAAATTACAGAGAAAATGTAAACAGAACAAATAACACAAATCAACAGATAGGCTTCTAGCTGTCTGACCAAAGCTATACATACATAGTTACCAGAGAGAGAGGCACTAACATCTGGGTTTTCAAAGCCAGGGGACTCTTTAACGGCTACCCAGAGTCTCTACATGACACTCTTCCAATGAATGAGCCCCTAAAAGTAAAATGCTAACCTCAGAGTATATATACACTTCTTCAGGGTCAGAGGGCATCACAACTATGTGACTCAAACCCATGTGAACTAGGCTTTCTTGTTTCTTAAGCAGGCCATCAAAGACTCTTGATCCAATCAAAGGCACTTGATTACTTCAGTGCTGAGAAGCACTCAAATAAGAAACAGCAAAAAGTTCTCCTTTGCTTGATATTACATTTGAAAGGCAAGACTCATCAAAGGTACTTGATTACCTCAATGCTGAGAAGCACTCCAAAACAAAAGACAAAAGGTCTCACTTTACCTGCCAATTCAAACAAAGGCAAGACTCATTAAAGGCACTTGATTGCCTTAGCATTCCAAAAGAGAAAACAGTAAAAAAGTCCTACCCTGATTACCATTACGGAGACATGGATTCAAATCCTGACTCCCACCACTTGGGACCTGGAGCTAGTAACTTAAACCTCTCTGTGCCTTAGTTTTACCCTCTACAAAATGGGGCAATATTTGTACTTCAAAATCTGCCTTCCATGCTGCTCCTTTCCACCCTCGTATCAAACCTAGCACTGCTGCTCCCATGTCGGGGTCTTACACTTCTGATTAGCAAGAGTTTGCCAAATTTAGGTATCCCTAGATGCCATGATGTATTAAACCATGCCTAAACCATGATGTACTCTCACCAACATCCTTCCAGATAAACAAGTATCTCCTCACTACACCTCCCCACCCATTTTCTGCTTCCTACTCTGGGAACAAAAATAAAATCCTCACTACCATTCCTAGGAATGTTAATCAATTGCCTTAGTACTCCACTTATCATCCTCCTGACTTCCCAGACTAAAACTCTCCTCTCTTGCCACCATTGTCTCTTCTCATTAGAATTTAAGCTCCAAGAGTACTGAGAATGTCTCCATTTTTGCATTTGCATTTACTGGGATGGACATAATAAGTACACAATAAATGCCTCTCCTTCCTTTCTTCTTCTCTCCCTTCCTTCCTCCCTCCCTTTGTCCTTCTTTTCCTTTCTTCCTTCTTTCCTTCCTCCCTTCCTCCTTCTTCTCCCTCCTTCCTTCTTTCCTTGCTTCCTTCCTTCCTTCCTCCTTCCCTCCCTGTAAGGAAGGCTGTCTAAACCTTTAAGCATTATGTAATCTCATGATTCTGGAGAAGCTGAGTCTTGCTCTACCTGGCCCTTACTAATAAACAAGGAAGGATATTTCATATTGTAGTTCACTTACCAGTAGAACACCACAGTACAGTAGAAAGAGCCTAAGAAAGGGCATCAGAAGACTTGGGTTTGAATTTTAGCCCTGCTGTTTCTCCTAGGGCAAATCCAATGCCTTCTTTCAATTTCATATTCCTTATCTATAAAATGAGGAGACTGACACACCTAATCTCTCTTCCAGTTCAAAATCTACGAGACATAAGAAGATTATGTATATGTCAAGATCTTGTTTTGGTCTTTTAATATTTAATAGGTGGGCAACACCATCTTCATTTTGAAATGTGAAGGTGCCCATAGGGTTATTTTCCCACTACTTGTGGCATAACACATCCACTATCTGGCTTTGGACCTATTAGCCAGCAGCACAGATGGGAAAATGCCTTTCAGGCTGCTGAGAATAGTCTAGAACTTGCTGGACTGACCTCATCACTTTTGTACCTTCTCAGGAACAGCTGCCCAGCAGCTGTATCACTCAACAAAGATTCCTCAAGAAATGAGAGCTTGGCTCTCTCTAGGTAGGAGTGCAAGACTATAAATCGCATGTCAAGATCTTTATTTTTAGGTGAAGAATGTTAATGAAGCTTAAAATATGTCCAATACATATTCCTGGGAAACACTGTATTATCTTCATCTCTCAACCCCTGAAGCTGGTCTTTGAAGAAAATAGTTGTGAAATTAAGAGAGACAGAAGGACAGGAGAATTAAATTAAGATGAAAAAAGACCCCACATGCACCAAAAATTAGACTAGTGCAAAAAATAAAGTAATGCATATATGTGCTGTTACGATAGGGTTTTCCATTTTTTCTTTAAAAATTTACTTCGGGTGTTTGGGGTTGGGGCGGGGAGAAGGTTATGTTTTGTTTTGTTTTGTTTTGCTTTAGGGATTCTTGAGTAGTTCGTTTCCATAATTTCTGACCCAGGGAAAAGGTACTTTAAGTATGACATAACCAGACTATCATCCACTTTCAATGTCCCAACACTCAAAGACTCCCCACCAAAAACAAACGCAAAACCCCCCTAACTAATGTTGAAGCTTTTAAAAGCAGGTTGGCAGCAAGCCTAGCTAGGATAATCATTTGTACCCTCCTTTGGCCACATATAATACAGTCTTTATTCAGCAAATAGCCAAGTCGTTTCCCCAGCAAGTCAAAGGTCACTTTTTGCTGTATTAATAGCTGCTCTGGGAGGGTCAGTGTTGTGCTATCCCACATTTTTTCCAGGGCCTGGAGATGCAATTTCCTACAATCTGCAGGCAATTTCCCACCAATTTTCTTGGGGAGCTAATAGGCTGTGACAGGAGATGGAGCTAGCAAGCAGCAGGCGACTTCAGAAAAGACAAATTGCATCTCTGCCACCTAACTGGGCAATCTAGATCGACAGAGTTTATAGCTTTGTAGTGTTATTGGGCCCCATGCTAACAGCAAATCATTCAAGCTGCTCTCTGAATTCCATATTCCTCTCCTCTTGAATTTATCATCACTATCTCCCCTATTGTAGCACTTCCTTGGAAATTCACCGTTAAAAAGGGATCACGTATATTAGTGACTTAATGCTCTCTTAAATAGCTTTGTAGAAATGATTAATATTCAAAACAGAGACATTTGTACTGTCACAGATAAACTGGTGATTTAAAAAGCACTGGACAGGAAGGAGAGGTGTAAGAAGATGAAGAAGCTTCTGGACAGCACATCTGATTGGGGCCTTTGGCTAAAATAAAGGGAGCCTTGAGGATGGAAAACAGGAAAGATTCCTACGTAGGGTTTGCACAGCTACATTGAATAGCAAAATGATTTTTTTTAACTGTCCAAATAAGTTAAATCATTATTATTTTTTTTACACTGCCCTTAAAAAGGGTGGGGGAGGGAAGGAATGACAAAGGCTGTAAACAGAATTAAAACACTCACTGGAATTTGTGTAGTACGGCAGAAAGAACTTGGCTTCAAATCCTACCTCTCCGTTCACTGTTCGTGTGACCCTGGGGTTCCCTAAGCCTCCAAATGTAAAATGAGGGGGATGATAAAGAGAGCCTCTGAAGCTCCTTCAAGCTCTAGGGCTAGGATCCTAGAATCTTGAGTTAGCAGAATAAGAAACATGAGAAATAAAACACTAACATGAATCTTGCCACTCCATAAATGCCTTTGTTGTTATCATAATTAATTATTATCACTATAGTATTACTATTATTGTTAGGATTATTATTGTTACAACCCAGAATATTCCCTTTCTAGCCATCACAGGCTATTGCGAGACATAGGAGACACTGGCACTGAGCCACCCAGCATGGCACGCTTGCATCAAAGAAGACGCTGTGCTCTGTGAGAATTGCAGTAGCTCAAAAGAAACATGAGATGAGCAAATTTAGAGACATTTCCACTCCCAATGTTCATATGGACTATTTGTGCCCACCCCGTGGTAGAGCCTCCCAAGCTCATATTGGTCTGATCAGCCACAGTGGGACGCACTGTACCTTGATCCAGACATAGTGATGTCATTGTGGTCCTCTTCCAGCATGGACAACAATCAACCAACCACTGGGCAAAAGGTGAGAAGCAATTGACTAAATAAAGGGAAACTGATGGGTAGTGTTGCTAGCCCACATTAAGTTCATAGACTCACCAGAACTTGAGAGCTCTCAGGGACCTTTAAGAGCTGAGTTCAAATTTCTTCATTTTGCAAATGAGGAAAAAGTCCCAGAAAGGGGAATTCATTTGCTCCAAAGCCAACAAGTTCTAGACAGAGCTGCGAATGATACAGTCATCCCTTCCACATCACAGGGATCAGAGGAGTGCCCCTCCGTCTGGAAAATCCCCATAAAAAATTTTGGTCTTCCCTTCATATCAGAGAAGATATTATATAATACTATGCATATATTTTATGCATTTCTGAGTTTCTGAACTTTTTCTGTCATTTACTGGCCTTCATATGTAATCTGTGGCTTTTGCAAATCTCCCAAAAAATTCTCATTTAATTTCTTACACTGACCCTTGATATATAGAAATCACAATGAGGAAAGTCGTGATATGGAAGGGATAACTGTACTCAGACTCCTGGATTCACAGTCTCCTTCTACAACACAACAGAAGTTATGAGAAATACCTTAGCCTTCCGAAGTCATTTTCACTTTGGAAATCCAACCGCTAATAGTAACAAATATACTGTTCAGTTATTTTCATCTTGAGACTATCAGTCGGAATGTGTAAACAACAATGCCTCGGGCAACATGACCTAGGAAGTCTCTATTATAATAACATTAGCATAATCACATAGAGTAACATAACTAGGCAGGTGTAAACAGTGTAGCAACAGGAAACAGCATGGAGGTAAGGCTACTGAATCATCTTTAGCCCTACCCCGACAAGGCCAACAGGAAAGATGGAGAAGCAGCTCCCAGAACTCACCCAAGGTACAGATATTCCCAGTTCTGCCACTGAAAGCAAAGAATGCCACTGCTTATGATTGGTGGCCCCCTTTGATGAACTTAAAACAAGCTATGCCAACTAAGAAAATGTTTCAGTCTCTTTCTTACTAACTCATATGAAATTTCTTTTGTGAAGATTTCCTGGATTTCTATTCCCCCAAGTGACTATTCCCCCACATGGCTGCTAGTACCGTCCTCTTCCCCTCCCAATGTATTTTGTATGTATTTATTTTATATGTGTCTTGTATAAACTTATTGTCTGTAATAATGATAATGACGAATAATGCATTTACATCACACTTTAAGGTTTGCAAAGAGCTTTACAAATATTATTTTTTTAACTTTAATCCTCATAACAACTCTAGGTGCTTTTATTATCCCCATTTTACAGAAGAGGAACTTAACACTGAGGTTAAGTGGCTCCATTGCTTCATTTCTGCCATTGTGTCCTAAGCACCTAGCATAAGCCTGTTACTTACTATGCACTTATTTATTAAGGAGGCACTTAATAAATGCTTCTTGATTAATCTATCACTTCTTTTCTATGTTTCTCAAAGCATGTTGCTTCAATCTCTCCTGCTCACTGATTTTCCTTACTCTTGTATACATCTAAGTCATCTTGGAGACAGAAGATGACATGTTGAATTTGGGGGTGTATTCGCAAACACCTTAGCACCCCCAGGATGGCCTGCTAGCACAGGTTCTTTGATCTGCTTTTCTAAAGGAAAGACAGCTTCAAAGGGGTCAACAATCTTACTTTAATAGAGATAAATAGAAAGAAGTGAGCGTCCAAGAAAGAATCCAACAGACAGGGCTCCAACTGTCTAAACAAAGTAATAGATACATAATCACCAGACAGGGAGCACCAGCATCTGGGTTCACAAAGCAGGGAGTGTTCCTTAACAACGGCTACCCAGAGTCTCCTCTGACCAAATCACAAAGACCTCAGGTGAATATTCTTCCCATAAGTGAGCCCCAAGGCAAAATCCCATCTCAGAATATATATACACTTTTGGCCAATGGGCTCAGAACCAAAAGGCATCATAACCCTCTTGACTGGGTACCTAATTAGCTTAGTACCAAAAGGTGTGAAAGCCTTCCTGCAAGCAAGCCTTCCTGTAAGCAAGCTTCCCCTCAGGCAAGTTCCTCTCCCAGTGGGCTCTATGTGACCACAGGATGTATCTCAGCTGTGAACTGGGCTGGAGCTCAAAGTGGCAAGACATCCATAGTTGGAATACCTGTGTACCTTTAGACCTTAGAACATAGCCCCTGTTTTGAGGGGAAAAAAAGGAACACATGTAGTCACAGAGGCCTATTAATGGGTGGGGAAGATCTTATATACCATTAACCCTGTAGGGGGACAGCGAATAGTCCAGTTTGACTGAAATGTTAGGCATGTTGAGGGCAAGAATATGAAATAAGTATGGAAAGGTAGGGGGGAACAAGATTGTGGAAGACCTCAAGTGGAAATAGAGATGCCCTAAAATTTTTGAGCAGGATAGTAACATGATATAACCTTAGGGGTCACCAGTTTGGGGTCATGGTCTAGTTCATAATAAAACTAGCCTTAGGAGTATAGCTTTCAAACCCAGGATTGTTCACAATTATGCCCCAGTTAGAGAATGAACACTTTCTTGCAGTAGGCTAGACTATGTTTATGATCCCAGCCCAGCATTAGGAAAGGTCACCGGTTCCTATATATATCTCAGAGCTGTTCCTTGCCCGCATGCTGCAAAGAAAGGAGTAGAGGAAATGCACATAATAAGATCACATCTGTCAAATGTAGTTTTTTGTGGAGGGGGAAGGCAAGGCAATTGGAGTTAAGTGACTTGCCCAAGGTCACACAGATAGTAAGTGTGTTAAGTGTCTGAGGCCAGATGTGAACTCAGGTCTTCCCGACTCCAGGGCTTGTACTCCACTCTCTGTACCACCTAGCTGCCCCTAGATGCAGTCTTTAACAGAATAAAAGAACACTTTAAAACATGAATACCCATCTCATCACCTGAAGTAAGATGGGAGTATGGAGGAAGGATTACCACTTCCTCCATGTTCTCCACACATAACTTTTTTCAGCACTGGAGCCACTTGAGTAAGCACCTACAGTTAAAGAACAAAACAAAACAGTCTTAAACATAGCTTGTTGCTTGCCCTTTGTGCTTTCACCTTTCCATTCTCCTAGGAGGGGAACTGATGTTGCCACCATAGCCTGGTGGCTGCTCCACATAGCTAGGTAATGCCAATCACCCTCTCAGTGTGCCTCTCCCCCAAGTCCCTAAGAGATTTAAAAAAAAATAGTAGCCAGATCTTTGTCTTAGGAATATTCATTTGACATCAGGGGTTTGAACTGGAGATAGGAAAAATTAGAAACAGGAAGGACAATAAGAAAGCTATTGCAATAATCCAGGTAGAAGATGATGAGGACCTAAACCCTGCAGGGTGGAGGATATGGGAGTAGAGAGAAGGGGACAGAGTCAAGAGAAGTGGTCAAGGTAAAATCGACCACACTTAGCAACTGATTGCTGTGAGAAATGAATATTTCTCTCTAACATTGAATGACTAATTATTGTATTAGAAACAAAGATTTCCCCTTTTCTACTTCCTCATCCAGAAACTAGCCAGTGTGGGAAATCTCTTTTAAAGATTTACCCAGGCCAAGATCTAAAAGGACAGCGAAAGAAATTCTAAGTTTGGGTTAATGGGTATATTTCTGCTCATTGGGCTTGCTCAGACAGGTCTGGGAAAATGTTGACCTTTTTTCTGTCTTAACAAGTGATATGGAAGTTGATGTCTTTTTGACCAAGATTTGGATCACATGCCCCAAGACCCTCATCCAATTAGAGTTGATTGCCACCCCTCATAAACCTCTATTCTTTGAAGGGCATATAAACTGTAAGCCCACTGCCAAGGTGGTCTTTTGTCTGAGAGAGGCAGCTAAATGACCATCCTTTTATTAATAACATGTTGGCATCATTAATAAAATGATTAAGCTACCCAGAAACTTTGTCTCTTGGAATTTTTTTAATCACCACATTGCGTAGGGAGCAGGGTAGCAAGGAAGAAGATGAAGAGTGAAGGATGAATCTGTGATCTCCAATCTGATTATCTGGAGAGTGGTGGAGCCATTTACAAAGCTCAGTAAAGAGTAAAGTTTGAAGGAAGGACGGATTCGAGGGGAAATACATAAATTCCATTTTGAACATGGGTTAGAGGCAAAATATTTGAATTTCATTTTGGATGGATGTTCGATAGGCGGTTGACCGTGTAGCACTAGAGATCAGAAAGATGAGGGTTTGATATGTAGATCTGAGAGTTATCTACATAGAGAGTTTAATTGAATCTCTGGGAGCATCACCTAAAGAGAGACTGTAAAGAGAAGAGAAAAATGCCTAGGACAGAGCCTTGGGGGGACAGTCACCCTCAGTGGGTGAGAATGAAGCAGCCAGAGAAGGATCATATAGATGGGAGAGCCACAACAAAGTAGCATAACACAAAAAAGAGACAATTCAGGAACAAGGCTTGGTCAAGAGCATCAAACATTACAGAGAAGTCTAGTAGAATGAAGACTGGAAATTGTTTTTTTTTTAACTGAGCAGTTAAGAAATTGTTGGGGCAGCTAGGTGGCAAAGTGAGTAGAGCACCGGCCCTGGAGTCAGAAGGACCTGAATTCAAATTTGGCCTCAGACACTTGACACACTTACTAGCTGTGTGACCTTGGGCAAGTCACTTAACCTCAATTGCCCTGCCTTCTCCCCCTCAAAAAAAAAAAAAGAGAAATTGTTGATAACCTTGGAGAGAGCAGTTGAAGGGTAAGCAGCAGGCTTGGAAGCCAGACTACAAGGAGTTGGGAAAGAAGTGAAAGGAGAAGTAGAGAAAATTGAAGTGTTTGGCTAGGCAATGAAGGAGAGATACAGTATAATAACTTGAGGTCAAATGAAGGGACTTTTTTATTTTATTTAATTTAGGATAAAGGAACCCTCTGAACATTTGTCAGTAACAGCAAAGGAGCCATTTGATAAGGAAAGATTATAGCTCTTATTTATGGCTTCTAAGTAAAACTTTGCATATACCAGTCATTTAAATAAATACTTCCCAATTGAATGGGAATGATTTATAAAACACTTTCCCCCACATTATTTCATTTGATCCTCAAATGAGGGAGGCAGGTTTGGTATTACTAGTTTGATTTTATAGATGAGGAAGTGGAGGTTGGAAAAGTTAGATGACTTGCCTACAATTGCACATGCGAAAATAATAATAACTTCCCTTTTTGTGGCAGGCAGAGCTTGGAGTTAGGAAGACCCAGGTCTAACGTATGCCTCTGATTCTTAACAGCTGTGTGACCATAGGCAAGTCATTTATCCTCTATGGGCCTCAACTAATTCTCAGTATTTGTCAACTAAGTCATAGATAGGTTGTAATCTTCCTTGGAGGGGGGAGGGGGAAGGGGGAAGGAATTTTCATAGTGGAGTTCCTCACAGACGCAAATCAAATATTTTTCATGTTACATATAATGTTTTACTCTCTTCTCAGATTTTGGTTTTAAAGTGCTTTCCTCACAAGAACCATGAAAAAGATAAATGGTGGTTGTTGTCCTTCATTCTCAAAGAGGACTAAAATGACATCACTAGGCTAGAGTCAAGTTTCAACGTGTCCGACGGGTGGCAGATCAGACTAACACGAGCTCGGAATGCTCTACCACAGATAAATGGTAGCATGTGAACTAGAAGCCAGAGCCAAAGTGGAGCAGTGATATTTTCACTGGTCAGATTCCATCAGGAATATTTTGTCCAGGCCTAGGCATTACCTTTTAAGAAGATCATTGACAAAATGGAGTGTCCATAATTGGGCGATAAAAATGGTGAGGGGCCTTGAAAATGCCATAGAAGGGAAAGGTTGAAGGAAGTAGGGATGCTTTGTCTGGAGGAGAGAAGATTTGGTGAGAACATGATTGCTGTTTTCCAATATTTGCGGGGTTATCATATAGAAGAGGTATTGAAATTCTCCTGCTTGGTCCTGAAGGACAAAACTAGGGTAAAAAGGTGAAAGCTGCAAGAGGATATGGTAGTTCAATAGAAGGAAAAAATTGTATCAATTAGCCTTACCCCAAAAATGGAGTGATGTTTCTTGAGAGGTAGTGAGTCTCCATCCCTGGAGGTGTTCAAGCAGAGACTTGATCAGTTTCTAGGGATGCCTGTATTGGGTAAGTAGTTTAACCTGATCTCTGAGGTCTCTTGCAGCTTAAGATCCTCGGATTCTGCTTTCTTGTTGCAGTGCAATTTCCATTATATCAGACTGTCTCTATAAACAAGAATTCTTAGGAAGCAATGGCAATGAATACAAATAGTACGGCATGCCCATTTTTCATAATGTGAATAAATTAGGTGGAATTAAAAATATTTCTTATTTAAATTAAGCTTATCCCTTGGGAAAGAGAATTAGTTTATGCTTAGTATAAGGATACATAAAATTTTACTATAATTCAGCCCTAAGGAATTTTTTAATTACCTCAGTAATGAAAAATGTAAAATTACTGTGAACATGTGCGGGAATCTTTCAACACTCATTCCTCACTTTTAAACCACTTGCCATTTTAATATCCAATTTCATAAATACTCTATTTTCCAACATGTTTAACTGTTCAAAACAAGACAGGAGTAGAGGACAGCAGCAAGCAATAACATGTGCTTGACAAGAAGGGAGAAAAAAAGAGGCAATACCCACAAGTAGTACAAATCCAAGCTTGTCGAAAAAGCCAGCTAATCATTCCTTAATCAGCTGCCATGGCGAGATCACAAATTCCATTGCTGCTCTGCCTTCAGAATCATGTTCAACAAATCAAAAATAATGACCCCCCACAAGCTTTTATGGACTGATACGGAATTAGGCGCACATCCAAAAAAAATCAAATATTTTCCCCATCAGCAAATGTTCCCATGAATGGATTACAGAATGTCACCAATTACATGTTCCTTTAAATTGTATCTTGCATACAAGCACATGTTCCTTTGATTCATTAGCTAACCCAAAATACTGCTCATACTTTAATGGGTTGGAACACCTTCAGGGGATTGAGACAACTCAGTGAAAGCCTCTTGGGGCCCTGGTTTATTGCATAGAAAAATGATAAGTCTTTCCTGAGAAGGAATACAAACCATTTTAATTTTAGATTTCGACATCAGAAAGTGGAATCGGTTGGGCCAAAAGTCATTAGTAATGGCTCAGAGCATGTGAAGCAAATGTAGGTTTGACATGCAGGTTATTTAAACACCAAATGGGAAGGCAGAGGCTGAATCACCACAGACCTCTTCCCCAGTGATAGAGAAAAACTTTCAGAACTTGTAAACAATATGTTTTTTAAACCCGATTTAAGGGATTACTTGGGTCAAAATGCAACACTTCTGGGATCTTTCAAGAGATTTTTTTTTTTTTAAGGAAAGGAAACATTGGTGTTATTCCAGAATGTCTTGACGCAGTTAACCACAAAATAAGTTATTAGCTTATTGTAACTGCAGCCAGTTTTTAAAGTAATGGAGTAATCCACTGTGGATTGTAGCAAGGAAGTGGAACGAAGAGTGTGAAATGAACAGATGGATTTGATTTTAAACAAATTAGACCCGTGACAAGGGATGTAACAAGTGATTTCTTCGTTTTCTATGCTACGGGTTAACTTCCCTTTGTGACCTTCCAAGCCTACTCTCCCAAGCTTGCTTTCTTCCTCCCCAACCCCTCCCCTCTGTCACTAATACAACCCCTTCACAAAAGGCAGCTTTTCTCTTTGACAGTTGTAAACTGACCTGGGGGCCCAAAAGACATTCAGTTTCAATTCTACAGACACTTATTAAGCCCCAACTGTGTGCAAAACACTGCTAGTAGAAAGGATGGGGGTGGTGTGTGAAACCCCACCTCAAAGAGATTAAAGTCTAGTAGGTATATGAATAATAGCATTCCATTACTTAATCTTCAAACTGAGTGTTATCTTAATCATACTTGAACAAATCTAAAAACACAGATAAGGCACTTCTGAATAAGTTATACCTTTGTAACCTTGGGCACAGTTAGGAGATTAGGAAATTATGCTCTCCAGTATTGGCTGATCCCAGCAATACACAAACGAATAACTGTGGCCCAGCAAAGCCAATCAACAAGCATTTTTTGAGGACTTAAGTGCCAGGCATTGTGCTAAACGCTGATAATATAAAGAAATGGGGGGGGGGGAGGCGGGGGAGAAGTCATTGCTCTCCAGATCCCACATTCCAATAGGAGAAGACAACATGCAAATACTAAGGTAAAAGATAAATACAATCTAAGTACAAGGTTATCTCAGGGAGACCTGGGAGAAGAGGGGAAGAAGAGAAAAGGGGGAAGAGAAAGAGGACACTGAGAAAGATCTTTTACAGAAGGAGTCTTGAAAGAGATCAGTTAGTCAAATGGTCAATAAACATATACTCCCTGTGCTCAAGGAGATCACTATTTCAAGGAGGAGACAACATATAAACAAGCAGGAAGTGTGTTGGTAAATATTTAACAACTGGCTCTTGAGGAGGGGGGTAAAGTGTACAAACACACTTTTAAGTATAATTATTGACGTTTTATCCATCATTTCTTAAGTGTAGACAATCAACAAAACAATAAATCAAACCCCTTTTGTAAAGTTTGCCAATTTCCAAAGGGCTCTCACTGAAAATTTAACAAGCAGCTCTTGACAGTTTGAACTGCCTCCAGTACATCCCTACAACAAGTATGTACAAATGATAAATACAAGATAAATTAAAGATAAGCAACAGAGGGAAAGTATCAGAATTAAGGGAGACAGTAGAAGGTCTCCTATAGAAGATGGGAAGCCAACAATTGGAGATGAGGAGAGAGAATTCCAGGGATGGAGTGACATGGCCAGATTTTAGAAAGGTCACTTTGGCAACTGAGTGGAAAATGGACTGGAGTGGGGAGAGACTTGTGGCAAGGAGGCCAGGGAAGCCAGGAGGCAAAGGTGAGGAGGAAGAGAGCATTAGAGGCAGTCAGTGAAAAAAATCAGTGAGTGATGAGAGACTCTTTCAATGGGTGGGGAAGGGGCTTCCTTGTCAGAGCATAGGATCATAGATCTAGAATTAAAAGGCACCTCAGAGAGCATCCATACCTTCAGCCTCGAGGCCACATGTGACCCTCTAGGCCCTCAAGTATGGCCCTTTGACTGAATCCAAACAAGATTTGTTCTGTGAAGTTCGCATTCAGTCAAAGGGCCACACGAGGTCCTAGAGGGCCACATGTAGCTTCAAGGCTGCAGATTCTCCATCCCTGACTAGTCCAACCACCTCATTTTGCAAATAAGGCAACGAGTCTAGGTGGTTAAGTGACTCCCCAAATTCACACAGGCAGTAAGCTTCAGAGGTAGACTTTTGAACATGGGTCCTCTCACTTCAGAACTGATATTCTTTCCACTGTACTACGACATCACAAGATTTTTCCAGTGTACGAACATATCACAAGATTCATTTGATTGTGAGCTCCTTGGGGGCAGGGACCTTCTTGTTTCTTTTTGTATTTTCAGAACTTAGCACAGTTCCTGGCATGCAGTAAGGGCTTAATAAATGCTTAGTGACTGACTGCCCATATTTTAGGAGCTATGCCCTAGAGAGTCACTGGAGGTTCACAGAGATTGTGATTTGTCCCAAGTCACAGAGCTACAGTCAGAGGGAATGTTTACCAAGATCTTCCTGACTCAGTGCCTAAGCGTCTACATTTTGGCCTACATAGCCACACCCTGCTTTTACACTGATATCAAATTACAAAACTTTGTGACCAGATCCAAACCTAAGTAAAATAGAAAAGCAGTTAAGTTTGTCTCTCACACAGCTTCCACCTCATGTTTCAGGTGTACACAATTATCATTCTTTCATGATGTTTTTGTCTGCCCAGACCCATGCCCTCCCTCCCCCACCCCATTATGGATCCTCTCCCAGGCTTACCCCTCCCAAATCCAAGTTCCGAAATGAAACAGAT
>CM053624.1:270062809-270078611 GCA_028646595.1 Phalanger gymnotis | reverse complement strand
CCCCCCCCCCCACTCGACATCTTTTATATCCAACTCCTTTCTATCCCCCAGTCAAATTTGGACTCAGGAAGTTAAGTCTTCCTGATTCCAGGCCGGGCACTTTGTCCACTGTACCACCTAGCTGCCCAAGTAAATATCTGGCAGATACTAAATGTTTTATGATTGTTTGATTATATTACTTACTCTCATTCCCCAAATGATAGAAATAAAGTGATGTGAACAGGCAGTTTTTAGAAGAAGAAATCAAAGCTATCTATGGTCATATGAAAAAATGCTCTAAAAATCACTAATGATTAGAGAAATGCAAATTCAAACAATTCTCAGATATCACCTCACACCTGTCAGAAGCAACAAATGCTGAAGGGGATGAAGGAAAATAGGTACATTAATGAACTGTGGGTAGAGTTGTGAACTGGTCCAACCATTCTGGAAAATAGTCTGGAACTAAAACTATGCATATCCTTTGATCCAGCAATACCGCTACTAGATCTGTACCCCAAAGAGATAAAAGAAAAAAGGAAAGAGTCTTTTCTTAGGGGATGCTCATCAATTGAGGAATGGCTAAACAAGTTGTGGCATATGATTGTGATAGAGTGTGCTATAAGAAATGATGATGGGAATAGTTTCAGAAAAACATGGGAAGACCTAAATGAACTGATGCAAAGGGAAGTGAGCAGAACCAGGGGATATTATACACAGTGACAGCCATATTGTAGTGATGATGAATTGTAAAAGACTTAGCGGCTCTGAACAAGGCAAGGAACCAAGAAAACTCCAGAGGCGCCATGCTGAAAAAAAAAAATACTATCTCCAGAGAAAGAACTGATGAACTCTAAATGCAGATTGAAGTATCTTTTTTTATATGCCTTCTTTACTTTTCTTGGGGCTTTTTTGGTCTCAAAATTTGCAACGTGGCTAATTTGGAAATATGTTTGAATGATTTCACCTCATATTACTTGCCTGATATTACTGATATCATATTACTTTCTTACTAGGCAGTGGAGAGATGGGAGTGAGGGAGAGAATAGGGAACTCAGAAAAAAAAATTTAAGTGTTAAAAATAATAATAAATTATCTTAAAATTTTAATTACTTACTCAAGATCGAACAAATAGTAAATGGCAGATCTGGGACTTAAACCCCGGGGCTTCTGACTCCAAGTAAACTACACAGTTTATGTGTTCCACAGCACTTAGTCCTTCAATTTACATAATAGATAGTTGACTAAATGTTTGGTGATAGGGTAATTGATATGTGGCTCAAGATTGAATGTCAACACGTTTGAATGGTGCCTAGGACTTCAGATGCTAATCGAAACATCCTTTTTGGGTGATTATAATATAGATGAGACCTTCTCTGGTAAGGGAGAAGTGGTTTCCAGTGGTCCATGATACCATGGCAGACAGAGGAATCTGGAGAAAGTTGTGTTTCAGATCCTATGTCTAAATTAAAAGTCATTATTAAAACCTATTAATTTGAGATTTGTACAAAATCAGATATAATATTCATAATTCACATTACTAAAAATGAATCTAACTAGCAACATTTAATTTATGAATTTTTCATTAACTTCTTATTTTACTTATTAATAGGCCTCAATAAAGTAATAACAGCTTATTCTGTATGGTTTACAAAATAATAAAACCATATTGTTGTTTTTGTAAAATAGGCAATTTTATCTTCTCAATTATTTTGGGGCTTGTTTTTTCTCCAAATCTCTACTGTCCCCCTCCTTGGCAAATATACCTTTATTCCAAATAAATGAAGCTTCGTTTAGTAACTCCCTACTCTCTGGCCATCTCCTCCTTGCCAACTGTCTGGATTCCCTGGAGAAACTTTGGCCCTGATCCCAAATATTCTGATTGGTGACTATTTCCTACATCATTATCTCAGGAAAGCCACTGTTTCACCGCATTCTCTATTCTCAGGAGCTGTGATCAGATCAACTCTATTCCTGGGTTGGGTGTGTCGATCTACTCCCTCAGGGCCACACTAGCCATTCCTGTAGCTTTCTGGACCAAAGGGTCCCTCTCTGACCCTAGGTATGTTATTTTCACCATTATGGTGAATGTAACCTCCTCAAAGGCAGACTCTGCCTTTGCTTTTGTATTTGTATTTCTAGATGTGGCTTGTAGAAAGCACTTAATAAATCCTTTTTCGTTAATTTTTTTAATGTTTTCTAAAGGCTTGGGGTTATCTCAAGGAGCATTACAAAACTTCCTAATTTTAAATCACTTTGATTTTTGTTTGTTGTTGCTTAGTCGTTTCAGTTGTGTCCAACTCTTAATGACTCCATTTGGGGTTTTCTTGGCAAAGATATTAAAGTGCTTTGCTGTTGTAAAAAATCCCAAACGGCACTAATGGCAGGAAGACCATTGAAAAGTCAAATAATCAATAGAGGTATTGAGAGTTAGGATGGTACAATGAATAGTTACTGGACTAGGAATCAGAAGTCTTGAGTTCAAATCCTGTCTCTCCTAATTATTACCCATGTGACCTTGTGTTGAGTCACTTAGCCTGTCCATGCTCCGGATCCTCATCTTTAAAACTGAAGCAATTGGACTAGATGGCCTCTAAG
This sequence comes from Phalanger gymnotis, assembly GCA_028646595.1. NCBI lineage: Eukaryota > Metazoa > Chordata > Mammalia > Diprotodontia > Phalangeridae > Phalanger > Phalanger gymnotis. The sequence goes on along the minus strand of CM053624.1, from coordinate 270,076,034 downwards.
GTACCTTCTACTTTTAAAGCAATCCTATGATTCTATCATAATCACAACACTGTGAATAGACCTTTTCTGTCTCTATTTCTGGATGTTCTTCCTCTTTCTGATCTCTAACTATGTGTTCTCTAAGTTTTAGATTTCAGTTCATTTCTATAGTAATGCACTCAGAAAGATTATCCACCAACAAGCATCTATTAAATACCTGCTGTTTGCCAGGTTCTGTATTATTTATTGTATTGTTAAATCCCAAATCTGTATTTCAACTCACAGTGTTCTCCCAGCTGCCAGTTCTATATTTTCATTTGTCTGTAGGCCATTTCCGCTTGGCTATCCCATGGAATGCCAGGGAAGTTGTGATTTGTCCAGGATTACAAAGGCAAGTGACTTAAATATAAAGAGTGATATTATATTTAAAAATTACAGGAACTCAAATGATGGATACAAGATAAAGATTAAATGAGGAATTTTGATTGCATAAAATTAAAAAGTTTTTTTTTAAATGGAAACAATTCACCTAAAATTGGAAGGAAAACAGGTAATAGGGGGGCAGGGAATCTTTACAGTAAATTTCTCTAATAAAAATTTTTTTCCAAGTTATAGAAGGATCTGATTCAATTTTTTTTAAGAATATGATCTATTCTCCAACAAATAAATGGTAAAAGGATATAACACAGGCAGTTTTAAAAGGATGAAATCCAAACTGTCAACAATCATATAAAAATGCTTCAAATCACTAAAAATTAGAAAATGTAAATTACAGAAACTCTGAAGTTTCAGTCACACCTATCAGATTGTTAACATCAATAAAAAAGGAAAATGACAAATGTTCCAGGGGCCATGGGGAAATGGGAACATTAATGCACTGTCAGTAGAGTTGTGAATTGGTCCAGCCATTCTGGAAAGTAATTTAATTTATGTCCAAAATAGTTACATGCCCTTTGATCTAGTAATATTGTTTCTGGGCCTATATCACAAAGAAATCAAAGAAAGAGGAAAAAACCCAGAGGTGCACAGATATTTATAGCAGCTCTTTTTGTAGTAGCAAAAAACTGGAAATTAATGAGGTCCTCATCAATTGGTGAATGACTGAACAAACTATGGCATACGAATGTAATGGAATAGTAATGAGCTGTAAGAAACGAGGAAAGAACTGGTTTCAGGGAAACCTAGATGGTCTTATATAAACTGATGTAGAGTAAAGTGGGCAGGAGAAAGAGAACAATTTATATGATAACAACAATGTGATAAAGACAACTAACTTGGAAAGACTTAAGAAAAATTAAATTTAAAAATAAGATTTATGAAACGTAACTGCTTCCAGAAAGTGATTACTCAAACGATCACAGCTTCTGTTTTGCTTGACTATAAATATTCATTACAAGCATTTGAGGGAAAATTTTTTTATTGATTGCAAAAAATAAAATAAAATTTAAAAATAAAGTAAAGATAAATCAATTTGGTTTAGAGCAAAAGGAAATATGGAAATACTTGCAAGTTGTACATACACCAGTGTCATGAATATTTAATTTCAGTCTAAAATCAACACCATGAAACTGGCAAGACAGTGACCTTCAAGATAAATTTAATAAATCAAATTGCAAATATTTTAAAATATACTGATACTATCCCAAAGAAAGCAACTGCTTTTCCAGTAGGATAAAAAAATAAAAACAAAAGCAATTTAAAAGTTTTTTTAAATGTAAAATCTTTGAAGGTACAAAGTGTTTTACTTCTGTTTTTTGTATCTTCAACACCTGGGATAATACCTTAACCTACTATATATTTGATGTTGGTTGAATTCAATCCATCATCTGTAATTATAGGACACAAATGTTTCTTATGCATTAAGAACAATTTACACAGAAATCTATTTCATGATGTTGTCTTGGTTCACTGGAAAGAACACTGGCTCTAGAGACAAAGGATTTGGGTTCAAATCTTGCCTCTGACTATATGATAACTTTAATTGTATAATTACCATATTTTGAATGATACACAAGCCATGAACTTTTCACCATGAACTTCTTCCTTGTTAAGTTGAACATGAAAGTTCCATAGAGATCAGAATTGAAGCTAGAATTTAGCCCAGAATGCTCTGTCATTAACTCAAATTTCCCACTGCTTCCCTACTTTTCATTATAGAGTGAAAGGGATTTTCCTGCCCTTGCATTGTGCATTCATTAGTGATTTAGAAAATTCCAACTGTTGCCAAATTCAAGATTTGAAATTCTTGAAATGTGCTGGTCACAGACAAGAGTAGTTCAGAATTCCAGAAGAGTATGACAAGATTCATATGAAATGTCAACTGTGGAAAAACCACAAAAGGAAGACCATTTTTTAACAGAGAAGGAAAAATACCTGTTCTTTAGTTGACCAATGTAAGCACTCTGTAGGAGGAAAAAAGGCCTGTTGTGTACAGAGGGTACAATGGCAGGCTGGTCTCATAAACCCTTCAAATTTCATAGTAAACCTAAAAACAACCCCAAAAAACAACAGGGTGAAATTTGATCATTTTAAAGTAACCATGCAAGGCAGTTAGGTGGCATAGTGAATAGAGCACTGTGCCTGGAGTCAGGAAGACCTGAGTTCAAATGTTACACTCAGACAGATATTATTTCACATTGATAAATTAGATCTTATGGAAGGGGACAAATGTTTAGGCCCTTTTAATTTAATCTTATTTTTTATTAATTGTATTTATTTTATTGTATCCCTTTTATTTGGTGAAGTCAGTTATGAAGCCTTTTGTGATCCAGCTGCTAGTGCTTCTCTCTCCAAATGGCCTTATTTTTATTTTTCATATAGACCTGGTAAAGAAGTATGTATATGTTGTCTCTTCCTATAGAATGGAAGCTCCTTGAGGACAGTCACTGTTCCATTTTTATCGTGGTATCTGAGCAGCTAGCATTGTTCCTGGCACTAGGCCCAAATAAAGGGGAGAGGAAGGTAGGTTAATGAGAGCTGGGGAGCCAGTACAAATTATCAAGCCAGCCGACAGGCCAGAAGAAGGCCCACAGCTCTACTATGTTGTTTTTGGCTTTCTCAGTAGTATTATTATTCAAGAGTTGTTTTTGACAGTTATTATTTTAAAAAATAGAGAATTTCAAAGAAAATATACAAAATTCTGCCAGTTGTCCACTAATGTAGACTCTAATCTACCAAAGAACTACTAATTACATATTAAGAAGGGAATACAATTATATTTTAATGTAATTTGTGACTATATTATACATGTATGATACATATTTATATCATATGTGTATAATTTTCAATGAAAACACAATTCTAAATAGTGGCTTGAGGACTTGTGCTACAAACCAAGCATTTCTGAGTATTTCTGACTCTGTTCTGTAATTTGGCAATATAACAGTGCAGTCTCATTTCATGCACAGTTGTGACTTTCCTTAATCAATTGTTTAAAATTTTAGCTTTTTGTAAATAAAGTTTCAATTTGGGAATTTAGAATATATAATTTGATTATGTATATGTACATATAAATTAAATTTCCTAATTGTTCTCTCAAAAGATTAAATACCCTACATACATATTTTAGCAAAAATAATTTATTTTAAATACCTCTGACTGTATTATCCTTTAGTTTTCAAGTAATCAAGACCTTATGTGAAAATTATAAAATTTAACACCCTGGTAAAGAAAAGTTGCATTTTTCAACTAGTTAACTTTATATATGTTGTATTTATAGCAGTGTGGCAATTTGTGAAGAGTTGCAACTTGTAAAGTTGCATTTTGCTAGTATTTACTGCAATGTGAATTATAATAATGACAAATATGAAATTTGATTTGGTTTTTAATATGTTCTTTAGATTTTTATTTTTACATACTCTTTAAAAATAACTTGTTTGTTTGTTTTCCTGTTCCATGTTTTATGTACCAGGCAGGGTATATCTATAATTTTTTTGGACATCGGTATAAATCCTGTGTAAAGATTTTTGGGCCACCGGCAAAGTTCCTCTCCTCTTTGCTTTCCTCTTTCCTCCTCTCCCCCTTTCCCACAATTTCTAAGAACCCAGAAAATTGTTTTTATTGGTCATGAACTGGGTCTCAGTAGCCCTGCCTGATCCATGTAAGAGACTTAATAAATGTTCATTGATTGTTGATTGTTAATACACAAGATCTATCTCAGATGTTTGCCCAATTAACCTATCTAGCCCTTCCTTTAAATAAATGTTGTAGCTCCAAGCCTGTGATCTGGGGTAGGATTGTATTAACTGGCATTTACAGATATCAAAAGACAGACAGCAGTCTAGAGACACATGTGAGTTTACTCTCAGTCCCTGGCTGCCAGTGGCCTTTCTAATCCTGTTTCCATGGAAATTGGCATTAGATTGTTGGTAGGGGGAAAGAAGGAAAGAAGAAGAAAAGTTGAGGGATTTTTTCCCTTTAAAATTAAAAAAAAATAAATAAAAGGATGCTTGAAACCCTTAACCTGCTTTGCACCCATCTTATGCTGGTTTCCCTGGCAACAGAATCAGAGATATCCCCACCCATTAGCTGGGATCAGGAACTCTTATTTGCTGATCTTAGTAGACAGCTGGTTGAGATGAAAGCCAGCCAGGCCTAAAGCTCCTGATAACAGCAGAAGGAGGTGAAAAGGGATAGTATTAAACAAGAATTTTAAGCATCCTGAAACTTTGAAAGAAGGTTCCCCTTTATTCAAAGATCAAGGCAACTGATTGTTCAGAGAGGACTTGCTATACAGGAAATGATTACTGGCACAGGACTTAATGCATGCTATCCATATTGAATCACCTCACAGCTGCCACTTGCACCTATAACCTAAGTATGATTTAGTACTATTACTCAAGTCTTTTCTTACAGAGCACTATTTTTAACCTTTTTTGTATCATGGACCCATTTGGCAGAAACTGGTGAAGCCTGTGGGCCTCGTCTCAGAATAATGTTTTTGGAGACACAAAATAAAATACATAGGTTTTCAAAGGAAGACTAAGGTTAGTGGAAAGTGAAGATGTAATTTTTTCCCCATCCAAATTCATGAACCAGTTTGTTGGAGGGAAGGGGTTATATGTATCCCAGGTTAAGAACTCCTGTTATAAAGTCATATTCAGTTTTTTCTCCCATTTATACATGTCTATTAGTTGATCCTTATCCATAAATCAATATTTTTTTTACCAAGGTGTTTTTAAAAAATATTGCCACTATATAGCACACATTTAATTTGCTTTTTAAAAAGCAATGGTTAGGATTCTAAGAGATTAATATGTTTAGAATTGTGATTTTATCAGGAATGGGAACTTATGGTGTTCTTCCACTAGTGACAATCAGCAACCCACCCTCACCTTGGTCTTAGAATATAACCCGAGGCCTCCCAGTCAACGGATTGGCAAAACTGACAAAAAAAGGAAAGTGACAAATTTTGGAGAGACTATGGGGAAATAGGTACATTAATGTATTATTGGTTGGATCTGTGAATTGGTCAGGCCATTCTGGAAGGCAATTTTAAACTATGTCCCAAAGCTATCAAACTGTTATGTTTTGATATGTAGTAGTTATGGTGATACTGCTTTTAGGTCTATACCCCAAAGATATTAAAGGAAGAGAAAATGACCCATGTGTCCATCAAATCAATATGTAGCATCTGCTTTTGTGGTGGCAAAGAATTGGAAAGTGAGGGGATGTCCATCAGTGGCAGAATGGCTGAACAAGTTATATGTGAATGTGCTGAAATGCTATTGTTATGCTGTAAGTAATGGTGAAGGGAACGGTTTCAGAGAAATCTGGGAAGACTTGTATCAACTGATACAGAGTGAAGTGAACAGAACCAGGAGACCGATTTATACAATAACAATATTGTATAGACAATCCATTTTGAAAGATATAGGAACTCTGTTCAATAGAATGGCTAACCACAATTCCAAAGGACTCATGATGAAGCATACTATCCATACCCAGCTGAGAAAGGAGGAACTCAGAGTATAGACATGGTCAATGTGGGAATTTATTAAATTTATTAAAATTTTGCAAACCTTAAAGCACTATGTAAATGTTAGCCTATTCTTATCATGATGATTCAAATGGAGCATACAATGACAATTAAAATGGCTATTTGATTTAATTTTTTTAAATTATAGAAGACATCTTCTTATATATAAGAGACTCAGTGTATAGATTGAAATATACATACAGACACGTATATGTACATATTTCAGGCATGGCCAATGTAGGAATTTATCTAGATTGACTCTAAGTGTTTATAACTGGGAGTTTGCTTTTTATGCTTTCTTAATGGGGGTAAAGGGGAAGGTGGAAGAGGGAGAAGGTGGATTTTCATTTAATTTTAAAATATCTCAAGAGTCATATGACTCCCTGAAAATTATGATTAAAAATTTTTAAGGAAGTTATAAGGGAAGAAAAGAATGAGTATTAAATTAGCTATTGAGGATGGAGAGTACTTTACATTCTAAATGTGAAGCTATGTATTAGCACTATTACAATTCCAGAGTGCTATGCAATGGATTCAGTAGGATGAGCAAGTAAATTGAAAAGCAAACTAATGTCTCTTCAGGCACTGGAACCCAGAGAAGAAATTTGCTCCCAGGTGGAAAACGTGATGCAATCAACCAATGAATCTCTCACCCAAAGAACAAGAGCTTTGTCTTTCTTATGAATTGTCTTTTTGCAGAGGGCAGGATATGGGTCACTTCATAGAACAGCAGAAAGAAAACCAGAAGGGCAAAGACCTGAATAGATGAACTTCACTTTGATGCTGATGGTTTAGATTAGAGAAAAGGAAACAGTTTCTTCCTCTTTTTTATTCTCCCTATATAAAACATTCTAATGAAACCTTTCACTAGAATCATCTGGTTTAAAAGAAAAAGAATAAAACCATTGATCGAGATGCTACAACTGGCTAGAAACAACACCTCTCATTTCATTTCACATGCATGATACCCCGGGAGAGCCACCTGGAGAAATTAAATTGGCTTTGCATTCTTTTACTTCAAGGTAGGGGTATATGCAACCCAACTCATAGCACAGACTGGGTCAATCAAAAAGGTTGAGGGGTGAGGAATGAATAATCTGTCGATCCATCTTGCCCCAATTCTGCTGCTAAAGTCCCATGTAGAGAGACATTCTTGGAAAGGAAAAAAAGAAAAAAAAAGATGAGAAAAGTTCTGCCCCTCTTTTTCAGACCTCTCTTTCTCCTTCTGATTCTCCTCTCTCCCCAGCCCACAATTGACTTGAGCTGACAACTCCCAACTCAGAAATAGTTTTCAAAGCCTTTGAGTATCAACTACACCAACAGTAACTAGACTAGGTAGATGACCAAGTGCATCTGTCTCTTCTACCCAAAGCTAAGATGAAGAGATTTAATAGCAAGACAATGTGTCCCAATTCATATCTGGGACAGTGGCTACTTGAATAAAATGGACCTTCGAATAATAAAAGTAGACATTTATAGAGGGCTTGAAAGTTTGAAATAGATTTTAAATGAATTCATTTACCTGATCTTCACAAACTTGGGAATTGGGAATTATAGAAAAGGGAACCTAGGTACATAAAACTTAAATGACCCTCCCATAGTTATAGAATTTGCACCTGGGTCTCATGAGCCCATTGCCAAGTCCAGCCTTCTTTATGGCCATATTCATGTTGAGTGAAAATGAGTGGCTAACAATCTTCAAGTTTCTTTCTTCTTCTGCTCCTTCCTTCTTTCTTTCCTCCCCTCCTTCATTTTTTATGAGATTGGGTTTCCCTATCTCACCCAAGAAGGAAGTACTCTCAGGCCAGTTCCACAACTGACTGACACCAGAGCTTTGAACAGCTCCATTTCTGATCTGGAACCGATTGCTATGCCCTCCCCTTATGCAGCTTGGTGACCACCCACTCCTAGGAGTTCATCATACTGAGACTTAATCAGCTCAGAACTGCCAAGCTCAAGTGATCCACCAGCCTGAGCTTCCCCAGCAGCAGAGAGATTAAAAGGCCCACACCATCACGCCCAGCTCTCAAGTTTCTAAGAGTAAACTTTGACCAATATTCTAACAGAAATACATTCATATTCACAGGTGCAACAGCATATACTCATTAAAGGAAAGGGCTCTAGCAAAGACAACTTAGCCCGTGTTAAAAATGTTTTAATGCCCTCTCTAATCTTTCTCCAAATAGTAGAATGGTGCCAACACACAGTAGACACAAGGCACAATTAACATTAGTTGATGAAAATTTAAGACAGAGCATAAAAATCTGCTTCCTGCTTTATTATGGAGAAGCACACAGTACATGTTTGTTAAGTGTAACACACTTTTTAAAAAAAAAAGTCATGTTTTCAAAGGATGAAGTAAGTTTGAGTTAATTTATTTACTTGAAGGGAAAGATGCCAAGCCAGATGGCATTGGAAACAAAGGCCAGTCTTCATAAGCACCACCCAATGCATGCTTACCACTGAACAGACTCAACAACAAGGGTGCCAGTGACAGCAGTGGTTTCAGTGGTGTGGACACTCATCTGTTTGAAACTGGCCCAAGACCATCTATTTCTTCTGCAAGTTACCACCATCTGGTAGTAGTTCAGTAGACTGCCAACCTGGGTCCGACTCAAAGTGGCAACCTCACAATGAACTGTGTGTCCTGGGATAAAGCTCTATATTATCCATCTTGGGTTTTGAGTACAAGTAGGATATTACTTATATATCTTTATATGAGGAAGCTTTTAATTTTTTTTAGTTTAATATTTTTTTAAAGGGAAAAGGAGTTGTATGTACAGGTCCCTGAATTTAACTTTCTTAATACCACTTCCTTTGCTCAACTGTGCCAATAGCAGGGTTGCGTTTTTTTTTTTAAGTTGTATTTTTCAGCCAACTGCAAGGGATCAGAGGCCTAAAATGGTTGTCAATTCTTATTATCCTAGCAAGTTAGAGATCTCTCATTTAAAAAGCTAATAGGGTTCCATACAACCTTGTGAAAAAGTAAGATATTATGTGGTATGCTAACTGTACAGAAGCAGCTCCAAAGGAGTCCTTGATTTCCAAAGTTGGAAGGTACCTGAGATGATCTAGGTCCAATCCTAACCTGAAGCATAAGTCTCCTCTTTGACCTTTGCAAGTAGCCATTCTACCTATTTATGAATACCACCCAATGATGGGACATTACCTACTGTATCATGCAGCGCATTACATTTCTGGAAGGTTCATTATAAGTTCTTGCTTATACTGTATCAAAAAATCTACCTCTCTAAAACCCTTCTATGTGTGTTATTTTCCCCTATTAGAATGTGAGTTCCTCACTCAAGGTTTTAAAAAAATAGATGTTCAAAAGTAAAAAAGTTTTTTTTTTTTTCATGCAGCTAGAAAATAAGATGCACAGGCAATGGGGCATAGAGATTTATCTTGCCCTACAAGAAAGGAAGGGAAAGGGGGATGGGAAGGGAATGGGGTGACGGAGGGGAGGGCAGACTGGGGAACAGGGCAACCAGAGTGTACGCCATCTTGGAGTGGGGGGGAGAGGAAATGGGGAGAAAATTTGTAATTCAAACGCCTGTGAAAATCAATGCTGAAAACCAAACATACTAAAAATAAATTTAAAAAAAAAATGTGAGTTCCTCGAGAGCAGGATCTCTCTACTTTTCCACATATGCCCACACTAAACACATACTAACCAATGAATTAATTTTTATCACTAATCTTTAATAGAACAAATATCTATCTTTCTGTGATGATTTAGGTTAATCAGATCAGGAGATAATGGAGTTGTATGAGAATCCTTTTAGCCCTTTGGTTCTTCGGTTTTTATTGTCATTAAAATATCATTACATTAGGTTTTCAAAACCTTGAAGAATTTACACTGTTCCAAGAAGTGGCTTTGAAAGGAAATTACTTTTCTAGGAATTCACTTGCACTGAGGATTCCTACCCTATCTTCATTTTACTTGGAGTTCTTAGTGTTGGAAGTAAAAATATCCAGAGGCCAAGGCTCTTAGGGGAAATAAAAACAAGAAATGTCAATTGCAGTTCAAAGGTGATAGAGGCTGTGTCCTACACTCTGTTGCTAATTTGATCCTTAACCCACAGAGGAAGGAGGCTCTGAAACTTAAGACAGTGATCACAAATCCAGGTCAAAAGGGATGTCACTCAAATTTCTTTTAACACAGGATCTTATATCAGTTTAGTAAAGATTTTTATCTGTGGCTCAGATAAAGAGCCTAGGATCACTTGTTTGCCAGGTGTCCAAACAAAGAACATGGCTAAAGAGGTGAAGGACCTCTGAAAGTAACAGGTTTTTGGGCTTTTAAAAAACTCTTTCAAACAGTAGTTAGGGCAAAGGGGAGAAGTGATCTTCCCTGGCAAACAGCGGTATCATGAGGGACAACTTCAGCAACTTGGAAAAAGAACTGAATCCTAAAAAACAGGTGAATTTCTGGATATGAAGCAATTCACATGCCAGGTGTTGGGAAAAGAGGGCTTGACTACCCTTACTTTTCTGAAAACAAAGTCAAGTTCAATAGACTCATTTTAAGGAGAACAAAACTGAAGAATAATACCCCATGTCACCTACCTCTCCTCTAAACTGCTGGGACAAGTCAAGCAAACCATAAACTTGCTGCAATTTTTTCTTCTGTAAAATCAAAATTCCTGCCCACATCTCCCAGAACATTAACAGGGTCAGCTTAAATCCTACACATGTGCACGGAGTGCATTGTAAGAGAACTACTAATTTTTTTTTTAATGAAAGAAGTAGGAAAACAATCTTCACAGGGCTTCACTAGGCACACTCCAGAGCTCTACAGTACAAGGTACATAGTAGAAACCTATTTTGGAGATAGGAAGACTAGAAACTATCATACAATATTAGATTATGTTAAAGTTTTATGTTCGTCACTTGTAAGTAAAGGTATTACAGAAAACATAAAATTATAAGTGCATAAATGAAGTTACAAATCTAATGGAGCAAACAGGAACACATTTAAAACAAGATTTTAAAAAAACAGCATTCTCTGGGAATGATAAGAAACATTGGTGTGGAACTGTAACTCTTAAAAGAAAAATATAGAAATTTGGGTAAGCCAATGGGTGAAAACGCTGTTAGCAACTCCTAAGATATAAGTAAATATTTGGTCAGCCTGTGTTTCAAAATAACACTCACGATAGACTGTTTAGATGACTTTCATTTTGTGGTATCAACATCAAGGAGACTTCGGCTTCAGAAAACAAAGTGAGGAAACAGACTTTCTGCCACTGGTGCTTTCTGGCATAGCGTAACCTGATTCAAAGCACTTAAGAGAGATGACCAATGGCCTTGACTCACTCAGACTAAGGGCAGGAGATGGGTTGAAAAACTGCAGAACTACAAAGTATAACTCTTTGATTAATCAAATTTGTAGAGTTTAGGATCCCATATATTTAAAAGGAACAGAAAGAGAAAAATGCAAATGCATGTTAAAAGACAAGAAATCGTCAAGACAGAAAAATGCAAAAGATTGACTTGAATGTGGAAGAAAAAACTCTGTGGGGAAAATTCTAATGAAGCTACCTTGAAGAATGGAGTGTAAGAAACAATGACTGGTGTTAGTGACTGAGCTAAAAACCATTTTAAGTAATACCAGGGCACCAGGTTAATATCTGCCAAAGGGAGTATGTAGTTTAGATTAAAAAATTATTCTTGGATAGCAGGAAAAAATACAATGAGCAAGAAATCAGACTATATTCAATGAGAGAAATCCCTAATTGATACCTCTAAACTAACTGAAAGGAACCACAAAAGTGGTAACAAAGTCCCTAAAATTGTTTTTAAAAAGACAATACTTAAAAAATATAAACCCGTGCAAAAATTACAATGGTTGGTTTATATAAATCTTAAAGTATCAAAGTAATTGACTAACAACCTAATGAAAACATGCAGTTTCAATCTTTTTTCAGCATACGGGATAAACTGGAAAAAGGATGCATATAGATGGCAAGTAGGTAGATAGATGGATAGATAGATACAGATATCTGGTAAGAAGAGCCAGCTTTGGAAGTTATCATTTTTCTAAAAAGCTCAACAGGAAAAAAAAGCATCATTATAGAAAATAAATTAAGGAAGTTGAACCTTGTGGCCCTTTTTTGGATTAGAAACACTGAATTGGGTGATAAAAGCTATTTCGTATGTACATTGTGTTATAGTTTACTTTAAGGTACAAGCTATGAGAGTTTGTTTAAAACTGGTTAATGACTATATTCTTAATGACAATGTTTCACATTGACTGTTTAGGCAAAGAATTTGAAGGGAGGTATGAGGCTGTGTGTAATGAATTAAAATTGTTAATTTACTAAATAAGTTTTATTGAAAAAAAGGCAATAGTCTTGAATTCTCTCTTTTCTGGCTTGACATTAGTTTGTGTTCATGATGCTCCTCAACCTACTCACTTCCTACGAGCCACACCACCTGCCTCAGTCATAGATAAAGAAGATGGTCATCCTTTTATGTGGATCTTGCCATCAACAAGTGTACTGTCTCTACGGCTCAAGAAATCTGGAATCGGGCAGAGCCAAGATGGCGGATGGTCTCTCCAAACACCTATAAAAAATGGCTCTGAACAAATTCTAGAGCTGCAGATCCCATGAAATAGCAAAGGGAAGCAGGGCTCCAACCCAGGACACTCTGGATGGTCGCTGGGAAGGGTCTATCTCACGGAGCTGGGAGTACAGTGGAGCAGAGCCCAGCATGGGCAGTGCCAGGACCAACCAGACAGGGAGCCGGGCAGAACAGGTGTAGCGCCCCGAATCAGCGAGCTGTGGCAGTTACCAGACTTCTCAACCCACAAACGCCAAAGACAACAGAGAAGGTTACTGGGAAAACCTACTGGGACAGAGTGAAAAGAGTTTACTGTGGCTACTGCCCTGGGGGCGGCAGAGGTGGTGCAGCAGGAGTTGCTTCTAGCCCCAGGCTCACCATGTGGGAGGAATTAAGCAGCAGATTAGAGCAGGAGTGCAAAGCCTGCTTTGCCCTGCCTGGATCTGGACTGCAATCTTGGTTGGCAGTTCTTGGGAGAGAAGGAGCCCTGGTGTGGCAGAGCTTATGTAGAAGTGGCTCTGAAAACAGCAGCACAGCCCCTCTAGCTTGGGACAAAGTACTCTCTACTTTACAAGCAGTAGTACCCTGACAAAAAGCTCAATCAAGTATTTGGTTGGGAACATGAACAGGCAGCGAAAACGGTCTCAGATTCAGATGCAGACTTTGGAATCTTTTTTTGGTGACAAAGATAACCAAAACATA
>CM053624.1:270038447-270062309 GCA_028646595.1 Phalanger gymnotis | reverse complement strand
TTGATAAATCAATTCATCTCCACACTGTTCTCCTCTCTTGGATCCCTACCCCCCTTTTATCACCAGATACACCTGCATCTTAACCTTGGATCACTCCCACCGTTTGCCATTTTGCCCTACATGTGTACTGCTAATTAAAATGGATAAAATTACACAACTATTTGGGCTGAATCCACTATAAATTTATGTTATATAACCTTATCCAGGCTCTCCCTGCTGTTAGGCAATTTACTATACCTCTCTTTTCAACTCATTGTCCCAGTCTTCACAGCTGCCTTTCCAAACCTTTTCATCCCTTCTCAAACCTTCCCTGGCTCCCTCTCCCTCCACCCTCTCAGTTGAGAACCTTTTTTCATATTTTACGCAAAATGTTGAGGCTGTTTGCCCTGAGTTCCCTCATGTGCTCTCTTCTCATCTCCCGTCATTCAGAAATGGTCTTCCAGTCTCTCCTTTACTCCTGTCTCATACGAGGTAGCCTTACTCCTTATCAAGGCTAAACCCTATACTTGTTCAAATGATCCCACTCTAAAGTCTTCTCCAACAGATTGCCCCCTCCATCATCTCCACTTATCATTTTCACTCTACTGGTTCCTTTTCTGCTGCCTCCAAACATACCCATGTTTTCCTGAATCCTGAACCCCGCCCCCCAAAAATGATCCTTTCATCCCCACTATTGTCTTTTATCTCCTCTTCTCTTTGTAATTAAACTCCCTGAAAGGTAAAGGCTGACATACAATAGGTATCTCCACTATCTCCCTTCTTAACCCCTTACAATTCAGCTTCTGATTTTATCATTACGCCAAAATTGCTCTCTCCAAAGTTAATAGCGATCTCTTAGTTGCCAAATTCAAGTGGCTTTTTCTCAATCTTTATTCTCCTTGACCTCTCTGCAGCCTTTGACGAGAACTCTTTTCTCTAGGTTCTCTAGGACACCATTTTCTCCTGGTTCTTATCTTACCCATCTACTCCTTCTGTGTCCTTTGCTGGGTCCTCCTTTAGATCAAGCCCCTCAGCTCTCGGTCTTGGGCCCTCTTCTCCATCTATACTACTTCACTGGGCATCCTCATCTGCTGTCACAGATTTAATGACCATCGCTATGCTGATGATTCTGGTATCTACCTTTCCTGCTCCAAACTCTCTGACCTCTGATTTCACATTTCCAGCGGCAGTTCAGACACTTCAAAGTAGATGTCCTGCAGTTATCTTAAATTCAACATGTCCAAAACGTTACCTGTCTTTCTCCCTACACCCCACCCACCTTCCCTATTACTGTAGAGGGTAATACCATCCTTATAATTCCTCTGGCTCATAACTTAGGAGTCATCCTCAACTGCTCTCTCCCAACATCCCCTCTCCCCAGTATCTAATCTGTTGTTGAGACTCGTCCATTTCACCTTTGAACATCTCTTGAACACCCTCCTCTCTCTCCTTTGACACTGCTACCCTTCTGATGCAGGCCCTCGCCACCTCATGCCCAGACCACTGCAGGAACCTGTTAGATGTTTGCCTCAAGTCTCTTCACATTCCAGTTCATGCTGCGTGCATTTAGCCACTAAAGTGATTTTGCTAAAGTGCAAATTGGTCATGTCGCTACCACCTCCCACTTTAAAACTCCAGTGGTTCCCTATCTTTGGAAGCAAAACAAAAAGCTCTTTGACAGTCAAAGTCCTTCAAAACTTAGCCCTCTCCTACCTTTCCATTCTTCTGATAGCTCAACCCCGCACCTAAATACTCTGATCTACTGACATAGGCCTCTTGGCTGACCCACAAACAAGACACTCTATCTCTCAGCTCCAGGTGTTTTCTCTGGCTGATGCCCATAAATGGAAAGATCTCCTTTCTCAACTCTACATACCTCTGTACCTTCAAATCCCAACTAAAATCCCACTTTCTACAGGAAGCCTTCCCCAATCTTTCCTCATTACAGAGCCTTCCTTCTGTTAATTATTTCCTATTTACCCTGTATATAGCTTCCTTTGTCTATATTTGTTTGCATTTTTTCACCCTGATTAGACATGAGTTCCATGAGGGCAGAGACTTTTACCTCATTCTGTGTCTGCAATGCTTAGCATAGTACCTGGCACACAGTAGGTACTTAATAAATGTTGACTGATTGATGGTCCTGTAACAACACATTCAGGACCTGGAACTTTGTCAGGAATGTATAGATTGCAACCCACTTCTGTACACTATAACCATAGAGAGTTACCTGAACCTCAGAGAAGTGTCTTTCTCATGATCACATAGGTAACCAACATCTAAGGTGAGACTTGAACCCTGGATTCCCTGATTCATGCATACATGAGGTGTTCAGATACATTAAGTAGTTTTTCTATAGGTCACACAGTTATTAAATAAGAGTACATACTTTTAGCTCAGGTCTTCTGACTCTTAAGTCTAGTGCTCTATTATATCGCGAATTGCCTTCAGGGTTCTCACCTGTGAGTTCTGGTTGTGAGAATATGGTAGGGAGAATCAATTCAGAGGAAACAATTCTAGCTTCTCAAAAGCTTCTCCCCCATTTCATCCCCCTCCCCCTACTCTATACCCTCTGTCCCCGGCAAACTCCCATTTATAGCTTCGACACAGTTCACAGTCTGCAGAAGAGACATCGGCTTGGCTACACATGTACAATATGAAAGTTCAAATACAAATTCATT
Source organism: Phalanger gymnotis (assembly GCA_028646595.1). Taxonomy (NCBI): domain Eukaryota; kingdom Metazoa; phylum Chordata; class Mammalia; order Diprotodontia; family Phalangeridae; genus Phalanger; species Phalanger gymnotis. Next base: position 270,059,649 of record CM053624.1, on the reverse strand, counting down.
AAACAGAACAAAGAAGTTCATTTTAAAGCTTCTGTACATAGATTTTGGACTTGCTTATAAAACCCATATTAATGCCTCCACCCCACTCCCAACACCCAGACAAACCCTTAACAAAGAAGGGGGGAAAACGCTTGTTGGTACTAAAGCCTTTACTGTAATAAACCAAATATATTTACAATTTATACAAATGTTTAACCTTCAACAAAAATACAAAAAACATATCACAAGATGCAAAACCAGGGAACAAGTTCATCGGAGACACCACTGCTCTACACAGGACAGAATGCAAGTGGGACTGCAAAGAACAGAAAGGTAATCTCACATATTCAGGCAATGAGAGCAATCTGTAGGAGGTCACAGACAAAGAAAATAAAAGGCTCCAACATTCTTCAACAGTCTCTGAATCCTAAGACCGTGGCTATCTGTCCATTCATTTTTGCCTCCATGCTTCCTTTGGGTCTAGGCAGGTGACCTTTATTTAGCTTGCTGGATGTTGCCTTCTTTTTGTAGACTCGGAGTAGTTTCATGAAAAGGTTTGGAAACATCAGATTTCTTTTTGTTCCTTAAGTTACAACCTTTCTACTTCTACAAATTCAAAACATTTCGGCCCGGTTTGACTCTAAAAGTTAAAACCACATCATGTTTTCAGTAGATTACTTCATAGACTGTAGCTTTCTTGTCTCCAGAGCCAGTGACTATATATTTATCATCCACAGAGATGTCACAGCTAAGCACTGATGAGGACTCTTTGGACTAGAAAAACCAAAAGAAGAAAAAAAAGGACACATTACTGAGAGAAGTGATAAAAAACAGACCATATTTATGTCTAGTTTCACATATTGGGAAAGCCACAGATATCATGGACAAATTACACTTCCATAACTATTTCTAGGAAAGGAGCTCCTACCTGGAATATACTGGCTCCATAGGGGGTCCTCCAGGCATTAAGGAGGTTATCTTTTCCAGTACTCACAAACCATTTACCTAGAAGCAGAAAGGGTACATGGGAAGTTTTAACAAGAAAGAAACAGAAAAATCCCCAAACCCATCATAAGACAGCTATGTTGGATTTACCTAAACTCACGCACATCCTTTTAATATCTGAACAGGAAACTCCCTGTTGAGGGGGAAGGGAAATTTAAGGATAACTATGAGAGCCTATGAACCTAGGTAGATACTGATGCCCTGAATTAAAACAGTAAAGACTAAAGGACAGATAAGTTTATGAGGAAAATGGATTGTTTTCTGACAGGCTGAATTTGAACTACTGATAGAACAGCTGGTTGGAGATGTGGAACCAGAGATTAGGGTTGGATCTATAGATAGAGATGTCACAATATGATGTAAATTTCTACCATTCCCAATGTATGTTTTATAGAAAAAGCAGAGATGGGAAAGGGTAAAATTTTTCCTTAAAGAACATCAAATCTACAGGAAGGCAATCCCACAGTCTGGAGAGCGTTTCTCTTTAGCTAGAAGGATTGAAGCAGACACCCATTAGTAGTTTCTGAGAGCATTATTAACAGAATGGAAAAATTATTATCATTACATCCAGCTGCTTCACTCAATAGCATTTGTTCTGACGTGTAAGCTTCAGTAAGTTTGGTTTGTTTTTCTAAATATGTCCTAAGGATTTGTTTTCTAGTCTACTCACCACAGTAAGCAAACTTTAGTGACAAAACACAGCTTTCGTGAAGATGCAGCTGGTACTTGTCTGGCTTATTGACATGTAAGACTTCCACGTTACTGCTCTCCATGCCCACTGCTAGCCATTCTCCAGTTGGGCAATATCCAAGAGAAAAGATCTAGGAAAAGTCAACAAGTTGATTAATTCTTCTGCATAAAAAGTTTGAAGGGGAAGAGGATCAATGGAACCAGGATATGTCTATATTTAGATTGCTTTCTCTCTCTCTCTCTCTCCTAGATATGGACAGAGAAAACTCATTTAATAATGTGTAAAATATAAAAATGTGTTAATTTTCATAGTGCTTGACTTCCAGCAGAAATACCTTATAAGCAGAGTAAGATAGAAAAAAGCATAAAGGAAATAAAATGTGCAGTAGTCTGTACTTTTCCTTTTCATAAAAACTGTAGAGATTTGGGAGAACTAAGTTTCACTCAAAGACTCTGGGGGGGGGGTCATCCCCTGAAAAAATTTTAAGCATTTTCCCCCCCAGAAAGGGAAAAAACCTGGTGTGAAAATTTTTATGCGTATTTTACTTCCTGTTTCATCACATCTTCAAAGAAAACTAATAGTCCTGGTTATATTCTCCCTGTGACTTCAACATTTCTGGAAACATGACATCGTTATCCCCTCAAAGACTTGATAAAGCTGGTCTCTACTCCTTTTATTGGGGGGGGAAGTCATGGAGAAATCATTAAACCCAGCTCCTTCTAGTAACTGAAGGACTCCATGATGATCGTTCAGGGTCTTTGAAAAAGGACTGCAACCACCCATGGCCTCGTTTTTTGTCATTCTGCTGGTTTTCTTCTTTGTTTTGTTTCATCTGTTTGGAGATCTGTTGTGGGCAGGAAAGACTTCTTCCTCTTGCTGGCTTTGCACAATTTCTGCCCTTGGCCCTGCAGTCTTTCTAACTTGGCTGAAGTCTTCCTGCCTCATTGTTCACTGTGACCCTCCATCACGCATCCAGGACAATTAGAAAGGACTGACTGTATTGTAAAGTTCCCTCCGGAGGTTGGCAAGACTAAACTGTTACTTTTCTGCACGTGCCATGGAATGTTCTCGCTGATGTGGCCCTAACTCAAACCCTTCTTGGGCAAAGGAGATGAATTCAGGGGGATAAAGATGAAGCAGCCCCTCAGGGGAGCTGAACACGACAATCAGCCCAGACCATAAAGGACAATCAGCCCAGAGCCATGAATCTCTGATCAATTTTGATAACGCTGATGGTAGGGCAACAGCGCAGAAGAAAACACACACTGGAGTCTGCACCTGTTTCAGGAAAGTGTACTTTAGGTCTACACGAGAGACCTGGGGGAGTGCTTATGCTGCTGGTTCATTCTGGGAGGACATCCCCAGCACTCTGATTAGAACTTCAAAGTTCACCAAAGGACAATTTGTCTGGGACCCTCTAGGACTGGGGGAAAAATCTAGGGCTCACACCAAGAACGGGAGCTTGCCTGAAGTTGGATGAGATAATCCCTGGGCACTGTGCTTCTTATCCTACCTTTGCCCTAGCCAATGTGGTCTTAAGGTATGGGCCAAAGGTCTTGCTGGGTATTAGTTATAGGATGGTAGAGACTGATACCGTGCCATTACTTTCTAAATTAGAGGACCATCAACCAGTTTTGCCATTCTAAGCCATTAGGAGTGGCCTCTTTAGGCCCTAGTCTGAGGATGGAATCTTCCTAGCTTTTCCAAATACTCGTTTAGATTTAGACACAATTCCATACCACTCTCACCATGAGAGATATTCACTAAGTACTCAAAATATCCCAAAGCTCTGAGGTTTCCATCTTACATTTAATTTGAAAACTCCACTTATCTAATCAGTGACAAATACATTTTAAGGGATAAGTAACAGAACTGGGATCCCCTAAGATTGCTTTGCATTTCTTATCCTCCCTGATGAAAGCAAAATGAATAACTTTCTAGGCTGCTGTGATTATTTTTCTCTCCAATGAGAACACTGTTGCATATTTTCCTAGCACTATTTATGTATTAATCAAATAATCATCTTTTGACCTACATTAAAATAGTGAGCATATGTACAACAGACTTGCAAATACTGCTTAAAGAAAACAGTGTATTCTTCACTACTCAAATTCCTTGAATGAAATTACGCATAAACAGAATAGACCAGACCAGTTCAACTTATGCTTCATGAGCCTTGGCCTATGGCACTCTGAAAACTGTGGGTGTTTCTACTTCTTTAAAAAAAGAAACCAAAAACCTCACAACCTAGCCACTCCTTTGCCTGGACCTCTACTGGTCTGGAAGAAACTAACAAGTATATTCAAAGGGAAAAAAGACTCATCACCTGTGATGTGAAGTCATGTTGCTGTAACTGCCGCCCTTCTCGCAGGTCCCAGGACCTGACCGTATTGTCCAAACCTCCTGTCCAGAGCTTGGTGCCATCATTCGAAATGTCAATACAGCTGGCTCCGTCTGTGTGGCCCTGGAATTGCCTGATAAAACAAACCCGATTGAATAATGATTTCCTGCCAGAGCTCAAGGTAAACACTGTTGTGTTGTTAGTTTTGGACTCTGTAGGCATGTGTCATCTCTTCTGTGTCTCCTGATGTGTAAGATGAAACTACCCTTACCCTTGGGTAGGATATGAAATTGCACCTGCAAAATGGTTTCTGTGATGCAAGCAGTAAGGAAATGGAACTCTGTTTCAGCTAACTAAACAAGAGAAATTAAAATAGTTCCTTATTAGCTTTCCCCAAAAAATATTCTTTCAGACGTTCCAACTCTTCTCATACCTGTAATATATTTTTTAAAGGGCAACATGCAAAATCCCAATTTCATCCTCAAATGAACACGGTGTAAAAGGACAAGACCTGCTTAATAATATGGATGAGATCTACCATCTCCTGCCACCTCCATAGCCATCTGTGAAATGTCACATTAAATATACAGAAAGTTTAGCGACATTACCAGGGCAGGATCCAGAAAACCCAACTCTCCCATTACCATGACTGAGTCAACACAAGGATGCCCTTTGTGCCAGTGGGTTATGAGCTTACATATTTACTCAACTCTGTTTTCAGTGTTGGAGCTTTGCATTAGGAAATCCTAAATCCCAGTAACAAAGGGTCATCCCAAGTTCTATTCAGTCCTCTTGACCTCGAGCTTGGCAAGAGAGTCAAAAGCCAATTACTGATAAAAATGGCAGGAATTCTCAGCAAGGTATTACTTTGAAGTGGAGCACAAATGCAGTATTCTCAAAGGAATCACACACACCTACTATGCGTAAAGTATTATGCTAGGCATGCCACTGCTCACAGTGCCTAGGACTGTACCTTTTACATTCAAAAAAAATTTTTTTATTTAGATTTTCAAATTCTCTTCCTCCAGCTCCTTCCCACTCACTGAGAAGGCAAGCAATAGGATAGCCACTGTACCCATGGACAGTACCTCCTACATTTAAAAAAAATCATATTATTTCATTGGTGTAAGCAACTCCTGGTGAGAAAATTCTTTCAAATCACGCAGACTGCTAACTGTTTAGTGACTTATAACCTTAGAGAGTCATCTCATTTCTTGAAGGAGAGGTTTGCCTAGTGTCATGGAGGTGGTAACAGAAGCAGGTTGTAGATGAAGATCTGACTTGAAATCCAGTACTGCTTGCATTGTACCGGTCCCTATGTACTATGACTCTCGCTTTATACACAATAGAATCCTAAACTGTACTGACTGATGATGTCAGAGAACTAGTGAACTAGGACTTACCACTACAATATAGAAGAGGACCTCCAAATCTCTTCTGATTCTAAGCACTAAAGAATCAGAGAGTTTAAGAGCTAAAAGGGACCTAATTGGCCACGTGGTCCAAACCATCCAACTAATCTTTACCGTAGCATACTCAATAATCTTTGCTTGAAGACTTCCAAAGAGGAAAAGGAGGGAACCAACTACCTCTCAAGGAAGCCCATTCCAACTTTAAGACACTTCCAAACTTCCAAAAGGACGAAGACGAGAGTAAGCTGATTTTTATTTTTAAGATTTTAGTGGCTGCAGTACTACAAAAATCTGTGGTTTGCACTGGGGTGTGGATTCTCTCCTCCATTTAATAAAAGCAGCCAACTCATCCATGCTTTAGTAGGACTCTGTGCTGTGCTCTGGCTGACCAATTCATCAACCAAGGTCAACCTGGTGATAAGCCTTTCCAAACTTGGCAAGGCTGGTCTTTGGAGAGCAGCTGAGTCACGCTACAAGTCTTTCTCCCTCCGTGACTAATTCCTAGAGCTTATGGTCTACTGGCATAGCTTTCAAGATCCCAAAGTCATCTCCAGATAATGACGAGGAGGCATCAAAGGAAGATTTTTAAGAGGGAAGGCATTTTATTATACTCTATGTAATGTGGAGAATGGTTTGGACTCTGCTTTTCGAAGTCCTTGAAAACAGGTTCATCACTTGCTGGATGGTCCCTATTCTCACCACTATCACCCTAAACTTGTCTAGGACTTATTTAACAATCATACTCCAAGGCCTGAAGCAGTGCAGTGGATCCCCAGGGACCTGGCTGGTATCATGAAGACTTGAGTTCAAATCCAGCTTCAGGCACTTACTAGCTATGTAGCTCTGGGCAAGTGACTTCACCACTGTATGTCTCAGTTTTTTTCATCTGTAAATTGGAAATAAACAGCACCTACTTCGCAGGGCTATTGTGAGGATCAAGTGAGATTCTGTAAATGTATAAAGTGCTTGGCAAACCTTTAAAGAGTTATATAAATGCTTGTTATTATTATCAATTATTCAAACCCTCAAATCTTGCCATCTTCATAAAAGTAGGACTTTTTCTTTGCTTCACACTACCTAAAACATGCACATTCTTTGACTTAGTCTTTAGTTACTATCCCACTAAAAGCATTTCATTATATGCTTGCCAGTAAAAAGCTTTAGCATTTGTTCGGAAGGTGTGGTTTTTATTTATTTATTTATTTATTTTGTGGCTTATATGTTCTACTTAAGCCTATTTAGGAGTTTCTGCCTGTGAAAGAAACTTTTTAGAATAAAGGGTCCATATCAATAGCTTTCTCTATATCTACAGTATATATAGTATATAAAGGAGTACCACAGATAGCCCAGAAGCTGAATTTGTGATTATATGAAAACACCCCTATATGGGTAAGAGTCATGCAAATTCTAGTCTTGTTTAACAAATGGTAAAACTTAGGCAAAGCGAGATCCATAATATCAATTTCTTGAGGCTCCATTCATCCATCTATCTATGCAAACATCCAACTAATAATTACTGAGTGCCCCATAATGGACAGGGAACTGTCTGCTATATAAACTGAAGTAGTATTATCAAGTCTCATTTGCTTGCCCCACAAATCAGTACAATTAATTCTATTGCCATATTGTAAAGACAAGCAACATGGGACTTTTTACTGTTTTTTTTTTCTTTTAGAGTGCTTCTCAGCACTAAGGCAATCCAGTGACTTTGATTGAGTCTTGCCTTTGTTTGTAGGAAGGCCCAGACCCTTTGCTAATTAGGTCATTAAGACGTGTGAAGCCCTCGAGAGGTGTAAAGTGCTCTGACCTTGGAGAAGTGTATATATACTCTGAGGTTAGCATTTTGTTTGGGGCCTCACTCATTGGAAGAGTGTTGGTGTGGAGACTCTGGGTAGCCATTAAGAAGCCCCCTGGCTTTGAAAACCCAGATGTTGGTGCTTCTCTCTTTGGTAACTATGTATGTATAGCTTTGATGAGACAGCTAGAAGCCTGTCTGTTGATTTGTATTAGTAATTTCTGACTGTATTTGCTTGAAAGTTCAGAGTATTGACTTTTTCCCCTGAACTAAGTGAATGATATATGTATGTTTAATGAAAGTGAGACTGTAAACCCCTTAAAGTTGCTTTCCTTAGAAAAGCAGATCAAAGAACTTGCGCTAGCTGCCCTCCTGTATGCTGGTGTTGTTGGCCTTACACAGCCACAGTTGTAGCAAGTAGCACTGTTGTTACTCACGTCAATACTCACGAATAATAGCCGATTTTGCCTCCACAACATTTACCCCATTTCTACAGAAGTGGCTTGAAAAGAAAATGTGGTGTCGAAATTCATCCTACTCTCTGGTATATATACTTAAACATACGAGAGATGGTAAACTCCCCGAGGACTATAGGCATCCAAGCAGCGTCACAAAACAGATCCAAAAGCAAACACCACATCTCTTACATATTTCAATTCCATTCTTGACATTTAATTGATTTTAAAATGAAGCCATGCTTTCTTTAACATATTAGGTCCCAGTTATTGTTAGTGATAAAGAACAGGGAAGCCACAGACAAGGAAGAACAAAAAAAATCACTCTGTAAAGACTGGAACAAGTATAAAGGTCAAGAAGATAACATACAGAAAGGACCTCAGACAACAGGACTTGGCTAGACATAACAAGCTTATTGTGTAAGTTTTACTTAAGGTCTGAAAAAACACTAATACTTAAAAAAAAACCAAAAACCCTACGCTGCAGGGCCATGCTCTTGAAATACGTTCTTCCAGTAATTCTGGACAATTTATAACATCATTTTTTATCAGGTAGCTTCTAATGTTTGCAATCAACAACTCCAGCTAAAGCAAAAGTTCCGATGAAGCCCCTCATAACCTGTGCTCGTCCTTCCTCAGGCAAAACACAAATACTGGAAAATTGGGGTGAAGATGGTTAAAGAGAAACTGTAAAAATTCAAGGGAGGAGCTGTGGTGACAGCCTTATAAAGGTCTAGGGCACACATTCTTGATTTTTTTGGGTCATGGGTACCCTTGGCAGCCTAGTAAAGTCTATGGACCTTTCTCTTAATCATGTTTTTTTTTTTTAAATTTGTAAGGTAAAATAGAAAGGAAGGCAAATATATGCTAAAATAATGTTATAAAAAAACACAACAAAACACAAACCCTTGGTCTAGAGAATACTGGTCTTTACCCATGAAATCCTACCATCTCTGCGATTCTACCCAACACATACCTCCTGGAAAGCTCTCTCTCATTGTAGCTTGTATCTTAGGATCCCTGGCTTCCTTTAAGTTTTAGCTAAAATGCCACCTCCCACAGGACACGCCTTCCCTAGTTCAGATGTGGCTTAGACTTCAGCTGGACTCTAAGTTGCCCTCTTCTTCACTCTCTATGTATATATTGCATATACCTGTTTATGTCCATGTCTCCCCTACTAGAACGTAAGCTCCTTGAGGGCCTTTTCTTTATAACCTCAGGGTTTGGCACAGTGCCTGCCATACAGTAAGAACTTGGCTGAATGACCTACCAAAGGCAGCCTATGGATCAGGAGCATCTGTGTTATCTACTCAAACAATGGCTCTTCTGCAATTCCTCCTTCAGGGGCCACAGTCACCTACCTGACCAACGTCTGATTGTGCAGATCCCACACTGCGATGTTCCCGTCGCTGCAACAGGAGAAGCAGACCTTGGAATCGGGGCTGATCGCCAGGGCATAGCAGGCAGGGGCCGAGGATGTCAGCTCAGCTTTGATGCGTGGGGTCGGAGCTGCTAGGTCCCAAATAGATAACGTACTAGCTTCTCCACCTACTATAAGGGTGCAGCCATCAGGTAGCAATTTACAGGAACGGATGTAATTATCTCTGTTCTGTGAAATAAACACTATTCAATTACTACAGTGCTCTACTCAACAAGAAATGAAACTATCCTTCCTAACACTACTTTGGTTTTAGACTTCAGATCTGGGGTGTCTCAGGTGCCAAGGCAGTGTAGCAAACAGAACATCCAAATCCCAAATTCTCTTTGCTGTCTTCAAATGCCATTACAAACTGACCTACAAATGTAGATGTCATAGCTTTTACTTCTCTGCTCTGTCCATTTTTGTTTTTTACACGCAGTAGACAGGGCCATATCAGACTCACTTTCCCACAACTAAACATAAGGCTGCATGTTTCTTTCTCTAAGAAGAAATAACTTGTTCCCCTTTGGCAACCTGTTCAAAGCTGGCTTACAAATCCTTTGCCTCATTGTACCCTGTGAATTACCACTGAAATAACGAAGAAATGATACGTGTTTTTTGTGCTCATAGATCCTCAACCTGTTTCCTAAGATGTATGTTGTGTCTTCATAACTCAGGTAGGTTTTTACTAAAAAAAAAAATTAAGTTCACATGGGTCTGTCTCTAGACGAGGACATATCCATTAAATACTAGGTCTCCCACCCTGAAAGGCAACAGTAATCTTTTCTGCTCTCAAAATCAATGAGATATTATCACACATATTGAAAAAACAAAGTAAAATAAAAATAGGTGACTCACACTAACAAGAGGAGGAAAGGGCCTTCTCTGTACCTTGAACTCCTCTATTCATCCATTAAATCTATAAAAAATTTCCTGTGCTTTTTTCAAGCAATACTGCAGATTTTTTTCTAGATTTTTTTCTTCAGTGATTAAGAACAGTTGCTGTCAACTATTCAAAGATCCATGGAAACTTTAGCTAAGTGACTTCGTCAACATTTAAATTAAATCTACCTTACATAGCCCCAAATACCACACACAGTGTGGGTTTTTGGTTTGGGGTCTGAATTCTGCACAGGAAAACTGAAGAATTTTATGAAATGATCTGGTGAAAAATGACAAGAATTCCTATGGTTCAAGATTGGTAAGATAGCCAATGTCCCTAAAAAATAAACAAACCAAAAAACCAGTTGCTTGGATTTCTAGCTACTTCTTAAACTCATATTCCCTAGAAGGCAGTGTGTAACCCACAGGGACTTATCTAGGATAGGAGAGGGAACTCGGGAATCCTCTAGTCAGCAGAGGCCTCTTGGAGTTTGTCTAAGGCAAATGGTAAGTGGTTTATAAATCTAAGAGTCATAGCTGCAGTACAGAATATAGCTTTTCTCTACACAGGATATTTACAAAATGACAGTCCTATTCTTGGAGATAAGCTAACTTCCATACTTTTTAAAAAAAAATCACAATTTTAAAGTTTTTTTTAATGTCTTTTTTGGACAGCCATTTTCCATTATAAACTCCTATCCCACAACGCCTCCTTTGTAACAAAGAAAATAAGTCAAGAAAAACCAATTATCACATTATCTCCACAGGAAGCACATATAACATTCCTAACCCGTAGTCCGCCACATCTGTACTAGGAGGCAGGAGGTTTATTTCATCACCTATCCTCTGCAACTAATATTTTGACCTGCTTTCTTAAATGAGACACTGAAAGAGTCTTTATAATAGCATCTATTATTCTTTAACTGAAACAATTAAGAGTCTTTATAATTAGTACCCATTGGTCTTTCCCGATCAGACGACAGTGATAACTATTTGTGTTCCCCTGAAGTCTCTCTAGAGGCTGTCAATTTTTCAGAATGCTGATTTCGAAATGCAATTTTTTATGTAAAAGTTAAACAAAATTCAAAATGCAATTTTTATGCAAAAGTTAAACAAAAATAAAAGAACTGAATGTAAAGAATTCCTGGTGCATTTCTAGCTATGCTTCAATTCACTAAAAGGGAAACTGGGAAACTTTCTTACAATAGGAATACAAATAAATATGAATTATTGGGGGAGGGGTCATAGCAGCAGTGGGATTTGATTATATCAACCACAGTAGTAATAAATAAAGCCTTTTAAATTTAAGGAGGGGAAAAAGTCAAACTAAGTACTAAGTACAGGAAACAGAACTGGCCTCTATTTCCTCATAATATGAATAAAATCCAAGCCAGAACAGCTATTTCCTTATTGAGTCTCCAAGGAAAAATTACCCTTGTGCATAAGTTCCTGCTCACTTACCAGACAGTCCAGCTGAGAGACTGGACTCTTATTGCCAGGTTGGCTGATGTCCCAGACTTTGACGCATCCCTTCCCACCAGTGTACACGTGTCTCGTGGGGTTGCTGATAGTAACTGCACACACTACTTCTCCATGATTAAGGGTGTTGATCTGACGAGCATGTCGAGGGATTCCGGGTCCAATGAGGGCATCGGGGGGAAAAGGTACGGGCTGCATCTGACCATCTGCAGTAACGTGAAAGGAGTATGCGCTTTTGGGGAGGGGCAGGTACGGGAGAAGAGGAGGTATTGGGTGAAAGGAACATAAGAGAGAATAGAGAAAAAAAATATTCATCATAAAGAAATCTGCCACTAAGTCAGAAAACTAACTTGAGAAAGACATAAAGCCACTGAATAGGTCCTTTACTTGATTAAACTTATTTCACCCTCACTTGAAATCAATTCCAGTTCAAGAATTAAATAGTAACAGAATAAATCTAATATAGATGGCAAAAGAAATTTATCAGCTGCAGGAAGGCCACTATACTGAGTTATGTCTTGATGAAATAAGATTAAGCAATTATTTTCCATGTGTTTGTATATTTATTTTCAAATAACACAAAACTTTCAAATCATATACTCTGACTAAATACTGTTGCCCTTGGCAAATACTTAAGGTACAATTACAAACAAACTATAAAAGCCAACATACCCACTGTCTGTTCATTCCAAAGATCATTTTGTTAAATGTTTGGTTTGAAACTAAGAGACACAAATAGAATTCCTGTGGTTCAGAAGATAAGACATCTGCCATTCCTAAAAATCTGTGTTGGAAGCCCTAGTAACCATTCACTGAGCTCTCTAGACACCAGTGTGAAGAACACAGAAGAGTAATGAGTCCTGCATCAAAGAAGTTACTAGGCAGGCAGAGAAGGGGTTATTATTGGCCATATGAAGCTAGACCAATATTTTCTTCTATTTTCTTTACCTGCCCTGGACCCCCAAGCAAAAACAAAAAACAAAGCTTAGCCTGCTACACTTCTTGTAGTTCTAATCTCGAATCTCAAAAGACCCAACACCACTTGTTCAGGAAACCTTAATTTGCCAAGGAAATTTAGTACTTTTAAAGCTAATGTTTTCATGTTTAAATATAAGAGAAGCCAATGATTTTGTAGCAGCAGGAGGCACTATGCTAAGAACACTGGGCTAAAATAAGAGGGAAAGAGAACTGAGTTCTAATCCCAGTCTGCCACTAACTTTCTGTGTGACAAATCATTTATCCATCCATCTTTCCAACAAAAAACAAAGGTGGTAGCCTTCTGATATGTAAAATGGATTTCCGCGTTGTATGAGGATCAAATGATGACAATAAAAGTTAACAGAACTTTAAGGTTTGAAAAGTGATAAACACATATTTATATACACACGTATATGTATATCTATGTGCATAAGTATTTGTCTACACACACATACATAATCTCCTCCAATCCTTACAACTCTTGAGTTTTAGGTACTATTATCATTCCCATTTTAAAGAAGAAATTGAGGCAGAGAGGAGTTAAGTGACTTGCCAGAATCAAACATCCAGGAAGTGTCTGAGATGGGATTCAAATTCATCTCTTTTTGACTCTAAGTGCAGACAAAGCTCTATCTGTTATTCCACCCAAATGCCTATCACAAGGACCACAGATTTAAAACTGAAGGAAACTTACAGGTCATCTAGTCCAACCCCTTCATTTTACTGGAGAGGAAACTGAGGCCAGGGACATTAAATGGTTTTCTCATGATCGCGAATCTAGTAAGCGGCAGAGGTAGATTTTGAACTCAAGTTCCAAAAGCAGTATTCCTTCTATTGCATGAATCAGTGAGTCAGTTAACAAATATTTATTAAGCACCTACTAGTTGCCAAGCACTGTCTTAATGTATAAGCTTTTAGAAATATAAAGCAATTTTTAAGAAGATCTTCCTCAGATCTTGAATTTTACAGTCTTGGAGAAGACTCTTTTATATTACTTTTTTTTTCTTCTTCTGACTACACTAAAATGTTTTTTCCTTCTTGAATATATTTCTAAGTATAAAAGCTGGGAGTGCCTATACAATCCCATAAAAGGTTCTTTTTCTTCCTATTTGCATGATAAAATATTGAAAGAGCTTTCAAAGAAACATAAAAACCATTCCACTTTAGTGTTACCTGTAATTTCCTACCACAAGTTGAAATGGCTAGTTCCTAAGCTTTAATGAAAAAAAAACCCTCTGAACTTCCTTAAATTACTCTGATGACACATTGTATTCCTATACTAAAAAAACAAAAAACAAAGCTTCTCGACACACTCCTTTCCTGGCTTGCCTGAGGTTATTCAGCTCTACTTTTAACACTGAGCTACATCCTCATAATGTCACTCTTGTCAGCCTTCCTGCCCTGAGTAGAACGCATTCTTCTTCCTTCCACTTTTTGCATTCATTCACCAGCATTTTCTTGCCAATGGGGTCTTTCCTTTTCAATTGGCAAAGTACTCAGCTCTATGGAGCAAGATTATTCCTTCTACCCAAGACTACATTCACTATGACTGCTTTTCTTCCATTTATAAGACGATTTCCCCACTTGTTTCAATAAACTCCTCCCTCCACCCCAACAACTTTTCTTACCACAAGGGAAAGCCCTAAATTTATCACGTGTTGAAATTTTTCACTAGAAACAATGCCCTGGGCCCATTAAATATTGACTGGTGTCCTTCCCCTCCAACAAGCACACACTTTAAATAGGAAGTTTGCTCAATCATCCTTAGAGGAAAGAGCACTGGTTTTCTTTAAATCAGAAGATGTGTGTTTGCTGCTTTACCCAGCTGTGTGACCTCAAACCAAGCCACAACTTCTCAAGGGCCCCAGTTTCCTCATCTTCAAAATCAGGGGGTTAGATGTGATGACCCTTCTAAGATTCTTTCTGTTTCTGGCATTCTGCGATTCCACACTAATTACTATTACCCAAGTATTCTTTTATCCTCTGTCCAGTCTCTTACCTCTTTCAACTCTAGAAAGAAGTTAAATATTAAACTATCTAGAAGCCTTGTTCTCTATGTTAATAATAATAAAAGAAGACATTTATATAGTGGCTTAATGTTTACAAAGTACATTAAGTACATTATCTCATTTGAAAAAGCAGTAATAACTGACATTTATATAGTACTTTAAAGTTTACAAAGAACATTACGGATATGATCTCACTTCATCTTTACAACAACCCTGTGATGGGAGGGAGGAGAGATTATCATCATTCCCATTAAATAGACGAGGAAATTGATTTCATCAGTTAAGTAATGTGCCTTAATCCAGACCTTTTCTAAAGCCGGGGTTCCTTCCCTATACTGCACTGCTTCTCTGGTAATTAACCAGTCGTTGAAATTTTAGTATGAGTTAGATTATCTATTACTATCAATTCTTCCATTTTCTTTCAAGGGCTATAGACTTTCCTAGGAAAGTGCTACCATGCTTCATTATCCAGCCAAAAATAGATGCAATTTTAGCTCTTCAAATTTATCTTTCTACTCCAAATCTAAGAAGGCATGATATCATTTTAAGTTATAAGGCCTAACCCCTTTAAATAATTTAGTGCTCACACTAAGACAAATGAAAAATGAGAGCTTTTTTCTTCTCTCTTTCTTGTTCTGAACTAAGTTTATAAGCTCTTCTTTCGAAATCTTTGGCACTTATCACACACCATGCATGCAGCAAATGTCTTTCTCAAAGGGTAAAATTCAAAGTTCTGATATGAATTTAAACAAGGACACACACTTTCAAACTGTACATATACAAAATACCATCTACTCATTCACAAAAATTTTTAATGTCAGTTGGATGTACATGTAACAAATTGTACTATTAGGTGTTGAGGATAAAATAAAACAATGTCTGCTCCCACAAGGAGCTTATAATCTAGTAGAGATGCTAAGATACAGACACAAATAACTATAGAATGCAGAACAGTATCTCACATAGAACTTTTATATGAAGACCTCTAAGGAAAAAAAAATTCATGTGACCACATGATGGTAGTTGTGCTATTAGTGCCGGCTGGTGGAGAAAATATATGACAAAAAACTACTATAAATTTCTATTTTATTAGTAACAACATCTACCTACAATTGAAATATCTGGGCAGATCTTTGACATAGAGGTCAAAGGATTTAAGATCCAATATCTAGTAAGTATGGAAAGCAAGGGGAATTGTGCAGTAGCTTTTATCAATTCTCTAGTGTTTCTCTCTCTGACATGGTCGGCAATTGTTATATGTGTGTT
This sequence comes from Phalanger gymnotis, assembly GCA_028646595.1. Taxonomy (NCBI): domain Eukaryota; kingdom Metazoa; phylum Chordata; class Mammalia; order Diprotodontia; family Phalangeridae; genus Phalanger; species Phalanger gymnotis. Next base: position 270,043,937 of record CM053624.1, on the reverse strand, counting down.
TACATCTTTAGGGGAATCTCTTCTCATGTTCTAAGTTACCAGGGAAAATGAACTATTCATTGCAAAAACAGAACAGATTTTTTTTCAAGGTGAATGCAAAGGGAAAAAAATTTGAGGGAGAAATGACTCCTAAGAGGTTAGATTGCAGAAGGCTGAAACAATAGGAAGAAAAGGAAGAAGGACCAATAAACACTTACAGGTATGAAGTTCTTTCTTTACCAAGAAGCACTATACCTTCTCAGGAGAAAGCATTTTATGCTACAAGGGAAGGATGGCAAATACATTAAATTAAAGCCTTGAGATGAGAGGTCATCCAATACCGCTCAGAGGAAGAAAAGACAGGGATTTTGGTGGGCAACTTCATGCTGAAGGGTACTAAGGTAGACATTTGTTGTCTTGACAATAATAAAAAGGTCTTCTTTCTTCCTAGAGTATGTATCCAGAATGCGACAAAGAGCCTCCTAAGCCTTTACAAACACGAAAGCTAATATTCAGGTTGCTGGGGATTAGGCTGACCCGGGTAAGAAATTGTGCCTCTTAGGATCACAGGTGGTGTTTTTCTCACTGTTATTGAGTGAAAAGCATGGGCTTTTGAAGAGAAAAGCAGATTTTGAAAGGGAAAAGGTAATTAAGAAGATGGTGGATGAGGACAGAGTTTCTATTTCTGAACCATGGCTTGAAACACAGCTCTTGGAAAGAGATGGAGTGAACTGAATGAGGCTGGTTAAAATATACTTGTCTTGCAAATATGATTAAGAGGGCTTTAAACTGTACAGTGTATAGAGAACAGGAGGTAGACCAGATTGTCTGTAGAAGTACACGTGTATGTGTGTGTGAGTGTGTGCACGCAAATCAGCCTGGCAAGACAGGCTGGAGCCAGACAGTGAAGGGTTTTTAATGCCAAAACAAGTTTATTATTTACCCTGAAGGCAATGGGGAGCCATGGTAGTGTCCTGAAAAAGACTGGAAAGATATGGTCAGACATATACTTTAGGAATATCCATTCTGCAATTGTGTGGAATGTGGATTAGAGAATGGATGTAGGGAGACCAATATGTAACCTACTGCAGTAGTCCAGGCCAAGAAGTTGTAAGGACCTGAAGAAGGATAGCATTAATAGAAGATCACAGAAAAAGATTATTAGGAGAAATGCTGAGAAGGTATAACTGATAAAACCCGGCAGAGATGTAGAGGACTGATGGAGGGGGTTGGTCACTGAGAGTGAAGATTTGGGAAAGACAGGGCTGTCAACCTGGGTAACATAGACAATGGTGCTGCTATCGGCAGAAATAGCAAATTTAGGAGAATGGGCTGATTTAGGGAGAAAAATAATGGGTTTTGTTTTAGATATGTTGAGTTTGTGACCAGCAGGCAGCTTGAAATACTAGATATGCAGTTGTTGTAAAAAGATATGATAAATATCTTCATAGAAATGATCTATGAAATACATGGGCACCAAGAGAGTACAGGAGTACACTTGCTTTAGACCACTTGGACAGAAGAATGAAATAGATGAGGAGTCTGGAAAACAAATCACAAACTTAGCAGGAACATGAAACATTAGTGAATGGGAGAATTTTAATTGTCCAGGAATTTTTTAGAATTCTCTGTACTAAAAGCACCTAGCATATTCTTGATTTTCTTTGATACAAATGAATTTATCTTTTCAAAAGATAGAGGAAAGAAGAAGGAATTCCAATTTCAGACTCGATTCTAACAAGAAGGAATTAAGTTGCTAAAACAGAAATAACGAGAACCTTGGAGAGAAGTAACCACTCCATCTCAGAACTTACAAGAGAAAAGAAGGGCATAGAGTTGTTTCCCTTACCTCCCGTTGTCCATAAGGACAGAGTAAAAAAAGAACTAAAGTCTGACATCAGTAGTGTTTAAATATTGATAAAAATTAAAAAAAAAAGCTAAATAAAATTATTGGCAAAGAGATCATAGCAACGTATCAAAAAATATTAATTATAGCCAAGTTGGATTTAAACTAGGAATGCATTTGGGAAAACAATTAGCATGACAACTCATATTAAAAATAAAAAAGCAAATCAACCACATGACCATATCAATAGATACAGAAACGTCCTCAGATAAAAAGCATGGAAAGTGACTATGCTTAACATGCTTGAAAGCACTGATCACAAACCAAGAGCTAGATTATTTGTAATGAGGAAATGCTGGAAATTTTCCCAATAAAATTAAAAGTGAAGGATGGAGGGGAGGGCAGAAGAGAGGGAATAAGCATTTATTTATATAATGTTTACTATGTGCCAGGCACTGGGCTAAGGACTTTACAAATGTTATCTCATTTGATCATCACAGAAACTCTGGGGGCTGTTATTATCCCTATTTTACAGCTGATGAAAATAAGGGCTCTCAGAACGTTAAGTGATTTGCTCAAGGTCATACAACTTTTAAACATCTGAGGCTAGATTTGAACTTACATCTTCCTGTCTCTAGGGCCTGGTCATCGTTATTTGATATAGTACTAGAAGTAGTAGTTATAGCAGGTAGTCAAGAAAAAGAAATCAAGGGAAGAGTATCATCAAAGACTGACATGACGGTTTTCCCAAGAAACCTTTGACAATCAGCAAAAAAGAAAAAAAAAAGATAAAAAAAAAAACTTCGGCAAAGTAGAAGCATATAAAATAAGGCTGTCATTATGAATACCTCTATATTTCACTAAAAAGAGCCAGAAATGATGTAAAGTAGCAACAAAATGCTCCTGGGCCTCTGTGCTCTGATTGAAGGAATTTAGCCTTATCTTGCCCAGTTCCAAGTCTAGCATGCCATTTCCTGGTCCTATCCAAGCCATGGCAACATGAACATGCATATACCCTTCAATATGCATACTTTCTTCCACCCCTTTCCCCCTATATGTATTGTCTACCCCCACTTACATGTAAATACCTGAAGGGCAGGGAGTATATTTCTCGTTTGTGTCCCTAGCTCTTACAGCATAGTGTCTGATACAGAATAAGTGCTTAATAAATGTCTTTTTCATTCATTCATTCCTTCTATATCTGGAAGTTAACTTATAAACACAAACATAATTATGGAAAATGTGGAATTATGGAAATTATGGGAAAATGCCTATGTAAGTAACTAAATTGCAAAAGTTCATGTATGGGCCATGCTAATAATGGCAATACTAATTAATGTACCAGCTTTAAAAAAAATACTCTTAGGAAATAAATTTATGAAATGAGAGACAATAGTAACAGTCAAAATGTCAAGAATCTCAAGGGAAAGCACTTTTTTTTTAAAAAGAAAGGGGATATGGCATGACTATATTTCAAAATATAAAATGGTAATTATCAAAACCATCTGGTACCAGATTAAAAATAGAAAGATATATCAGTGGAACAGACTAGATACACGAGATTTAGAAGCAAACATTATCAGAAATCTAACACTTGATAAACCCAAGAACACAACCTGTTGAGGAAAACACTCTTTATTCAACAAAAATGCTGAGGAAAACTAGGTTTAGGACATTGCCTTCTGCCATATTCCATAATGAATCCCAAATGGATAAACTACCTAGATATAATCAATTAAATATTCATTCCAAATATAAGGTCATTTGGTCGGGGGGGGGGGGAAGCTAGAGAAGAATGGAAGGTTCTCACTTTCAAAACTACGAAAAGAGGAAGAAATCTAATCCAGCCGTATTATAGTTACTATGAGAGATGACATAAACAACTTTGACAAAATGGCAACAATCCTACAACAGAAATCTCTAAGATTAAAAAAAAAATCCCCCAATAGATATCATAAAAAGATAGGAACAAGTAGTTTTTAAAATCAAACAAAAACTATCAGTCATCTAAATGTTGTTCGAAATTGGTAAATCAGAGAAAGCAAATGAAAACAACTCCGGTATTACTTATCCCTGTCAAGATGGCAAAGATGGAAAGATTCATTGTTGGAAAGGCTGAGGGAAAACAGGTATACTGATTCACTGCTGGATGGAACCATGAACTGATCTACCATTTTAGAAAATGACTTACACTTCTAAAAGCGTTCCTTAGATCCCATTATTAGGTTTAAATTCAAAGAAGCTGAGGCGGCTAGGTGGTGCAGTAGATAGAGCACCAGCCCTGGAGTCAGGAGGATCTGAGTTCAAATCTAGCCTGAGACACTTGACATCTACTAGCTGTGTGACCTAGGCAAGTCACTTAACCCCAATTGCCTCACCAAAATTTAAAAAATAAACAATAATGATAATAATAATAGAGTCAAGGAAGCTAAAAGGTCTGTAAAAAATATTTTTTAGCAACACTTTGTAAAAGAAAAAGTTGGAAACAATCTATGTACCCAGTAGTTGGGGAATGACTGAACTTTGCCATAAAGAACAAGAAATATGAAGAATTCAAAGACACGGCGGGGAGGGGGAAGTGACAGGAATAAATAAAAAGGCAGAGACAAAATATCAGTAACTGACTCACTGACCTCTAAATTTGAAGATTTCTACTGATAAGGAACCTCTTGTTTCCTAAGGCAGGACATTCTATTTTTGGATAAGCCTGGTTATTAGGAACTTCCTCCTTTTATTAATTAAAAACAAAACAATTCCAACTAGCCTAAAGTATATTCTCCACCTTGGGAAGTACTGGATTCTCCCTCATTAAGACTTCATGAAAAGATCAGTTCCTGGAGAGTCTACTGAAGTAGGATTCCTATAGGCTGGTTAAGAAGGCCCCTTCAGTTGCCTCCAATGTGTAATTCTGTGTAATTAGCATTTGAGCTAGGTCCTTATGAATGGGATAGGAGTTCAGCATTGGTAAAAAGGGAAAGATTGTTTCAAGTATACAAAGATCATCATGGGATGTGAAATGCACTGTTTGTGGAAAAAGTAATCAGTCTATTCAGAGTCACAGTAGAGACTAAGGGAACAACTAGACTGTGGAGAGCCTTAAAAATCAAGAATAACAGTTCGGATCTCATTTAGCAGCCAATATGATGAAACGAGGATAGTTTTAGAGCAGTGGAAAGTCATGATGAGGTAACCCTCATGTGTTGGTAAGCAAAATGGGCTCCTTAGCACTTAGTTCAACAAGTGCCCTTGAAGAGTTTGTCTTTTGTTTGCTTTGAGTAATTCAGCTATTTCACTGCATCTTACTAAGTGCTAAGCCCCAGGCCCAAACCCCTATTAGGTATAAAACCTATGTGGGTGTGGATTGGCAACTAATGTGGGGCCCAAGGTGGGGCTATCTCCAGGGAGGGCCTAGTTTACATGTCTGGGACAGCAGAGGCTCTTAGACCACTTGGGTTTAAGTCTGCCTCTTTGGGATGATTTTAGGTCATGTGGGTGGGTAGCACGTGTGACTCACCCCTGATGCTGACAAAGATATAAAAACCAGGGGTTAGCCTCTTCTTCCTTGGAGCTCTTTGCTGCAGCAGTGGTGGCGCATGACTCTGGGCCAGCCCTTGTTCTGAGCTCCCAGGCTGAACCTAGATGTTGGTAACTATGAATTGTATTGG
>CM053624.1:270010048-270037947 GCA_028646595.1 Phalanger gymnotis | reverse complement strand
GAACTGTGCTGTGTACAAAGGAAAAAAAAACAACAGGTGTTTACTAAGTCTTAGGTCTACTTGAAACACATGAACTTCAGTCATAGAAAGACCTACCAGAAATGGAGAATTAGCTATATACGGTGGAGGTCACAGTCACAACCAACAACAAAGAGACAGGCAATACACCTGAGTATTTTCATACTTTAAATTTCTTTCTGTGTGAAGAGGGCTGCTGCAAATCATTGGCTACTATCTCACGTGTCTATAAATCAGATTTCTCTTTTTCTCCATCAAAAGAGAGAACAAGGATTTCTAGGAGAACTTAGGTTAGGTTAAAAAAACAAAACAAAACACTCATCACGTGCATCTAAAAACCAGGAAATAACAGAGAATCACAGAATCTGAAAGCTGGAAGGAACTTAAATTGGTTATCTAGTTAGATCCATGTCCTAGATGAATCCTCACTAGCGCATACCCAACAAATGATTACCCACCCTCCAAGTGAAGACCTCTAAGAAGGAGGAGCCCATCACCTCTCAAGACATCTCAAGACAAGTGGAATCGCTTCTAGATAGTTACATAAATTGTTAGAAAGTTCTTCCTGATATCAAATCTCCAACTTGTTTCTTTGCAACTTCCACCCAACGTGGCTCCAGGAAAACAGAAATTATTTATATGGCCCCTATAAATAGCATTTCTGCTTTAACAAAAATTTCAAGTAGTCATCTCAAATGGAATTAAGAGATATTATGTTATCTGAGAAAGAGAAAAGATTCCACAAGCTGGAGCTGATCAAGATCAAAACAAACAGAATTATTTGTAACCCCTGCTATTAACTGGAACTGAGTATTGTACTATACCAATATTTAGTGATGGATACTAATTCAAAGTAATGAAAAACAGGATTCACTACGACTGCCAGGGAGGTTCAGGAGATGATAATAACGAAGCTGACTGATCAATCTGTATTGGCTAGTTTTCTAGCCACCACATTTGGATGCTAATATCGTAGTTCCAGACAGGCATATGTAGGGAAAATGTAAATGGTACCAGAAAAAAAAATGGAAAAAAGCAAGCATACTGGACCAAGAATACAGAAGATCTGTGCAGGAAATAACACAATTTAGAGGACACTGAGGTCTCTGAAGGAAGGTAGGAGGGGGGGAAAAAGGAAAAAAGAAAAGTGAAAAACCACCAATAATTAATTACTAACTCAAATGCCCACTTTTCCATCCATGTTTTTACACAGAATACTCTACATACACATTAAGGGCATTAGAAGGGAACGGCTGAGTTTTTGCAAATGATATTTCAGAGCAGACCACATTTTTACCATCATACAACTGGCAGAAAGATGGATGGTAAACAAGATCACACTGTGCTTAAACATCTGTCAACAGAAAAAAAAATAAAAGCATGTAATTCAAAAAAAAAAAACCAACACCTTTAAAGGGTCTCACCTAACAACATGGCTCCCATGCTTATGGAAGAAATACATTAAGATTCAACAGCCATAAACCTTGTCTGACAAGCCCTTTGTCATTACCCAGGAAGTCACAACACAGACAGACCTAAGAGCATCAAAAATGTTTGCCAATGTCATGGATGGAATCCAGTGCAGAATCCAAGCTCAAGACAGATTATTTATAGATAGGGGGGTCCTCTAGATGCTCTTGTGCATTCAGACCCAGAACCACTATATAAAAGTCCTTAATATTTTTGTGTGTCAGGGATTCCTTTGACAGCTTGGTAAAGGCTATGGACTCTTTCTCAGAATGTTTTAAAATTCATAACTGAAGACAACGTGAAATTTCTCAGAATATATATACATATACATATATATACATATATATTCATAACTAAAGGTAATACTAAATTTTAGTTAGACAGTGAAAATAAAGACGCATTTTTTTCTCACCCACTTTTACAGAGCACCTGTAATCTGTCCAGAGTCCATGGACCCCACGAAATTAAGAACCTCTACTGTAGAGCATTTTAAAAAGATATTCATAATTACTCAAAGTTTGGCCTACCTATCCAAACAAACAAAACCAAGTGGATAGAGAATGCCTATAATCCCAACTAGGGTATGTGCTTGGGTAATAGAGAACTTGTCTGTCTTCATAGTGACAGACACTGAAAATGGACCATGAGATGAGTAAAACTGAGTAGGGAGAAGAGTGGGCTAGATAGCCTTTGGGCAACAGCCAGGTTCTTTAAAGGACCCAAACTTCCCATGAAACAAAGAGAAAATCTTTTTAACATCAATATTGTTGTAGTGGCCTTATATGGTTGGCTGTTAAGCATGGCATAATAACAAGATATTAATAGCACCAACCTCCCAGGATTGTTTTGAGGATAAAATGAGATAATATTTGCAAAATCTTCTTTAAACCTTAAAGTGCTGTTAATATTATTATTATTTAGTTGGTACTTAAAATATCTAGACAGACTACCATAATGTGTCTTATCAATGCCATCTTGCCATAGAAAAGTCCCAATTTAAAAATAAGGGTGGAGACAAAAATCCTAGAAAGCCAGAGATCTATGCTTTAAACCATAGGTCTTTCACTATGTGACTTTGGATAGAATCTTTGAGTTGGAAGGACCTTAGTTAACACCTAATCCAAGCCTCTCCTTTTGCCAGTGATGAAAATAAAACCCAGATACATGCAGAAACACGGTCAACATCACAGGGGGTGACAAATCAAAGACAAAGGATGCAGGTTTCCTTATTTCTACTTTAGCTATTCTTAATCTATACGAGGATCAGTTTCTTCACGTGGAAAATGTGGTCACTTCACAGCTCTTGAATTCTCTGGTTCCAGCATTTTGGTTTCCAGAATTAATAAATGGCCCTTTTCACTTCTTGTACGGAATGAGGAATTAAGGTTGATTCTAACACTGAGAGATAAGGGTCATGCCAGGCCCAGTTACTGTCTCAGAAAAGGGCTACAGCAAATAGACTAGAGAGAAATGCAAAGGTTAGGGACTGACCTAATTTTAGTCATAAGCATTAAATTCATAGGCCAAGTGAAAAAAAAAAAACAACTTAGTGACTCACTACAGAATCCTTCACAGCTAGACATTAAAACCTCCCAGTAAAAATACTCATGTTTTCAGTCCGTTAAGGGATTAAGTACCAACCAAGTTTTAAAATAGACTCTCAGAATTTTACATGATTCTCATTCCATGCCAAACAAGGGCCTTTACCTTCTAGAGTTGGACACAATAACAAAGAATGAGGCATTTTCCCTGGCATGTAACAAATAAGGAGAGGCAACATGGTTCAACAGAATGAGTTGGTCTCAGAGTCAGGATGATCACGGTTCTAGGTTCAAATCCTGCCTCTGACCCACTCTGGGGAAATCACATATCCTTTTACTGAATGAATGAAGCATTAATTAAGGTATATGAGTAAAGCCCTATGCTAAGTACCAGGAAAACAAATTTTTCTTCTTTATTTCTAGTCTTTTCTAGACTGTCCCTACTCTCAAGGAGTTTACCTTTGAGACAACATGCATGGAAAGTTTAATTCCAAGTCCTACGGTCCTTAGAAATAGCCGCCAAGCAGATACTAACAAGTCTTCTTTAATGTCACGTCTATTCATAAAGTCATACCAGTTTCTGGTGTTGAATTTGACAGTGCCAGGGACTTTGACGAGAACTTTTCTGTGGTCTTCAATAGATGGTGGCTACAGCATCTTTAGGAGCAGTTGTCAGGCTGCTCTCCATAAGGATCATTTCCCACGGTATGCCTGAGGGCACTGTCCTGGAAGCAGAGCAATTCCCAATGCTCTGGGGTTCAGGGTCCTGGGCTGGCTCCATTAGAGTGTGGGGGAAGATGGCAGCCAATGTGGATGCTGCGGTGATGATCTGACCTGCCTTGCCTGATATGTGCTGCCTCCTCCAATTTCTCCTTCAGGAATGCCTTGCTGCTTTAGGTAGGCTAGTCTGCCTGCCCTTTATGTGGTAGTTTGTTATAGGTTACCCCCAGACAACTCTCTGACACAATCAGTTGTGAAATAGTTGCTGATTTCCATTGGTATGAGATCTCTGAGTGATAACTTTCCAAATCAATGAAATCATAGGTCCTGAACATTCCCTTACGGCTCCTCCCTGCAAAAGGCAGAGATAGCGCCTGGACCTGGGATTTTATTGGTATAGGAAATTCCTGAGTAAACGCCTGACACGAATATAAATTAGCCTCTTCCCTGCAAGTATTCTAGAACTATCCAGGAGATTGTGAATCAGAGTCACACAGCCAGTAAATATCAGAGGTAAAACCTGAACCCACATCTTTACCCACTATGCAACTCTGAATCAAAACCCCAAAATCCACTGCCAAACCAACCACCAAATAATATAATAAGCTCTTGAATTTTTTTTTTAATTGTTGTCATTCAGCCTGACTTTCTATTCAGGAAAAGGTGATAGGAAGTTTATTTTGAGAGAAATTCTGGGGGTGTTTAGCCCCTCTAATAACAGAAGGGCCCAACCAATTTAATCTTCTCAAAAAGTGGCTATGGAAGGTGTGCTTAATATAGAACTTTGAAGAACTGAAGAGAGGAAAAACACATCAGGCTACTGTTATTATTTTAACTTGTCATCAAAACAAAACAGATCCTTAGTTCTGCAACATGTCCGATTAGCAGAAGGCAAAACTCATTCTGATTGCCAAGTAAATGGGCTCTGCTTTGACATTCTCCATTTTCTACAGAAAACTCTTCATTAGTATGAAGCTTTGCTTTTTACTTTTCCAAAGTGCATTCGTATTTACCAGGTCATGCCAGGCTGATCATGCTATTTCAAACTCATCTAGAGGTTTCCCAGGGGTTAACACTTCTGTGTTGTTAAGAAGTTTAGTATTTTTCAAGTGTAAGATTTAAGAGAAGGTTAAATTGGAGGGAATATTTTGGCTTAATTTCATCACACAGTAATTCTGTTGTCATTTTCAAAAAAAAATACGGAAGCAGACAAAGCAGCTAAATTAATCATCAGACGAAGAAAATATCCTAATACAAAGAAATCATCACCTATAACTTTTCCAAGGACTCAAAGATGAGTAAGTCATTCAAGTTATTCAGCCAAAACCTTAGATTTGATAAATAAGTACACATTCTCCCTTGGTGAGCCCATCTATTCCCAAGTCTTCAATTATCACCGCCAGGCAGATGACTTCCAAGTCTAGGCCTCCATCTTGATCTTTCATTTCCAACTACTTGTGGCCTCCGGATGTCCTGCTGGCATCTCACCTCCACCATATCCCCAACTAAACTCATCTCTCCCACTTACCCCAATCCACCCCCCAACTCCTTCCAATTTCCCTATTTTTCCTGAGGGAACCATCATTTCCCTAGTGTTGAAAGGTTCTTCTTGGGTCCTTTACTCTCCCTTGCTCCAGTTCACAAGTTATAAATCATTCTAAAAGTATGAATAATGAAAAATAGCTTATTGAGTTTTTAGAGAAAAGTGAAAAATCCACTGCTCTCAAGGAGGTCATAATCCAACCAGGAGAGACAACGCACAAAAGAGAGTTCAGCTGCAGGGAAAGGCCTAAAAGTCCTATAGGGACAACGAGAGGGTAAATGGCAAGATCCAAGGGTCCTCAGGGAACATCGGCGAGCCAGGCTCTGAAGGCAGGGCAGAACGTTGAGACGCAGCGGCAAGGAGCTCTCCACCTCGACACGAGGATTAGAGTTGGTGACTCCCAGCTCATCCAAACAGTACCAATAGCCAGCCACGACCGGGTGCCCTGTGCGCTCTGCGGCCAAGGGGAGAAAGCATCCTCAGAGTAGGTCGTTCCGGCGCCTGATGATCCAGCTGTTCTGTCCACTCTGCATCCTCTGACCGCACCGTGTAGCAGGAAGATTTTCCCAACCAGGCTCCCTGAACCTGGCCTACAAGCTGTTCATTCGCAAAGAACACTTCCTGTGCCTCGACTCTAACTATTTCATAAAAAGCAAAAATCCTCCTGGATTTCTTGTCTTCCTTCCAGGCCCCCGCCCCTGGCATCATCTTCTCCATGACAACTTCCTTTATTCCCACCAGCTAAAAGCGATCTCTCCTTCGGCCTAATCACATCCCAACGAGAAGAGTCGTTTCTTGTTTATACGCCACATCGGCTCTACTGGACAATAAGCTCCTTGAGATTAAAGGCAGTCATGTAGCTCGTCTGTGGATCTCCCGCAGGTAGCGCAGCCCCTTGTAAACAGACGCTTAATATAACCTTTACATCACGCTTTAAGGTTGGCAAAATGCTTTACACCTATTATTTCATTTAATGATAATAACGATTGTTGACATTTACATATTGCTTACTGTGCTGAGCACTTCGCAATCAATCACTAACCCATCTGATCCTCACACCAACCTGCAAGATAGGTTCTAATTTTATAGACAGAGGCAGGCAGCGGTTGAGTGACTCGGCCAGGGTCACACAACCACTAAGTGTCTGAGCCTAGATTTGAATTCAGGTCTCCTTGACTTTGGGTCCATCACTCTAAGCTGCTGCGTCAGCGGCAGAATGTTTACTAAACTGAATGGAGTCAGACCACTTGTGTTCTACTGCCCCCAACAGGGTAAGTGATTTGAATTATTGCCGGTGGTGGAAATGGAAGCTTTCTGTTTATCCAGGAACTTATCACCCTCTGGAATAGGTGGCACGTGGCAAGTACAGACTGGGGTGAGTTCTCCTTCCCTACTTTTATTATTAGGCAGTGCACGTGTATACTCTATAAATTTGCCAAGATAGACTTAGAGGGGTGGGGTGGTAAGGAGTGGTGGGAGTCAGTTCTGGAGAACAGGAGAGTGAATCACAATCATTCAACAGTTCAAACAAATCAGCTCTTGGAGCAAGGCCAGTACCTACCCAACATCCCAAAGAAACTATCTACAGATTTCCAGTTTGCCAGAGGGCGGAGGAAAACTAGCTCAATTAAAACCCATACGGCATCGCTGTTAAGTCCTCACCACTAAGACATCTGCAGATGTGCAGAAGCTGATGGACAGGAAAAAAAAAAGTGCTACAGTCAGCAAAAACGGCATCACCCTAATTTTCAAATCCACCGAAGAAAGTGGAAGTCGAGCATGGCAAGCGAAAGAAAACTTGGCAAAATCGGTTAACAAAAGACAAGTGGCGAAGGAGCACCTCTTCAACGAGCTGTCTTTATTGCCAGAAGCCCAGCCTGAAATCTTTCTAAATTTTACGAATTTTGCTAAGAGGCAATCTTATCTCAAATGAAGTTAAATGTTTTCTCCCATAACTCCAAGCCCAAAAAGGTACTTTTAAGATGTACAAGTTGTATTCAGCTGGGACGGTGAGGCGTGTCTGTAATCCCAACTACTGGGAAGAGAGAGAGACTAGCACATCTCTTGAGCTTGGGAGCTCGGCAATAGCATCTGCGGTAGATAACCAGTCAAGTATCTGCACTAAGTCTGACACCAGTATGGTGGGCCCCCAGATTGTCTAAGGGTGAGCAAACTGGACTAGGCTGGAAAACAGGCAGGTCAAAGGTCCTGTCTGAACTCAACCGGCAACGGGATAAGAACCAGGGGTAGCCGCATTTTTAGGCTGGGTGAGATATGGACACTCACCCTTTTCCCCCCACCCCCCGCCCCCCCCAAAATTAAACCCAAAACAGTCTGGTAGCTGATTCCTAAATTACACATGTAGCATCGCAAGAGAAGAGAGCAGCTGTAAGCTGGAGACTGAAACCAAGCTATTATCAGTTTGTGCCACTGATGTTAATAGCACCAATTTACATAGGCAGTTGGCTATCAATGCGTGCATTTGATCTAATTTCTAGACTCTTCCAAACACTGATATGCCAAAATAAAATATGACACTTATTAAACACACTATATATGCAGATCTCTGCGTGACATAAAGCTTAAAAATAACAATTCCCTTCTCATTCCTGGGGACTTTACTGTCTAATACATTCAACGTTCATTACCCTCTCTAGGTACACATAAATTCGTCAACCTCCTCAAAATGTGCCCCTCAGAAATGAATACAATACTTTCAAAAAATGAAAAGCAAAAATAAAGATAAGAAAGCCTCGTACTAACTGATGACAAAGTGAAGTTGGTGGGCCCAGGAAAAAAACGTGTACACATTGGCTACAACAATGTATGCAGAAAGAACCAAAAAAATCTTATTAGCACTACAAAACCACAATGGCCAAGTCTGGATCCAAGCAAGAGATGAGGAAGAGTCACCTCCACCTGCTTCTGGGTGGGGAGAGGGAAGACCAGAGGTATGGGATACTGCACATATGGCATTTTGGAAATATGTTGCTTCATTTTCCTAACCTTTTGCTCTTTTAATTCTTTACCATAAGAGATGGCTACCCTGAGAAGGGACAGGGGAATGACGATAAAGGGAAATGCAAGTGGTGTAGAAACAAAAGGTACAAGTAAATTATTTCTTTAAAAAGCAGAACTTATTATAATACTTATTTTCCACATGTATGGATCTTAAATGAATGGCACAAATCCAAATGGTAGTCCTAATAAAGAAGTCAGCTAAGGGAAAGAGACGGCAGTCTAACACACCCAAAAACCAAAGGATATACATGCTTGAATTGTCTAAACCACAATGATACTGACTTTTCCGGCACATCTAAGGGGAGGTCAAACTAGCTGCCTTGCTCTCTGGGAAGTTAATTCCCGTAGCTGAGTTAGCCTTGAATGTTAACTTACATATCAAAGCTATATAAAATCAGAGGCAATAAGACAGGGAGTCCAAAAACCCGGGCTGATGTAGCTGCCCTTCTAATCGGCTGTGTGCTTGGCTTTGTGCCTACAGGCCTTCAATTTTAAAGAGGACTAGATGGATGACTAAGAGCCGTTCCAAGACTTCACGTTCTGGGAGGGCTCGGGAGACCAGGAAAGGCTGCCTGCTGAAGGTGGTATCTGGGCTGTGTCTTGAAGGAAGCGAAGAATGCTGAAGGCAGGCGAGGGAGGAAAACATTCTACCAATGGGAGACGGCCAAGGTAAAGTCACAGTCCACAAACAGCAATTAGTCCAATGTTACCAGATCTCAAAGTATGTAGAAAGGAGTTTAAAAAGTACACACACACACACACACACACACACACACCCCATTTACATGAAGAACTGGAAAGGTAGGAAGGAATTAGGTTATGAAAAGCTTTAAATGTCAAAGGGAGGATTTTAATTTTTGATGCGGAAGGCACCTTGACCCAGTCATTTCCCTCACTGAGCCTCACCTTCTTCATGTGTAACCAGAGGGCAGTGCGGTATAGTGGCTGAGTCAGGAAGATCAGGCTTGCACACAGACTAGCTGTATGACACTGGCAAAGTCGCTGAACTTTTCAGTGTGTCTGTGCAACTCTTCAGATACCCAACTGTGCTGGCAAGAAAGAGCTGACTACACTAATGAAATAACAGGCCTGGCTCAAAAAAAAAAAAAGAGACAAGACAACAAAAAAAACGAAACCATAAGGGATGAACCAGATGATGCCTAAGGTTCTTTCCAGTACTAAAATCACACTGGGGATGAAACAAGCTGGAGCAAGCTCTGGGCTCCAGAGTTAATCCCCAGCTTGGTTTATTTTCATGCAGACAAACAGGAACTGCCTCCATATATTTAAAATCTCAGCATTACTGTTTGTTTAATTCTTTTCACTCAACTCTCTTCCCTCTACTAAGCTCCCATGTTCAAATCCTGAACGCTTCTTTGAACTTACTGTAAACAATAGCATCATTTCTAAGAATCAAATTTCACTGTAATAGACATTAATCTACATGAAAAGGAGGGTAATGGGAATCTGATTGCTAAAATAGGTGATGGGTCAGAGATTCAATTTTCCCCTTACACGTTTGGGTGGTCCATTTGAAACATGGTTCCATTTGCAACCACACTGTTTGTGAATGGGTATATTTTAAAAGGACCACTCAGCCTAATGCAATATGACTAATCGATTGAAACATATGAAAAGGCTGGAGGGTCAGAAATATTTAGCAGTAATATTTATCATACTGTTGCTAAGTCATATGCTACTTAAACATTCAAGTACTAAAACCTATTAAGAAGGTTTTCATAAAATCTAGACAAAGCTTTAGCTTTTAGGGCAGCAGAAGGCACACGTACATAGGTTTAAGGAGAAGATTCTTAAACGAAACATTACCAGTTAATTTTTACTTCATTCAGGACTCTGACATTTAAGGATTCCTTTAAAATTATTTTCCTTCTTTTTCAAAGATAACGTAACTGTTTTCTTATAAAGATTTTTTTCAATTTTTTTTAAAAACACAGGGCATTTATATTTTAATAATCACCTTCTTTCCCTTCTCCCCAAAAGCTCTATTTCACCACTCTATCTCTGCTCTTTTGAACTCGCCAAAGGATTCACATAAACCCTGTGAGTGCTATCTAAATTTCAACTGTTAACTGATAGCCCCACCATCCATCAAAATTTCACTTCTGCCAAAATTAAGGCAGTAGCTTGGCTCCACTATTTGCAATGAATAAAAAAAGATAACCTCAATTGTTTTCAATGTTAAGGGCTGATAAAAGCTTATTACTGAAAAATCTAACCTCTATCCTCTGAATGAATGGCAAAGCATCCTTCTGGGAAAATGGTTACCTAAATACATGATATCTTCCTGAAGATTGACGCTGCCTTCTCTTATAAACAGATTCTCTCCAGAAACAGTTAAATTCACAAGGCTACCAACAACATACAATATCTATGACACCTACCAGCTATGTATTAATAGAAAACACCAGCAGTTACTGAGCTAAGACATAAGAAATCTCCTTGGAAACACCCAAGCCAGCAATCCCCTTGGGATTTTTGTTTGCTGACACCAATGACTAAGTCTCCTCCCCTGTTTAGAAAGCTATAAAGAGTTAAAGGTACTTACGGTTTGCCCCCTGGGATTCCTGCTAGATTTGGAGGGATTGTGGGTACTCTCATATGAGGAGGGGGATCAAAGCCAACCTGAACAAAGGGGAAAACAAAAAAAAAAAAAAAGAAAGAACATCTCAAACTTAGGGAAGAAGTGGATACAGCAGGTGACAAGATTATCATTTTGACAAGTCATATTTCTTTATAGGAAAGAAGGAAGGAAACACGCATTGATTAAGCACCTACTACGTGCCAGGCACTGTGCTAAGCATTTTGCAAATATTATTTCACTTGATCCTCATGAAAACCCTCGGAGATAGATGTTATTATTATATCCATCTTAAAGTTAAGGAAATGGAGGCAGACAGAGTTAAGTTCTTTGCCCAGGGTCACACAGTAAGTGTCTGAGGACGGATTTGAACTAAGGTCTGTCTGATTCCAGAGCCCACTACATGCAGAGTACAAAACAGGACATCATTTGATGATACTTGCCCAAGAATTTTTTTTTTTACCCTAACCCACTCAGAAAATATGCCAGAGAATACTGGCATTTCTTAATTGTTTTTTACAAGTCCACCCACAGAGGCAATATAATTCTCCAAACACCACAGGCAACACAGTTATTTTGAAGAAAAAACAAAAACAAAAGCAAAACCCATGTTTAAGATGAGACTCAACTTTGCATGCCATTCTTTGAGACTTTAGAATGCTCCATTTATCCAGCCCCTCTCCCACAAATTATATGAACAAAGTTGGACCCAGACCCTACTAACAGAGCCCACAAAATGACCAACTCAAGTGCAGTTAACATCTGATAGATCATTTACTTTGGGCATTATTTATGGCCAATTTTTAATCCCTGGCTCCATTCCCCCTGCTGCCGAACGTGTTCCCTGGGTCAATATTCCCTACCATTACCAGGGTGTACCCATATAATACAAATTTACTTTAATAATACTATCAAATTACAGTCAAGTATTTCATCTGCAGGGGACCAGGGAGAGATGAGTCAATACTACATACACAAATTCCCTTCTCTTTCACTATTTGCTTACCAATCTTCCTGATTTTAAAAAGAGAGAGGAAGAGAAGATAGGAGAAGAGAAAATAGGAGAAGAGAAGACAAGAGAAAAGAAGAAAGCCAAGGTATGAAGGACCAATATGGAAATTTCCCCTCCTCCTCTAGAAACACGAAAGACATTCTTAGGCATTCATCTCTTAAACGATTTTTATCATAGAGGCCTCAGGACACCTTACACACACATTCTACACAATTCAGCTTAAAGGATGATTTTTTTTTTGAAATGGGCATAGGCTAGAACTGGAAGGTACCTTAGAGGCCATCTGATCCACTCCCTCATTTTAAAGATAAAGAACTAAAGGCCAGGGAAATAAATGACTGGGTTAAGTAGCAAAGTCAAGGTTTGAAGCCAAGGTCTTCTGACTCCATATCCTGAATGTTTAACAGTTATAACTATTTTTATTTTCTTTTTCAACTTAAAAAAGCCTAAAAAAAGAATTAAAAGCCTTATGTGAACTTTCATTCAAGTAGTCTTAAAACACACACATACCCCACACAACTGTGCTGGAGGAAAACCAGATGTCTCCAACCAGTTAAATCCCTTGTAGCTTCCTAATACTACCTTGTTTCTTCCACAAAATAAGTAAAACAAAAACAGTTTGGCATTTATTAACGAACTGTATCACTGATGAAGGCTGACAGAAAGGAAAACGCATGTAAATACACTGAGATTCTTTGTTTTTGAGGTGTGGGGTTTGGCTATTCTTGACCATGTAGCAAAGTGAGACCCACAAGGAAACAGTGAGCCTTTGGTGTTCCTCCAGCCCAGGAGTTTGACAGGGCTAAATGAAGCATGCAGCTTTTCTTACTGAACCAAAACCCACCCCACTGAGATGGAAGCAGTGTGTGGCCTACCATTGGGGAGCGTCCATAGGCCACCACGGCAGCTGCAGCTGCGGCGGCACTCATCTGGGGAGACATGTTGTGTAAACTCGCGTAAGCTGCTCCAGGGCTGGTCAACTCGCCATTCATGCCAGCATGAGGGACCATTCCAAATGGAGCAGGGTATGGGCCAGGTACCGCCAGAGGTGTCCTCAAACCAGCTGCTGGAAAGGAACAAACACTGTGGTAACTCAACGTCCCAAATGGAACGTAACGTCTGATACCATTACTGCTTGTTCCATATACGTGACAGATATGCGAAGGAAGACAAAGAATGCCATCTTGGAAAGTACACAGAGTCCTTTCTTCCTTAGAGCTCCAAATTAAGTAGCATGAAAAGAAAGGTACCATATAAAGCACTTTCATAAGTAGTTTTCATTCTCTGTCTCTCTATTGGAGCGGGATATAGGAGAGTATTGAAAAGTATGGAAACTCTCTGTACTGAGGTACACTAATTTGTAGTTTCTAGTCTTAAAATAGCTGCCTGGGGCACAAAGAGATTAACTTCCTCATAATCACACAGTATCTATCAGAGGCAGAAATTGAACCCAGGTCTTACTGGTTCCAAGGACAGACCTCCGTCACTTTAACACACTACCTACCTCTCATTTGTCTAGACCAAGGGTTCTTAACCCTCATTGTGTACTCCCCTGTCCTTTGGCAGGCTGGTGAAGCCTTCTTACAGTGTTTTTAAATGTATGAAATAAAGCACATAAGATTACGAAGAAAGCCAAACGTATTGCATACAGCTATCAAAATATTAAACACAGAACAAAATGCTCACAGACCCCAGATTAAGAACTACTGATCTAGACAAAATACCTGCTGACTAAGAAGAATCAAGTATTAATTATAAGCCCATTTTGCAGATGGGAAGTTTGTGTTACAGAAATAAAAGTATTTACTTGACCTCATTGCCAAGGAATATTTTCTTGGTAAAACCTAACCTTTTCCCCTGTTCCAACTTTCCATACAAATGAAATGTCAACCACGGTTCTCTGTAAACTAAAGAACAGTTTTAGAAGTGATTATCCTGGTATTTATTTTCTTCTGGGCCCAAGCTGTTTCTTTTCCCAATGAGGATGATAAAGTTGAGAGTTATAAGTTTATTCATAGGCCAGCTCTGAAGTTCAAATATCCCTCACTTCCTCTGAAGGAGAGAACACTATCTCCTGAGGGACATACCTCCAGAAAACTCACCAAGTAAAAGAGGCAGCAGGCACACTTGGGCTGTTGAACACGCCAAGCCGCCTCAGCAAATATTAACTAACTCAGACACACAATAATAGATTGGTAAGGAGCTTACATTCAGAATAATTATCAGAAACTTTATTGAAGCTTCTACCACTTGGATTATTTGGAAATAAAATAAGAGCCGAATGTAAACAGTCTGAGGCAGAAAAGGGTGCAGCTGCCGAAAACCAAGAGAGAACAGCTGTTTCTTATCATGGCTTCTCAGTGATATGAAGGAGAGTGGCAATAAGCACATTTAATATTCATGGAGAAATGACATTACAATAAGATTAAAAGAAGACTCATCAAGCACAGAAAAGAAAAAGGGAAAAAAAAAACCAGAGGCAATGTGTTCTACCAGCTTGGTTAACAAGGGGGTCCATTGTTGGAGGTTTGCCGAGGCCTGGACGAAGTCCTGGAGTTGCGCTGGTGCCCGGGGTTGGCACATCGCTTCGAGGAGTTGGTGTGCTGGATTTCAGAACGGGCGTGCTGGCTTTTTCATGCTGGTATCATTAAACAAATTAAATGAGTATTATTTTTAATCCAAGCCATATTACACAATTTATCACAACAGCAGCTGGGACACTGGGCACCTACTAGCTACTCCCTCGGCCAATTTTCATAAATCCACACAATGTTGACAGCATTAACTTGTGAGCGAGAAATGTTGACCTTTCCTCTTCCTGCCAGAATTAAAATTCAAGCTAGAAAAACAGAACATGGTCACACTTCTTCCTCTGCAGATTTTTTTTTTTATCATCAGTATTTTTCTTCAAGTCTATGTTCCCTGAATTACTGACATCTCAATTAACAACAACTTAGAATGAGGACCAGGGGCCATGAAGGCAGAACTTCACACCCCTCCCCCGCCCCAAAATAAGCACCAGCTCCCTTTTAAGAGGCAAGACACCCCTTCTTCTCACTTGTCAGTAACAGTAAGGGTAAGACCAATGGTTGGAAAGCTACGGGGCCATCAATTTAAGGAAAGCCACATAAGTACTACTTCAAATACAAGTTACAGAACAGATCATCGTGATACAGTGGGGAAAGCAGTGACCTTGGAAAACAGGCCCTAGTCTGAATCTTACCTCTGCTCCTTACTACTTCTACCTCTGTGAACTTGGGCAACTCAGTTAAATCCCTGGTGCTTTAATTTCCTTGTTTGTTAATATAAGGAAGTTCATAGAATCATAAATCTAGAACTGCAAAGCATCTCAGAAGGCCAGAATATCCAACCCTCCCATTTTACACATGAAGAAAATGAGAGCACTGCCGCTCCCCCTCTGCTGTTTCCCCAGGGGAATTAATTGACTTGCTCCAGTGGTCAACTCTCCATCTTAGGTCCCTTCCAACTCGAGATTGTCCTGAATGAAGGATATAGCAGTCCTCTGTGTAGCTTAGGTAGGAGAGCTTACAGGAAAAAAATGAATCACTGAGATGCAACAACCTAAATTACCCAGGGCAGGGACTCTTAACCTGGAGGCCAAGAACTTTATTTTGGAATGTTTTGATAACACTGTTTCAATATAATTGATTTTATTTGTAATTTGATGGATGTATTTTGTTCTGTACACTTAGAAATACTATTCTGAGAAGGGATCCAGAGGCCTCATCCAACTTCCAAAGGGGTCCAGGACACAGAAAAGATGAACTCTTGACTGAGAGTAATGATGTAGTATCTGGCAGTACTAGGAGTGGGAGCTTGCATATTTTCTAACTCTTCCTATAAAAACTTAGCCAAGGCTGGCATATCAGATACAACTGTTCTAGAAGGTAGTACTCTCCTGCCCTCAGCATTTTATGAGCTCCAGAATCTTCTGATGACTTAGAGTTCTCAGCTCTGAGTTTATGCATAAACCACTTATAATATATAAGCCATGCATATGTATAAATATACACACATATGTTTATATATGTATACATGAACGTATACACACATGTATCTATGCAAACATGTACACACGTGTATACATGTATATATGTGTGAGACTAAATTTTCATTAATAATTGTGCTCATACTGATTGTGCATCTTTTAGCATGCCCATAGATAGTCTCAGTTCCCTAGCCAAGGACTCGTGGACTGGGGTTAAAATACACCACACTGTTAAATATAATATTGAAAGAAATGGGGACTTTTTCCCCTCAAAGTAAGGAAGAACTTTGGAAGTTTGGGGTTTTCTTACCAGAATTTCCTCTTAAAAATTTCTGGGACCTTTGCAGCCAGCACAGATGCCCTCAGCAAGACAGCAACATACTTGGAAGTTATTTTTTGTTCTGTTCTTAATGTGTAAAGACATACAACTCAGATGTAGCCCTGTAGTGGAACCCACAGGACATCTAGCTGTTCAAAAATGGATTCCAGTTGAGGGGCCAAACCCAGACTTAAGCAGATTTTCTAGTTACCTATTCTTGGAGGAAATAGGCCATTACATACCTAGAGGTCTAAGGTATAGAGAGAAGGGAATTTTTAAAACTTGTATAGTTTGTCTTTGGAATTTATGCCATATAATAGGAAAGCATCAAATATAAAAATGCAGTATCAAAAAAATGAAAAAAAAAAAAAGCTTGATATATAGAAAAAAAAAGTTAAGTGCACACAATAAGTTACTGCAAGGTAAAGGTGTTCTCTTCCAGAACTGGTATGGGGACAGTTCTATATAACAAGTGTGGTTGGTAAGCAGAAGATAACAAAAGGTTTGAGTTTCAACATGTAGAACCTATTCTAGAAAATTCTCTGCCAGTCAATGTTTTTGATAAGAGGTCTTATGGAAAAAACAGACTGAATACCCTCCATGGAGGCCTGAGGTAGTTTGCAAAACTTACCAAACTCATTTCTTTGGATTTCAAGGAAGCAGAACTTCCTGAGGATGCTGTGGATGCCGGACTGCTTGAGGCATCTTTTTTCAGCAGGCGGTTTTTGTCAATACCATTTTCCCGAGGTGAATGTGCCGGGCTTGCCCGTGGAGATGAGGGATCCTCCATAAAAATAACCAAAATTTTCAAAGATTTAGCTGATCCATGACACGTTTAACCAATCCTACCCACAACCAAATTAATTCCCTAGATCTAAGGGGCAAGAGTGACCAAATTTGACAAATAGTAAACTTTTTGAATTAGGGAATACTCATTTTTACAAAAGGTAAACAAAGGTATATGTATTATAATTAAAAATGGAAAGTGATTACAACCAAGTTCCAGCCAGTACTAGGCAGACAGAAAGCCCTCTGATACACGAGGGCCCTTTGTGTGTGTCTAGAAGGTAGTGGTGGTAGTGGTAGCAATGATGTGAAACACGCTGTGGGCTAGAAAAGGAAAATAATACTACGAACCAGACTTAGTAAGTCAAAGGTTTTTTTTTTTTTTGTCTTAATTGAAAACTAACAACCCCATAAAGTTTGGGTCAAGGTTGCCACTGATTTATCCATGACCAAGCAATGAGCTTTTTTCTTACTGAGTAATAATGACACAAAGTACCTTTGTTTAATTTATTTTGGGGACTTAGCAAACACTTTTACTTAGATCTCAAGACATTTTTGATGACACAGATTGACAGAATAATTACCTCATTGGACACATCCACAACTAAGTTGTCATCGCTTTTATCACCATCACTGTCCTAAAAAATTATTTTAAAATAGTCCTAGTTAATAGAGTGCCAAAGGTATTCAAATCCTATACTTTAATATGCATTACCAGAGACATATTACTGAAGTCACAATCTCCTTTTTGTAAGCTAAAATATGTATATTCTGACATAATCAGGGTATTTTCCTTTTCTCTCTCTTTTTTAATTTTAAAAAGGATATCAAAAGCTTTACTGGATACTATGTTAGCCCTAAAACATAAGTAGTTACATTCAGCCAACATTTATGAAGTATCTACTACCATGGCACTAGGTACTGGAGACATAAAAGATAAAAAGACATTCTGTTTCCTCAAAGAGTTTAGAATCAAAATGATGCTGGGAGAAGAAGAGAATAATACAACATTTGAAGGAAGAGAAAGAGTAACAAAAGGCACAGAAGAGGGGGTGGGTTCCAGACTTGTATGCGAGACTGTATGAAGGAAAGGGGAGTGCAGAACAAGGTTAGGAAATAGTAGTTAAGGAGTACGATTTGGCTTAAATACAGAATATGGGAAAGAAAGGTGTGAATGAGGCTGGGAAGGCAGAATGGAGTCAGATTAATAACAGAATTCGGTATCTTTCCTCCTGAATCATCCCCCTCTTCCTAATTTCCCTATCAAGAGAACCGCGGGTCACAGTCAAACAAGCCAGAGATGTCAGTAGCACACTCGCTCTTTGTCCACACAGCCAGCCTGCCGCCACATCTTGTCATTTGCAACACCTCCTGTTTACTTTCCCTTCTCCCCAACAACACTACCACAACTCTTCATCCTTCCCGCTCTCGACGCCTTTTGCCAGGATTGTCTTAATAACCTTCTATTTGTTATTGCTGCCTAATTTCCTTCAAGAGTTAGCTGACATCTCACCTTCTGTCTGCCTTCCCAGGTCTTCCCCTCCTTCAGACTGCCTTCAGTTACTCTGAATATATTTTGTGTGTAACCAATTATCTACAGTGTTCCCTCCATTAAAAGACTCCTTGAGAGCAAGGACTATTTTTGGCCTTTTCTCATCCCTAGTCCTTAATGACTGGCATAGTGAGTTTAATAAAGACTTGGTGACTAACCGAGGAGAACCTTAAAATACTAGGCTAAGGAGTTAGTATTTTATTCTATAGGAAATGGGGCACCCATTGGTAAATCAATTTCCCATTAAGGGGCAAAGTTACCATACCAATAGCTCATTCATTCCCTACTTAACCAAAAAAGTAACCACAAGCCCATTTATTGATTGGAAATTTATAAACCAAGATAAGAAGGAGGCTTAATGCTTAGATTTCCTTTAAAGTCAATCTACATTGCTTAAGAAAAAAAAATTATCCCGATTCATTTGACTTTTTTTGAGGGGACTTAGTCTTTCTGGGAGGTAGGTGACACACAGCAATGTTTTTATCAGCTATTCAACACACATTTATTCAGCGCCTACTGTATAAAAACACTGGAGACAACTAAAAGGAAAAATAGTCTCTGGTCTCAAAGAGTTTACATTCTACACACAACTCATACACATGTAAGTCAACACAGTCAGTGTATATAGAAAGCAATTTTGAGAGAAGCAGCAGCTGAGGTGGTGGGGGAGGTGGCACACCTGAGCTATACTCTAAAGGAAGCAAGAGGGGCAGCTAGGTGGTGCAGTGAGTAGAGCACCAGCCCTGGTGTGAGACGACCTGAGTTCAAATCCAGCCTCCAACACCTCATCTATTCAACAAAGGAAGAACCACATATCTTGGGCTGCAAGGGACCTCAGGGCCATCGACTCTAACCTCTTCATTTTAGGAGATGAAGAAACTGTGGCTCAGGGACACGGCAAAGTGACATGGATAGTAAGTTGCAGAGGTAGAGATGGAATAAATAAGCATTTATATAGCACCTACTGTGTGCCAGAGGCTGCACTAAGTAGTTTTTCAAAAATATCTCATATCTCACAAGCCTGCAAGGTTGTCACTATTCTCCCCATTTTACAGTTGAGGAAACAGGCAAACAGAAGTTAAGCGAGGTGCCCAGGGTCACATAGCTAGTAAGAGGCTGAGGCTGAATTTGAACTCAGGTCTTCCTGACTCTAGGCCTAAAGCCCTCTCCAGGGTCAGAATTAGGTAAGAGCAAGTGTCAAACTCCCTAGCATCTTGCAAATTTCTGGAGTGTGACCAAACTCAATTAAAGGGTAACTGGGAAATGTTTAACAAGATAAATAAAAATACAACAAAGATAATGTTAATTTGTTGTTTTGTAAGTCAATATGCCACCCACAGGGATACATTTCTATTTGAATTTGACACTGCAAGGCTGGGTAATCTCAAAGATCCCTTTTAGTTCAAATAGTCTATAATATCACTGAACCATAACTGTCAGGAGATTTAGTCCTTTAGCCAACTCCATTACAATTTCAAAATGATCTAAGTGGACCAGTTTAATACTATTATTTTTTTAAAAATTACATGAAAATGCAGTTTTTTTCCCGACATTCTATTTCCGTGTTGGTCCTCATATACCGCTAAACTGAGGGTTGATAAAGTGCAGCATCAGTTCGTTGAGACAGGTGGTGTGTAGGTTTTAGAGTAAATATTCTAAGGTACAATGATCAATTTCCCCTCCAGAGGGCTAGGTAAACAGGGAGTTTGATTATCCCTCAGAGGCCCTCTCCTACACATCTCTTTCACTTGGTACCAAATTACCCAAATAAACAGGGCACTCCATCATGGATTATTTACTTACATAGTGACTGGAGTCTTTATCATCCACCTTTCTTTTTTTGATATCACTGGAATATTCGGGTCCATTTCTACGTTTATCTGTTCCTCTTAGGCTATCCGGTACCAAAAGAGAATTACTCTGCCAAGACAAAAAAACAAAAGGTAATCACAAATGAAATCTTCAAGATTTCTTTGTACTTTCCGAACTTCAAAATGGGACACGATAGATGCTTTGGAAATGTAATACCTAACACAGGCTTTTATTCCATTTAATTCAAGTCATCATCAAAAGACTTTCAAAGCGAACATTTAAAGAGGTTCCTACGTTCTAGAGAGGGGACTTTGGCTTTGCCCAAATCAAGCAACTCGGCTGGTTGACTGTGGACCTTACCATTAAGCTTCCTATTCAACTCAATGCATTGTTAGAGAGAAAAAGCTCCCAAATTTATTCATAAAAATATGTTTTCGGGGTATATTTTTAGTGATTTCCTGGTTGGAAGAACAAAAGGGAGGAAAGAAGGGCAAATGAACTCAATCTTGGAAGCCACAACCTTCCTAGGCATTTTGATGAGCACAACTGCTGCCAGAATGACATTGAAAACTCTTCCCAAGGAGATGGGTGTGGCTCACGATTTAGCTTACTAAAAGACAAATCACATTTTCCACCACAATAACCAAGAAGCCCAATTGAATTCTTTCCAATTTACTGCTGGAAATAAGATTTGGCGTTTCCACCTTTAATGTTCAACTCACCAACAGCTCTGGAATTCAAGAAAAAAACGGACAGAGGACAACAACAACAGAAAAAGTGGTTCTGTAACAGTGAACCTTAAGTAAAGAGGCCAGCTTCCCCAGGACAAAGGACAAGAGCAAAGACTAATCTTTTCCACAAACTACATAGCCTCTTTTCTTTCAGATATGCTAAGTACAAACTGTTGACTCAAAGAAAACAGGCATTTTAGATATTTTGGGGTCACATGCCCTGATTCCATATGCCGTCAATCCCTACCTCCCCTCAGGCTAAAGCATTACAACATGTTACAATGAGTTCTTTTAAAGTGCAAGATTAGCATATGCAAGGGGGCAATTTGTTCAGTGATGTGTTCAGGGCATTAACAAAGCTGAAGGGGGGGGGGGCGGAGGGAGAGTAAAGCAGTTCTTTCACAAAGCTACCCCCACCCCTTTCTAAAAGAGAGCCAGAGAATAAGAGTAGGGAAGTAAAAGGGCCAACCCACACTTGCCTTGCCTTCCTCTGCCTCTTCAAAAACTTTAGATTATAAGGCTTTGGTTTCCAGAGGGCAAATATAGTGCATTTATAAGCTGTGAGTATCCATTCCTTTTGTTGTGGTGGTTCAATCCAGTTCGCCTCTCTTAAAGACCCCATTTGCGGTTTTCTTGGCAGAAATACAGGAGTGGTTTGCCATTTCCTTCTCCAGCTCATTTTACAGATGGGGAAACTGAGGCAAGCAGCATCACACAACTAGTGTCTGAGGCCAGATTTGAACTCAGGAAGAAGGGTCTTAGTGATTCTAGGCCAAACACTCTATCCGCTGCCCCATCTAGCTGCTTACCAGAACAGAAGGCAAAGCAGAGGAGGGAGGGAGGGAGAGAGGGGCTCACAACATCCAGTTTGTTGGGCTCTGAATGCTCCCTCCTAAAAAACCAAAGATGCCACCACGGGAGCTTTCTAGTCCTCTTAAACATTAACACTCAACCACAAGGAGGAGCAGGAGGAGGAAGAAGAAAGGAGGAAACTGCAGGCAATCCGAATCCTCTTTGGCCTACTTCAAGGGGCTGTCTTTGAAAGCTAGCTCCAAGCTCTTTTATTCATGGTCGCTCAAGCTAAAGAAATGCCAAGGAGGCTTACACAAAAGCATAGGGGAGAGCGGCCCAATGCAATTCAGTATAAAGAAACTCCAAGTAATGTCTTCACCACAGTATTTTGTGGCTGAAAGGTGGGCTTGCTGGATCATTGAACTAATTACTTTGATAAAATGTGCGCTGGAAAATAACTGCTCTGTTGGCCAGATCTCCACCCCAAGGGCTGGGGGGGTGGGGCAGGGAGGAGGAAAGGTGGGAATAATGGAATGTTAGCCCAATATGCAACGCTGGCTTCCAAAAGGTTGCTTAGCTATAATAAGTCAACGCTCCTCTCCATTAGGTGACTGGGTACATCTGTGGGAAATCATTAGTTTATACTAGCAACATTATGCCTCTCCAACAGGCACAATGAATACAAGAGAACCCACCAGAAAATACTTGCGAGAGGTTCAGAACGTAGGAACTTGGTTCTGAGAAAAAAAGTCCAAATACTAGGTTCCTACTACAACAAGCCGTTCTTTGTTGAGCTCTTCCAAATACATAAACTTCATGCTCGTTTCTGAATGGCCTAAAACAGTTCTTTGCATCAGAGCTGGGCTAATTAACCTGCCTAACCATCTGAAAATTGGCCACTTTCAACCACGGGCTTTAAAAGATCACATAATCACGGAATCTCACAGTAAGTCAAATGAGCGTATCGTTAATAGGCCTCGGGGTCTAAATACTGGGCCGAGCATATAGTAAGGGCTTAATAAACGCTCACTGACTTGATTTAGGGTCTGAGATGGGCTTGAAAATCTTGGGCTAAGGATTCCTGGTGGGGAATACTCAAATTCATAGCACAACGGTGTCTGTCGGTTAATAAGTTCTGCCAGTAGAACCATGCCGAGAATACCCCATAGTCCTATGAATGTCCCATCTCAAGTAACTGAAAAGAGACTGCTCATTCTGGTCTTTCACTCCTCTGTACTCCTTTATTTTATTTTGCCTCTGATTTCCTTATTTCTGATAACAAGCAATTTAACTAGGAATGATGAACTTCCACTCAGTCACTACTGCACTTAGATATCAAAAGTGAATAACAGACAATCTATTTTACAAAATACATGTGTATTTTTTATTATTCTGGGGGGGGGGGAGATCATAGCAGAACTCTCTGGAGTCAGAGGATCTCGATTCAAATTCAGCCTTGGATGCTTACTGTATTACCTGTATCACCTGCAAAATGAGTTGGTTGGGCTCAAGTCTCTGAGGACCCTATGACTCCGAAAATGTATTAATGAACACTAGATTCCTTGTACATGTACTGATGGGCCTTCTCCCCTCTTGCATGGTTTGGCTTCATCTGAACAGTCATTCTGTCATTTCCAGACTTTTTACATGTAATTTTGAAAGAATCTGAAATTGAATATTAAATGTATTCTTTTAAAAAAATTTCCCCTGAAATATTCTAGACATGGGATAAAAATAAGTTAGTTAAAAATAAGTTAGCATTAATATTGTGTCTTAAGGTGTGCAAAGCACTTTTTATAAACGTTATTTCATTTTAACCTCACAATGACCCAGGAATATAAGTGGTATTATTTTATTTTTTTCATTTTCCAGGTAAGAAAACTGAGACAGACATAGGTTAAGCAACTTGTTCAGGGCCACACCATGAGTAAATGTCTGGTGAATGACTTTATTCCTAAGTCCGGAACTGTCTATTCCCAGGCACCCTAACTTGTAATCATGGACGAGTAAAATAGAAAGGAAAAGATGAAGAAATTATCTTTAAATACAAAGTTATTAGAACAGATCAATACATAAAATTAAGTTGTGTCTCACTTCCAACTTCATAGTCTAATGACTTTGTACTTAGGTAATTACACTGTCACAGAGACAAACTTAAAATCTACATGGGTCTTTTATACATACATCATACTCAGTATTAGAGGCATACATAGTTATTTTGGGTGTGCTGTTGAATTCTACACAGAGACCGATTACTCATCTTCTCAAGTTGTATATCATGGTCCCTTCAGATTTTTAAGAGTTTGCTTTGGTCATTCATTTATCTCAACATAACCAAACATAAAAATACATAGAAATTAGTACCTGAGAACCCCAAGTGACACAGGACTCATCTTACAAACCATTCCAGCTCCATATGGTACTCAACCTTCCAAAGGTCACACTATAAGCTGATGTTTTAAAAATTAAATCTTAGTTGAACTCATTAACTAATATGGTTTATTAATGAGACTAGATACAAAAGATGCTTTGGGAAGAGCTACAAATATCAACTTTTTTATAGAAACATAAATTACAAGCTAAAAATAGCCTTTTGAGATCTAAAAAATATTAATTACTAGCATTCATATATTTAAAGTTTGCAAAGCACTTTACCAATATTAACCCCATTTGAACCTGCTAACAACCCTATGAAACGGTTATCCTCCTCAGTGGCTTGCCCTGAATGTGTGAGACAGGATTCAAAGTTAGCCTTTCCTGACTCAAAGACCAGAACTGTATGCACATACATCGGTGCCCTATTCGCTCTTTTAACAGAGGAGGGGAAAGTGAGGGCCAAGGGAAGTGGACTGACTTGATGAAGGTCCCACAAGTCATAAGTAGCAGGACTAGGATTTGAACCCAGGTTCTTTGAGTCCCGATCCAGTGCTATTTGTACTGTATTACATTTTCTCTATTATTTTATTTTGCAAAATAAAACCAATTTTGCCTTCAAATAAAACTATTATGTGTCCCTGTCCCTTGAGCAATCTGAGCATTTTTGGTTCCTATAAACCTGCAAGTTATAATAGCACATACTGAGCTATACAGACCCTTTGACCCAGAAATAACACTACTAGCCCTAAAAAAAAAAAAGACAAAGAGGAAAAGGATCCATACGTACAAAAATATTTAAATTTTTTTGATCACGGCAAAGAACTGGAAACTAAGGCAGTACCCCATCGTTTGGGGGAATGGCTGAACAGACTACAGTATGTGAATGTCATGGAGTATTACTATTCTGTAAGAAACGATAGAGATGTTTTCAGAGAAATCTAGAAGATGTGTATGAACTGACGAAATGTAGTGAGCAAAATCAGGACAATTTATACAATAACATTGATATTAAGAAAATGGAAAGATTCTGAAATATTTAAGAATTCTGATCAATTGTAATAACCAACCCAAACTGAGAAGCCAAGATGAAGAAAGAGAGCCCCCCCCCCCCCCAAAAGACAGGTGACGGACCAAATATATAAAATGAGACCTATGTTTTTGGACAAGGCCAACGTGGGAATTTGTTTCTCTTGATTATCCATATTTCTCATGAGGGTTTCTTCTCTACTCCTAACCCCGAACCCCTCCCCGCCTTTTTTTTTTTTTTTTGCCAGAGGGGAGAAGGGAACGGAGAATGAAGAGAAGGTAAGTGTTTGTTAATTGAAAGAAAAATTCAATTAAAAAAGATATGAGGGAGGGAATTAAACCCCAAACTAACACACTTCTGCCACAAAATGTTGCTTGGTACCACAGCTGGAAACAAATTACTGGGCTGAATAAATATTAAGTGTGCCCCAGCATGGCAAATCTTATTTGTATTCATGCACATCCATAGCACATGCAAAATGTTAGAAACAATGGGGTAAATATGAGCTTTTTCCATCGATGAGAAGAGCTAACTGTTAAGTAAACGTGAAACTGCCTGAGCTCGTATAGCCAGGTGCCTGTGGCTTACAACGCATTTCAGGCAGAGAGATGTCGAAAACCAAGGACGCTCTGGGACTCGTGAAAGTGGACTTGTGACAGAACATAAGATGTGGGGGGCTGGGGTGCTGAGCAACCCCCTTGCTAATGCTAATAGCAGTGATGTGATGGATCTGAATGGGAATGTGCCAGTTAGAAAATGGCACAGTGTGAATAAGTGCATGTTTAAAATATCTCAAATGGGCTAATGTACCATACATTACAGAACACTCTCAAAGCCATTTGTGCAACGTAATTTTATGGAGATGTGTACCAGGACCTCTTCCTCCCTTCCCTGGATGTGCTGCTGCACTACCCAGCTCACCAATTAGGAAACAGTTTTAATGTACTGGGTGGAAGGGTTCAATAGATTCTCTGGTTATAAAATGGGGAAAAAAAGGTTCAAAGGTAATAGGAAATAGTCATTCCACTTAAATCATGTAGCTTTAACTGAATAACCTAACGAATGTCAAGGAGCACACCTGGCTGAGTTGGAATAAGCCTTAAGTTAAGGGAACAATAAACCTGGTTATCCCTCCAGTCTCATGCTGGGGATGCCACTTTTATGTAGTGGAAAGTACAAAGTGGAAAAGTATCTCAGTCAGCGGGTTCCAACCTGTATGCCAGATCCTGGCCAGCCACCTCAGAATGACTGCAAGGGGTCTGTCTGTCCAGCAATCCATGCGTTTCAAGAACCATCATAAACAATTATACATGTTTTCTGTGGACTGAATAATTTTCTCTGAAAAACATGCATTTCCATTTTTCAAATGATAAATAAGAATGACTGAGGAAAATACCGTGACAAAAAGCCACTATGGATTCAGTTTTTGAAAACTATTTTATTGATGAATACTAAGGGAGTAAAACTTCCATAAAAATGTTTGGATGTGAAAAGGGGTCCTTATATTCATCAAATAGTAGGAAACCACCATCCTAGATGATACATCAAAAGAGTTTTAAAGTTGGTCCTCATGTCTTATTACTTTTTTCTTCTGGCAAGGCAGTCAAGGTTAAGTGACTCGCCCAGAGTCACATGTAGCAAGGGATCATCTTATGCCTTGTATTTTACTTTTCTCCCATTCAACGTTAAAACTTGTCCATATGGGCTAATATGCTTTTGTAAATAACTCCAGAAAAAAAAAAACAAACTTAATGAACCATTACGTTCTGTCACTTACCAGAATGTTTGTTCTATACCCTTCAAATATCCTGAGACTTCAAAGCAACTTTTCTGCTGACCAAATCCAAACCATGAAACCATCAGTGGCAAACATAAAAGAAAAACTCACTCATGGGTACACTGAGAGCAGGGCAGGCTTCCTTAATGTGAAGATAATACATGTCACTCAAATGGATTTTTATTTTTTTTTACTGCCATGCTGATTACCCTTGGGGACTTTCTTCAACCACAAGAAAAGTATCTGTGTCAGAGGTACAGATTGGCAGCTCATGAGACCTCATTTATCCTGTTATACTCAGGCAGTGGGAACTTAATTTGCTAGCACACTCTACACATCGACAATTAACTTTACACAGAACATTATAACAATTAAGTGACACCGCACCTCATCACATCTGTGTGCCTTCTTTATCTACACCTGGCACCAATTAAATAATTGCCACGAGCTACACTTTTTTTTTCTTCCAGCGCAGTTGGTCATTCATAGATTTTGCTGTACATTTAAAGACTACACGATTGACTTTCTAATCCATTAAGGCTGAATCCTCACTTATCAGCAGATAGGGCAAAAGAGCAAATCTGTTCATTTAGCAGCAGCTCCTTCGCACCTTGACACCTTGGCTACCCAATGGATGGCCCTGAAAGATGTATGCCTAATTTAAAAGGCTTAAAGTCAAAGTATGGGCAAGTACCAGTGTGCTCTTACATAGGATACAACACTGCCAGAGTATATTCCCAATGCATATGGTTCTCTTAACCAGGGAGATGCAAAGAAATTGATAAATCTATGAA
>CM053624.1:269970086-270009548 GCA_028646595.1 Phalanger gymnotis | reverse complement strand
TCTATGAAAAGGTCAGATTACAAAACTGTAACACCTGCCTGCTTTGCACTATCGGCTCACAGTACTGTGAACTAGTCTGGCAATAGGCCCTAGACATACTTGTTATATTCTTAATCTGAAAACATTAAAACGACAAATATTAAGAATTCTCCCCAAGATACAGAAAATGAAGTTTTTTAAAAAATGCAATGTTAAGACCAATGAGCAATGATTTATTTGAATTTTTTTTGTATTCGTTTATTGATTGGTTTATGCAATGTCTCTGCATTTTCACACTGCAATACCAGAAAGTTCATTCAATGATTTCTAAAACCTAGTAACAAAGCTCGGCTAAAACAACGTAAAGAATGATTTTAAACTTCTTTTTAGGGGTAGTATTCCTTCCTCCTCAACCTCTAAAATCATATCCCGCTGAAATTTCTCAACTTTTCAACATATAAACCAGAGGTTAACTAGCAAAATAAAATATATGCTAATCTGGGAAATCTAGAAGAATTCCACCCCACCATTAGAAATGTGTAAAAAAAAAATTTCTTAGTTATGCATTGACATGACAAAAAAATCCCTAATTATTTTTCTAAAATCACAGGTAATCGCTCCCGTTAATATATCCCAAACCACACACATGTAGGGTATCGACCAATTCCAGATACTTGCTAGAGAGGAGATAGAAGATGTCACTGCCTTTTGGATATTTCTTCATTATCTCAATTTTCCTTTGGAGTTTGATCTCATTGAGGTATGATGCAAATTGTGACCCATCCGTGCCTTCCCACCCCATGCAACACACTTGTCCATTTTCATTCATTACTTCGCCAAAGGGATCCAACCAATTTGATACGGGTCGTCTTCTTATTTATACATGATGTGTATATATGTGCACAGTGTGGTTGAGCACCAGGCCTGGAGTCAGAAGATCTGAATTCAAAGCTGGCCTCAGACGCTTACTAGCTACTTAACTAACTGCTACACCTGCCTCAGTGTCCCCATCTGTAAAAATGGTGTACATAATAGCAGCAACCTTCCCAGGATTGCTGTGTGGATCAAATGAGAGATTAATTATAAAGTGCTAAGCACAAGGCCTAGCATATCTAAGTGTTATATGATACACATACAAACACACATCCGCATACGTGTACATACACTTAAGTGTTTCTTTACAGTCAGGGACAAGCACTTAGTCAGACAATCCCTTATATGCTGCTAATATTACCTAGTCTAATGGTGGGATCTACCTTCGACATTCCAGAGAAGACGTTCTTAAGTTGGGGTCCGTGGAAACTTTTTAAAAACACTTTGATAACTGCATTTCAGTATAAATTGGTTCCTTTTGTATCCAGTGTATTTTATTTGCATTTAAGAACATGATTCTCAGAGGAGGTCTGTAGACTTCACAGACCTGCCCAAAGGTTCTATGACACAAAAAAAGCTTAAGAACTCTTGTTCTAGGAAAAAAAAAGTAGGAACAAGGAAAATGCTAACAATTTATGGAAACATTCAGGGATGATAAAATATACAAATCCTGACAGTAAATACTAAAAGTTCCATTTCCCTTCATCATTTGACACCATGCACACTGTTCCCTAACTGTGATGTTTCTTTGCATATTCTAGAGGGTATCTGACTAGAATTTTTAAAGAACTTCACAGAAGGGCTCACCAAAACCAGTCTCCCTAGCAACAATTCAACAACAAAAAAATTTTCACAAAGATTTTCAAGAATACCTATTGTTAACCTCCAGCTTTACGTGGGGAAGGGGCAAAAAAGGAATTAGGTTTTTCATTTTTTCTAAGTATTTAGGTATTCTCTTTCCTAAGGCTCCGAAGTTCTTTGATAAGAAAAGTAATGGCAAAAAAAGTTATGCAGAGCATCTTATTTTATTCTATACAATAATTATCACATACAAGATGCTCCCAACTCTTCAATCTTCTTAAACCTCAGAAGTAGGGGTGGGGTTGATGGGGAAAGTGGCCAAAAGAAAAGAGAAATCACAATAGCAGGCAATGCTAGCTCCTGCTCTCAGTCTGTTTTCACTGTTCTAGTCTCTAAGGCCTACTCTTCTTGTCAAACAGTCAAAAAACCAGAAGGAAGAAGACATATAGGAGTTGCGGAGAATGCAAAATGGACCAAGGTTAAATGAAACCTATACGCACAAACCTATATGCATCTTCACCTAAACTGCCTCTGCTTTCTTAGGACTTAACTCGTATACAAATGTTAATGTAATTTTATTTAAATTGAAGTTCATGCCCCAAAGGCAAACACTCAAGGGAAATTACGGCACATAGGCCACCCGAGTAGTTAAGACACATTCATGAGGGCGTAATCAATCACCCAAGAAGAGGTAACATTTGCTCACCAGGAATTCTGATTTCTCACTAAGAGGTTTCCTTTAAAAGGAGTTTGTACAATGTCTTAAAGGCAACCTGAACCCCATACTATACAGCTATAAGTTTATTATTGATATGGGTCTGAGAAAAATACACACTAAAGCGCATTTGACAACTACAGCAAGCAATTGCCTGTACTTTGCCGCTACCGACAAAGCTTTTAAACAAAATAATCCTGTCTTCTGGCCTAACACAAAAAAAACTGGAGACCTCAGAAAGGAAACAAAAACTTTCACTTAGAAAAAAAACCAAAACAACACCACAATAATAACAAAAACAAAAAAAAACCCCAAAACTAAAATGGAACATAACTGTGTGTGTGTGTGTGTGTGTGTGTGTGGAGAAAGAGAAGTAAAGTTTGGGCAAGTGTTGGAAAAATGGAATACTTTTATGTTAGGAGTTTTAGTACTTACTGTGCCCGGTTCTCTGTCTGATCCCGTGGTTACCAAGAAACGCACAGACGTGCCCGTTCAGACACAGAGGCAAGAACAGAAATAAAAAAAAGGGGGGACAAATTAGAACACAAGCCCCGAACAGTTTTAAAAATGGCTTTTATTTATATAAGTCATTGCACATTCCTAATACAGTGATTTCCTGAAAATTACAGTATTTTGTAAACATAAGATTTACAGTTTAACCATACACAAAGCCTATTTTTTAAATTTCATGACAGAATAAATTACTTCTCTTCAAAAATTAGTCAAGTGCAATTTTGCCCAATATTTAATGCATACTAGAATTAAAGCCTATGAAACTAAGTAGTAACAGATGCAATTATCTAACCTTTCATTTGAACACATTCACTTTAAAATTTAACTTTCATTTCACCCCATTTCACAACATTACTTTCTTTGAAAATCACCCAATTAAGCAGTTAACAGTTTTCCATAATATGGTGCAGGCCACTGACATTACATTAAGCAGTTGCCAAGATGTCAAAAAAAAAAAAAAAAAGCCCCACAATCTATAGAGTGGGAGAAAGCCTACAGATCCCCATCATCTCAAACACTGAAAACTTCACTTTTTCAGTGGTAAAAAGGTTTTCGACAGTTGCTTTCCTCTCATTTTATATAAACTCAGGATTTCTTTAGGAGATGGACACAACTTTGCAGCATTGTATGAACACTCATTTGACAAAGAATCAGGTCCTAATCAGGCTTGCCATGCCTCTCACCTCTGTGGTGGTCTGCATCGTGATGTTTCTTGTCATCTTTGATTGCCAAGTGAGACTGCCCACTCAATGCACTAGAGAGGGCCAGGAGGCCGGCGCTGCTTCCAAGCGGTGGAATCCCAGGGGGCTGGAGTCCGGATGGGTGAGGCGTTAGAGGCACTGGAGGTCCATGGCCGTGAGACAGATGCTGAGCCTGCAACTGCTGCTGCTGTGGGCAGGTGGTAGTGGGTCATTTCCAGAAAAGAGAACCATGAAATGAGGGCATGAGGAAAAAGGAACGAGAGGAGTAAGACAGAAAGAGAGAGAGAAAGAAGACGCAGAGGAAAGAAGAGGGACAAAAAAGGAAACATATGGTTAACTCTTTAGATTCAAGGATCATGCTTTGCACGTTATTTTTTTCTACCCATACCACTCTTCTTGAACTGCAATTTCTAGATTCTAGATGCTAGGTGGTAAGGTGGGTAGAAGCACTGGGCCTAGAGTCAGAAAGGCCTGAGTTCAAATCCAGCTTCTGACAATTACTAGCTGTGTGACCCTGGGCAAGTCACTTAACCACTGTTTGCCTCAGTTTCCTCATCTATAAAATGGAGATGATAGTAGCACCTATGTCCCAGGGCTGTTCTGAGAATAGCATGAGATACTTAGCACACTGGCCGGCACACACTAAGCACTATGTAAATGTCAGCCGTTATGATGACGATTCACCCTAAAAGTGTGTTACTTTTCATTTAAAAGGGTAGAATCAGTGGCAAAGTGTCCAGGACCTCCATTCATGAATGTGTTTATTCTCTAATCTCCTTTCAACCACATACCCTCGGCATTAATCTCACACCCCAGCGGCAGAGACAGACAAACTGAGTTTTCTCACTTGTTAAAAGGAAGAAAGAAGCCAAGAGGTAGAACAGTTGCTTTCTTATTTGAAGGGCCATCATGCGCAAGAGGGGGGATTAAGCTTATTCTGCTTAGCTCCAGAGGTCAGAACTAGGACCAACTATTCGAAGCAGCAGGGGGACAGATATGGGTTCAAAATAAATCAGAATAACTGAAAAATGAGAACCGCCCAACCACAGAATGGCCTCTCCCTTGCGAACTCAAGTAACTGTTTACTTGAAGTAAACAAGAGGGGAGAAAATCTGGGTGATTATTTTCAGAAATTTCAGAGAAGGAGGATTCTAAGCAGGAGTGAAACAAAATGACTTCCACAGTCCCCTCCAGCTCGAGCCCGTGATTCTGTGATTACCAACTCCCCAGGGAACCAGAGCAGCGCATCCCTCCCAGGGAAACTTCGTATCTAGCCAATCTACCCTAGAAACAATGACTGATAAAGATGGAAGGGGCTACAATGACAATCTGGCCTGCCTTCCTCAATTACAGATGAGTACACTGAGGCTCAGCAACAAGGCCAAAGACACAAAGCTAGGAAGCAGCAGGGCCTGGTTGAGAATCCTCTTTTCTCCACCCAGGACTCCTCCACCCTTCACTCAATCCATTTTGCTTTGCTCACTAACACAACACCGCACTACCACCACCCCCCCTTCCTCCCCACCCCACTATAAATTTGCCCACATTTAAAAAGGTATTCTTTTCTCTCAAATTACAGCTAATAGCTTACTGTGTGCAATGAAAAATACTCAAGAAAAGGCAATGCAACATAAATTTAGCCATATTTCAGCTGCCAGGTATAAAACTAGGTTTAGAAGAAAGAGTAAAAATGATTAAAGCTTAATTTCTAAGGTGCCCTGTCAGATCCCAAAATTAAGGCTCTGATTTGTGGTAACTTCCCTCGGCCTCAACTGCCTCTTTTATTGATGGCCCGCCTAGACTGTTCCTACCGCATTAAATCATGCCAGTTCTTCAGTAGGGGCCTCAAGCACTACCTTCTCACTGATTTCTAAATAGAACAATAAATATCGTCTTCAAATCTCTCTACCTTCAGAGTGTAAGGTGAAATCATGGGATTTATCATCAGAAATCAGGAAAATATTTGTACAGAATTTTAAAAACCTCGGCGAGCCCCCCCCACTCCTCATCATCTGAAAATAAACAACGAATAGCAGGAAAAGGGGGGACTGAGCACCTTCCACATCCGTCTCCCCCACCCCTGAAGTGAAACCATTCCTAATGAGAAGAAAAATGGGGACAGGGATGGACCAGAGACGACAGGAGCGTTCTTGAAAAGTGTATCTAAACGAGGCATTTACCGTTTTAAGATCACAGTAACAATTATTTTATGCATCTAATCACCTTCCTGTCGTTTCAAAGACACTAATTCCTGCTCTGTCACCTGTTAAGGGGCTCGGCGACAGCGAGACTTAAACTGGAGAAGCTGGCAGCAGCCTCACGGTCTGCTAGGCATCCTCATTAGCACTTAATTAAAAACTAGACACCTGCCATAAGAAATGTGCTCAGAGAAGGATGAGGAAAAGGTCTGTCCTAGCACCAATTACTATCATTACTTGGAGAATAAGAGCTATGTCCGGTTGGGGGAGGGGGCAGGGGGAGAAGAGGGGAGGGCAGAAGGGTGGGGAGGGGAAGGAGAACCCAATGATGCATACACAAGCAACTGCAGTGGATAATTAACCACACCACTGATGGTGGAGGGGGGCGGCAAGTGGAAGTTCAACTACAGTAGATACTGCTTCCCTCACCAAAAGGCCCTTCAAAAAAGTATTAGGGGTTTTTAGCTCTATGCCAGGCCTAGCAGGCATTCAACTCATTTGTTTTTTATTCATTACTGTTGGAAATGGAGACATAGACTTTCTCATCCCACTAAGTTTTAGAAAAATTAAATTCAAGGCATATGACATAAATGCTAACATGTAAATTGATTCAAAATAACTACAAACCTATGATTAGAGGGGGGTGGTAGAACTCAATACATCAATTAAGTGCTTACTATGTGTAAACAAGATTTTATTAAGTGCCTACTATGTGCCAGGCACTATGCTAGGCACTGGAGATAACAAGGACTATTATATAGTAACGGGAAATGAATTGGCTAAATATTCCTAACCTGTTCCACCTTCCCCCAATTGTGATCCTGAATCTGAGCTTAATTATTCAGCATGGTTAGCCCTTTTTGAGCAAAAAGCTCATAAATCTAGTGCTGTCCACAGTAGCCACAGAGTAAGTAGCTCACAATACTTATCATTCTTTTAAATTAATGGGACAATTAAGTACAATGTCCAGGGGGTGGGGGATACAAAAGGAAGAGACAAGAGGGCAAGGTCTCTGCCCTCAAAGACTGTGCATTAAAGAAGGAGTGAGATTACAAAGCGCAGAACCATAATGTAGGGATGGATGTTTTAAGTACTGCAGAACAGCTATGGTGTCATAGGAGAATGGAATCAAGTGAGGAGAGATTATTTTCTCCTAGGGAGATCAGAGAGTAGCTTTATGGGGAAGTAACATTTCAGTGAGTCTATAAGTGGAAGATGCACAAGTAGGTGGAACAATGCCAGCCTTGGGAGTTAGGAAGACTCTTTTTGAGTTCAGATCTCACCTTAGACACATATTAGCAGTGTGACCCTGGGCAAGTCTGGGCAAACCTTGTTTGCCTCAGTTTCCTCACCTGTAAAATGAAGTGGAGAAGGAAATAGCAAACTATTCTAGTATGTTTGCCCAGAAAACCCCAAATGGGGTCACAAAGGGTTGAACACAACTGAAAATGACTGAACAGCAACAACAGATAGAAAATATCACTAGGCTGTCGCTGGGAAAAAAATGAAGGGAGAATGGAGAAAGTGGCATCCCAGGCGCCATTATGGAAGTAGGCATATGAAAGAAAAAGGACTGGGAAAGTGAAGGATGTGTACCAGAAATAGCAATTAATCCAGATTTTTATATATGGAGTTCCATACAAGTTTATAGACAGACGGGCTGGCATGCAATTTAATTAGGGAACTAATCCAGAGCACCTAAGATGATATTTGAGGAAGTATCAAAGGGAAATTTCAAGTGTTCTACGACAAAGTACTTTCTCCAAAGATAGTCAAGTCCCTCTATTTATCAATCAATAAACATTTATCATATTTAGACCACATTACAATACCCAACATGCTGAATGAAATGATAGAAATGGCACTAAAGATAACAAAGATGGGAAGCAACTGGACCAGACCTTACACAGAGGTCATCTATGCTCTGGATACATTATCATTCTGAGAGTAAAAGGGACCAATTCTTAAGACAAGTGAAAAACAATAGAAAAGATAATGAATAATTGTTGTGGTTTTTATTTTCTCAAATCACAGCTCGGGTTTAGTAGAAGAGGTGTTACTTCGCCATGACAGAAATCAAGAAGAGAGTGAGAGATTGAATTCCAGGCAAAGCGGGATGGGCCAGATGTGGCAGATGAAGTGTCACACTCAGGGGACAGCTGTGGTCCGGTTTAGTTGTAATATAAAGGAGAACAGTATGCAAAACTTGAAGGATAATGATAATGGAACTCCACTAAGTTCTTTGAACAAACATAAAGTTCTTTGAATAAACATAACGAAATTACCTTTCGTAATACTTGCTCACGTGTATATGTTGTTTCAAGTTTGGTAAAGCACTTCTCTCAGAATGACTTCATGAGTTATGTTATCCTCTCAATTTTACAGATGAGAAAACTGAGAGCAAGAAGTTAAGTAATTTGCCCAAAGGCACAGATGGAAAGTGTTTAACACTTTCCACTTCATCATGCTACTGACCTATGTAAAAAAGGAGGTGGGAAGAGGGAATAAAGACTAAATTGTTTGTTCTTTTCCTCTGAACTTTCCTAAGGAAATGCTACAGAAATAAAGAAAAATCTTGAAAGCAAAAAATAGATTTTAATGACTGACAGTCCAATGAAGAGTTAAAAAAAAGGTAATAGAAAAACCCACATATCCTTTGAAAAACAACCTCTCTCCAGAGCTGACGGTTTCTTCCTTCACAAAAAGGCAAAAGATATGCATACTATTTAAAATAAATGAGGGGCAGAGAGCCAAGAGGGGATATTTTAAAATATGATAAAATGAGTACATATCTAAAACCAAAAGCCAACATTCCTTGCAATAAAGAAATACTAACACCTTTTGTAAGAAATATGGAGTAAAATATGGATGCCTCTTTTCTTCAGTGTTATTTGAGAGTTCTAGAAATGTTAGCAATAGTAATAATACAAGAAAGAAATCAAAGATATAAATAAATAAAAAGCCATTCCCCAATGAGTTGAAGAGGAGATAAAATTGTCCCCAAATGACATGGTTTTCTTAGAAAACCTGAGAGAATGAGCAAAGAAAAATGAATAGCTTCAGCAGAGAAG
The DNA here is from genome assembly GCA_028646595.1 of Phalanger gymnotis. Lineage (NCBI taxonomy): Eukaryota > Metazoa > Chordata > Mammalia > Diprotodontia > Phalangeridae > Phalanger > Phalanger gymnotis. Next base: position 270,000,697 of record CM053624.1, on the reverse strand, counting down.
CAAAATAGAAAATAAACCCACAAAAATAAATGACATCTCTATATAACAGCAAAATTCAGAAGGAAATAATAAAAAGGGACGTTTCATACAAAATAATGAAAAATGCAAATTATTTAGATTTCAGCCTATCATAGCATTCTGAAGACTTTTCCAAATGTGATCACAAAACACTATTTTAAAAATTAAATGACTTGAATGTTTAGAGATATTCACTGGTCATAGTTGGGTAGTTCTACCTACAAAATGATACTAACTAAATAAATTCACCAATTCAGTGAGCTAATAATCAGTACCAAGGGGGTTATTTGCTAGGCAAAAGAATAACAAAAATCATTTGGAAGGAGAAAAAAGGCCTAAAATTCTCAAAGAAAATAATAAAAAAAAGTAGAAATGAAGGTGAAATAACATTTCCACATCTCAAATTACACTGTATGGCATCAAAACTATTTTGTTCTAGTTAAAAAACCAAAAAAAGTAGATGAGTAGAACAGACTAGATAAGGACGGATCAGAAGCAACTGAACTTAGTAATATGGTGTTTAATAAACCCAAGAATACTATTACTTGAGAAGAATTCTATTTAACAGGAACTACTAAGAAAACTGGGAAGTAGTTAGGCAGAAATTAGATTTAGAGCAATGTCTTATACCTTATACAAGAATAAACTTAAAATGGATTTTTGACCATAAGAAAAATTACAAGAGAATGAAATAGGCATCTTTTATTGTTATGGGATAGGGAAGAATGCCTTAACCAAACAAAGCAATCACAAAAAATAAAAAAGTTAATTTCAATTACATGAAATTGAAAATGTTTTGCAAAAACAAAATCAATATAACTATGTTAAGAAGAGAAGCAATCAAACAGGGAATATCTCTCTGATAATTTATACAGAGAACTAACAATAATGTAAGTGAAGAGCCATTCCCTAATGATTAAAAGATACGAAAAAAGAGTTCTTAAAAGAAAAACTACAGAGTGTGCAGAACCATAAGAAATGTTCCAATTCACTAATGACAAATACAAATCAAAACAACTATGAGGTTTCACCTCACACAGCTGGATAACTGTCAAATATAGTAGAAGATATATTTAACGTTGGCGGGATTATAGAAAGACAGGAACACTAAGGAACTGTTGATTCCTAAGGAGCTGTACATTAGTACAATCATCCTGGGGGATAAAAAGTTAGGATTATGCTAAGAAAAGGACCAAAACGTCCACTTTGGGCTCTTTGACCCAGAGATACCCCCATTAGAAACCTAACCCAAGAATATGAAAGATAAAAAGAAGGCATTCATAGCATCATTTTTTTTTTTGGTGGTATCAAAGAACCAGAAATGAAGTAGGCACAATGAGAAACAGTTAATGGTGAAAGAGGTATGAGCTGTAATAGGTATGAGTGAGGAACAGCTAAATAAACTGGTATACAAACGTAATGAACTATTACTGCACCATGATAAAACAATGAATGTATGGAGCATTCAGAAGCATGAGAAGAATTCTCTGACTAATGAAGAGTTAAATTGAGGAGAACCAGGAAAACCATATGTATAATGATTCCAATACTGTGAAGAGAATAATAATCAACAAAGAATTAAATACAGTGTTGTTACAGTAACCAAGCTTGTCTCATGGAGAAGAGAAAACATAGGTCCCTCCTTTTCTTTGCAGAAGTAGAGAACTATGGGCAGAAGAATGCCACCATGCACTATCAGACTTGCAGATACATTGGTTAGCCTTGCTAAACTGCCTTCATCTTATTATTTGTTATTATAAGGAATGGCCTGTTAAGACAAAGGAAAATATGTATTCAGAAACGAAAGTGATGTTAAAACAAGGGGGCAAACAGGTGGTGCAATAGATGGAGTGGCAGAACCACGGGTCAGGAAGACCAAAGTTCAAATCTGACTTTAGACACTAGCTGTGTGAAGCTGGGCAAGTCACTTAACCTTGTTTGCCTCAGTTTCCTCATCTGTAAAATGAGCTGCAGAAAGAAATAACAAACCACCACAATATCCTTGTCAAGAAAACCCCAAATGGGGTCACGAAGACTCAGGCATGACTGAAACTACTGAACAAAAAGAAGTAACGTAAAAGACACTGAACTAAGTCTTTGAGTCACCTTTCAATTCTAAATCCATATCAATTAAATTTTTTAAAATGAGAGACTTTGTAAATAATGATCCCAATCTCAGGGTATTTCTAACTACAGGGTTAGGTCTGAATTACACATCACTTTAGCAAACCTTGAGACTTTGAAAACAAACCATAGGCCTTTGATTCCTAGAAAAATTCTAGCACCTATTATTAAAGGATAGTTAGTGAATATCTACAAAAGGGAGCCAGTTCATTAAGAACGGGTCATGACAAACTCATCGAATTTCCCCCTCCCCATTCCTCTGAAAATGGCACTCCTAGATGGGTACCTTGGGGAGATGCAGTGTATATAGTTTCCTGAGGTTTTAGCAGAGTATTTGACAAAGCTTCTCATGCTTTTCATAGAGAAAAGAAAAAAAGGTGGGATAGATGTCAGTTTGATTAAGGTCATATTGACTGGCCAGACTTAGTTAATGGTTCAATGTCTATTTGGAAGTTCTCCAATGCCTGAGGGATTTTCATTGTTTAAGATTTTTATCAATGATTTAGAAAAGGGACATAAGTACCATGCTTATCACATTTGCAGATAACACAAAACTTGGAGAGGAAAATGTAAAATAGTTATGATCCAAAGAGATCTCAACAGGCTAGAACACTGGATTAAATCTAAGATGATGGGAGCAGCTAGGTGGCACCTTGAGTAGAGCACCAGCCCTGGAGTTGGTAGGAACTGAGTTCAAATCCGGCCTCAGACATTTCACACACTTGCTAGCTGTGTGACCTTGGGCAAGTCACTTAACACCAATTGCCCTGCCTCTCCCCCTCAGAAAAATATCTAAGATGATAGAAATTTAGTTGGAATGTCTACTATTCTGTTAGAGTTTGAAAAAATTAACTTTAGAAGCATAATATGGGGAAGTATCTTCATGTTTAAAAAATATCTGGGTTTGATTTTTTGGGTTTTTTTATAGTTGTTGTTTGCGGTTTTCTTGTTAACTACAAACCCAAAAGAAGTCAACTGTATTAAGGACAGATCAATGTGACTTTAAGCTGCACTGAGATAAGCACAAGGTCCAAGAACAAAAAAGGTGATAATTCTACTGTATCCACCATACCGGCCCACATCTAGAGTATCTTGTTCATTTTTGTCTGCAACATTTCTAAGGACACATACAAGCGGGAGAGCATTCAGGAAGATGAACTCTCACAAGGATGGTGAAAGGAGTGGAGATCATGATGTGAAGGCTGGTTGGAGGAAATAAGTATGTTTAGCAGATTAGAACAAAACTTAGAAAGGAGGTAAGTGACTTCTGGTATGGGGTCAATTTGAAAGGGAAAGTTCTGGGAGGTGATAAGTCATCCCTCATTAGAGATCTGCAAGCACAGGTGGAATGAGCATGTCACATGGATCCTAGAGGAGACCACCTTCAGGTAGGGAGTGGGCTACGAGGAACTTTCCAACTCTTATTCTTAGACTGTCTGCCCAAGCAAATAAATAAACTTCCAAATATTATAAATCATATGGAGGAAAATCTGGTTTCTACTCATTTTAACTTAATAATGGGCACTGAATTGAACTTTAAACATTAAGATGAACCAGTACTTGTGGCTTTAATGATTTACAATCAGAAGACCTGGGTTCCTATCCTGGTCCTGCTCTCTGGATAAGTTTGAGGCAAGTGGTTTGATCTCTCTGAGCCTTAGTTTCCTCATTTGCAAAAACAGAAGTTTGGACACATTTTAACCATTCTTATCTTTGTATACCCATTAATGTGCTAGCACTTCTGGTCCCACAGAGGTTTTTTTGGTTGTTTGTGTCTTTTCAATTCATCTTTCTTTACTCCTTTATCTCCATATAAATTCCTTTTCGTAACACAAAACAAAACCGCACATCTACTTTCTAGAGGTGACTATAATACTGTGAGATTAAAATGTTATCACCCTCCACAGCTCTCCTCCAAATAAACATCATATTCTGCTACACAACATAAAAAAGAACTGTGGAACCTTTTACATGTTGATGGTGAAGAGCAAGCATGGGATGGTCTGGATTTGGTGACAACAGAATTGGATGTTCTCATCCTCTTCCCCCAACATGTCAAATTTGGGAAGGGTATGAGTAAAACGTACTAAATCTTGAGTTAATGAGACCTCAAAACCCACAAAGGAATAGTGTCTCCTTGTCCGTGTCTTTCAGAGAAAACCTCAAGCACACAAAATTTTAAATAACTACTTCCCAAAGTGGAGAAAACAATCATGATGGTCACAAACGGGAAGAAACAGAACTCTTGCCTCTGGGTTTAATGGTTAACATGAGGAATGAAGAATTCTATTTTAACTCTTAATGTTCGTATCAAAAATACTTGAGTTCAAAAATTTATATTAGTGTGTGTTTTCTCCAAATCCCTACTCTCTGAATTCATTATCAAATCTCTTGCTCTTTTCTGTTTCTTTCAAAGATTGTTTTTACAGCGCAAAGAGGGGGAACAAAGGCCCTGACACCTTGTAAACAAATAAGGAAGAGCTTAAGTACAGTCAGTTCTGCTATAGGGCTTGTTTCAAAAACCTGAATCTGATCCAACTCAATGGATATATCAGTGAACATTCTGATCGTAACACAAATTTTGTGTTAAATTACATGTGATTTTTGCCTCAAGAATACACCACTCCACAAGAACTCATTAGCTGCCATCCTTCCAACAGCTGCTTCCATAAGCAAACTGCAGAATTTCAAATCTTTACCAAACCAAGTTGTTGCTCAAGACTTTACCAGCCTGCCCTCCTGGGAATCAGGACACCCAGTAGCAGCCCAAGGCTGCAGACACTGCCGCTATTTATTGTGGTATTTGTGCATTTCTAAGACATTTAACACGCAAGATACTGTGCTGTTTTTTTTAAAAACATATTTCCTATCTTTTTCCATGTGTCGTTGACAAAGCTTTTGAGTGTTTGCTCCTAACCCCATTTTTCCCATAAGCCCCGTGGTTTGTATTGTGCAATTTTGCATAGCTTTCTGGAAATGGTTATGTCCCATTATGATATTGCCTGACAACTAGAAAACACAAACATACACATGCACACACAGTCTACCACCACTTCTACTACTTCTACTACTACTACTGTTGCTGCTACTGTATTATACAAGTTACCATCAGGTGAATGGCCTCTCCCCATTAGAGGGACAGAAGAAAAAAAGTAGAAATTGTTCAGTAGATCCAATTAATCCTCAAACTAGCTAAATAATAAGAATCAAAAGAAAATATACCATTTGAAGGTTTCTGCCTAAGTTAAAGGCCATACTGATAAGTAATCGATGAAAATGGGGTACATGAAGAGTTTACAGACACCAAAGAGATGGATAACGATTGGGCCTATGGTTTCACTGGTATAGGGGGCTCTGAGATGAGGAACCCACCTCTACCACACAGGCAAGTACCGTCTACGCAACTGATAATCTTAAGAGAGTTGTCTGGGGCACTAAGAGGTTTAATGACTAGCCCAGAATCACGCAAAGAATGAGTATTAGACGTAGGACTTGAACTCAGGTGTATTTTTGGCAGTAGATAAGAGCGCTGGACCTGGAGTCAGGAAGACCTAAGTTCACATTCAGCCTTAGACATTAGCTATGTGACCCTGGCCTGGCCACCTCTCTCGATCTGTGTTCTCATGTGTAAAACGGGGATAAGGACAGCACCTACCTCACAGGGTTGCTATAAGGATAACATGAGATATTTGCAAAGCATTTCTAATTTTCTCCCCTATCTTCACGTTCAAGTATTAGTAGTCTAAAGAACTTGAATATGATACAAATTTTATTTGAGCTTGTGCAGTAAAGCATCCAAAGCAGTTGGGGACATTAATAATAATCAACCAATTATAGTAAGACTATTTCTCCGCTTAATAAAGTTGATGCATTTCTGTAAAAGACTTAGCTATTCTGATCAAAACGACAATCCAAGACGATACTATTTCTCATTGTCTGTGACAGCTTAGCTGTATGGGTTAGATCCCAGACCAATCCACTTCATTCTGTTCCACTGCTAGAGCATGTAAAAAAAAAAGTGTAAATATGTGTACTGCTGATTAAAATTGGATTGGATTTCAACTGAATTCAGATACTGACAGTACAACTCAAACCTGCCGCCACTACCGGAAAAATAACTTTAAAAGTAGGCTCCACTAACTGGTTAGCAGCATCTTTAAATATGAAGGGATGGCAAATTAAGCAGCTAGGTAGTGCAGTGGATAAAACGCTGGGCCTAGAGAGTCAAGAAGATTCATCTTCCCGAGTTCAAATCTGGTCTCGGATAATTACTAGCTGTGTGATCCTGGGCAAGTCAATTCACCCAGTTTGGCTCAGTTTCCTCATCTCCAAAATGAGCTGGAGAAGGAAAGGGCAAACCAGTCCAGTATCTGTGCCAAGAAAAGTCACAGAGAGTCAGACATGACTGAAATCGCTGAACAACAAGAGTGCTACTTCATAAGAATCAATCTCTTAGAAGTGGCATTCTAATGAAAACCACCGAGAAGCATGGGAAGCCATATCAATTGACGGGAAAGGAAGTAAGAAACAGGGAAACATACATGACTTAGATGATGTAAATAGAAAAAAAAATGATGGAATACTATGTAATTATAATGACCACGTTTGGCCAAAGGAGATGAGAAAATACACTTCCCTGCTTTCTCTGAAGAGCTATGGGTGGAGAACGCTATATATACCATCAAGTTTAGTTGACGTGTTGGTTAATTTTTCTGAACTAGTCTAGTTCTACCCGCCCTTGACCCTTTTTTTTCTTTTGTTACAGGTGATGGGTCTCTTGGCAGGAGTAAGGGAAGGGATGCATTTGGAAATGAAAGTGACATAAAAATAAAAGACACCAGTAACATTTGAGGGAGGGAAGAAAAGATATGGCATTCTGTTACATCATTCAACAAAGGCAGTGAGGTGAATGCTAATTTAGCCTAGGCATCACGTCTAGGAGTTTTAGCCACTAAGTAGACAGATTATTGAACTCTGGGTAAGTTTTTAGACCTCAATGTCTCCATCTATAATATAAGCTGGTTAGACTCATTGACCTTGAAATTCCTTGTTACCCCTAAAAATGTCTGATTTCTCTCTCGTGCCTAATCTTGGCGTCCTTCGTCAGTGGGCTGTTTAAGAGCATATCACAGAGAATTCTAAGTTAAAAATTCTTCCCATCTTTACCTAACTGGTACTTCAGAGGTTCTCACATTAACATCCCATCAGCATTTATGTCAGCCCTTGCCCAACAACCTTCCAACAAGGAAATGCACAAAACCCCATGGAATAATTTAACTCTATAGAAGAACACTGGAGATCTGAAGCAAATCCCAACATTTGTCAGAGAGTGATTCTTGGCAGTACAATTTAACATCTAACTGCACTCCACCCAAAGTAGGATGTATCAAAAGCTTTTTGCAGTTTCTTCCCTTTTTGGGGGAAATTTAATACATCACCATCCTATTAAGATATACTCATATAAAGGGCTTGGCATCAAACAGATTACAGTTGACAAAGATGACCTTGAATGTTACGCAGCCGTCTAGTCCATTCTCTCTGGTAGTTGTACGCATTACTCTTTTAGGCTGTATTCTTATTTTTACAAAGAAACACATCCAGCCCAGGTATTTATAGGCTTTCCAAGGATTAACTGCATCCTCATAAGAATAAACCTTCAAGAGGTTAACCTCATCCTCTTAAACTTCACGTACGACAATCCCAGAGATAACTGTCAGCCATGTCCAAGGGAAAAAATAATCCAACATCTTGCTAATCCTTTAGCCAATCAACTCATGCAACAATAGAGAACCCTTTGGGAGGCCTACGACTCAATCTGTCTTAAGAGTATAATCAGACAAAAACATTTATTTCCTCCAAAAATATTAAAAAACTATATAGAGCCCCACCAAAGCTGAATAATCAACTAAAAAAAGCTCTTATCTTCCAAGTACTGTAGATACAAACAGGAAAACTCAACAGCCTCTGCCCTTAAGAACCTCACAGTCTATCAGAAGAACCATCATGCTGACATATAAATATATATAAAATCTATAAAGTTAACACAAAGCAGTTTTGGAAAGGGAAGCACCACCAACTAGAGGAGATAAGAAAAGGTCTCATGTAGATGCTTAAACTGGTTTTTGAAGAAAATTATGGATTCTAAGAGGTGGAAAAGATGCAGGAGGAGTAAATTCCAGTCACGAGAGATAGCCTGGGCAAAGAAACAGGAATCCAAGAGAAGTTTCTGGGTTTTGTATCATACTTCATATGTGCCTTCATTACTAAACATAAAAAGATGGCTATCCGTCAAATAAAGTATGCTCAATATGCCTTCAGGGCATCAGCAATATACAAAATTCCCCCCAAATTTAGCATATTAGATGAAGATTGCTGATTAACTTTGTAGCAGGGACTAGCCCTACCTGATGCAGAGCTTAGGGAAATAAACCAACCCTTCAAAGAAGGTAGGCTATTGTTAAATAAATCCAAATAAAACTGGAGTAATCGCTAAAACTTCTTGCCATCAGGTATATGCATCATCATCAAAGAAACGACAGATGTTTTTGTGGCTAAGGTGTAGCCTTATCATGTAGTGGACATCGGGTTCTTCTGACTACATGGCCAAAACCTCTCCAAGTGTCTAAAAGTCTATCGCCCTCTTGTTTTTGGCCCTTCGTGCACACACTCTCTCTGTCCTTCAAATCCTACTTCAAAAATCTAATTGCTTTGTACCTGGATCTTGACTGTTCTCCTCTACATGAATATTGGATACTGAAATCAATGATTTATCTCCTTTTCAAAGACGCTATTTTTAGTTTCTAAAAACTATTCCTTATCAGTTAAAAAAAAAACCCTCACGTTTTTGTTAACCTAATAGAATTTGCATCACGGAAAGTGCTGAATAGCAATATTTTTCCAGTAATAAATAAACAGCTTAAAAATCATTCTTGCATGAAGAAAAGCATCTGGTTCAAATGCTGAAATATGTGTAAGCCCTGTCCAAGAATATACAAGTAGTGGTCTTTGAATTCTATTAACTGGTACTTGGAACACTCAGTTAATTATCCATTTATGGCACTTAGCAGACCTGGAAGCACCATGATATATTTCCTGATATGCTTCCCCTGACTTAAGAGGGTTGATAATCCCCAGACTGATAACAGCATAAACATGTGGGTGGAACTAAGACGGGAGTGGGCTTAGAAACAGGGACAGCAAGCTAGGTTATACAGTTAATATTAAAGTAATGAGACCAATTTGCCTTGTTGATAGAAAGCCTGGGCTCAAGTCCTACCTTGGATCCATTCAACAGTTAACTGTCAAGTGCTAGGCACTGAGCTGGGTGCTGGGGATACAAAGAAATAACACAAGTCTTTGCCATCAAGGAGTTTACATTTTGCTAAAGGGATGTGAGGGTGATAAACAACATACACATATATAAATGTTCTTCAGTCGTATCTGACTCTTCATGACCCCGTTTGGGGTTTTCTTGGCAAAGATACCTCTCCAGAGGTTTGCTATTTTCTTCTCCAGCTCATGTTACAGATGAGGCAACTGAGGAAAATAGTTAAAATGACTTGCCCAGGGTCACACAGCCTGTTAGCGTAGGAGGTCAAATTTAAACTCAGGGCCTGGCATTGTACCCACTGCAACACCTAGTGGCCCTATACATACAGATAAACACAAAATAATTTCCAGGAAGAAAGCCCAGCTGTAATATGAAGGGCAGGCAGTTTGTTGACACAATAACGGCTCTAGAGGGCACAAAGGAAGAGTCTGAAGGAAGGGAACCCATGTTAGACGTGAGACCACAGGCAAGACGCTGAGCTTCTCGAGGTCTGAGGCAACTTTTAACAATGTCACATGAGTAAATTTGTGGTGCACACCAGGAGGAGTTTCTACAACAGAGGCAGACAGTGATAAATTCGTCAACAAGCATTTATTGAGTACCGGGTATTGTACTAGCCACTGAGGCTCCAAAGACAAAAATCAAACAATTCTTGCTCTCAACGGGCTTATTATGGTCTATTGGGAGACATGACATATATGCAGGATGCATGAAGTAACAGAAAAGACATAAAGAAGTAAAAATTTTAAATGTGACCATGGGCAAGTCACATACCTTCTCAAAGAGGATGAGCTAAATGACTTAGTCAGTAGATCATTTAAAATTCCAGTTCTGATCCAATCCAATTCCTTCCAGCTCCAAAATGCCTAAGATTTGGATTCTGCGAGGAGGGACAAACAGCTTTTGTTCTTGTACATGCAGGATCCAACTCTGAACTTTATGCCTTTGAGTTTGGCTATCGCTCAAGTCAACACCTGGAGGCTTTTTGACATTATGAAGGAACAACTGGACGGGGATCAAAGAATAATTTTTTTTTTTTTAAGACAGAGAGAAGCAATAAGGTTTGGTTCATGTATTTTAAAAGGCAGGTAAGCCTTGTAAAACTCTGGAAGCCCAAGCAAGCCTATTTCTAGGGCAGCTAAAATGTCAAAAGCTTGATCTCCAATGCCTACAGAGAAATTGTCAGAGAAGCAGAGACAATAGTTGAACAGATAATCCCTAAGTTTCTCAAAAAATGAACAAGAGAGGTTCAAAGTCCTCCAGGCCCTACAGCCTGCTTCACTTCAATCAGCAATACCTCTACAATTTCCTTGAAGAATCCCATGACCTTGATGAAGGGTATTTTTTTTTTTACCTTCTAACCTGTCACAGTAAACCAAAGTTGAAATAGGAAAAATTTGAACCATATAACAGTGCATCATTTTAAACGTAACATGCATTACTACTGCATTAACCCTCATCAATGTATATGTATTTTTAAGGAGTTTTTGTGATAGACCTAAATAAAAAAAACCTAAAACAGGAGATCAACTAAAGCAGAAGCTTTTAAAACCTACTTTTGTGTCATGGTCCCCTTTGGCAGGCAAGCGAAGCCCACGGGCCATTTTTCAGAAGATTTTTAAATGCATAAAATAAGATATAAAATGATCACAAAGGAAATCAATTTAAAGATATCAATTTTTAATATTCACAGACTGAAGGATACATAATACATAAATATATGTGTGCATGTATGTTCCCTCACACACAAAATCTCAGGTATATCCCCATTTAAAATCATTAATTTCTTGTTCTTTACAGAAGAAATTAGGTAAAACAACATTAGTTGTACCCAGAGAACATGATATAAAGGGGAAATATATGGGAACGTAACAACAGCAGTATGATGGGGGAGGGAAAGAATTGCCAACCAGTCAGTCTTTGACCAACTTGGCCAGTACTTTAACCACAGAAACCAATTGTTCTTATTAACATTACTTTTAAAAATACTTATTATGGTAACCCTTGCTAAGACTCAGCAGAGCTCTATCAGCTAAAGTTGAGAGTTGGATATTCCAGAGACAAAAACAGCTAGGGGCACTTAAAAAAAAAGAGATTTGAGGATAAAACCCTGAAAAATAGCATTGCCTGATATTGGGAAAGTGTGGGGAAAGGTGAAAGGGCAGACTGAATAGTGGGGAGATAATCACTAGGTTGGGATGTTCTAATGCTAGTCAACTTAGTCAAAACATAAGTGACATTAAAATTTCACATTAAACTTACATTTGTATATCACTGAAGGTTTAAAATGTGCTCTTCACAAGGATCCTTGGAGGTAGGTAGTGCAAATATTATCATCTCTGTTTTATCGGATGAGAAAACAGACTCAGGGAGTTGAAATGACTTCCTCCTTGCCACACAGGCACACAGTCAGTGATGGAATTTAAATACAGTCTCTTGGTTCAAGAACCAGCAATCTCCTCTTCCCCGCCTTACCATAAGAGGTAAAGATGAAGTTTGGAACGACTTGCAAAAATCATAAAGCCACAGAGATGACTACATGAGGGGTGACTGTCACTTTACCCAGGCCCCCACATTTAGGAAATTTAGGACTGAAATTTGCAGTTCTTCAGTAACATAAAAACAGCTTAGCAGCTAATTAGCAATAACAATCAGTTTAAAAAGGAAGGTACCAGATGGCAGGCTGAGGTGAGCTCCTCCCCTGCCCAGTCTTCTCTACTGCCTCACCATCCTCCAATGGAGGACTCATTTATTATTGCTTGGCCTAGGCAAAATAAATGTTTTGGTAATACGTCATGTTAAACAATGTGATATTTTGTTTTAAGGTTTGAAAAGAGTTTTACATAAAGTATCTTATTTGATCCTTACAAACCTGTGAGGTCAGTGCTATTAATACTCTCAGTTTACAAGTAAAGAAACCAAAGGGAAGAGAGGGTTAAATTTGCTCATGGTCATACAGATAGTAAATGTTTGAGGCTGGATTTGAACTTGGATCTTCCTGATTCCAAGTACAGCTCTCTATCTCCTATGTAACTCACCTTCATTTTTATATATTTGTCATCTTATAAAGACTTGAATATCAGTCAGGTATATAGGTATGCAACCCCCATCCTACTACTGCTTCTATGGAAAAATTTAGGTTTGACTTGTGTCAAACTTAAAGCAGTTTTTTCAGGAATAATAACCCACTAAGTGTGAGGACTGCCTGCAGAAATCTGATACTCAAGTGTTCACATTCATATATATTCATTTCCCTCAGCTCATCTTGTTCTTCTAAAGCCCTGGTGGTTTGTGTGTCAAACCAGACCAAACCTTGAGTTCATTAAGTACTCTGTATTATTAAATAGCCCTTTTATGGTTACAAGAACACAACCCATTTAATAACAAATAGCTTTTTAAAAGCAGCATTCAACAGGTAAACATGCAATCATTATTCTACTGAAGCCATCAAATTTGCTTTCTCTTCTTTACCACTGAGATAGTCAAAGCCAAAACAGAAAAATAAAGTCCTGAATATAAAATTTCAAGAGTCAGGCAGTTTTTCTCTCTCTGTCTCTGTGTGTGTGTCTCTCTCTCCACCCCCTCCCCCAAGAGGCGGTGAGGAAAGGCTAACAATAAAAAAGAAATAAATCAACAAAATTGCCCTAGCTACAAGAATTGAGTTTATTTCCAAGAGAAATTAGCAATATTTTGAATCATCTAATAAGAAAAATTTAAAACTTCCCATCTCCCCAGATTACCCAGTTTAAGATCCAAGCATTAAGGATACAAGAATACATAGATGCTTAACAAGGAGAAGTTTTCTATTGTTAAGAAAACCTAGCTTTTTCTTCCCCCCAAGTTTACCTTAGAGTAACATCTTTAGCACTATGGAGCTCTAAGTTCTTTGACTATACCTTAAACTGGGAATTTTCCCTCTCATTTGCATTTTAAAGGGGACTCTTTCATGATCTTTCACACTTGTAATAGATGTCTAAACTATTTCTTTTCTTAGCCTGAAAGACGATGCAGTTTAAGGGCATAGCCCCTTCTATTGTTCTTTGCACTAAGTCAGGTCCCTGAACAATACTGACAGCTGCTATCAAACCAGGCTGCATTCACTTTGGTGTACAGCTGCTGCTTGTAGGAACAGACAGCCTCCTGATGCCTCCTCCCCTCTGGGGAGACAGGTTGACACTCTGCATGTTCAATGAACGGGGTGCAAAGGTCTACTGAATTGTCAACCCAATTTTATGCTACTCCGATTTTCCAGGATGCACACAATCCCTTTCCAGTAAAATCAAGCATATGTCAGAGCATGAAACTTACGGTTTAGGATAGGCTCATTATTGATCCCATCAATCTATAAAAAGATCCCTCTGACAAATTAATACATACTTAAAATGATCAGTTAGTTATAAAAGATTAGATCGCTGAGTGTGTTGAAGACATCTGACTGTCAGGAGCCTTGTGTATGGCCTACACTTAACAGATCTAGCTTTTGTGCTGTGCTACCACACTCCATATTAATGAAACATTAAGTTTTCCAGAACAGAGTAATTCAGGTAACTATTAAGCCTCCATCTCAAAAAGAACTCCCGACACTGGTATTTTTGAGGGGTGGGGAGGAGTGGTAAATCTCAAGATTTTCAACTATGTTTTTTGACCTTGAAATAAAAAGAGATTCTGTAAGATTCTATTGTAAAGTTTTTTGTCAATAAGTTATACTGAAACATATAGATCTTATAGGAAAACCAGTGTGATAAACTCCATACTTGGGGAATTCCTTCCCTGTATTTTGTTTCAATCAAAATAAATTCTTATTCTTTTTTTTAAAGAAATTGTGATCAAACTACAAGTAGAATTCACTATTATTCTTTGAGATAATATTTGTAAAATGCTTAGCCTAGTACCTGGCACATAGTAGGCATTATATAATTGCTTATTCCATCCTGCAATCAAACACTGTACCATGGTAGAGCTCCATATGAAAACCTGATTTGAACTCCAGAATAAAGCAATTCATTCCCCAAGAAAAAGGTACAGAAGGTTGCAGACAAATGTAGATGTAATTGTGTTTTTCTGTTGAATGTGATTAGAGAGCTGACTAAGTAACAGTCAAAATGTGATACTAAAGGGGGGGGGGCAGGGAGAAGCAGGGCCTGGATTTGGGGGAAGGGGGGATTGTTTATGCAGAGCTAAGCTGTCAAGTGTAATAAAGCAGCTTGAATAAAATTTAAGCTGAAAATCCACTGAAGCTCCCCATTTCAGGGAGGAAAAAGCTATTAAAAGGGAATGAAGGTCACCCTCCCAGTTTATTTCACCTAATTGACTGCCAATAGCTTACCACAGGCAAACTGACTGCAGATCTGCAATTGAGAAACTGATGAAAGGAGAATTTTTCAAGCTGAGGCTCATTCTTTTAATCCTCCCTGGCTCTTATGTTTTTTCTCCATCTCCAGTTGGGATGTAATTTTAAGCACAGATGGATCAACTGGTCCCATTGTCTGTAGACGTCATTGGACTATGGCACTGCTAATCCGTGGAGCAGCATGTCTAATTATCATTACAAAGTGTCTGAGGGAACTATAAAGACCAGCAGGGCATCTTCTCACAAGCAATTAACATAAATTGATAAATGAGTAATTTGAATCCGCTCGGGGCGCTCGCAATATGAGTAAAATCAGAAAGGACGGCTCCTTGTTTCGGCTACTTCTTTCACTTAGACTGGAAGGGCAGAAAACATGAGAAACATTCTGGAGACTCTGCACCGGGGTGGAGGGTTGGGAGGGGGATGGACTCATGCAGTGGAAGGAATGCACGGTTCACCAAATTCATTAATGCACAGCCAATGACCTGTGATTGACAACCAGTCACAAGCAAGGAGTATTAACCGATCTCAGCATATTTAAAATCAAAAACTTGGTGAAAGGCTATTAGAACACTATGTCAGACAATTAACACTTCTTCAAAAGCAATAGAAATTTCTTTTCACTGGTGAGCCCCTTTAAAATTCATGAAAGTTGTACAAGAAAGAAAGAGGAAGAAGGGTGAATAGTTATACAGGTTCCAAGGACTTTGAAAAGCAGAAGGCAAAAGCAAAGATAACTAAATGAACTGGAGCAATCTAAAGCTCAGCCTCGGTCTCACTGATCCCACGCCACAGGAGGAAGGGAAAGAAAAACATTTAGAAGGCTACTAATCTGGAAGCTTTTGTTTAATTAATGCAATACGAAAAGTCTTGTTACTGTTAATGCAACGAAGGCCTGCTTGGGAGCAGGGAACAAACCACATTTATCATCCAAATGTAAAATAAAGTTTTCCTTCCCCTCCCCTTCCTGCACCAAAAATACAAGTCTATGGAAACACTTATCATCCACACAATAACATCAGACATCAAAAATATCTTTATGGCGAACTAGCAAGCAATAAGAAATGAAAGCTGGTTATACACACTGTAGGAGGGAGCCCTGGAAGACCACGTACCCCGATGATGGCATTCAGCTCGGCCATGGTCACTTGCTTGGCACGTTCAACCGCTTGAGCCACTTGCTGCTGATGCTTTGGAAGCAAGGAGAGAAGGCAAAGAGTTAAGCCAAGTTAAGGCAATGAGATAAGTAGTAAGCCAAGAACTCTACTGCTTCCTTCCTAAAACCTTCAAGCACGGGGAAAATAAACAAGAAATGCTGGCTAAACATAGAACAGAGGGAAGGCAAAGGTTTTAAATGAACCGCCATCCTTGTAGGCGCCCTAACCTGCATGCTATTTTCATACAGGAAAATAAATGCGAAGCATCAGGCAGAGGGAACCTAAAAATGACTATTTTAAGAGCTCTGTATTTCACCAATGCCAGGGGGTACCAAGTTCTCTGATGCCTGTTTGTGATCTTTTAGATCGGTATGTGAAAAAGATGTCAGAACACTAATGAAATTTCAAGACATAAATGTAAAATCCTATACCTGGGCTCAAAAAATTAACTTCACAAGTACAAAATGGAGAGGAGACACGGCTAAGACACCAATTCATCAAGAAAAAATTAAGATCTGGTTTTAATGAACTAGAAATACAATATAAGTTAAGGGAAAAGAGCTAATTTCATCTTAGGCTATGCTAACAAAATGGATATGGAGGTGAATTCTTGGAGTAGCCTTTCCTCGTCAGACTTCATCTGGCGTACTATGTTCAGTGAGGGGCCCTTTTAAGGACACTGATAAGCTGAAAAATCTCACAAGGCCAACAGGTTTCAAGATTGTGCCATATGATGGCTAGTAAGCGACTTGTTCAAGGTAAAAGAGATGGTAAACGTCTATGGCAAGATTTGAACTCAGGTCTTCCTGACTCCAAGTCCAATGCTCTCTCCATTATGCCACCTAGTTACCTCTTGCATTTTTTTCTAACTCTGGAGATTCCCCAAAGCGATATTATTCTAATTTAAACTACATAAATACAAAATGTGTATGAAACATTGGGCAGAGGTAATGTAAAAATGACCCCCCCACACACACACATTGAACTTTATACTTCATGAGGCAAAATATAAACTTGAAGCTAAAAAACAGTTTTTAAAAGGGCAAATTTAACTCTTCAAAGATAACC
Source organism: Phalanger gymnotis (assembly GCA_028646595.1). Taxonomy (NCBI): domain Eukaryota; kingdom Metazoa; phylum Chordata; class Mammalia; order Diprotodontia; family Phalangeridae; genus Phalanger; species Phalanger gymnotis. Next base: position 269,983,650 of record CM053624.1, on the reverse strand, counting down.
AATTAAAGCCTAGAGTGGTATGTTCTAACAACTCTTAATCTACGTCCAGCTTGAAACATTACCTTGTTTGGACTTTCTTCTCATTTTTATCCCCTTCCTCCACCCCTAATCTCCGTAAGAGGATAACTATATGTCTGTCTCTGCCCCCATAATCATTTTAATTGGGGGAATATACCACATTACTCTCAACAGTACTATTTACTAAAATCTAGAGCTATGCTTTGGAAAGAAGGAAAAGGGTTGTGGAGGGAGATGGGGAAGACTGCGAAGGAATGACCAAGTCTCATTTTTGGCGAACAGCCCCATCTAAAAATCGTAGCATTACCAAACTTTTGGAGCCAGGAAGAAATCGGCTAGTTCAAATCTCTCATCTTAGGCCAGAGATTGAGTGATGCAGTCGAGGCTGCACGGTTAACCTTAGATGGAGGGCTGGAATTCAGGTAGCCTAACAAACAATACCTTTTTTTTTTTTTAAACATCACCAAATAAAAAAAGGCAAGTATAAGATGCCAAAGAAAAAGCTCATTTGTATTAAGTCAACAGGTACCATCTATAAAGACCTATTACTTACAAGGAAGATATTGGTGGTCTAGATAGTTGCTGACCCTAAATCTTAATCTAAAAACCATATTGGACCTTTGTCCTTCAATGCAACTTCCTCCTGCCAAACTGAGACTCAGAATTCAAGTGACTTCCCAAGGTGACTCTCAAGAAAGGCAGTAAAATATCAGAGCCAAGAATCTAAGCAGGCCCACCGACCCCAAACTCAAGTACTCTTTCTACAACACACACTGTTTCCAAGTATTCTTTTTTCTTTTTGAGCCTATCAGGGTTTTATAAGTGACTTGCTCAGGGTCACAAGGCCAGTAAGAGTGGGAGGCCAGATCTGAACTCACCGGCGCTCTATTCATTACGCCACCTAGCGGCCCTATTCTTTCAAAGTACCCTCATACCCAGTATCTTTCACATGATAGTTCTGAGTTTATCTTGTAAAGAGTGTAACAATATAAAAGTGAGTTGCTGTTATAGTCTAGGATTCGTCCCTTAACACGTAAGGTTCACCCTGGGATCTAGTAAGATGTGTATTTACTTCCTACATGTTTGGGGGGGGGGGGGGGAGAAGGCTTTTAGAGCTACCATTAAAGGACAGACTTTTTTCATTTAAAAAAATGAGGAGCAAGTGGGTTCTCAGTAGTTACTAGTGCAGCTCAAAAAAAAAGCCCCAAACAAAACAAAAGCTTTATCTTGATAGTCATTTTGCAGTTTTTTTTCTGAAAAGAATTAATCTGAAGTTAAGCTATTGTCGCCAGTTCTGCAGCTTGCCCTCAGATCTGTTCAAGCGAATAGCAGGGGGTTTGCACACTTCAGCTGTAACAGATGTTCTTCACACTTGTGCGTTGTGATAAAATTAACATCTTAAAACTAGCTAATTTGCAAACAGAGAAGCAACATAATTGCACTTTAACAGCTGAACAGTTTTACTTACTTCCTGAGACAGAAATGGGATGACTTGTGCACAAATTGTATTCAATCTCTTGGCGATTTCAGTCTGTAGAGATAAAAAAAATAGCATACAAACAATTAGGCTACTTGGTATCAATTTAAAAAAAAACAATCACTTCCTAAGAAAGTTTCATATCCCCAAATACTTTACACTTCTATAACCTTTCTTAATTTGAGGATCTAAAATGCCTTACAAAGTTGCATCATTAATCTTTATACCCAACTAATGAGATAAGTGGGTAGCTGAATTTAATCCCACTTTACAGAAGGATAAACTGAGCTATTATAGTTTACATGGCTTAATGGTTTCTTAATTAGATAATAGCAGACTTGAGAATGCTATACTCATGGTTTGCTAACTCTCACTATTTTGTACTAACAAATGGTTGATGTCTAGGACATGACACAGGCCGACTGAAGATAGCAGGTTTACTTAACCAAGTGATTCCCAGCCTTTTCAGAATTAAGGGCTATTGTGGTCTGATTTCACAGTTTATAACTATGAAATGTGATATAACAACATGTTTTAAAATGAACTATCAATCACTTAAATTTTCCAGTTTGACAATTTTATGGTACCCCTTGAGGTAACTCAAGACCCCAGGGTGCTACCAAAAAATCAGGGGAAGGGTCAAGTTCCCTTTAATGTCTAAAACTCTAAGCAATAAATCTTGCCTCTATGGAGTCAACCATTAATAAGCCAAGCATTTCTTCTTCTCCGCTGCTTGCAAGAATTACAAATCCAGTGCAAGTTCCAATTTAAGATTCTGACCCATGGAATAAGAATACCTGGCAAATTAACTAACCACCACATTCTCTTCTATAAACCTTGTTCCTCAGTGACTTATCAAAACCCAGCGTACTTGAGACTGATGTTCATCATATAGGGCCATACACACTTAATGCTTACTGATGTGGGTCTGATGGGGTGCTTGTGCTTGGACCCCAACTCCAAGATCACATTTCTCCCTAGCTTCAAAACACGGTCCCTGACAGTTTCTCTCTGGCCCAAGGACACTCACTATGCCTAGCAATAACTCATGAGTGGGCTCCAGTAAGACAAACTACCTTTCCCCACAATTACTCATGAGCGGGCCCAGTAAAACAAACTATCTTTCCTCATCACAAGAACAAGCTGAACTCTGAAGAAATCCTCTTATAAAAACAAGACTATCTTGTAACCACAAAATTATCATGTATTGATTCCCAAAGTTATCATATTCAATCGAGAGTTCAAACCATCGAGATGAACTCTCAAAGCAATCTTGCTACAGACATGACAGACCAAAAAGTACACCTCTGAGAAACCCCTTCCCCCTGGTTTCCAGCAGTGCATGATGCCTGTGACCAAGGTTGTAAGTTATCACCTAATTACATCTGTCAGATAATCCATTACTTTTCCTATATAAGCTTTAGCATCATTCCGGTTAAATGGCAAGCTCTTCAGGCATTACAATAAACTTGTGCCACCTTGACTTAAAGAATGCTTGAGTCTATGTGTTCATTCCAGACGACCCTGTTCAGTACTCTGGTCTGGGGGGGGGGGTCCCTGAACCTCCCAAACTGCATCAGGCCTGCCAATATGGTCAGTTTTTAGGCATGTCAAACCGTTACTCCTCTAGACATGTTCCTCCAAAGCATTATAGAGGAAACCAAAGCATGTTAAGTCATTCTTAATTTTAGGGCTACTGTAGATAAACGTACACATCTCATGTAGTCTAACCCCCTCATTTTATAATGAGGAAACTTAGGCCCAGAGATAATAAAAACAACATCTAGTTAGTGGGCTAATGCAGGTCTCCTAGATTCCAGTCCAGTGATCATTTGCATCATGGCAGGAGGGAAATGATTATGTTTCTTTCTCTTCCAGCAATCACTCCCTAACCACCCCCACTCTCCATAAAAAGAAAAAAATTAAGTGCCTATTATATGCAAGGCACATAACTAAGTGCTTTACAAATATTATCAAAAACAAGAAAAGAATCTAAATGAATTTGACACATTTTTCAGGTGACTAAGGACAGTTTGAGTGAGATTTTAAGACTTTTTGAATTGCTATCCACCTCCACAGAGAACTGATAAACTGTGTTCAGACTGAAGTATACTTTTAAAAAATTGGGGGGAGGGGTTTTCTTTTGCAACATGGCTAGTATGGAAATATATTTTGTATGTCTTCATATGTATAATTGATATACCGTTTCCCTTCTCTAAAGGTATAAGGGAGGGGGAAGACGAAGAGAATTAGACACAATTTTTTAAAATAAATGTTTAAAAATTTTTAAATGTGATGGAAAATATTTAATGAAATAGAAATATAACAAAATTTTTTTTGGGGGGAAAATATTGCTGACATGAGGTCTTAGCTCAGGGGTTCTTAACCCTCTGACAGTCTAGTGAAGCCCATGGACCCACTTCTCAGAATGAGGTCTTGGTAGTCATTAAATAAAATACATAGGGTTAGAAAAGAAACCAATTATTCTGAAATAAAGATGTAATTCTTGTTCCCATCCAAGCCCCCCTTGAAATTTATCTGTGGACTCCTTGGAAAATCTATCTACCCCAGATGAAGACTCTCTGGTTTATCTTTCTGATGACTCAAGACTAAAGGGAGAATTACAATCAATCAACAAGCATTTTGCTAAAAATTAGGGACGTAATTGCAAGAATGAAACAATCCCTACATTCACAAGAAGCTTACATTCTTATAGATGAAACAGTTAAGTACATATGTAAATAGATGGAATAGAGATAAGGTGAATAAATAGAAATATTTTCCGAAGAGTTATATACAAGATATTCTGCAGTAAGTGCACTAGTAGCATGCTCCCCGTAGTAGAAAGAAGATAAGAAGAAAGCACATTCCAGACATATGGTATGGCCAGTGCAAAAGCTAGAAGATGGGAGAAGGAGGGTCATTTGGGAGGAAGAGAGAGATGGCCAGTTTGGCTAGATCAAAGAAGGAGAGAGGAAGAATAGCTCCCAGTAAGACTGAAAAGAAAGGCAGGGGCCAGGTTGTATAGGGCTATAAACGCTAAAAAGAGAAAGTTATATTTTAACCTAGAGGCCCAACAGGAAGCCACCAGAGTTGGCTGAATGGGGGAGTACCATGCTCAGATATGAGCTTAAGGAAAATTAGTTTAGTGGCAGTGTGTAGGATGGATTAGAAGTGGGAAAGACTTGAAGCTGGGAGACTAGTAGGAAGCTATCGCTACAATCTAGATGAGAGGGATAATGCCGGGTTTATTAACTTAGGAGACTGGAAGGGTGGTGGTGGCCTTGTCATAGAGAAGTCTGGAAGAGTGGAAAGATTAGGAGAGATTGAATTCGATTCTGGTTATATAACACTTGAGATATCTCTGGGATATCCTATTTAAAACTTCATAAGGCTTAGGGAGGTGGGACTGAAGGAAGCTCAGGGGAAAGACTAAGGGTCAAGAAATCTATTGATTGGTTTGACTCAAAGAGTCATCCACATAAAAGTGATGGTCTAATCTATGGGAGCTGATAAGAGCACCTAGAGGACTTGAGTGATGGGAACATATTCAAGGCTGAATTCCCCATCATTCAGAGGCTGCTTCCCAGGAAGAAGAGAGACAACAGTCAGACTTGCTTTCTCTCTTCTACCTCACTTCAGTCAGATGCAAGATCAACCACACTAGATACACAGAACCCTGGGAGTTGTTATCGACTGGATTTGTAAATCTAGAAGGACAAAAGGCCAGGCGGTTAGGTATTTTGGTAGGAACCAGCGAGTTAACACGACCTGAATTACATACATACATATAGATGCATATGTGTGCATTTAACATTAAGCTATAGACATGGTGTTGAGATATAAAAGAAATTACAGGCGCACAGTCTCTCCCTTACAAAGAATTCTGAAGACAGAAAGCCACTTGAAAACACACACATGGGCACGTATACGCATACAATCTACGTAGACATACCACAAATATTTTTAAGTATGCTCCCCTACAAATGAAGCATATAAAATAACTAGCAACAAGATGAATGGAATGTGCTTTGTATACAAATTCCATTACCGAGCTCTAAGGGGAATGGACTTTATTAAGGCAGGCACTAACTGATATCTTTGTTTTTCAGATGAGAGAAATGTGACTCAGTAGGAGGTAGTAGTAGTAGGTGTATGAGGAGGAGGAGGAGAAGGCCGTGGTGGTGTAGTAAGTGTAGTGGCGGTAACAGTAGTTGTTAATGTTTATATAGTACTTACGACATGCCAGGCAAGTGCTCTACAAATATTATCTCATTTTAATCTCACAACAACCCCAAGAGGGAGATTACGTTATCCCCATTTTGCAGATGAGTAAACTGAGGCAGAGCTAGAGCCCAGCTAGTGAATGTCTGAGGCCAGATCTGAACTGCCTCTTGTGCAGGTCAGGTCATTTGCCTATGGTCACAAAGATGGGAAGGTAAATACAGGAAGTGGGCTATACATACCCAGGCCCAATACCCACCCCAGGGCTACCCCAACCCACATCGCCTGGGTTAAATTAATGACCTTGAGCTCAGTGGGCACGACAGTTTAACCAACAAAGATAACCAGTTACTATCCTGGTCCAAATTTACAGGCTATCTATTTATCAAGAGGCTAGATATATCTCAGCCTATAAATTTGGACCAGTACCATACCTGGTTATGTGTGTGCGTATCTACATATATGTGGTCTAAACTGCTAAAATGATCATTTATTTGAAAGAAAAACTTTCGGTGTCTACCTACATAATAATATTTTAAAGTCACATTTTTTGAGTTTCATCCAAGCCAGAATTAAGAGCCACACAGACTTTGTGTGACACACAGCATGCTATAATGAATAGATGAAGACCTAGGTTAAAGTCCTGCCTCACACATACTAGCTTGTATGACCATGGACGAGTTTTTTAAACATCTCGCTGTCTTAGGCAACTTCTAGTCTACAAGCCAAGAAGCAAATTATCGATCTCTACCCAGGAAGGGAGTGGGAGTCTCCATACTAGGAGATCCTTAAACCACTGAAAATCCAGGTGGGGGAGGGGAAGGGTTATCGGTGCCTACATTTAGACAGTAATGTAAATTGCTATTCGTGCAGCTCCAATACAGAGATGGATTAGTCTTATCTCATATGTGGCTACATCTCCCCCAAAAAAACACAATCTAGGTTCTCCATTTCTCTGGCACTTCAACAAAGACCTATGTACGGTGTTCTCCATAGAGTATATATTCCATCACTGTCTAATTATCGAACTGTTGGGTGTTCATTAAGTTGTGAAGGTGAGGGTTTGGGTGTGAAGGGAATGAAAAAGAACTTCAGGGTTTTGCATCTGTCCATTTTTAGTTGGACAGCAAGGGAAGAAAAGCATAATATGGGCATTCAAACAGAGAAAGAACAAATATCAGGACAAGGGGATAGCTGTAATACGTAAAACGTTGTAAGGGAGAAAATGCAATTAAACTGCAGTAACCACAATCAAGTAGGTTTAAATTGAAAAGGCTTCATGGAAGAAATGAACTGGGAAGAGTTTTGAAGAGCTACTATTTGGCACTTGAGGAGGGCGATGGGAAAGAACATTGGATTAAGAATCAAGAGACCTGGGGATCTAGCCCAAACTCTGCCAATAATAGGGACCTTGGGCAAATCGCTTCAGCTCTCTGGGACTCAGTTTCTTCACTTGCAAATTAAAGAACTTAAACGAGATGTCTTCTACGTTCCCTCTCAGCCCCTAAAAGTCTATGATTTAGGGATACGTTAAATGTACAACAGGATGTCACTATAAGAATATGAACAAGGATTCCTGTTCCTTAGGATCAAAGGATCAAAGACTTAGAGCAGGAAGGAACCTCGGGTCCTCTGGTCCAAACCCCTCATTTTATAGATAGGAAACTGAAGGTCAATGTGAAGTGACAAAGTTAAAAATAAAAAGGGAAAATTACATATGCATAGACCAAGTCGAACGGGATCAAGGAGCCCATAAACGAGGAGGTAGAAGAAGGAAAAATTGAAGGATGATATTAATCAAGAAAGAGGTAGGCCACAGCGGAGGGATAGAAACTCAGAACTGGAAGGAAGAGGTTTAACATAGGCTGTTTGGTAATACAAAAAAATTGCAAGTACCGCCTGGGGGTTAGGAGTCCCAGACTGTTATCCCTGTTTTGCCATTTAACGCCCCCTTATGACCTGGTTCAATAACAGTACCACCATTACTCTCATAGCCTACAAGAACTACTCCCATTATATGCCATTTTAAGGTTTACAATCAATTTACCTTACCTGGGCTTCGTTATCCTTAAATGATAAATGGAGAGATCTGAACCAAGGAGTCCCCTCTGGGTCTGATTCGATGATCCCAAAGGTTCCTTCCAACTACGTACTCAAAAGCAATTGAGCATGGTTTGACCAGAGGAGGTTATCTCTTCTAGACCTCTAGGTCCCCTAAAGCTATGGCTGAAACTCTACCACCAAAAGACTCAGAGAAGAAGTATCACTGGAAGGACAGGAAAGGGAAGGGAAGTATAAGATGGAGCATAACTGAGAAATATGAGGATTATCAAAATGTCAAGAGGTGAGGCTTCTACTATAGATGAGGCACTGGGTTTCGTTTGCTGGATAACAGTAATGTCAGGTTACCCCAATATCAGTTCAAGAGAAGTCTCCTAAGACTGTTGACTCCTTACAAATTAACAAGGAATCATCTAGACCCCTAGGATTCTAAATTAGATCATTTTTTAAACGGGTGGTTAGAATTTCTAGCCTAGGTGAAACACAAAAAGAACAAGTGTGCTGCTTTTTGTCATTGTTCTGAAAAGTCCCTACCTCTTGTCCAAGACAGCTTTTCGGTTGGAAATTATTGGCTTATTATACAAGAATTTTCCCAGAAAGCTTGAGTTTCTCCAAACTGAAAGTCTCAGGGCAATAAATGTTTTTCCATGAGGGCCAAGCAAGTGTTTACTGCTTGCTATTTTTATTCTGCATCTTTCTCGTATGTCGGGACTATGCAAAACAATAAGAAACTTCCTATACTTTCCTCCCTTTTACTGAAGAAAAAAAAAAACTGATCCATTTAACTGCAGACACTCCAACATAGCAGTGCCATTCAGAACACCCATTTTCTCTGCTTGATTACATTCCTTGGTCACAGAAGCATCTTGGATTGTTTAGGGCACTCAGGCCGCAAGAACCTATACCTTGCTTTAAACAAAAGACATGCCCCTAAAAATTGAATTCAACATCTATTAAGCGCCTGCTAAATGAAGACAGAAAGATAAAGAAGACACATGACCTATGTCTATAAGGATGATCCAAGTATAAAGTTAAAAAATATTAAATAGCTCACATACGCATAACTCAAATCATACTTTTAAATGCCCAGAGGGACTTGCTATTTAAAGAAATCCTATGGTGAAGCTTTCTAGTAAAATGAATAATCATCTCCTAAAGTAGTTTATAAATAAAGTGTACACCTATGGTTCTGGTACCATCAACAAGGAAAGAATTCCAAACAGCAGTAGCCAGAAAGTTCTTGTCAACTGTGCATATCTCAACCGAGGGTCCAAAAGACTTAGCCATTTTCATCCTCACCCTCCCTTTATGCCCAAGTGCCAAAACCAAAACTATTCTCAAAACTCTGCATGGCTCAACTAATCACAACCCAAGTCCCCAGTTACACACTACCAACGTTTTGGTTTTTTTTCCCTTAATATTCCACTTCTTCACTTTTTGGCACCTATGTCCAATGGCAGAACTGCTGCTATTGGAGCTATCTCCAGCTGCATGGAGTTTGTCCTCTTCCTCCAGATCCTTCACACACAGCTTTATCTGGAAACAAGGAGGGGCTAAAAACAAGCCGCCCCCCCCCCCAAAGCCCCACACTGCTGAGAGCTTGCTTAGGCAGAAACAGCCACACTAATTGCCCAGCTCACTGGCGAGGCAGATTGCAGAGGCCTGCTTCTCATGAGAAAGCTCTTGTATGGCAGCTCTTAGCAGAGAATCTCAAGTGCCCTTAATTGTTTATGTTCTTAATGCAGAGTCTCTTGAATACATTCATTTTTAATAGCAGGCTTGAGTGTGGGGCCTATCAAAGAATGACAAAGCAACTCTATTCATTGGTTCCTGCTCCTGCAATGATGGTCTTTTGATTTATTTGCAAATGACAAGCTTGGCAGGCCCCAAGACTCAAGAGTAGCCTCTTTTTTTCCCCCTTGAAGCATCATTAAAATTAACATGAAGGAATTCAGCTGCATTCTGCAAGATGAAGTTGAGTCTGCAACATTGTGCAATTGTGTTAATTCTTTCTTTCATTTTTTTTTTTAATTTTGCCTCGGTTCCTTCTAATTAATGACTTAAATGTTTTGACCCAACTGTTGCCAAGCAGGGTGTTTGTGCTTTAATTTGTCATTTCAGTAAAGTCGCATCCTTGACAAAAGTGACAAAGGCAAAGCAGCTGTTTCAGTCCTTAAATAGATTTCCATTATTCAGACACCCTCATTGTGCAGCTCAAGACGCGCTTGTACACATATGATCTTATTGGTTTGTTCCATGTTGTAAAAAGATGTCCTGGTAGGCTTAGAAGATGTAGATTATCTAACGATGCATTCAGTTACATAACTGGAAAGTCTGTAGGGTAATTCATGAACCGTGACGCCAAAAATCCACTATAAACGCGTGATTTACTGCCTGCTTTTTGATAGCGCTTACAGATTTTCAAGGAGGCTGATGGTAATTAGTCGCCACATTAGGGCTACATTAAGTTGCCTTGAGTGTTCCTACTAAACGCTACATAAAGCCTAATATATCTGACCTGCCCCCTGCCCCTTATACTCACTATCTGTAAATCAAAATTTTAAATCACACAAATCTAAACAAACGCCCTTTTGTGGACTGATTGATGGTGATGATACCATGGAGAACTGTTGTGTGTTTGGGGAAGGTGGAAAGCCTGATGCAATCTCAGTGACCTGAGAACATTTTCTTGCAGGCGGAGGAATTTAAATAATGAATGAAATAAATATGGGTTTGCAGAAGAGATAAAGGGGAAAAAGGGAGCTGTCTTGGAATTCAGGCGTCTTGATAGTAGCAGGAGGTCGGCCACAGGAAAGGGAGCAAATAAGACAAAAAGGTATCGCAAGTAAAAAGTAAGAAGGAGTTGGGATAATCTTGAAATAGAAGTCTGCGATTACTTCGAGGAAGCATGTGATGATGGCGAAAATCAAGAGCCAGGTAAGTATATTCTAAAATGGCATTTCAAACCCATCTAAAAACATAGCAAACTCAGAGATTAGCGACAACATAAACAGCATAATTGAGAGAGCTGTTAAATACCCAAGGTCTGGACCACATCAACACTTGGAAATGCCACAAGGAAGGGTATTCTTAGAAAGCAACCAACTTTTAGTGTTGAGCTATAGAAGCTGGTTTGGTTTTGCCTTCGTAGGCCCCTGTGCACTGAGGCGAGATGCCAGAGTGAAAAGTCAGCACTTCTGCTGAGACTACCCAGTCTGCATCTCCACAACAGCCCAGAAAAGACACCAGATCAAATTCTGATGGGCAAAGTCAAGACAGTCGCCATGAGTAATTGTTTTTTGGCTCAGGACAGTTTAAGAAAACAGAAAGGTCTATGGACACTGGGTTAGGACTGACCAGAAGCAAAGCCAGCAGGGAGCATTTCAGCACCCAAGGACAGCAAGGAGTCCGAGAATGAACACCAGGGAAGGAAGTGCCAGACAGAAAGAGAGCCCAGGGACCCCTAAATGAGAGCTGGGAGCAGCAGGAGGTACTAGCTGTCACCTAATACTCAGCTACAGAGTGGAGAAGATTGGTCTCAAGCAAGAGGCCAAGCTGTGCACAACGGAGGAAAGAAATTCCAAAATTTAACTATGTGGATCTGAGCACAAGGGCAAAGTTGAGATTTAGTCCTAGTCTAAATCTTGCACATAAGCCTTCAGTGGAGATCAAAGGGTGACCGGCAGTTCAGTCCCAGCCTCCCAGCAGGCTAATGGGGTGACCAGGTCCAGCAGCAGTCCACTCAGCCTCAACTACACACGATCTAAACAAACCCAAACATGAGACAGGAACTTGCGGAGCTCAACCAGGAGGGCAGTCAACAAACCTCTCCCTGGATAACAAAAGTGAACAGGCTCCCAGACTGAGCTGTGAAAACATCAGAAGGACATAAAAAATACAGGAGCTCAGGACAGATATGCCCCACTTCCCCTAACCCCAAAGTGAGCAGAACCTAGCACTAAGAGATATGGTGGTATCATAGGGTGGGAGTGGGAAGGAACTTGACCATACAAATGTTACTACAGTTACAGGGAAGCTCAAGATCAATACATAAGAAGAAAATTACTTAGAATCATCTACTAGCAAAGCTTATAAGGGTAATGAAGATTGGACACAGGCCCAACAAGAAGTGTTATAAGATTTGAAGATTTTGTTCTGTTTTTTGGCAGGGCAATTGGGGTTAAATGACTTGCCCAAGGTCACACAGCTAGTAGATGTGTCAAGTGTCTGAGGCCGAATTTGAACTCAGGTCCTCCTGACTCCAGAGCCGGTGCTCTACTCACTGTGCTGCCCCTGAAGATTTTTAAAAAGAGTAAAAAAATTATTTCAAAAAACCAAATAAGGGCAATAGAGTTGAAAAAAAAGAGATCTATGCAAGAAAGTTGTGAAAAGAGAATTAACAACATCACTGAAGAAAGTAACTCCTTAAAAAAGAGAATTGGCCAAATGAAAGAAAATGACTCCATGAGACATCAGGAAATAATAAAGCAAAGTCGAAAAGACTGGAGAAAATAGAAAAAATGCGAAATATCTTATAGGAAAAAAAAGTCTCACCTGGAAAACAGATCAAAGAGAGATAACTTAAAACTCACTGAAAGAAAAAAAAAAGACTCATTGGACTATCTGAAAGCAAAAACAAAAACAACAAAAAAAAGAGCCTAGACATATTTCAAGAAATTATAAAGGATGGGCAACGAAGTGACGCAGTGGATACATCAACCAGCTCTGGAGTCAGGAGGACTCAAGCTCAAATTTGACTTCTGACACTTACTAGCTGTATGACCCTGAGCAAGTCACTTAACCTGACTGCCTCCAGATACACACACACACGCACACAGAAATAGACATGGATACACACACACACACACAGATAGACAGACACGAATATGAAAATTGCCCAGCTATCTTAGAACTAGAGGGCAAAGTAAAAACAAAGACCCGACTGGTCACCTCTTGAAAAGAAACCCCCAAAATGTAGCCCCTGAACCCAGCACAGGAACTGGCATGTTAAGTATTTAATAAATGTTTATTGAATTTAATAATGGAAGGAAGTCAAATTAAATACAGAAAAACTCGTTTATCTATGCTGTGTCTGTGTACATATATATATACATATATATGTATATATGTGTGTGTGTGTATAACAACAAAAAAATTCTAACATTAACAGGCTTTGAAAAAAATCTACTAAAAATAGACTATCAGAAAAAGATTACAAAAGTTAACTGCTCCTATAAAACAGTTACCAATCTAGTGTTTACATGAAGTTTGAAGTACTCATAGCAAAAAACTGCCAAGTGGGGGCCCATCACTTGGCCAACAGCTGAACAAACTGTAGCATATCACCATAATGAGAGGGTTCTCTTTGTCATAGCCCCCTCAACGAGTCTGGTTAAAGCAACAGATCCCTTCTTAGTACGATGTTTTTAAATGCATATAATAAAATACATAGGGCTAAAAGGAAACTACGCTGAATGCAGTTATAAAAAGTTTTAAAAACAAGTTCATGGACCTGAGGCTTCTTTTTTTTTAATTTTTTTTTTTAATTATTTAATGTATTTAGTTTTCAGCATTGATTTTCACAGGAGTTTGAATTACAAATTTTCTCCCCATTTCTAGCCTACCCCCCACTCCAAGATGGCGTATATTCTGGTTGTCCTGTTCCCCAGTCAGCCCTCCCTTCTGTCCTCCCACTCCCCTCCCAACCCCTTTTCCCTTACTTTCTTGTAGGGCAAGATAAATTTCTACACCCCATTACCTGTGTGTCTTATTTTCTAGTTGCAT
>CM053624.1:269936797-269969586 GCA_028646595.1 Phalanger gymnotis | reverse complement strand
GACTGCTTGTAGACTAAAGAGTTCTATGTTCCAAGCCTGGGGGGATGTGCCAGCTCTGCCACACCAGCACTCCTCCTTCCCCAAGAACCCCCAACCTGGACTGGACTTAGATCTTCAGCAGGCTCTTCACTCCTGCTCTGATCTGCCACTTAATTCCTCCCACCAGGTGGGCCTGGGGCCAGAAGCAACTGCAGCTGTATTTCTGTAGCTGCCCCAGGGGCGGTGGCCAAACCACAAACTATCCCAGTCCCCAGCAGCTTCTCCCACTAACCTACTCTATTGTCCTTGGTGCGTGTGGGTTGAGAAGTCTGGTAACTGCCGCAGCTCACTGATTCAGGGCGCTAGGGCACGCTCTGCCTAGCTCCCGGTCTGGTTGGTCCACTCAGCTTAGCTCATGCGGGATGGACCTTACCCAGAGACCATCCAGGCTGTCCTGGGCTAGAGCCCTGCTTCCCTATGCTATTTCATGGGTTCTGCAGTTCTAGAATTGGTTCAGAGCCATTTTTTATAGGTTTTTGAAGGGACTTGGCAGGGAGCTCACTCTAGTCCTTGCTTTCCAGCTGCCATCTTGGCTCCGCCCCCTGGACCCGAGGCTTCTTAAGAACCCATTATAATCAAATATCATATAGTAAGAAATGATGAATATGAAGAATCCAGATTAAACATAAAATGATAAATTAACACTTTTAGAGCAAAGGAGGAAGAAACTAGAAAACATACACAATGACCACAAAAACATAAATAAAAAATGCTAAAACAAAGCATAAAATTAGGTCGTTGAAAAAAATCAACCTTGGTCCCAGAGAAGAAATGAGTAAAACAATAACGTAAGGTTACTGGTACAGAATGTTGCATATACGGTCAGACAAAGATAAATATCCAATGGTTTTACTCCATTAATGGAGTCACTGGAGAACATGACTCCCAGGAAAAAAAAAGTCATCCATAAACTTTATTGAAAAGAAAAAAGAAAGCCCATGATCTAAATGATAGAAAAGATACCAACTCAATTACACAAATTAGTCAATAAATTTAACTCAAGTTTGATCTTGGGGCATATGTAATTATTTAGAGAACCCTTCTTTCCCAGTTATGGTAGCTTCTAATTTAAAAGAATGACTATAATAGATTCCAGGAAGAAGTATAAGGGTAACTAAAGACACAACCTTACAAGCAAGAACAGTTTCTAAGACTGGGAGCCATTTTTAACTAAATTTCAACGGCGGCCAAAAGTATCTGCTAACAGAAATTCATGTTATTTTGTAAGGGGACAAGTCAATTTGTTTTTCTTCTAAGAAAAAAAAAAGTCCTTTGATCATCTACGATTAATTGCCCAAATACAAAAAGAGTGTAAATGGGGATTTCGAGACATGTCAATTCACATTTCCCAAAGCAACAGAAACCAAATTCAACCCCAGTATTGTGTTTTACTGGTTTTTACTTGTACAGTTCCCACAGGGGAGGCCTGGCTCAATAATGCTGAACTCCTGGAAGAACAGAATGGACTTCCTGCCATTTATACAGTGAAACACAGTAATCCACCAGGGAATAAAGGTCAATGTTGCACTTTGGGTCATTACTGAATCATTTGAGATGATCTGTGGTGGGGACGAGAGAAAAATCGAAGGCTGTGAGAATGCTGCAAATGGCTTGACCTCAGACCAATTTTCATCTCCATCTGTCTAATAGACATGTGGATAAAAAGCTCTCTTTCTGGGCCACCCCGACTGTTTTAAAATCCAACTTACAAGCCAGGAAAATCAGTTAAACAATACTTTAATGAGGGAAAATAAACCTTTTCAACTCCATCCCATTCAAAGCAGATTCGGATTTTCCAGCTAAAATTTAGTTCACTAGTCCTTCAAGCAGTACTGCAAAGAAGTGAACTAATGGAATGGATTTCAGGAAGATGGAAATATTTTTGCAATGCAGAGGTGTATGCCCCCCCCTCCAAAAACAAATCTACTTGTACATGCAAATATATGCATGCTTACATCTCTGTCCCCTACCAAAAGACATTCACACAATTTCCATTACATCTGCTAACATACAAACTGATATCCAAAGGGGGAGGAAAATGGCAGTTCTGAAAACTAAATATAACTTAAATAAATCTTTATTTTTCAGATGCCCTACTAAAGAAGCTTAATCATTAAGGCATTTTGATCCTTAGAGAATATTCTTAGAAAGATACTATAATTAAGCATCATATAAGCCACAGTCTAACCTTAAAGCATTTTCACCTTAAGCTCTACTTTTTGGAATTTGGCTGGGAAAGCTCCCCCCACCCCACCTCTTTTTGCAAAGGCAGTGTTGTGCCTTTTAAAAGTTTAGGCCCCCACAGTATATCAATGTCAAACAACATCGTGTCAAGCCAAGATTCAATTCAGGTAAGTGCCACTGCCAAATTTTCTTGTTCCCAGACGTGCTTTAAGATTATTTTATTGCTTAAAATTTAATTTGTTCCAACTCGTGTCTCCATGACAACGTTGGCTAACCCTGCAAATCATTTGGGTAATTGGATATCTTATCTTTCTATTGCTCTCAAATCGAATGATTCTGCTAGAATTGTAACAGCCAATCAAATTTACAGTCCTCCTGAGTAATAGAGTCAGAAAAGTAGCCCCATTCATCTCCTCTTTACAGCCATATTAAGCAGTATGCGACAAACAGTAGAATTTGGCCTTCAAACTATATCCTAAATTATAAACCCTGTCAATACTAATGTTCTCACCAGTAGGAGGTTTGCTCAGAAACCCCCTTTTTTAATGCACCAGAAGACAGGTTTTGATTTAATCTGATAAGCAATTAGTACTCATTCCAAATAAACTTTGAACAGTCTCAGCACTGAGGGGAAAACTGACAGACTAACATAACATGATAATCAGAAAAACAGCTTTTTAAAAAATTTGACCTTGTGATAAAATAATGAGCAAATGGATGGCTGCACACAATTACAGTACTAAATACAATGAGATTGATTTGTGTGTGGCTCTGTATTTGCAGTGGTTAAGCCATACTTACAAATTAATTAGTCAGGAAAAGGGAAAGAGTGTGTACCTTCTACATCTGAATCAAAACCTTTGAACCTTCCATTCATTTAAACAAACCATTTTTAAGCAGCCAGTACACACACACACACACACACACACACACACACACACACACACACACACACACACACACTACAGAGTTAACCTACAGTCTCCAAACCTGTCTGATCTAGATTAGGCATCCCTCGCCTCCAGTCCCCTACCCACAGCAGGCACTTATTATTTACTGAATCAAATACAGAGGCAAAAAAAGTCAACCATCCTCATCTACAGCTGACACTACAGCTTGGGATGTTGGTCAGCTCCAGAATGCTGAGGTCGGTTTCAGATAGCTCATTCTCATCTTCTCCAAAACACCCCAAGACTGACTTCTCTGGATGTGACCAAACACTAAAATGGCCAGCCCACGTGTGAATGCAGACACTGCTATTGAACCTACACTACCCTGGCAAGACTGATACAGCTGTTCAAGGGTTTCTGGGCCACTTCATTCATTCCTTTGCTCTAAAGAGCCTTTCTGATACTTTCAGAAGGACTCACCTTTAGAAACTGCCACCTACTCTATCTACCTACCATTGTAATGGGAACATGTGTAAGCCCAAGCACCCACACATATGTAGAGTTCTACCAGCTCTGTCCTCATCCCAAATATACTATGACATAGGAGTTATTCTGCCCTTTAACAAATTCAAACTGCCACTAGTAACCTAAACTCTCCTTCCTTGTAATGCTTTTATGTTTCTTTCATTATAATATTGGGAACGTAATCAGGGGCTCTAAACGCAAAGCCCTCTCCATCTACCTGTATTCTCTCTAAACCTTTTCTTCAAAAGAGTTAAATCAGGTTTTCCCTAGCCACTAACAGAATTTTTTTTAAAAGATCCCTACACTGCTATTTGTCGAAATAAATTGGCTGTTCTTACTTCCTCTAAAACTAAGAAAAAACTACAAAGAGCTAGTCCAACTACCGCCAAATACAGCATACGGACACACAGCTCAAGATGACTGACTCCTATCAGTACAAGAGGAAATAATAAACTAGAACATTTCCTGCCTCTTCACTCATCCACAAGTTTGTCCTGCTCCAGTCCAACAGAGAAGGTTTCCAACAAAGGCCTTATAAAGAAAGTCACCATCTGGGCCCAAAGATAAAATGCTGATATTCTAAAAGAAACTGACTTAAGACTAGAAATGTTAAGTTCTGCACCTGAAGAGAAAAATTAAAGTTAGGAGCAACGAGAAGCAGGAAAGACACTCAACTAAAAGGGAGTCATCATAGGGAATGGGAAAAGGCCCCAAGGCAAGATTTTAAGGAGAGAAGCTGGTCAGTCCAGGTATCACAATTAACAGTATGTGGAAATTCTAGCCCTAAAAAAGTTACAAGAGAACCTTTGACATTCACATATAAATACATGCTTGCTGCTCTTTCTATATGAAGGTAACAAACGGTGAATTGGGTTTGAGGAAATGTCTGCAGGTGCAACAGTATCAAGTATGATGGGGTTAGTGGTAAAGAAGATGGAGCTTCTGACTCTCCAGATCAAAGACTGGGTGAAAACACGGCCATGAACTTGACTATACTGCGTTTTAGAAGAATAGGGTTACACAGAGGGCTATAGAGCAGTTTTCAAGAAGTTAGGTAGAGAGGAGAAAGAAGAGGGTACCAAAGAGGTGGCCAATCACGGGGTCTGACCCAAAGCACCAATACTACCACCCCTCAAAGCTTTCTAGGGAACGAGTGATAACAACCAACCTTTATTGCACTTTACGGTTTGCAAAGTACTTGACATCTATTAGATGTTACCTCATTTAAGCCTCACTTAACAAGCACTCTGTGAGGGAGGGTTACTTACTATGGGTCAGGCACTATTCTAAATCCTTTACCCATAAGATCTTATTGGATCCTCACAACAACCCTGGGAGGTAGGTACTATTATTACCTCCATTTTATAGTTGGGAAAAAGGAGGTTAAGTGATATGCCTTTGGTCAGTCAATAAATATTTATTAAGTGCCTGCTATGTGCCAGGCACTGTGTTAAGCCGATGGGGATACTACTAAGGAAAAGAAGAAAAGAAAGACAGCCTCGGCCCTCAAGGAACTTAAAATCTGGTCCCACAACTAACGGGGTAGAGATGAGATTTGAACTCAAGTCTGCCTGACTCAAAGGCCATTTCAGTAGACATGAGGTGTCTAGTGGTATGATAGTGGTATATAAGATGGAGAGGAGGAAGTAGCAACAGGAAGACCTGTGAGGTGGCTATTATGACAGTCTAAGCAAGTAGAAACAACAGCCAGGTGGTTACAATAGTTAGAATTCTGAGACTAGGGTCAGAAGATCTGAATTCAAATCCAGCCTCAGAATGCTTACTAGCTGTAGGCCTGTGGGCAGTGACTTCATTTCTGTCTGCCTCAGTTTATCTATAAAGTAAGAATATTAATAGCACGTAACTCTCAAAGTTGTTGTGAGGAAAAAATGAAAATATAAACTTCTTTGTAAATCTTAAAGCACTATATAAATGCTAGGTATTATTCATAGAACTGGGGAAGTGATTAAGTGTAGGGAAAATGATTAAGAGCAGACCTAAAGGAAATGATGAACTTAGTTGGAGACATGCTGTACTGGAGGTAACTTGTCAGACCATAGAGGCAGAAATACATAGGCAGACAAGAGACAGAGCTGTAGATAAAGATCTGGGAGTTATCTACATAGAAGTGACAACTGAAGTCACGGAAGCAAACAAGATGGGAAAGGGAGAAAAAGACTCTCAGCATCATTTTCTTGACAGGCTAGCTGGGCAAAGGCTCAGGTTTCTCGGTGCATTTGACTTAAAAACAGATGCCAAAATAGGTCCTGGAGTCTCACCACTTTCCCTACTTCTGCATCATATCCATAGTATATTCTGTGGTCAAGAAATAGATATCACACAGAGGTGTTAGCAGGGAGGGCAACCAGGAGCCAGCAGAATTTATTTACAGGAAATAAGGTTGGGATTAGGTCAGAGGACTAATAAAGATCAACCCAACATTTGGCTTTACTTGTTGCCCTGGGACAAGAATGCCTGTGACTGGCTTCTCTGAGCCCCTTTCTCTGATCTACACTCAGAACATACAGAATAGGAACTATCCTAGCTCTCCCAGGTTCTTATAAGCTCCACCCTTCTCCCCAACCTTACATCTGGCATAATCTGCACAAGGAACACCACTCAGGTCAAGGAAGACTTTTTTAAAAAGTACAAAGACTTCATACTAGGGAGGCAATTTCAATTCTTTCAAAAACAAAACACAACTAGAAGAAGCCTTCCATAGTTTACTATACACAGAAGGGGAGGAGCATAGTACATCCAGCTTGTCTCCTCCCTCCCCAATACCCATCCCTTAGTTTATGGATCTACTCTCCTCGCACAAAAGCTAAGAATCTGGAGATAAGAGAACACCCAGGGTAAACACCATAAAACGTTTTCTTCAAAGCTGTTCTTCCCAAGCCCATTTCCTACATTACCTTTAAATCCAGAACATCCCTTTTACCCAAACCTTTAAAGGCCACAATTTACATATTTTACAACATTAGCAAAACTAATGCAACCATGCTAGGGTGGGTCCGACCAAGAAGTAATAGGAAGAAAAGGTACAACAAAGAAAAACCTTACTCATTTAGGCCAACACACACACACACAACAAGCTAGCTTGTATCAGTGATGTTTTAGTTATGGTATTTTTCTCTGAACAGAAAAAAAAAGTTGTTTATTAAGCATTTGCTATATATGCTAAACACTGAAGACATAAACAGAAAACTGAGGCAATCTCGCTTTCAAGTTGCTCACACTAACTGGGAAAGGCAACACAGAAAGCAGGGTCAGCTGTGGCGTGAGTAGAAAGGCCTTTAAGTCCTAAGGATGCAGGTGCAGTATATGGCAAAACTGAAGGGTCCTCGGGGTGCCCCAGCAGGTCAGAGAGGAGTGCCTGGAGGGTGAATCAACAAGACAGATGGTTGAGGCCCAGAGGACCTGAGCAGCAGAACAGATGGTAAGATCCAGTGGTCCTCAATCTCACTGTAAGGATTTGAGTGGAGGACTCCCAGCTCATCCCAGCACTATGTTTTTTAAGGAATTGTCTTTTCATTCAAGTACATTAAGTAACTAAAGCCAAGCTAACAAAGTATTGTCTAGTGGATATCCTTAAGGGACTAATTTTAATGGATAAAGATGATTCATAATTAGTAAATCAGTTGTTTGCATGTAAATTGGTACTTTTAAAATGCTCGAGGTGCCTGAAGATTTTATTTTCTAAACTAGTTTAACCCTCCCTAATGTTATTTGCACTATTAATTAGCTCATTAAACCTTCCCTTTACAGAATGGCCAAAGGTCAATTTCCAATTTGGTGTAAGCCAAATTAATACATACTTTCATGTTAACAAAGCAGAGTACTACCTATCATTACGCTCTAATTTAAATGCCTAAAAAATGTATCTAAGTTTCAGGGAAGGACTACAAATAAATACATGACCACTTTATCCAGAGTCCCACTGATGACTGATTAAACTCACTACTCTGTAAAACTCTTAAAAAACATTAGGTTCTTAATAGAACCTGAAACCATCCAATACGGGATCTCTGTCATCATTTAAGTCAAAATCCCTCAATTTACTCAAGGACAGAAATTTCTCAAAGAGCAAAAAGCTGCAAAGGCCATCGTCCTCCACCAGTTTTATTAGCTAGGCAGCAGCCTAGATGCGAGTGTTCTCTCCCCATCCCACCTTCTCAATCTTCGTGTTGCTAATGCCAGAAGACTGACCAAGAGGCAGATAAATAAGATACCCTATTTCTCCTAATACAGAAGGCTACCTTTTTATTTTCACTCACTAATCCATAGCAGCCTTTAAAAATGGCACAAATAAAGGCGGCAGCATTTTGTTCTCTAAATCAATTTTCTCCTCAGCCATCAGCGAGATGTTCCAGCACAGAGAAAGAACAGTCCTTCCCTTCTAATTCAAAAATCCATACTGCCACTGCCCTTGCAAACTGCTAAACAAGCAGTATCGGCAATTCACTTGTGTTCTGTAATATATTTACTGCAAATCCCAATGGCTTGCCTCCTAATGCACTTTTCTATTGTGTCTGTTCTTGTCAATACACTGACTGGTCACCTTACTTGTAAGCTGCTTTGACCGACTGTTTACCCAAAGCATCAAGAGGCTTCTGGAGAGCCCCAGCTTCCTGACCAATGCCTTTAAGCAGCCTGGCTCCAAGGGCTAGCAACTACACAAACTCAGAGATGCTTTGTGTTCCAGGGGCACTTCCAAACAAAAAGTCAGGCCATCCTTTACTTCACCAATTACTCCCAACAGCGTTTTACCCCAGGGAACCTGGTTTGTCCATGTTCTATTTGCAAAGTGCACACAGATTCTTGGACTGGCATTTTGATTTACAAATCTACTTCTTGGTGTGTACAAATGCTCTCATCTTAAACTCCAGTTAAGCTGTTTTCTAAGAAACGATCATCTATGACAGTCCGGCTTATACCATTTATTACCACTAGAACAGTAACTCTTTAATCACTGAAGTCTTGTGGGGGAAGGGGCAAGAGATGCTTCATACATTTTAAGTTCAACATATTTTTTTCCCCTGCAGAATTCATTTTTGAGTCCAGAAATTGAAAGGATGGCCATGCTTTGCATTTTAAACTTAAGCGTATGGTATTTTTTCCTATTAGTAAAACCAGGTGGAAACAACCTTTTCTACTTCAAAGTAATCCTTTAGCATTACATGAGCATAAGGATGGAGAAAGGAAACCCAGGCCCAAATATTGACATCTAACAAATACACCGTCCCAATTTGTCCAAAGAGATGTTTTCCATCACCCCCAAAAAAGGACCCACAAACACAGAAGGCATAACAACAAGCTGTATCCAAATAATAAATAGAAAAGCACATAAACTACAAACAGCCATTCAAACTGCCTACAATTTTACTAAATTGTGTGTGTGCATGTGTGTTTTCCTGGTGTGATCACCAGGAACAAGTATGGTATATCCAAAAGTCATTCTGATAGATTCCCATCTGAGGGAAAAGATCATAGATCTAAAACTGAGAAATCATCTATTCCAACCCCTGCTATTCAGAGATGAAAAAACCGAGGCTCAAGAACGTGCCTAAGGCCAATTTGACAGTAGAGACAGAATTTGAAACCAGGTCCTTTGACACCAAAGTCAGAGCTCTTTTCGTTGTCCCTCACAACAGAAACCTATGGCTCAATTTCCTATGTGGACTTCAAGTGTTCAAGTAAGAGCTGACTGCAAACATAAATTGAGAACCTTAATGGAAATTTTGAACCTTTGACTGTCCATAATTGCTTAATTGATACTTGCTTTCAAGCACCCCAACCCTCTCCCATCTTCTTAACATCCTTCTGGTACTGCTATATGACAAAGAATCATAGGATACCCATCTCTCAGGAACCAAAATCCCAGGTCACTGAAAGAGAAAGGGAGTGAAGCATAATAGGCATATATAGGATGCAGCATAAGTAATACCACCAGAAAAATCTACACAAGCAGAAACATTTTCCTGTACATAAATATTTAACTTCTATTTAATTAGTCAGTCAACAAGCAATTAAGTGTCTACCACTTGTTGGGCACTATGCTAAGTGCTGGAGATATAAAGTAAGGCAAAAGAAATCAACAAAGTAACAGAATCCATGCTCTCAAAACTAATAATAACAAATTCATTCCACAGAAGTCAAGACAAAACAAAAATAACGGGCATCAAATCCATACCAAGAACCAGACTTCCAAATTTCTCACGGAAACCTCAAAAGTTTAGAATTCTAAATCCTCAGCATTTGGGAGATATGATCCACATAAAATATATTTTCAATTTTTCAGAACTCATTTTCCTTTTGGTATGTCTATGGGGGTACAGAATTATACACTGGGGGAAATTTGAGATATATGCAAAATTCACATTTAACATCTCTTGCCCATCTAAAATCCCTTTTTTTTGTTGAAACTCACAAGCAGTGAGTAAAACTTGGTTTGCTCACAAATTGGTCACATTTTAAAGTACAGTATTCAGAATTTACTAATTTTTCACTAACAGTTCATTTTGAGTATGATTTAACAAATGGAGCCACAAATAGTGAACGTAATGTCAGCTGATATCTTTTGTGCCTCACACTTGTAAGAATCAAGCAAAAACTAGCAATATTGAAGTAAAATAAAAAAGTTATTGTAATGTTTTCTGGATTTGACATCTACCACGTGAAACTTGGTCTAAACAGACTAATTTGTAGGCTTCTATCATCAGTATTTACTATTTCTGACATTTCGGTTTCATCATCCTCAAAGATTTCTGAAAAGGAAGGCTGACCTAGGTTGAGACAAACCTCTTTACCTCTCAAATTACCAAATGTCTTGATTGGATGTTTCCTTAAACAGACCGATTTCTTTCACATGTTAAATGAGATGTAGAAAGATGGAAGCAAGTAAAGTCAAAATATTGCTACCTGTTGTTAGAGGTATAGACCCAACAGGTCTCCAGGCTTAAATCTATACAAAATTCCTAAAAGGTTCTGTTTTCTACCCCATTTAGCAGTACAGAAGCAGCAGGGCATACAGAAAAGACAACTGGGGTGGGGGGTGGGGAGGTTTGGAGCCACAGGGCCTGAGATTCCTCTTTGTGAGTGTGGACAAGTCACCTAAACTTTTCTGGATGACCATCATTTGCTCATTTGAAAATTCTAGGGTTCACTACAGTTCTGAATCCTACAGAACAAAAGCCTCTCATGTGAAAGATGAGCTAGATTTGTTTTTAGGGCCGAGTTAAGACCAATTGACAGAAGTTACAGGAACACCAAGTTTCAGATCAACATTAAGGAAAGACTTCTTAATAATTAATTGTTCAGTCTCTTCATGACCCCATTTGGGGTTTTCTTGGGAAAGATACTGGAGTGGCTTGCCATTTCCTTCTCCAGCTCATTTTACAGATGAGGAAACTGAGGCAAACAGGGTGAAGTGACTTGCCCAGGATCACACAGCTAGTAAGGGTCTGAGGCTGGATTTGAACTTAGGTGTTCCTGACTCCAGACTTAGCGCTCTATCCACTGCACCATCTACCAGCCTATTTGTTATGACTCAAAGTTCTCAGAAGCCGGATGTTCACTTGGTCAGGGATATTGTCGACGAGATATAAAATCTGAGTAAGAGTTGGAAGAGTTCTTTGAAGTACCTTTTAACTCTGAGATTCTAGGATCCTATATGCCAATAGTGTATCAATACTCTATTCCCCCCCTAGAGTAAGGCCTACATAGTTCAAAGATTTTATTTTTGGCTTTAAAGTTTTCTTTCTAAAGCTATCAGAAAATTAATTTAAAAACCAGTTAAGTTGGTCGTACTTTGAAGCAGTAGAATTTAAGTTCCTTGAAGGCAGGGATTTAAAGGTTTTTGTTTTTTTTTAATCCTCAGTGCTTACACAAAGGCATTTAATAAAGTTGTTCTAGTTTAGTTGAAAGTAAATCACTCTGTCAACTTAAACTTAGTTCTTAATTAAATACACAAGTGAAAAAAACCCACTGAAAACATTTTTTTTTCAAAATCCTTTTCAACAATAGTCTATTAAAGATCTTACTAAAGGATCTTATTAACCAGCCCCAGGGAGTCAAGTAAGCTTAAATTTGTTAGGTTTTTTTTCTAACCCATTCCTGGAGACTACAATGTTTTCACGAGAGATCAACAAAAACTTCAACTAGTTTCATGAGAAAAAGTTAACTAAATAAACGGGCCTGCCTTCAGTCTCAGTATCATTCAACAAGGGCTCTTTACATAATATTTGCTAAAGGGACAGGTTTTCTTATGGGGCTTATTACTCAACATTAGTTAGGAAAACATTATCTTAAGCCCCCTGGCTTAAGACTGGCTTCATTTGGCATCTGGCTTGGACTAACAATTTCCATTCTGTGTTCTTTTTTAAAAGCTTCTCTGTGGGTAATGTTAGTTTTTCCCCACTAATGATGAGATAGGCTCCCAGAAGGTTAGAGCTGCCTAAATAGTATTAGTACACTTTGCTCTCCCATTTTGCAGATGAGGAAACTGATGCCCAGAGATACCATGTTAAATGACTTGCTCAAGGTCTCTCTCCATACTACTGATAAAATTAAGAAAAGATGTCTCAATAAAACATTCCACCCCAAAAAACAAAGACTTGTCCCCTTCTCAACTTTTGGAATGGAAGCAAACATACACTGTTGGTGGTTTATAGTTTTGTTAGTGGGTTCGAAAGTGATGAATCTTTCTCTGGCTGCTTGCCACTGAACAAAAGCTAATCTTAACCTTAACAAACTGGACTATAAAATACATGTGGAAGCTTTATTTCCACCTTATTCTTGCAAAGAACTGATATGGCTAGCAAAAACACACACACACACCATTTTTATACTTGATGACTGCAAGACATCTTCTACCACTTCCCTCTTAGCAACTGATAGAGTTTAATCCTTAATGCCAATACTTCGGCATACAATCATTTCCTGGACATAGATTTCTGACCTAGAAAGCAATCTTACCCAAGCGTAGAATCAGGAAAAAAAGGATAGAAAAAGTAACAGAAGGAACAACTTTCAGACAGTAGAAGTAAAAAAATTCACATTTAAGGAATGAATCTGTAGGTGAAACCAAAACAATTTGGCTTAAGCCCCTAAAAATAAAAGCTGGTAAAGGACAATTTTCACATACAGCAAACTTCTACAAAACCCATAAAAGAGCTACCTCTGAATGTTTATTAGCCCAGTCCACTACATAAGTTATTGCTGAAATGATTTCTAATAGGAAACAAATGCTGGATCATGGTTTTTCCCTTGTCCAGCTTCACTGACCCTATCACCCCAAAAAGCTGACCTATGGAACATAACACTTTTCCTCTGAAGGGCTTAGTGCCGACACTAAGCTGAAGTCCACAGACTCTCTAGGGGGCTTTGTAGATAGATTTCAGGGGATCTGTGACCTTGGATGGGGGAAAAAAACTTTTACATCTAACCTCTAAATGAAATGTAACAGTTCCTTCCATTTGTGTATTTTTAAACTATTCTGAGAAAGGGTCCAAAGGCTTCACCATACTATAAAAGGGGTCTAAGACACGAAAAAAAGAGCCCTCTCTCTACAATCTCCTCAGCTCATCCATATATTTTTGTATATGTGCATATATACACATTGTATGTATATCTATTATATATGTCAACATTCTTGTGATGACAGAAACAAAATTAGCCTGTTTTTTGCAAATACTAATAGAACTGCCAAGAGAAAAGCTCAGCATCACAGGAAGGTCATGTGGTCAGCAGACCTTCAGACTTAGGTCCTATCTGTTCATGTCTCCCATGACGCTAAATTTTAAGTCACGCCAGCTCCAATGGTTACAACACTGCTCATGAAACCAAGGTCATGGGTTGAGTCACCTGCAGACCAATGAGCTCGGCCTTATTCCATGATACTTAAGCCTGTCCTCATCAATGCCTGCCCAATATTGATTCAAAAAGGGGAACAGAGCAAACCATAGGAAAAGAGGCAGTGTGTGTATATGGGGAGAACAAGAACATTCATTCTACCTGGCATTGGGAGACCGGGAGTTCACCTCCCAGCTGTTACTAACTTGGTGACCTTGGGTGAGTACCTATCCTCTACAGGCCTCAATTTGAACCTCTGCAACAAGTGGAATGAGTTCAGTCATCTAAGGTTGCCTACAGAGATGACTTTCTGTGACTGTGATGTATATTCTATCACCACTGCTGGAAGGACTTAGATCACCATACTGATACGTGTAGGTCAGTAGCCTCTGTAGTTCAAAGACAGAATTCTGTCACCTTTCACATGGCTTTTTGCCCAAGTATGCCACCAAGCCCTTTTGAATAAAGATACACAAAGGCACAAAACTACAGAAGAAGCCACTCAGCCCTAACAGTTTGTCATGTGAACTCACTGCACACATATGAAGTATAACGGACGTATCTTTAGGGTACTTTCCAGTTTATAAAGCACCTGGCAAGTCACCAGCCATTTGAGCCTTAACAAGCCCATCAGGTGATAAGGATTATCCCCATTTTACAGATGAAGAAACCCAAAGCTCACACACCTCTACTAAGTACCAGCTGTGAGAAACAACAGTAGTTTCCATTTTAGCTCATCCTCACTTCGTGTGAGAGCTTTTTCCATAACGAATTATAGTATGAAATGTTCCTTTTTATATCAAAAGATTCAGAACGCCAAAAGAGAATTCAGACTTCATGAATTTATTTGTAATCAATTAAAAAACTAATAAAGAGGGGAGAAAATGTTGAAATACTAACATAGAATATATACAACAAACCAAGTCTCTCCAAGTAGGAGAGCCACAATTAGACCATTCTTGATTTAGATGACAGCTCCATTTAAAAACTGCCAGAGATTTGGTGGTGTGATAACACTGGAGAATACAAAATCCAACAAACCCATTGAAAGGGTAGGGGGTGGGGAGAGGCAACAGAAGAGAAGCAGTCTCTCACACAGGAAACAAGCCTTAAGAACATTAAAGCCTGCTCTGTGCAAAGTTTCCCCATCACTGCATTTTCCAGTAACAAAGATGTTGTCAGAAATGACAATTTTTTGTGTCCCCTGATGACGCCTTGCTAGCATTTGGTTATAAGCCATAAAGCGGGAATAATTTCAGCCTGTCAGGAGTCTAAGCTAATGCCCAGTTTCCCCCTAGAGAGAATTCCTGTCAAACGTAATGAGAGCGCCAAAGGCCTCTCTACAACATAATGAGCACTTAGGCCACGCTGGTGATCAGGCAGCAAAAAAGCATCAATTTGAGCCTGGCTACACCCTAGGGGCTAGACGTCACCAGTTTTAATAAGAATTATGATTACTAGCTACCCAATGCCTCCTCAGAACTTATTATTAATGTGTGACATTCAGAAGGGTGGTTTTTTTTTTAAAATGTGAGGCCACTTTAACACTGAATCACAGCAGAGCCCAACCCTGCACCACTGTAGTCGAGGATCTGTCATCATTTACAATACAAACTGAATTTAAAAGGGTTTAAGACTTGGCTATTTAAAAATATAGAGCATATCCGCCTTTCACATTTTTCAGATTACTAAACTAGTTACACAAAATACACCATATAATATATGACCCTATGTAGACACAAAATATTCACACATGTTGTCACACATAATTGCCCATGAAATACATGCACAGAGACATAGCTCTACTCCCAAACGCATTTCTTATCCCCACCACAACATGCTTCTGACACTTTTATCTCCTTTCTCTTTCAAGGAAAAAAGGAAAGGTCATGCAACTATGCATGGTTTACAAAAATAGTAATACGACATATTCTTTAAATTCTCCAATAAATCTAGCATGAGCTCAGTGATGTTATGTTTTTGGAAAACAGGAGCTCCAGTAGTACTAAGAGCTATTAATTCCTCTGATTTTATGAATTCAAAGTAAAACTCGACCTTTTATTACCCATTCTGTTCAGTATACAAATCTTGTCTTTTAATGCCATCAAAAAATTCAATTGACAAGTGGTCTGTGGCAAAAGTGAGCTAATTCCCATATGCTACCAAAAAGAAATGACCCCCAAAACTTAACCAGAACTCTTTCTGACCTGTATCATCACCAAGTGTACAACCCCTTTTGATAAGAGAGTAGTTATCTGTAACAACAAAAAGTCCAAATAACCCTGAGAACATTAAAAATAAAGTTTACTTTGAAAAAAGCTGTAACAAAAATTACTTTAAAATACAATCATAGTCTAAGGAAAGAAAATGAGAATATCTTCTCCCAAACGTAGCTGAAAACAGGATTTCCAAAACAACACCTCAGCATTATCGAAATCTGCGACGAATTAAAAAGAATCAAAGAGCTAAGAGTTACAAAAGCAGAATTCAACTCTGCAACACACTTGCTTAATGAAAGTCTTTGAATATAGTGAAGATCTGAAGCCTGAACTAATCAATTTCTCCACTGTGCCCTAGCCGGTCAGCCATGCTCTTTAATTTAATGAAACAAGAGTTTTAGATGAAATAGCACATATACATCAAGCAAGAATTGTATTGTTGCACTTTGAAATGTGTCCAACTGTGCAACTTCATCTAATGATAATTTTTTTTAAGAGGCAATCGATTTCTGAAAGACTTATTGTACCAGCCTCCTGATGAAAAAGTGAACGTCAGCATATCTAGCGAATACTTACACCCTGCCATTAATGCTTTCTTTGGCAGACAATGACTACTCAATCGAGGGTCCTTTGGGCTGAGCAATCATTTAGCTTTTCTTCTCTTATGAGGTCCTTAGTGCCTTGTTCCAGTTCAATACTCTTTTTATTCACCATTATAGTAGCCATAAGTGTGAATTTTATGGGAACTTGCAAACTCATAGTCATAACCAGAGCTTTCCCAGTCACTAATCTTTCCAGGCTTTTAAAACCACTAGGAACTCGGCTACTATCAACATATGCTACACCCATAAAAGGACTTTTTTTTCCCTCCCAGATTCAAGACTCCACCTACTAAATTATTTTTAAAGATATATTTACCAACAAGCCATTGAACTGGTATCTTTATGCAGCGCCACAAAACTACAAAAGAAAACCAGTGTTTGCTGCGTAGTTCTTCATATACTTTTTACACATGGAGGAAAAGAAGCTCTTTTACACAATTTGCTCTACCGCATTTCTAAAAGGGTACATTCGTGCCTACAAGTTGTAGTGGGAAAACCATTGCATTTGGAGTCAAAAAGTACGTGACTTCAAAGGCTTGATCTGTTTGCTACCTGTGTGACCTTGGACAAGTCACTTTCCTTCCCCATGGCCCTTTATTCTCTCACCTAAAAAAAGAAGCGATTCTAATAAATGATGTAAGGCTCCTTTTGGCTCTAGACTCTATAACATTATGTCAACTGACATTTGCACAGTGCTTTTAGATTTGCAAAGAGCTTTAAAAAATAAAGTAATCCTTATAACAACCCTGGGAGGCAAGGACTACAGCCTCATTTACTTATTTACAGCCTTACATTCCTTATTTACTGATGAATCAACTGAGACAGAGATTAAGTGACTTGCACTCAGACCCAGCGAGTAGGTATCGGAGGCCAACTCTCAACCCATGCGCTGACTTAGAAGTACACCTTCCTATCTGCTCTGTCACATTGACTCTTAGTCCTATGACTCAACAATATGTATATGAGTTCAAGTTTATACACCTATAACATTCGAATGGTAAGATATCTATATACCTATAACATTCAAATGGTAAGCGTAAACCTATCCATGCATTAAAGCACAGTCAATTTTTATCTTCCTGTAAACAGAACAGCTTATATTTCCATATGCCTTTTATCTAGTGATTTAAATTTTTCTGTAAATATACTGAGCTGCAGAACTTCTGCCAAGTAATTATCAGGACAAAGCGTGGTACAAAAGAAAGAATGTCTTAGAAGTAGATTCAAATCTGAACTTTGGGCAAAACACTTCTAGATCTCAGTTTCCTTATCTGTAAAATGAGGCTCTCCAACTGGATGATTTCTAAGAGGCTATTCTAGCTCTAAGTCTGTGATTCTACGATAAACTGGGCAACTGAGACCTACAAATGACTTTAAATCACCTATTACCAAAAGCAATGCCAGAATTAGAGCCACGAACTAATTCTAGGTCTCAATTTGGAATTCACTTAAAAATCTTACCTGTTTATGCATTTCAATGTTTAATCCATAAGACATTTCATAATACTGTGAAGAAAAAAAAAAGAAATAAAAGTTGTATTAGTTCATGTTTGGTGATACTAAGAAAATATATTTGTTATGGTATGTGAAAAGAAAAAATTAAATCTTTGTTACCTACCATCACATAATGCCTCTGCATTTCTGTCTTTTCACTTGCCAATTTCTCACATTCCAATTTAAGGCTACAAAAACAAAACAGGCAACTTCACGTAAACATTATGTCACTTGTTTTAACATCTGCCTCACATATTTGCACTTCAAGTAAAAACACAGACCAATTTAGAAAAACTATAAACTATCAAAGTAAACACCCAAAGCTTTGTCTTGGTATTTAATAGAGAATACAAGTAAAATGAATTCTATGTACAGTTCATTCCATTATGATTCAGTCTTAGGGCATACACAATCCCAGGTAGAGTGCGAAAAATAAGTCAGGCCCTCAGACTAACAAGTAGTATTATCATCTGTTCACTCTTGGTCAGTTAAATTTTTATTAGGTTCATGGTGTGGGATAACCAGCCTCTGAACAGAAACTTGAGCTTCAAACAACATATATTGCATGTTTTGACTGGTAGATTCAAACAACCCTCTAAGTTTTTAAAATTGTAACTGAAAAATTACCATTCCATAACTGTTAACTGTTTTGTCTTTAAAACACAGTAAAATATCATGTCAGGTGCCCAATGGAATGGTATAGTCTTGGAAGTGTGTGATTAGAGAAGTACATGCCCTAAACAGAGTATTGGACATTCCTGAAAAAAATAGATAATTATGGACATTCCCTATTAAAATGGTCATTTATAAGTTGCCTGTTCATTCTGCTGAATTTAACTTAAATTGTGATAATTTATCTTTAAAGTATAAAAGCTAATTTCTTAGTTTGAAATTGGTTTTTAAGCTGTTAACAAGCCACAATATCAATGCTTCTTCCACTGTTTAAAATTCCCACTGATTTGGACAGTAAGTCTATACTTGTACTCAAGTGCCAAGATGAACTTCACATGCAAAAGCCTCAGTTCAATGGGGCTCTGAGAGGATGGGAACTTGAAATTCTATTTATTTTTTGGATCTCCAAAGTCAGCCTCGATGTAAATGGCCGATCAACTATAAACGTTTAAAAAGGAGTAAGCTTTCCACAATGAACTCTGCTTTGTACAACTCTATCCCCCAACATAACCAAATAGTTATTTCAACATTGCATTTGTACCCCGAATTCCAAGACTAAGACACTGATTGAGCCAGTGTTTTCGGCTCAGCCTGTTGCAAAATAAATAAATGAAGGGCAAATATTGACGGTTCTCATGCAACTCCAAAACACAAGAAAAAGAGTTCATTTGAACAGCAGCAAACAGGGGGCCAAAACAATAGGAGGAGGGGATTAAAAAAAAAAAGAGGGCACAGAAAAGCCAAGAAAAGTGGGGGAAAAAAAAGGGGGGGGAGTGAATGACAGGTTTTAACTGTGATTCCACACGCCACCGCCTGGACACAAGTACTAAATACAGCTGCCACCCCAAGGATAACACAGAGTGAAGAGGAGAAAGAGAAAACCACATAACCACATAGCCTCCAACCCCCACCAAGTCAAATACGTTCCACAGTGACATCCAACCCCCAGGCCAGGGACGGACAGGGTCGGCTCAGGACTTAAAGCACCCGCTGCGCCTGCTGCACGCACCTGTGATACTGAGCCTGCAGGAACTGAAACTCCTCTTTGATCCGATCCAGGGACTCCGGGATGGTGAATTTAAAGGGCTGACCTGCAGCCTGGTGCGGCGTCTGGAGGGAGTGTAAGATGGGTGTGTATAGACGTACAGGAATAAGAGAAGGGGGAGAGGTAATAGGGGGATGGGGGAGGGAGAGAGAGGAAGAGAGGGCAAGGGGGGGAGGGAGGGAGGGTGAGAGAGAGAAAAAAGAGAGAGAAAGGTGAGACAACAAACCAAACCAACAAAACCAAAACAAAAGTTACCGGCTATCGCAAGTACAAAAAGAAACTATTTTTTTTTCCCAGTTTACTTTGGGGGAGGCAGATGGAAACACTTCCTCCCTGCCCCCACCCCGTTTGCCCAAACTCCAGAGCCTGTAAGAAGCTAGGTCGAAAATCTACCCCGGCCCCTCCCCATCTCCATCCCACTCCTGGTGACACAGATGGGGGATTTCTCAGTAATTCAGGTAGAAGTAGCACCCTTCTTCTAAAGGGCCTGGGAAGGTGGTAGGAAAGATGGGTACCCGCCCCTCCTCTGGCAATAAAGATGATAGCCCTAGGGAGGTTAGTGGAGTAACAGACACCCCCGCCCCATACTCTCAGTTCCCAGAGTCACCTAAGAGGACTCGGGTGAGACCCTACCCCAATGGATCCACCGCTGCAACTGACATGTAAATAAGACCGTGAACAAAGGGGGAACTGAGTGGGGGCCAGCTACTGGGGGAGGGGGAGAAGAGAGAGAGCTAAACACCTCCCTCTCCTATGTAGGGAGTAGGAAAAGAAGGGATGTGGGTGGGGAGAAGAAATCTAAGAAGCTTCTCTGTCCCTGTCCCCTTACCCCGCTGGCCTATATGCCGCCTTTAAAGGTGGTAAGAAGGGAATTAAAAGGGGGGGGGGGGGGAAGTGGCCAAGAGTAAAAAATGCCAGAGGTCTGAAACCGATTTCTGCCTCCGCTCTATTTGTCAAAAAGGAAAGAAAAAAACACACACACACACACACACACAACAAAACCCACACAGCATCTTCACTACTCTCCCCCCACCCCCACCCCCGCACCTAAAGCGGGAAATAGGGCCGGGAACTGTGAGAAACCAATATAAGCAGCCCGGATCCTCACCGGGGTAAGGTGGAGCAAAGGCAAGGCAGACGTAGTAGACACCCCAGCACAACACGAGAACAGCGCCTCCCCCAGCCTCAAAATCTTCTCGACTTCCCCCCCCAAACAAGCACCCTCAAGCACACGCCCAGGGCCCCGGGGCTCCGCCGCTCCTTACCGGGTGCCGGCTTTGCGGGAACATCGCTCTGACGGCAGCCGCTGCCTTGCTCCTGGGCAGCTCAATTCTCCGCTCAATTTCCAACTTTAATCCCGCCGAGAAAAATTAAGACAGGAAGAAAGAAAGAAGATCCAAGCAAGAGGAGGAGGGGGGAGGGGGGGTGCGCGTTAGACATGCACACACAAGCGCGCGCGCACAGACACTGACATTACACGCACATACAGACACGCACGCACAACAGCCAGGCAGGACCAGAGCCGGAGTTGGGCCACTTGGGCTCCCCAAGGCCGGGCCGCCGTGTGGGTCGCTGCCTCTCCGAGCTCAGGGCCACATTTCCCTCTCTTCCTGCTCACCGCCCCCACCTCCCACTGGGGCCAACGTCTCCCGCCCGGCCTCGGGGAGTGGGGGAGGGAAGAGGGGAGTTTCTGGGCTTGGGGAAGAAGGGGACGGACCCGAGGTGGACAATGGAATCACCCAGTTCCGGCGGTGAGGTGGAAGAGAGGGTGGGCGCACAGGTCTTCCTCCCCGACGGCCAAAGCTGGGACCAAGGTTAACTCCCCCACCAGCAACCACTCCCCTCTGATGCGCGAGCTGCGCAGGTCCAGGGCAAATCAATCCAGCCTTTCTCCCCCCCCCTCCCGCCCTTGCTCCGTGGGGGGCAACTTGCAGGTGGCAAAAGAACGCTGCCCCACCCCCCAACAAAAACAAACTAACAATCAGGGGACCGGAAACCCCCAGCAAGCCGGGTGACTTCTTGGGTTAAAGATGATATCCAGGCAGAGCAGCCAGGAAGCGAATTTGGGAGGAATTGTCGCCCACGCCGCCCAGACAGGGGTTGGTGGGTGCAAAGGGGAACACAAGATCACTCACATATAAACGTACACATCCGTAGTCGGGCCGGCTAGGCTCAAAGGCGCTCCCGGGAGGAGGTGAGGACACACACACTCACACACGCACACACAGAGCCCGGGGTGGAGGCTCAGAGCCAAGTGATCACCAGCAACCACAGAGAGAAGGGTAATGATGCAAGGAAAGTGCAGAGAGAGAGAGAGCGCAAGAGAGGAGGGGGTGGCCACGCAGCAAAGCATATGCACTCAAGCAGTCTTGGAGTGAAGATTTAAAAAAAAAAATCCCAACTAAAACAAGTCGAAGCAAGGGACGAGGTGGTTGGTGGTAGTAGAAGGAGGCAATAGTCTTCCTGTGCAGTTGCAGAAAAAGCAAGCCAGCTGGGGCAATTCTCAGTTACTCAGAAGGGTGCAGCAGCCTCCCAGCTGCTGCTGCTGCTGCTGCTGCCGCCGCCGCCGCCGCCTCCTCGCGCCTGGAGCACATCGGGGAGCGACTCTCACACACACCCATGCAGCAACCACCGCCGCCGCAGCATCTCCTCACATTCATAGACACCCGCACGGCCCCGCAGCCCTTGTTCTTTCTGCTGCTGCTAATCCTTTTTGTGTTTTTTCCTTTTCCACCCTTGCGCCCCCCGCCCTTTTTGTGTTTTCCTTTTAACAATCGCCGCTCCAGCCACAAGTAAAGTTCCCCGGGAATCCCGGGGAAAACATCCATAAACCGAGGTACGATCGGGAAGAATCCACGGAGCAAGCCCCTTCGCTCGCTCGCTCTGATGATCTTTGCCTTTTTTTTTTTTTTCCTGCAAGCAGGCAAACTCTACCCGGCTATCGAGAGTCACAGAGTGACTAGGGAACCCAGTCGAGCTAAATTGGTATGCTCAGCCGGACAACGGTCTCGACGGCCCGTGACGCTGCCGCCACTGCCCGCCAAAGCAGTGGCACCGAGCGGGTAGAAAGCAGCCGCCTCTCAAAAAGCGGGACACAATGTATCCGGCGCTGCTGCTCCAGCCCCGGCTCTTGTTCTTGCTCTTGCTCCTGCTCCTGCTCCTGCTCAAACCGCCGCCGCCGCCGCCGCCTGCGCCTCTCGCGCTGGTAACATTAACACGCGGTTTCACACTCCTCTAGCTAACCAGCGGCCGGCCCCGCCCACCCTGGCGCGGGCGGGGAGAGGGGAAGGGGGGCGAAGAGTTGAGGATGGAGTCCGTGTGGATGGGGGTGGGAGGAGAAGAAGGAGGAGGGGAGCGCCAGCCTAACCAATCGTTTGTTCTAAGACCCAACGTGGGATCCTGACGACACGCCTCCCATCGTCCTATGGCGGGGCAGTACCAGCCTCGTCCTTTCCCCCCCACCCCACTTCACCATTCTCCCTCCTCTTCCCTCTTCCATCAGCACTGTCTCCCCGGTCTCTCCTCCCGCCCCCCTCCGCCCAGCCTAGTCCTCCCCGGCTCCGCGAGGAAGCGTTCCTGGAGGAGCTGCGGGACGCCCAGGCCAGCCAATAGGAAGCGGGGGAACGCTGAGATTGGCACGGAGGATGGGAAGGTCGGTGGGAAGGAGAGCGGCAGTAGCGAGCTGTCAATCAAAGTAACGTGGGGAGAGTGAGCGCGCGGGCGCGTTCTGGAGAGAAAAGGGAGAAGGGGAGAGGGGGCGAGGAGCAGTGTCAGTAATAGTGTGTGGCTTTAAAAATTCTGTCGTTTTCTTTTTTTCACTTAAAAAAAAAAAACCTTCAGATATCTGTGTGAGTAGCCCAGCGAGGCAAACCATCTCGTTATGATTGGGAATTGAGGGTAGTTAAAGGAGGACACATTTTTCCCCCTCATGGAAGCCACTCGTTTGATACTATTACTTTGAAAGCGAGGTCACATTCAAAAATGTCTTTAAGGTTTTTTATTTTTATACCAATAGTTACCTTTTCACGGACACAAAAGGATAGTCCATGCACTCGTAAAGGCATAGTGGAAGGCATGGCTGTACGCCTCATTCCTAGGCGTTTTTACATGTAACACCCACGTTGA
The DNA here is from genome assembly GCA_028646595.1 of Phalanger gymnotis. NCBI lineage: Eukaryota > Metazoa > Chordata > Mammalia > Diprotodontia > Phalangeridae > Phalanger > Phalanger gymnotis. Next base: position 269,945,939 of record CM053624.1, on the reverse strand, counting down.
AATTACAGTAGCTTTTTTTTTTAAGGATCTCAAAGCACTTCTTAAAAACCACGGTGGTTTTATTTAGCAGAAAGCTAGAAAAAGGACTAGTGACACAAATCACACGTCTGCAGAAAAGTCCTGTTACTTGCTTAGGATGAACTCAAACCCTGTTTGAAAATTTTAACCTGCCCATGTTGTGAAATCAACCTTAAACTCTTAAGAGCCGTACACCCCTAGTTACCACCATAATCTTTCCAAAAGCTGAAAAGAACGGAAGAAATCTTGTAACTCAGCCTTGTGTACTGATAAACCTGTTTTTCCCCCAAATAGTTTTGATGGTAAAAGAGCACTGAAATATTTCAGGTAATAACTGGAGAGTGTTGGCTAAGTGACATAGCTGGAATTCACAGAAGAAATAATTTCATCTCAAAGGTCTTTGTATAAATAGGATGCAATGGAAGTTTTCAGTTCTATCAGTACAAATGTGTGCATACAAACTTAAAAGGCTTTAATTTTGCTAAGAGTTTTCGGTTTTGTTTAAATTATAGTCTTCCCACATGCCCCATGTGTGAATGTTATCGTTGTCAAATGGTAACATATCCTTCAATTGGAAATGTACTTCTTTGACAAACATGAATGTTATGTCGGAATTTAGTTAATGAGTCTTTTAGTATTAATGACTGCTTTATCCCAATTGTCTTCTTTAAAAACTCTTAAAAGACTTAAGTCTTTTTTTAAGCATTTGCTATTTAAACAGATGCACTTTATTTAAAGATTCTTGCATTTACAAAGATCATTCTTCTTAAAATATTTAAAGGATCATTTTATGTAACATCTTTCACCATTTCAGTTTTAAAACATTTATAAGATTGATTTTTTTCATGATTGTATCAAGCCTCAAACTTCAATTATAAATGAAAAACAAACATTTTTAGGCTGTATATTTGAAGGCTGTAGTAAATTCTTAAACATTCAGAATTTCATCTCTGCAGTCTACTAAATAAGTGGAATTTTCACTCGTGAATAATCACGAACATTGCTATTTGTCTTGTTTACATGGAAGATAAAGTTGCTGGAAGCACTTCCTCTTTTTGTCAGATTATGTCATCATCACATAAATTCAGCCTTACCCCCCCCCCCATTTACAAATACGTTTCAAATGCAACTATACATATATGGACCTATATGCATATGCATATACATATACGTCTGTGTGTATTATGGACATGTAGATGTTTACATGAGGGCAACATCTGGTGGCTGTATCAAGGATCTACTTTGGTTTGATGGGCAGTGTTCAAATGATGTCCCATTATGTTTAGAACAATTTTTCTTCTGCACCCATAGGATTTTGTTCACTTTTATGCAGAAGGTGTGAACATATCACAGCTATACATGCGTATAGGAGGATAAGTGGTGAGGGAGACAGCAACACACCTGCTTACCCAGCTTTGGCTGGTGTGAATTTTAACCTGCTGGCACAAGCTGGTAATTAGATATAAACAGACAAATTAAAACAGTGTATTTTGGACCGGGAACAAAAACAGTGCTGCTTCCCCTCTATACTTCCTCCTCTTCTCTTCCCTCCCTTATCCCTATCCCCACCCCCCATAATAATGTTCTGTAATGTTCCTATTAACTTAAAATGTTTTTAATCTCTAGGTTTTCCTGGCTATATTGGGGCAAACTCTAGGTTTCATTGTTGACAACTACTTCCTGACCTATGGCAGTTGAGACACCAGGACTTTCAGATTTTCCTTTCTGTGTTATTTCTGGAAAATTATCTTTTACAATTGAAAGTCTCTAATTATGTGCCCTAATGATGGCTACTTTTCACCAGTTTCTTCTTTTCTCAGAGCAGCATCCCTGCAAGATGTAGAAGGCTCTGCCCCTTTTCAAGGTCATATTTTCTCCTTGATTGTCAGACTGTAATAATTATACTGCAAAACTCTCATCAAACTGCATTACAAATGATGCTGTTTAAACAATCAAGCAGCTTTAATCTTATGTTTTAAATAAATAATATATGTGCAGATTGCCTACAGTATTATTTAAAAGAAAATAGAGAGTGCCTACTTATCAAATCCATAATTTCTACTCTTCTATTTGAAGTCTGTTAAACATAAGTTACTTTCACCTTAACATTCATTTATGGAGGATGTTTTTACTTGAAAAAATATTAAATGCAGTTTCCATGTAAAACTGAGCTTCTGATGAACGGTACCTTTTTTTTTTCAGCAAAGGAAACAAAGGATTGTGGTACTGTTCATTTTACCATAGATGCGCATGTACATTTTTTTCCATTCACGTGTTGTTGATTATCAAATCTTCAACCTACCAATAACACAAGTATTTCCACTACATGTCCAAATGAATACTAGATGTTACAGATATTAGATGGCATTGTTTCCTTAATAGGAGAAAACCTTTTCCTGTGATTTATTCCACTGTTCTTCATTGCAGAGCAATAAAAAAAAGTTAATTGAGGTAGCTAATCATAGAATCCAAAAAATTATGTATCTTCTTAAAACGATTACCTATTTTTTATGAAATAAATAAGAATGGGTCAGGCTTTTTTAAAAAAGCCATTTTCATTATCCTCTCTACTTTCTAGTTTATAGTTACTGCTTTCATTATTCATCATTTAATTTTTTTAGCTAGAAATTTTTCTTTGTGCCTAACCCTGTCAGAAGGGGTCCAGAAGGACTTTTCTCAGCATTACTTTATAACCTTTTACTTACCATGCTCCTTTACTCAAACAGACAGAAAAGAGGAAAAAGAGAGACTGCAAAGTAGAAAAAAATCAGTAGCAGATCCATGCAGCAGTAAAACCTCAAATAAAATCAGATCCAAAGAATCTCTTGTGGTTTCGCACAATATGGTAAAATTAGAGATTGCAGGAAACCAACAAAATTAAATTGGGAGCATTTGAAGAGAAACGACTAGACTTTATGAAAATGACACATTGACTGGTCAGTATGGTTTTTTATCAACAATTTCTTTTTTAAGGCATAGATCAAAGGAACCTGCACATGTTTTCATTTTATTTTAACTAGAAAATTACATCCAGATGTTTAATAGGCATTTGGTTGGTTTTTCAGCATTGATTAGATATGTTGGTACTGTTTGCTTACAAGTGTAGCTGGATCATTAGCTAATGCAAAGAAATGTTTGCTGTGAGTTGCTAATTAGGTCTTTTGGAAACCCTCCATGCTCAGGAACAATTTGTACAGTGGCCAGAAGAACTTGTGGTACTGGAGAAGTTGCTTTCTTTATTGGGTGTGTGTGTGTGTGTGTGTGTGTGTGTGTGTGTGTGTAGAGGAGGGAGAAGTAAGACCCCTCTCCCCAATCTCCCTTTGTGTGTGTGTGTGTGTGTGTGTGTGTGTGTGTGTGTGTGTGTAGAGGAGGGAGAAGTAAGACCCCTCTCCCTAATCTCCCTTTGCCTACAGAGATTGCAGTTTGATCCCAATGGGTTGAAGTGCAAATAAATTAGGAAAAAGAGACCACACACATGCACTCACATACGAAGAGATAAATGTACTGTTTCTGCCTGAAACTACCTCCATGCTCTTAAAAAAAATAGCATCTGAAATGCTTAGCACTAACGGATGGAAAATTCTCAGTGTTAATGTTATCAAATACACAACATTTTAAAGCATACTTTAGAGGCAGATGGGGAAGCCTTTTATGATAAATGAGTGTACTTGAATTCATTACTGTAGTACTTATAATTAAAAATATCTCCTTTGCAACTTCAGTACTTGTACTGGGTACAAGAGACAAAGCTTAGGAGGGAAGAAGATTTAAGGATGGGAAAAGGTGTGAGAGGAAAGAAAAGAAACTCGACAGAGAAGAATGAGCTGCTGAGGAAATGAAGTGTTTGTTTTCACAACTCACCCTTTTGTTTACAGTTTAAAAGATGAATAAACTTGCCAGAGATTATCCATTTACCCTTTAGTCAAAGACAGTGTTTTAGGATATGTGGCACAAATTTGATAAGACTCCCAAGGTCCTCCAGCCATTTCTTTTCAAAAGATGTTTGACCATGCCAATGACATAAAATAAAGACTACCACCCCCTCAAAATACCATCCTTTGGCCTTCCTTGAGAGAATTTTTTTATATATTTTAAAACATAAATCGTAACAGAAGGAATATGTATATATAAGCAATAAGCATAGACACACAGATATAAATACCATCACAGCATCTTAATGTGTCTATATATGAACAATATAAACGTATTTACATATTATCCACATGGCTGAGTAACTTCTAAGTGTTAATATATTCTGATTAATTTAAGATTTTTCACACAAATAGAATAGAGACATGATCAGTCTTCTTGAAATAGTTCAAGCAGAGTGCACCTCTACCAGGGCTCTCCACATCTATCAGTGAGATGCCCTTGAAAGACAAGGACAGTATTTGGGCTTTGTAGGAAAAAAAAATGCCATTTGCGCATACCATTAATAATGGGGCTCACTGAAGTTAGGCACCTTTTCTGAACCCATTCCAAAGACTATTGATGGTAACTACAATGCCATCTTTTCCCCTACACCCTTACCACCAGTACTACCACCACTACCACCCTCTCCAGTTTTCATTTAGCTCAACAGAAATGGAAAAGCATAAGAAAGAATAAAGAAAAGGAGTAGCTGAAGAGAAACGCATTTGACATTTGTTCTAGGCAATTTAGGCCTGCATTATGTCCAAAGTCAGTGCAGACCATGGCCCCTAGAATTTGATGTAATGAGCCTCCTACCAGAAAGGCCAGCAACATTTTATGTAACCACCATTGAACAGATATGCCTGTTTTCTGTTTTCTGTTAAGTGGAAAGAGTGTTTATGCTTTGGGAATGTCACTGGAATTACTTTTTTTTTTTGCAGGGGGGAAGGCAGGGCAATTGGGGTTAAGTGACTCACCCAAGGTCACACAGCTAGAAAGTGTGTCAAGTGTCTGAGGTCGGATTAGAACTCAGGTCCTCCCGACTCCAGGGCCGGTGCTCTACTCACTGCGCCCCCTAGCTGCCCCAAATTACCTTCTCATTAAGCTTGAAGCATAAAATGTGTGGTTGATAATTCCTGGGACCAGACAAAGCTTTGGTTGAACTTACCCACAAAAAGTTCATATGCAGTACATTGCAAATACTTAAATCATCTAGTCTGACCCTCTCATTTTACAGATGAGGAGATGGGCCTATAGAGACTAAATGATTTGCCTAAGGTAGTTAAATGGCAGATGTTGGTGTGGAACTGAGGTCCTCTGACTCTAGAACCTGCACATGTTTCCATTGCCTCATGTACCAAGGACCTGAGAAACAGGAAGAGCTATATGTTGGGAATAGGCAAAGATCTCAAAGTTTTAGGGCCTGTGGCTTTTACCTCCCATTTAATTTATATGTTAGATGGAATTAAATTTCACCTAGTTCAAAGACTGACTATACTGTTTTAAACCAAAAAGACTTAAAAAAAATAGGGCTCATCTTTTTTTTTTTTCTGACCATACTGAAGCCCTTACTGATATAAGCAAGTATTCTTACATTGAATTACCTTTCTTTTTTCTCCACCTTAATAACTGATATAGTACTTTTTTCGTAGGCAGGAAGGTGCCTAAGTGGATTGAGGCCTGGAGTCAGGAAGGTTCATCTTCCTGAATTCAAATATGGCCTCAGACATTTACTAGCTGTGTGACCCCGGCCAAGTCACTTCACCCTGTTTACCTTAGTTTCCTTATCTGTAAAATGAGCTGGAGAAGGAAATGGCAAACCACTCCAGTATCTTTGCTAAGAAAACCCCACCAAAACACCCAAATGGGGTCACGAAGGGTCAGACTTTAAGGTTTGCAAAGCATGTAATAAGCGTTGTCTCTTTTATCCTCACTTTAACCCTGGGGTGTAGGTGCTATTATTAGCCCCATTTTATAGATACAGAAAGTCTTCGAGACAGATGTAAGTTACTTCCTCAGGGTGCCACAGCTAGTAAATATCTGAAGCTGGATTTAAAGGCCAGTCTTCCTGACTCAAGGCCTAATGTGATCAATCCACTGAGCCACGTGGTTTCCCTTTGGATTTTTTGTATCATTTCTTATATTTTGATTTTTTTCATAGTCCATTTCCTTAATTCTTCTATAGAGATTTACCTCCAATGGTTATCTACTAATATAAAATGGAAATCTTTAAATAAATCAAGGCATTACATTGTCAATCCCTTAGTGTATTGTTACATGGAGCATCGAGCTCAAAATCACCATCAAATCCACAATAAAAGAAAAGAACAAATTCTCTGGATGTTAAGTATTTGGAAACCATGAGATAGTGGAAAATAAAGCTTATTTTCTTTTCATAGCTACTCCTCTACATAGTTGCTTTGCTGGCTTTTTTTCCCCCTCAGTGAAACAAATAGTAAATTGATTCGGGCTGGGTTAACTTTTTCTTCAGTATTTTGAAAGAAGGTGCAAAAACAGATTGTAAGTTCTTGTACTGAGATTTAAAGGTTAATGTTGTATAGAAGAGAAAACAGCATATTAAATCTTGGACTCTGATGTGTTTATTCAAAATCTGAGAGGCGTAGATTGTGTGCTAATGAATGAATATTTCTCCTGCAGAGCAGTGGAAATGACAAGTTTCAAGTGATGAAAGTTGGGGTGCCCCACCTATATATTTTTCTAGCCAGATGTTTCCTTACAGCATAGTTGTAATTTTTTTTTAAATTCCAGGAGAATACTTTTTTTCTCCTAAAGTAATCCCTGGTGATCCCTTTTAGCAAGTAAATTCCAGTTGCACCATCAAATGCAGAAAATCAAGATAAAAATACTTCCAACAGGTGTGGATTAAGGGTAAGAAGTGGGGGGATAAGGGAAAACAAGCACTTTTAATGCATACTGAGTAATCGAGACTTACTAGATCTGTCCAGTGCTTCTCACTAGTCCTCAAATAACTAATGATTATGCAAAATGAAAACAATAAAAAAGAACTTCTGCATTACAGTGACAGAAAAAGCCCCAAGGGAACCTGGTTACTTTCTGGTTTCACCCATTTGCAGCCTCTACACTTCAGAAAACTGGCAAGCTACAATTGGCACTTAAGAAAGTGTTACAAAACACTGACAAGTATTAGAGAAATGTTGATTCATGTAAACAGCCTGCCTCAAGGAATAATACCTTGCTTTAGATCACTGGCTTTCAAATTAGTGTTTCTATGGAGACAAGTACCTTCAGGTAACTCCTACTAGGATATCCTTAGGAAGCTCAAGAAAGTAAGGCCTTGATTTTACTAGTGTAGGAGAAGAGTTGCCTCTTTTACATCTTAGTATCTTACAGCCAGATGGGACCTCAGAGGTCATCTAGGCCGGAGGATGAACAGACAGATGATAAATTGGGTAAGGGGAGGGAGAGAACATTTTTTAAGCTCTTACTATGTTCTAGGAACAGTTTGTAAGTGTTGGGAAAGCAACCAAAACAGGCCTGGTCTTCAGAGTGTTTACATTCTAATCAGGAAGACAACACATAAAGAAGTCGTTATCAGTTGTTATTGTCCTAAGTTATCAGAATCCTTCCCCTTGCTACTTGGAATCTTGCTGAGATGGCAGTGTGCTAGAACACTGGGGCTGAATTCAACAGCAGCCTCAGACATTTACTAACTATATGACCCTGGGCAAGTAAGTTAACCTCTTTGCCTCAGTTTCCTACCTCACTGGGTTGGCAGTGCCTGGCACAGAGTAGGGGCTGCATAAATGCTTATTCCCTTCCCCTCCCCTCTTGCTGGGTGTGGAGAAATTTATTGATAGATAAACCAGTACATTCAGTACCCTATTTTCTGTAACGTGTTTCCCTATAACATTTTTTATCATAACAGTGAACGAAAACTTGTTTCTAAAGTAACTAATTTTTTTTAATTCTTTTTTTTTACAGAATTGGAGATGTGAGAATTCTGATGTAATTTATTGTAGTATAGTAGACAATTTGTGTGCATGTGTTTAAGTATATTTTCACAGAAAAATTGACACTCCAAAAATGTGAAATGCCTGCAAAGAATTTGATGAACTAGTATTGTTTGTTTGGTCCAGATCTGTGATTTCACTGGTGTAAAAGATTTTTGAGTCAGTCAATAAACATTTATTAAGGACCTATGGTGTGACAGTCACTGTACTAAACACTAGGGATACAAAGAAAGACAAAGACAGTGAGAAAATCACTTTTACTGATACAGATGCAGATCCCTAACAGCAAAAGCACAGGGATGGTATTAAGACCCAAACAGAAATGCAACCACCTTCCGTGATTTGCTACTCAGCATAACAGGACCACAAATCCACAAAAGAAGATGATTTTAGTCAAAGAAAAATGTGAGATTTAACCAAGAAACATTTAAATATCTTCTTTGAAAGGTAGTATGCTGGGCTCTGAGATCCAAAACCGCCTACCCTCCCCCCTGTGTTTCCCCTCCCCCGTGTTTCCCCCCCCCCCCCCCCCCCAAAAAAAAACCAAAAAACCCAAACCCGACAGCAACAACAATCCGAACCCTCAAGGCCTTTACAGCTTCCTGAGGGGAAACTGCATTGGATCGAGAAAGGCTTTACATAAGAGGTGGCAATTGAGCAGATCACTGAAGGGATCTAGGTATTCCAAAAGGTAAAGGTGAAAAGGGAAAGCATTTTAAGAAAGGGGGCTAGCCCATTGAAAAGGCTCAGAGGTGGGAGATGTGAGCCTTTAACAAGCTAGTTTGGCTAGATTGTAAAATAAAGGTGGCCAGACCCATATTGTAAATAAAAGGAATTGAAGTAGACAGGAGGCCTCAATTGTATCTAGAGTAGACAAACAGATTTCTGAATTATATTTAAAATAAAGAAGTTAGACTCTTTGCAAATAAATAATGAAAAATGACAAATGTTTAAACACTACATTAATAGTTCATATTTATATAACTTTCTACACAGATTTGAATCATCCCTGTGGTGTGTGGTGTGTTGAATAATATCGAATGGATATATCATATTCCATATTATCCACAAGCATCTGGGCTAATTGAAAGAATGAATGGATTGTTGAAAGAACAGCTGAGAAAATTAAGCTCTAATAATTCATATCGACATTGGAAGGATAATTTGCCCATTGCCTTACGTAATTTGAATAACAGGCCCTTAGGGGGGAGTACACCTCT
>CM053624.1:269907571-269936297 GCA_028646595.1 Phalanger gymnotis | reverse complement strand
GGCTTTTTCCCCTGAACTAAATGAATGATATTTGTGTGCTGAATTAAAGTAAGCTTGCTGACCCCTTCACCTTGCTCTCCTTATTAAGGCAGATCAAAAGAACCTGTGGTGTCCAGCAGCTTTCTGGGTGCTGGCTGTGGGTGGATCTGGACCCCCCACAGAAGCTGCTAGCCAGATTGTGGAAACAAGGTCTTGGATAAATCAGAAAAAAACAGTTCAGAATTGGGCATTTGAGGGTCTTCCAGCACAGAGGAGAGCCCTTCCAATCAAGCGCCTAAGAAGAAAACACATGTGAGATGCCACTTTCAAAAAAGCTTCCAAGGACTCTAAATGCATATAAGGCAGACACATATTTCTGTAAGAAGATTAAGATAGATTACAATCCTAGATTCTAAATCCAACATGGTCTTATGGACATAGATTTTTTTCTAAGCAGAGAAAAATATAGTTTATTCTACAAGTATTATAAGTGTCTACTATGTCTAGCCTACAGAGACAAAAACAATCAATTAAACAATTCCCACTCACAAGGAGTTTACACTCTAACAAGGTGGGGATGGGGAGACTCTTGGTTTTGGTCCTGGTCTCCTCTCCTTCCTCTACCTGGACCAGAGTAGAAGTTTGTGAACTTCTAATTCAGAGGATTGGCATCCCAATCCTAGCAGTGTCTCTTGAATAACTGACAAGTGTCTGCATTTGAGTGGAGGACAAACTAGACACACTGTAGAAAGCCAGTTTCAAGTGTCTATAAGTAATCCAGCAGAAAAGCTATAGTATGCTTAAAGATAACTTCATGAGGACCCCAGAAAGGGAAGGAACAAACTTTCAGTAATATGGAAACTTGAAATACTCCTTTGCCACATGGGCTTTTTAAACCTAAACACCATTTCTCCTGGATTTTGTATTTACTAAGGAGGGGAAGATGTTTTACACCCACCGCACTTATAATGCTATTTTAGTAAATACTGCCTTCTAAAATCTAATTAAATCTGATTAACTAATCAATATTATCTGATAATCTCGAGAAGGGGAGCCCAGCCCCTTTCTGCAAGTGGGGTCCTGTGGGTTATAGTATTAGGAAACTACTTCTCCTACAACCCTGAGGGGAATCATAGTAGTCATCTTTTGGGAATCCAGCCTGACAATGCAGGTGTAGGCTTGGAAGGTAACTTCAAAGACTAGACTACATAATAAATGCTTCCTAAGGGATTACTATTTAAAAGGTGCTCTGTTTGGCACTGTCCAGCAAACAGAAATGAGGAACACACACACATACACACAGTCCTTCTCCTTGAAGACTGTATAATTTATCAGGAATCATAAGATATGTACAAAATACCTGCAATATGACTCAGCACATGATAAGTTACATAAGTAAGGTATAAACAGAATGTTACAGATGTTCAGAGGAAGAAGGAATTACTTCCAAATTGTGGGGAGTAGAGAGTAGAGACTAGGAGAGTTTTTATGAAGAAAGCCTTGATCTGAACCTTGAAGGATGGGTAGGATATTTTAAAAAATCTTATTTTTATTAATAGTGAGATCAAGGCTGATGATTGTTGTTTCTTGTTGTTGTTTGTCCTTTGTTCTTGAAGGGGACCAATGACATCCGGAGGGTGATGTCTTGACTTGCCAATGAATTGTATTTAAGTGAGGCAGAGCTGTGCTAAGTCATCAGCCTCACTTTCTCCTCCAGAGTCATTTATGGTCCAGTAGCAAGATACGGGTCAAGACTTTGGCGATGGCCCAGGATGCAGTGGGAGACCTGAGCCTTTTTAAGCTAAAGCATTTCTTAAGTCTAAGTGTGTTTGAGGGAACACTCATTTAGTGGTTTAAAGGATAGGTAAGAATTGAGGTAAAAGATGGCTTAGTTTGCCTTCTCAAAAGATTCAGTCTGGAAGTGAGATAAAGCATATGACAGTCCCCAAGGTAGAATGAAATTACAGATCATGACAGCTGAAGTGGTTGATGAAATGACCAAAATATTTGAAGGAATATCTATATTGAAGTCCTCAGATATGAGAAGATGGCTGGGGTAGAGAAGAAAACTTAGTCATGTACTGAACTCCTTGGGAAATGAGTATTAATAACCTGAAGATGGTAGATAACAGCAACTCAGCTCTCAATGTGGTTATATTGATGGATAGAGTAAACCTCAAAAGAGTGCAGGTTACTGAGTGATAGTGGAAAAAGGAAGGTCTGTAGGTTGCAGTGACAATCAAGGTGTAGGCCTTCTATTCTTCCTGGTCCAGTGTGTAGGGTCTTATGAGAGAAGGTTCACGCAATACTGGAGAGCATGGCTACGGGTACAGCATCTTCTGTAGGGAGAAAGGTATCCATAAGTGTAAGGTGGAAAGACTATGAAAGGAAGAGGTCTGATATGAAGGGCAGTTTACTAACAATAGAACGGAGGTGGGGAGTCCAAAGAGCAGGGATTCATGGGGAGGAGCAGGTGGTTGTAGGACTGATGGACTAAGATAATGGCAAGGGAAATTTTCTCCTAGGCCAGGGATTGCTAACTTGCGTGTGTGCATGTGTGTGTTGGAAGGAGCAGTTTATAAAGGATGAGGCTGAAACACTCAGTCAGGGGACATTGTGGGGAATCTGGGGCCATGAGAGTCAGAGAGAGGTGAGGCTTTGTTGGTTCACTTACTCTCCTCAATCAGTAGGGGGAGAAACCAACAGAAATCTCAAGGATACCAAGACAACACTTGAGCAGTCAATTTATGATTTCTTATTTTTGCTACCAGAGGAGTCCAGCTTCTTTTATGGATATATAGTTTGTATGTTTGCATATTCCCATGATGATATCTTTTATACCATTATACCACTCTTCATACATAAGTCATTATGCCTTCTTACACTCCCTATACATCTTCCCATTGCCCTTTGAATCACCTGCAATTCTGATTTTTCTGAGATAGCCCTATTCCATGATTCACAATGCTTTCAGCAATCCTAAATAGCTGGCTACAGCAAAAAGGTCACGTGTTTTGCACCAGTTGGAGAAAACCTGGAAAAATTCCAAAATGACAGCAAGGACTTAAGAAGGGAAATAGTTTTCTCAGGGCTTTATACCCTTTTTGAAAATGGCTTGAAACAAGACAAAAAATTAGGTCTGCACAGGAGAAAGAAAGACCAAGTTGATGCTCATTGAGGTAAAAGTGCTGGGAAATATGAACATTTCATACATAATCACAGATGGAAAGTGAATTGGCAACATGAAGTCATCTTCACCTGGCAAGAATATGACTGATACAAATTGCTTAAATGAAAGATAGTATTTCTGAGACCAATATTTGTTTGCCTGCCACAGAACAAAATACTTAGGGGCAAAGTGAAAGAATATTTATCTAGTTGACAATCAAATGAAAATATAACAGGTTCAGAGACAGAACATGGATTAGATCTTTTTCAATACCCTCAGCTTAACCAGCATAAACTCTTTGAAGATACAATTTTCTCAAAACCTTTAAAATAAAGAATTTCTTTTTGTATGTTATCATAAGTGATGACCTTAAAATTATTGTGTCAGAGGTCAAGGAAGCCAGTGAAGGAGGAATAACTATATGCTAGAGGCTTAAAGGCACACAAGTGCCTATAGCTGTCAGGTATACCTTGGGACTGTTTACAGGTTTTAGGAAGCAGCCTCAGGGATTGTGTTGGGGGTCCTAGCTGCTTGTTTAACATTCCCCCTCCCCAATATAATGGAGTACTCAGGATTAACTCCTAACACTGATAATTGGTGGAGTAGGTCTGCTTACTAAACCAGCCTTTGGGGTTGTGGGGTAGGAAGTCTCTGGGGAATGGCATGAGAATGGAAAGTTGGTGTTATGTTTGAAGTGATTAGTAGTGTGAGTCAGAGAGGGAGAGAGTGATTAGAGAGAGAGATGTGACTATGTAGACGCCGAGTGTGAATCAATGGATGTAATGAATGAGTCAGTGCATGTAAGAGGGAGTATGTTTGGGTATGTATCCTCCAGCAGTTCGACAAAAAAAAAATAGAAGACAAGAGAGGAGTGAGAATTAAGATACTTCACAGAGGCAGGAGACCCCCACTCTGTTTGTCAAGCTAGTGAATTTGAATGTGTGCTGATCCTAGCATCTCTCTATAGCACTATTCTTGTGTCTGGAGACAATGATGACAAACCCTGACAGATGCTCTAGCTGAATGGAGTAGTTATGAACCCCTAGTAGTCTCAGCATGGTACGAGAAAGTGCTTGGGAAAAAGATCCAAGTGGACCTAGAGTCAGAGAGTCAGAAAAAGAATATGAATATATTCATGACAGCGAAGTGTACATGACTGTGAGCAACAATTGTCTGACATGTTGGTTTGGTTCTATTTCAGAAAAGCAAACTCTAACAAAAAATTTATAGATTATGGAAGTAGACAGACACAAAGAATGAAGACAGTGAAAAAATATCATCAGAGCTCTTGATGTCTTGACTAAACATCATATTACAAAAGCTCTCGTAAGTGATTTTACAAAATTTAATTTAAGTGGTATAAGTGACAGGATGGTGGAATAGTTGGAGCTGTTGTTGTCAAGAAATCCCCCATGATGTTATTTATTGGTCCTCTTCAAAAATGAAGGATGAACAACAGTAGGTGGAGTAGCTGTTTTCTAAAAACCTCTCCAACCTAGAAAGCCCCCAAAGAAGGAAATATGTGCCAAATCCATAACAACTTAAACTGAGTCCATTTGATAAAAAGGAGGAATAAATTTTGATAAAATATAAAATTTGATAAAAAGGTAAGAACCCCATGAAAAAACATCTGAGAACTTAAATATTTAAAACTGTGGTTCACTATCTTCACCCCCATTTCACTCCGCTGCTCATCAGTTAACTCAGTCCAAACTCTTTCTCCTTCAACCCCAACACTCCCTCTCTTACCCCAATCCTACAAGAGATGGAAGACATTGGCATTGATTTTGCCCAGCCGTATGAAGGAAAGAGAGTATAATTTGAATGGGAGGTGATGGGAGAGAGATGCTATGGTGAAGAGGAGAAGAGGAGGAGGGACTTTCGTGCTCTGAGAGAAAAGGGAATAGAAATTGAACTAGGGTCAATCCTTTCCTTCTGAAGCTTAGTATGGGAAGGGAACCAGCTGGCTCCTGACCCCATATTGGAGGTGACTGAGAACAAATTGTGGGAGAGAAAAAGTCAGTGCTACAGCAGTAGAAGGGAGGTGGGAGAAGGAGGGGAGAGGGGAAAGGGAGAGAAAAAGAACAAGAGAAAAAAACAGAAACGATTTATTGAGAATAAAGGAAAAAGACAAAAGATAAAAAGTCCAAGAGAGAAATGTGAGATATAAGCCTAGCTCACGAGCAGATTAACAAATGATGAGATTCATAAAAACAAAGGGAAAAATAAGTAAAAATTCCAAAATTAAGCTGGAACACATTGAACAAGTGTTGTACTATGAAGGAAAAAGATAAATACACAATGAAAAAGATAGTTCTACAAACCTTCCAAGATCATGAAACAACAAGGAACCCCAGATTCGTTCAAAAGAAAAACTTAACTCTTTTAAAAAAATTAATCAATCATTTATTTTTAGTTTTCAGTATTAATTTCCACAAGATTTTGAGTTACAAATTTTCTCCCCCCCTTATTCCCCGCCCCAAGATGGTATGCATCTTGATTGTCCCTTCTCCCAATCTGCCCTCCCTTCTATCACTGCCCCTCACCTTCTCTTATCCCCTTCCCTTCTATTTTCCTGTAGGGCAAGAAGATAGCTTTCTATACACCATTGCTTGCACATCTTATTTCCCAGTTGCATGTAAAAACAATTTTTAACATTTGATTTTAAAATTTTGAGTTCTCCATTCTCTCCTTCCTCCCTCCCCACCCACCCTCATTGAGAAGGCAAGCAATTTGGTATAGGTTATACATGTGTAATTATGCAAAACACTTCCATAACAGTCATGTTGTGAAAGGCTAACTAAATTTTCTTCCATCCTATCCCACACCCTATTTATTCTATTCTCTCTTTTGACCCTGTCTCTCCTCAAAAGTGTTTGCTTCTGATTACGCCCTCCCATTTGACCTCCCTTCTGTTACCCCCCTCCCCTTATCCCCTATTTTTCTGTAGGGTAAAATGGATTTTCATACCCAATTGAGTGTGTATGTTATTCCCTCCTTAAGCCAAATCTGATGAGAGTAAGGTTCATTCATTCCTTCTCACATTTTTCCCCCTGAAGTATTATACTCAGTTTTGCTGGGTAGCTGATTCTTAGTTTTAATCCTAGCTCCTTTGCCCTTTGGAATATCATGTGCTAAGCCCTCTGATCCCTTAATGTAGGAGCTGCTAAATCTCTTGTTATCCTGATTGTGTTTCCACAATACTTGAATTGTTTTTTTCTGTCTCCTGGCACTATTTTTTCCTTGACCTAGGAACTTTGGAATTTGGCTACAATATTCCTAGGAGTTTTCCTTTTGGGATCTCTTTGAAGAGGTGATTGGTGGATTCTTTCATCATCTATTTTCCCCTCTGGTTTTAGAATATCAGAGCAATTTTCTTGATAATTTTCTTGAAAGATGATTTCTAGTCTCTTTTTTTGATCATGGCTTTCAGATAGTCCAATAATTTTAAAATGATCTCTCCTGTATCTGTTTTCCAGGTCAGTTGTTTTTCCAAGGGATATTTCACATTGTATTCTATTTTTTCTTTCTTTTTGTATCATTTTGTAATTTCTTGATTTCTCATAAAGTCATTAGCTTCCATTTGTTCCATTCTAATTTTCAAGGAATTATTTTCTTCAGTTAGCTTTTGGACATCCTTTTCCATTTGGCCAATTCTGCTTTATAAGGCCTTCTTCTCCTCATTGGCTTTTTGGACCTCTTTTGCCATTTGGATTAGTCTATTTTTAAGGTGTTATTTTCTTTGGTATTTTTGGGTGTCCTTTAGCAAGCTGTTGACTCATTTTTCATGATTTTCTTGCATGCATCACTCTCATTTCTCTTTCCAGTTTTTCCACTCTTTCTCTTATTTGATTTTCAAGATCCTTTTTGAGCTCCTCCATAACCTATGACCAATTTATACTTTTCTTGGAGGCTTTGGATGTGGGAGCTTTGACTTTGTTGTCTTCATCTGAGTGTATTGATCTTCCTTGTCACCAAAGTAAGATTCTCTTAGTCTCACTTTTTTCCATTGTTTGCTCATTTTCCCAGTTAATTACTTCACTTTTTAGCTCTTTGTTAAGGTAGTTCTCTGTTTCCAGTGTGGAGAGTATAATGTTGTACAACTATTATCAGAGATATTTCTAGGGACCTGTAAATTTTCAATTCTTCTAAGGTTGTATGATGAAAGGAGAGGTGTTTACTCTTCTCCTTGTCTGTGCTCTGGTCCATGAGTGACCACAAGCACTCTTTTCTGCCTTGAAAATGTGAGGAGGATTCCCTCTCCACCACCATCACAAGTTCCGCCATGCTGGCACTCCTTCTCACCTCAGGATTGCCACTCAGGACTGCAATCCAGATCCAAGCTCAGGCAAAACAAGAGAGTCCTGCCTCACTGCCACCAAAGAGATCCCTGAAATCCTCCTCTAATCAGCCACTGGATTTCCTCCCCTGCCCCCAATCTGTAGACTGAGAGCTCTGGAAGCAGCCACTGCTGCTACTGCTGACACTGCCACCACCTTGGGGCTGGGGCTGGGGCTAGACCTTGCTCCTCTCTCACCCAGGTCCAAAAGACCTTTTCTACTGAACTTCTAAGTTGTCTTTGGCATTTGTGGGTGGAGAAGTATGGAAACTGCCACAGCTGCCAGTGATTCAGTCTCCTGAGACCTGCTCTGGCCCTGCCTGTGCTGGTGCAGCCCACGCCGGACTGCGCTCTTCTCTCAGACTGGTGCAGTAGACCTTCCAGGTTGTCTTGGGCTGGAAATTTGTTTCACTCTGTCATTTTGTGGGTTCTGCTGCTCTAGAATTTGTTTAGAATCATTTTTGACAGGTGCTTGGAGGGGCTTGGGGGAGACCTTAAGCAAGTCTCTGCTTTTACTCTGCCATCTTGGCTCCACCGAAATTTAGCTCTTAAAGAAGATATTGAGATGGGAATTAGATCATAAGTCAGTGCTTTCAGAGCAGAATTAATGTAGATAAGCAGTGGTTTAGATACCTTAGGATTCACAGTGAAGAATCTTTTCAAAAATGTAGAGGCTCTGAAAAACAGAGTGAAACATTTAGAATTAGAAAATGTAAAAGCAGAAGAAAACTTGGTGAAAAAGAACTTAAAGACAATGACTGAGAGAATACATAAATTCTATAAAAGTCAGAGCAATTGTCCTTGAAGATGGTATATGTAGAGATAACTTAAATAGTCTAATAGTTCTCCCAGCAGGATATGATAATATTTTTTTAAAAATTGAGTATTAAAATAACTAATAGACAGAATCAACCTAAATTTTTTGAACATGGAAAACAAAGTAAACAAAGTAAAATGATTTAATCCACAGACTACTTATTGCTAGAGAAAATCTCAACCTGGAAACTCCAAGGCCTAGAGTAGCTAAATTTCAGAATTACTTTATCTTACTGGTTGAACTTTTAAAAATCTGGTTGTCGAATTTTACAGTAGTCGTGTGCTGTAAATGTTCAACAACTAGTTCTCTTAAAAAAAGTATGCACAGCACATTTTAAAGTTTAATTTGCATGTATTAATATTTTCTAAAGCCCTGATTTGTGTCTGCTGATACCTGAAGTGTAAATGCTCCCATGGAATATTTTATGATTAGCTTCTTAAAGCTGGCTCTTATACATCCCTGACTATCAATTTTCTGTCTATAAGGTTTTGTATATGCCTTCTTTTAGAAAACCAAAATGGTGAGATGAAAGCATAGCAGAGACAGATTTTTAGTTATTTTAATATACCCAATGCATAATTTTGAACAAAGAAAATGTTGACTACCATGTTATCACATAGAGGATTTTATAAATTGGATAAAAAGCTAGGATGTCAAAATAGTTGCTGTATGGATTTGGGGTCTCACTGCTTATGTTTGAGTATTTTTACATTAATGGCATCATTTTCAAATAACATGCAGAATCACAGAATTTGAGAGTCAGAAGGTACTTCAGTGACTATCCATTTGACCTATTCAGAAAGAACCCCCTCTATAACAAATCAGACACATGCAATTGAATGGTACATATGTTAGGACTCAGATAATAGATTTCAAAAAACAATAAAGATGTGATCTTAACAAAGCAAGACATTTTAGACATTTCTTAAGGAACTATATCCATCATAATTCCTGCAGAAATTAACGTAGGCAGGGTGGTGATAAGGGTTTTCCAACTGAAGAGAAATTGGTTAAGGTTGGAGGGTGGGGCTTTGCCTTGCAGCCCTTCAGCTTAAATTTTATATGATCCCTTGAGACTGACAAGTGCAAGAAATTTTTGTTTAGCTCTTACCTTTGCTTCTTTCTCTTTCAGCTCAAACACTAGAGTTTGTTGTAGTTTTTTGTTTTAAGCTTGTATCTGCTTTAGATACTACTTCTGGCCTCCTGCCTTCCATCAATTTCTACTTATCTCATTGGCTCATGGTTTTAGATCATTTGGGCTATGTTGTTGACCTCCACTTGTTCAGTTTTAAAAAAAAGTGTTGATGTTTTACGTGTGGCCCTCAACACTTCTGAGTGTAGCCTGAACCAGATTAAAATGTAATTGGGAAATATTTACCAGAAATAAGAAAAGATATAATAAAACATAGATAATATTCATATATGGTTTTCCAAGTCAGTATGCATCCCACAGGGATTCTTATGTATGACTTATTGACCCTGATTTCTACTTGAGTTTGGCACCATTCATTTCCAGCTATACCCTCCCTGCTACTCTGCCTTCTCTTCTTCCCCACCATCCCTCCGGTATATTATCTTGTAACAAAGAAAAACTGTTAAACAAAACCAACCAACAACATAGCAAGTTTGTTAGATGGGATATTCAACGTTTTGTACCCATAGTCTAGCATTTCTCCAATAAAAGGAAAGATAATATTTTTTTTAACTCTTAGGGAGAGACAAGATTGCTTAATGAAAGTGCATAGTGTTTAGCTTTGTTTTTATTTATTCTTTATCATTTACTTGTGGTCATTTATATAATAATTTCCTGGTTCTGCTTACTTTATATGAATATCTTAGGTAATCCTCTCTATACTCCCCAAATTGGTGAGGGCCTCAATCAGGGATCCTATTTAGTGACAGCTCTTGCCAAGCTTTGAACTGAGCAGAACCAAGAGGAATAGTGCAACATGTTTCCTACTTAAATAAAATAGGTGATCAACTTATGATAACATTCATTCATTTATTCACTCATTCATTCAAAGTGCTTTACCTACAATATCTCCTTTGATCATCTAACAGACATTTGCTGATTGCCTCCTAGTTGCAAAGCAGTGTGGGGTGCTGTGTGGGATGCCTGACAGATGAAAATTCAAATGAACAGTCCATAGTGTTGTAATGAAGTCTGTTATTTTATTCCTCACTGATTGATTAAAAAGTACATGACTTCTTACTGAAGATTTCACCCATGCAAAACTAAGACATTTATAAAGTCTAATAATTATTTAGCAGTTATTTGCATGGCCTATGAGTAAATGTATTGGGAAAAAATTATAACAAAAACACAAATTCAGGAAATGCTTGAATTTGGCAACACAATTAGCTTTTCTCAGTATTAATTCAAATACCAAGTATTTAATTGGATTTCTTCCAGATATAGAAACATGAACTTTTCTTTTCTGTTTTGTTCCTCAGTGATAATGGCCCAGATCTTAGCTCAGCTATCCATTAGTGAAATACAATATGTGTATTCTCTTCCCTTTCCTTGCCTTCCATTCTCTTGTCATCCCTTTCTTTTCCTTCTCTTCTCTTCTCTTCTCTTCCCTTCCTATTTCAATATGCATAATAGAACAGAAAATATGATTCTACATGAAACTGTGAGTCTATTATACACATCTTCATTTTCCATTATATAACAAGTTCATCATGTAACTTTCAAAGCTGTCCTATTTGTTTATGGTTCCTTTTTTTCTTCCTTCTGTTCTTCATGCATTTAAAAAAATGCTTTAATGACTCACTGTTTTTTTTCATTTATTAATTTTTGGAGAGGGGCAACCCTGTCCCTACCTTCTCCTTTTTTATACTTCTTTCATCAAATTAGGAAAAAATCAAACCCTTCTAACAAATTTTCATACTCAAGCAAAACCCATTTCCACATCGGCCATGTCTGAAAATGTATGACTCATTCTGCATCTTAAGTCTATCACTTCTCTGTCAGCAGGCGGGTAACATACATCATCTGGAATCTTGATTGGCCATTGTATTGATCAGAGGTTTTTAGGCTTTCCAAGTTGTAAAAATATTTTTTTTTAAAAAAAGATCTATTCAGCCTTCCAGGAATGTCTAGATATTTAACTGCCAAGAAACCCTCTTCATAGCAGAACCATAGAGGGGAAAATATTTAATAATATAGGTCTACTTTTATGTTCCCAGAGGCCACATCTAAAACATCATCAATTTCCTAGAGAAGCTAAGACCAGTATGTACCTAGCTCACCTGTAAGACCCTTGCTTCTCCTCTCCACCTACCTGTATCTAACCCCATCTTCAAGACCTAGCTTAAATCCTACCTTCTCCTAAAAGCTTTTCCTGACTACTTTAGCCCTCACTAATCCTTCCTCTTATTTGAACTCCTATATGACTTATAAGGTATATATTGTATAATTTAGCCCTAAATTATATTTGTTGTTGTTTAGTCATTTTCAGTCATGCCCAACTCTTTGTGACCCCATTTGGGGCCTTTCCAAATTTGCTATTTCTTTTTTCAGCTCATTTTACAAATGAAGAAACAGAGGCAAGCACGGTTAACTGACTTGCCCAGGGTTACACAACTATTAAGTGTGTGAGTCTGGATTTGAACTTGAGTTTTCCTGATTTCAGGCCTGGCACTCTATCCGCTGTGCCACCTAGCTGCCCTATCACAGAGTTGTCATGAAGATTGAATGAGATAATATATATAAAGACCTTAAAGTTCTATAGCAACATGAAGATAATTACCATTATCTTTGAGAAAGCATAGAGAATGGGAAACATGTTATAGAATTGAAGAGACAAATACTATTCAGGTTTTTTTCAAAAAAGGAAAGAAGGTGGATTCTTCTATCTTAGACAATGTAGCCAGCATTTTCCCAAAGTTCCTGGGTCTTATTTGAATCTAACTATCTCTACCTGTCTCTGTCTCTCCTATACAACTTCCCTAAAGGCAATAAAATTAGCTAACCCGATTGTTTAGTGGTAAATGGTAACACTCCCACCTCCTTAAATACAGCATATAACATTCCTTTGCATGATAGTGATGATGGCATAATGCAGCCCACATCTGGTCAGTTCTGCTGATTTTGCTAGACATTGTATGGACCAAGCTGGCTACACTGGCTTTATTGTTTCCCAAACACATAATGCTGATAGTACATTTTTCAGATCTGCAGATGGTGATTATTAAGTTAGGAGTCTGAACGTGTCAGATAGCACTGGGGTCAAAAAGGGATCCCAAAACATCTTAACTGGTTGGAATGATGAGCAGAATCTATTAAGGTGAAATTTAATATGGGAGAAATAAAAAAAAAATATTACAAGGGCTAAAAACAACCAACTGCACCAACAGTAGATGAGGAAAATATGACTAGTTCATGTGCAAAAGAATATATGGGTTTTTGTGAACTATATATTCCTTAAGACTGAAAACATGGCCACAAAAAGAGCTGTTAAAACTGCAGCATTGTGCACTAAGACATTTGGGACATGAAGTCTTAGGCGGCATTAACGCATTAATGGCATCATAAGGTTTAGTGTTTGAAGGAACTTTAGAATTCCTTTGGTCCAATGCCTTCATTGTATAGATGAGAACACTGAGGCCTAGAGAGAATCAATTACAGGCATTGAGCAGCTGAGTTGGGATTAAAAACCCAGATCCTCTGACTTCAAATCTAGTGTGCTTGATACCACATCCCCCTTACTAGTATCAGAAACCATGTTCCAATCCACAGGATTGGCATTTCTGCTATGTCTCGCCTCTTCAGGCCACATGGGAGATATTGTCTTCTTTTCTGAGAATGACAACAGAAGAAAAGCCCTGACAACCTGTGATGTGTGTATCCAGAGTAGGACGGTGAGTATGGTGAGAGGAATTTGGAAATCCTGCCCTAGGAATATCAGTTGAAGCACCTGGGGATATTTAACCTAGATGTGAGAAAACCTAGGGAGACATAATATCTGATTTAATTATTTGAAGGACTGCCCTATGGAAGGAGACTTGTCTTAGATGTGGAATGTGGAAGCAGCAATGACAGGTTGCAAAAAACTATTATTTCTCCTAATGATTAGAATTGTCTATAAATGGAATGGACTATCTTAGGAGATAGTGAGTTCCCCTTAACTGGAGATCTTCACAAGCAAAGGCTGTGCGCTTGCTTGTTAAGTATTGTGTAGAACAAATGTTCTCAAAGTGTGGTCCTGTAATTGTAATTAAGGTGGGACTTTTTTTTTTTACTGTTTTCTCTTTTGGAGCACTTAGGTAATCCAGTACCTTGGATGAGTCTGGCCTTTGTTTCTTTGATTAAATCGGGAGTCTTTGATGACCTGCTTACATCAAGGGAAATCCTAGTTCATATAGGTTTGAGTCCACGTAGGTTTGAGTCACATGGTTGTGATGCCCTTTGACCCTGAACAAGGTAAATAAACTCAGAGGTTAGTGTTTTGCTTGGGGCTCTCACTCAGGAAGAGTGTCATGTGATTTGACCAGAAGAGACTCTGGGTATCCACTGGAGCCCCCCGGCTTTGAAAACCCAGATGTTGATGCTTCTCTGGTAACTATATATTGTGATTTGGTCTGTTTATATTATCTCTGTAATTTCTGTTTGTATTTGCTCAGAAGTTCAGGATGCTGGCTTCTTCCTCTGAACTAAGTGAATGATATATGTATGTTTAATTAAAGTGAGATTGTAAACACCTTAAAGTTGCTTTCCTTAGAAAAGCAGATCAAAGAGCCAGTGCTAGCAGCCTACCTGTGTGCTGGTGTTGTTGGTCTTTCACCCCCACAATAGCTGCTAGCAACATTGTTGTTACAGGTCCATGGATCCCTGGGGACTGCAAAGAGCTTTCTTAGGGGTGGATAAGGTCAAAGTATTGCCATAATAATACTAAGATATTATTTGCTCCATGTACAAGACACTCAGTCTCCAGACTCTGGACATTTTCTCTGTCTGTCTACCATGACTGGATCATGTTTCCTGCCCATCCCTGCCTCTTGACTTCTCTGGCTTCCTTCAAGTTCCAGCTAAAATCTCACCTTCTACAGGAAACATTTCCTGGTTTATCTTAATTCCAGTGTCTTCCCTCTGTTTGTTATCTCCAATTTATTTTGTAACTATCTTTTTTGTTAACAGTTGTTTGTATGTGGTTTCTCCCATTAGACTGTGAGCTTCTTGAGGGCAAAGGCTGTCTTTTGAATTCACATGCCATTGCTTAGTAGAGTGCCTTTCTTAGGCTCTTAGGGTTGGGGGACACACATCATAAGGAGTGGTAATGAGATAGCTCACTGGCAAAAAACAATGAGTGCAAATATGACTTGTGTGGAGACAGCCAAAAAGCCTCTTGTGGTTGCGACTGAGTGACTCTTGGATTTATATTCCAAAATCTTTGACACTAAAATGGCCTAATTCACAAAAGCTTCTATTTTCTTTTGAGTAAAACATTATTTTGTAACATTGTGAATGTTAGAATGTTGTGCTTATAGATGCAGAGAACATCACAGCATTTGGGATGGTGCTTTGTAGAGATTTTCCTGGTTTTCTTTGGTGGAATTATCTGAGACCATAGACACAGGAACCCTGAAAGATATCCAGTTCCTTCATGCCATGAAAGTCCTCAAAGTAAGGTTTATAGTCTGATTCTCTGCTTTTACATACTTGGACTTCCCGAATGACCCTGTATTTGAGAAACCTGGCACATAGTAGGCACTTAATAAATGCTTGTCAACTTGACTTGAAAGACTACTGAAAGAGATACAAAGGGATATCTGGAAACTCTACCCTCGGTGGCATCCAGGTCAGGGTTCATCCAGGAGCAACTGATATAACACACCTTAATGGAAGCATCTCCAAGTCACTGAGTTAGTAATCCAGGACGGCATGTATTTCTACCACCTCCACAGTCAGAATGGAGCCAGAAAAATGAAACACTACATATCCTGGCCATACTGCTTCCGTTTTATGGGAAAATGTTAAGCAAACAGAGGCAGAAATGACATTTCACAACAATGTTCATTTAACAATTTATCATCAATAGATAAAGACAATAAATTACTATTACCTAAGAAATAATCAACCTATGCACATGTTGAAAGCAAGAACAGAGTCTTACTACACTACGCTTAAGAGAAAGGGAATTACCCAAAGAAGAGGGGAGAGGCAGCACAGTATAATGGAAAGAGCGATGGACAGGTCAACCTTTCAGGTAGTACTAGATTTTAATTATCAATCCATTACAAATTTGCTCTGCGAGCTTTTGGCAAGTCACAACTTCTCTGATCCTTAGTTTCATCTATAAAATGCTGAGTTAATCTTTCAGGCTCCTTTCAGCTCTAGCAACCTATCACTCTAGATGACAAAGTAAGATTCAAGGACTTCAGAGAGAAGGACATTCTTTCCTGTGTGTTTGCTATCTCTGTGTGTTTACCATCTCTCTGGCTCATTCCCAACTCATTTTGTTGCACTTAAAAAAATAACAAAGGGTACTCCTGTTTGTGATGACTTTGTGCTGATTAAATCAAGGCTCAGAATATCGTAGAACCTTTAAAGGATATTCCTATCCATTCAAGAGTTCAATTTAAATGTCCTCACAGGAAAAACCAAATGGCTGGAGGATTTCTGTTATTCAGGAAAGGAAAAAAGAAATAGAGCATTTATGAAGTTTCAACAATGTCACCTGTGCTCAGAACATGACAACTATCTCAGCTGATCTTCATTATCACCCTCAGGTGCTATTATTATCCCTATTTTATAGTTAAGGAAGCTGAGGTAAACAGAGGTTAAGGGACTTACTCAAAGTCACACTGCTAGTAAGTGTTTTGAATTCAAATTTGAACTCAGGCCTTCCTGACTCCATAAGCAGTACTTATTGCAACAATTCACCTAGCAGCTTTTGTGGCGGTGATAGACCAACATAAGCTGCCAGCACAGGTTCTTTTGATTTGCTTTACTATGGAAAGTAACATTAAGGGATTAACAATCTTACTTTAATCCAACATATACGTATAAACTCTCTTAGTCCAGGAGGAAAAGCCAGCAACCTGAACTTCAGAGCAAATACAAACAAGTTACTAACATACACAATATAAACAGACCAGATCACAATTCATAGTTACCAAGAAACCATCAGCATCTGGGTTGACAATCCGGGGAGCTTTTTAACAACGGCTGGCACAGAGTCATGTGCCACTCCTCTTGTGGCTCAGAGCCCCAAGGGAGAATGCCAACGTCTGGGTTTATATATCTTGTTCAGGGTCAACGATGAGTCACACATGCTACTCACCCATATGACCTAAAAGCATCACAAAAATGCGACTTAAACCCACGTGGTCTAAAAGCCTCTGATGTCACAAACATGTCACTCAAACTCATGTAAACTTGAGGCAAGGAGGTCATCAAGGACTCCTAATTTAATCAAGGAAACAAAGGCCAAACTCTTCAAGGGCACTTGATTGAATAAATGCTAAAAGCCCACCTTAATTACCAATTCAGTACTGTATCCACTCTGACTCCAAAGAAGCTGTAGCATGTGTAGTGGCCACACTCATGTAAAATCTGTCTTGACAGATGGGTTAAACCAAGTTGAGGATAATTGACAGGTCTCAACCCTGTTGGTGAGTTAAGGGGATGTCTGCCTCAAGCATGTGAAGACTTCCCTGGTGGAACTGGTGAATGAGAACAATTTGCTCCAAAGGGCATGAAAATGGAGAGCTTAGAGCTTGGTCAGACACCATAGATGTCAAGGTCATCTACTGTATCCTGGGCCATCACCAGTCATCTTCACTTTTGTCCTGCCTTGGTTTTCAGTGGCTCAGGAAGAGAGAGGAAGGCTGCTAACTTTGTGCAACTCTGCCTTGCTTAAATCCAATTCATGCATGAATCAAGACATCACCCTGTGATGTCATTGGTCCTTTTTGAAATAAAGGATAAATAACAACCACTTCACTGGTTATGACATTCAGTAGATGAATAACTCATAAAGTAGTCTATCAGTTCATGTATCAGCACCGTGCACAGACAATGATCTGGCTCAGAACTGAATAAAAGAAGGAAAGCAGTATAGAGAGCCTTTGGGAAATCAGTCAGTGCCTTTAATGACCCTCTCCTTTTACCTTAAACAAGGGCCCATTTCTTTAACCTAATGGAGGCAGAATGGTGGTGCAGTGGAAAGAATTAAATTTGGAGTCAGGGAACTAAGTTTGAATCTGTGTCCTGCTATGTGACCATGGACATGTCATAGCTTCTCTGAGCTTCACTTTCCTCAACTGTGAAATGAAGAAATCAGATTATATGGTCACTTTCAGCTCTAAATATATGATTCTAATTTTTAAAAATCGATAAAATTGCAGATTTATCAAAATATACAAATATGCAAAAGGTTTGGTAAAAATCTTTATTTTCACCAATATTTTGGTGGGATAATAAGATTACGAGAGCTGAATCTTCAGTTTAACTCATATTCTCACTCATAATAAAGCAACAGGTCTCTGGCATATGTTCCATTGCCTCTTATTGTATACATTTTATTGAAGTCAGTGACTACCATTCTATTCAGTATATCTGACTTATTTAGTATGAGATAAATGGTAACCCTTAATTGGAAACCCAATTTGTATGTAAAATATCTGCTCATTTTGAGTCAAAATGGGAACTAAGAATATGCTTCACCTTGGGCTTAAATAAAGAACTTTTCTCAGATTCTACTCCCATACTGCTAACACAATAAAAATAAGTGGGGATATGGGGCAGCTAGGTGGCACAGTGAGTAGAGCACCATCCCTGGAGTCAGGAATACCTCAGTTCAAATCTGGCCTCAGACACTTGACACATTTACTAGCTGTGTGACCTTGGGCAAGTCACTTAACCCCAATTGCCCTGCCTTCCCCCCTGCAAAAAAAATAAGTGGGGATACTGTCTGACAGTAGCTCTGAGAAAGACACCAACCTCTCTACCAGAGTTGGACTACTCATAGTCAGCATAGAACGACAGAGAGAAATAGGACTTTTTCTGTTGTTGTTCATCCTTTGTTCTTGGAGAAGACCAATACCATCATGATGCTGGTGTCAAGGTACAGTGTGTTTGACTGTGGCTGATCAGTCCAACACAAGCTCAGAACATCTGGGATAGAGATGGCTCTAGATTTGAGTACCTCACATTTCCTTTGTCGTACCATGATTCTGCTTTGCCCATAGACCACAGCGTCTTCTTTGATGGTGGTATACCATTTTTGTTTGTCCATTGCATTGTTGCTTCAGAAGTGTTTTGTCTAGCTTGGTGGCTCAGTGGATAGAGTGCTAGGTCAAGAGTCAGGAAGACCTGAGTTCAAATCTGGCCTTAGATACTTTCTAGTTTGTGACCCTGGGCGAGTCACTTAACCCCTGTTTGCCCCAGTTTCCTCATCTGTAAAATGGGGATAATAGTAGCACCTATCTTCTGAAGTTCTTGTGAAAACCAAATGACATAATAATTGTGAAGTACTTAGCACAGTCTGTGGTATACCAAAGGCTCTATATCAAGTCTACACAACATTTGGCCCACTGGTGGCTTGCGTCCTGCCATTTGGGTGGCCTGAACAATGTAGGGTTGCCACTGCGCACTTCTCCTATTTATCACGTGACCCATGGCAGCCAACTATTGTCAGTCTGTCTCTAGTCTAACCTACCTGCGGCCCCAAGAAGTTTACAAGTTGTGTAGGTCCGCTCCATATGAATGCTAGCTATTATGGCCTTTGAAGGAAAGAGAACCATATGAGAGAGTTATATTTATAATGGAGCAATGTAATTGTGGAGGCCTCTGGTTGGTTGGTGAATTTCCCTACATGTCTGTTTCCTATGTCCTTGGATTTACATGTGTCCTTGGAGAAATCTTTTATGATGGACTGGGCTACTATGTTTCCTAAAGTGTTGAGCATAGAGAACATTGAAGAGTTTGGTGATGACTAATGTGTCTTAGAAGGTCAAGGACAGGTATATGTTTGGCAGCATCTTCAGAACTCTCCCGTTGGCTGTGGCTGTTTTAGAAGTTGTGGTATGATCTCTGGAAATCAGAGATTGTAGGATCCCGTGCACATACTTTCTAGGTTCTTGAAGTTTAGTTTTATTGTTGTTTTAGGTATATTTTCATGCTTAAAGCTTCAAGATGTAACTCCGAGGAGTCTGATCTTTCCCTGGCATGCATGGGCAACAAGTTTTTTGCAACAGTGCCCAGCCCAGGAAGTAAACTGGTCTAGGGAATCTTTTGAGTGTCAGCAACTAATTTATAGCAAAGATGTATGTATTATATGCAAAGACTAGTCCTCATTACAGATGGATAAGCAAATTTTTATAGGAACATCTGCACTTTTGAAAAGGATAAATTAAGGAGTCATTATTAACCAATTAAAATAATCTACCCAGAAGCTTTTTAAAAATTAGGAGCAAGTTCCCCAGTGCTTTTACTTTTTTTTTTTTAGCCTACCACTGAAAAAACATCTATATAGAATTTTTTTTCCCTTTAAAGCAAAGACACGCCTACATTTAGATGTGTGCATGTTTGCACCTTATTCAGACCTAATCTGGAGCAGCTAGGTGGTTCAGTGGGTAGAAAGCTTGACCTGGTGTAAGGAGTACCAAAGTTCAAATCTTTCCTCAGGCAATAACTAGCTGTGTGACCCTGGGTAAGTCACTTGACCTCTGCCAGCCTCAGTTTTAACATCTATAAAATGTGGATAATAATAGCATCTACCTTCTAGCATTGTTATGAGAATGAAATGAGCTATTTATAAAGTGATTTGCAAATTTTAAAGTGTAAATTATATTGTTATTAATGCATACATGCTATGGACATGCAAAAGAAAGCATACAAGCAGTTTTTGTGATTCAGGAGGGAAAACATGACATAGTTTATTCCTGTGACAAAAGATAATTCTGTTGTTTCTGCAACATTCTACAGTCATTAGATCTCTTTTTTTTTTAAAAAAAACTGCTCAAAATGTGCATGTTCTTAAAATCCCAAATTTTACTTAATAGAAAAGGCATAAATTGTTTCAAAGAGACTGGAGGCAAATTAAGTTTCCCTTTGTCCAACTTTGTGTCACTTCCTGCCTCCATAAATAGGGAAAGCAAAATATCTGTGCTTCTTATTCATGTGCATCTGCCAAACCAATTAACACCTCATGAATGTTATCTTAATTGCATTTATTAACATAACATTAACATAGCTGTGAGATAACATTCAGGAGGCATTAATTGGTTGGCAGCCACCCTCGAATTGGGAGGACAGAGAAGGGCCCTTCTCCATATCTTGCTTTTCCTTTTCACAGCAGAGAGGAAATGAGATTAAATTGAATGAAAGGAAATTTATCCTGACCAAAATGGTAGCCCCCAGCACAGGTCAGCCTGGTTTTCTCTCCCAAAAGCTTGCTTGTGTGAAAGAAGGAAAGGGAATCTGCAGCAAATCCTGTTCCTCTAAAAGCTTAGCTGGCCTTCACTCACCCCCACAGCTGCCTGTTTAGGCTCAGGCAATGTACCTCACTTCAACAACAGCCAAGTCCAGTGCAATCTTGGCTTTGGAGAACGAAAAAGGACTGGAACTGGTAGCCATGCTTTCTGACCATTCTCCTGAGGACCTGGGTCAAGTTACCTAACCCTTTAGCAGGAGTTTGCTGTACTGCTTTGAAATGCTCCTTGGTTAGAGATTGAGTTTATTCCTGATGAGACTTCACATGAGAAGTACTTTCTCCTTTGGATGGGGGAGGAAAGTATTTTCACTGGCTGTCCCCTATGCCTAGAATTTTCTATCTCCTCCTCTCTGTCTCTTGGATTCCTTGCTGGCCTTCAAGTCTCAGCTCAAATTCCGGCTTCTATAGGAAGCTTTTCCTTATCCCCCTTAATTCTAGTGTATTCCCTGTCTTGATTATCTCCACTTTATCTTGTCTATTCTTGTTCATGGTTGTTTATCTCTTTTAGACTGTGAGCTCCTAGAGAATAGGGACGGTTTTTGCCTTTCTTTGTATCCCCAGTACTTAGCCCAGTGTCTGGATCATAGAAGACTAATAAACGTTTAGGGACTAATGGCTAACTGATGTGGAAAGAGTGGTATGAGTTTGCTGGGAGTGGAGAAGAGAAATAAATTTGGATTTGTAATAACTATATTAGAAATCCTTCCTCTCAGAAGCTGTGTTTGAGAATGGGGTACGTGGCTAGAGCTCTCTATTGTTCAGATTGATTTCAAGAGGAGGTGGGAACTAGGAGCCATCTGGAAAGATGGGGAAACACACTTTTCTGACCAACTATGTCTTTCTCTTGTTCCTCTCCCACCTGTCACCCTGTCTGTAACTCAATAATAGAGATCCATTCATTTTCCAAGCATTCTCTTTCAAACAAAAAACCCAGGGAAAGTATAACACATTAAGATGTAATCAACTATTAACACCTTAGTGTAGATTGATTTATTAGAGGATTTCCCCTGTAACACTAGGAACAGAATACAGAGTTAAAAGAAGTTTTAAGTGGGCAAAGAGATAATTTTGGACCATGGGCCATAGTCCAGAGAGGGTTGGTCTGTGTGGGGTACGCCATTAATGAGTAAGTCAGTCATTCTGTCAGTCAGTAAGCATTTACTAAGTGCTTACTATTTGCCACTTTGAGTGTTACTAAAGTGAGTGTGTATGTGTGTGTGTGTGTGTGTGTGTGTGTGTGTGTGTGTGTGAGAGAGAGAGAGAGAGAGAGAGAGAGAGAGAGAGAGAGAGAGAGAGAAGGCCTCTGTCCTCAAGGAGTTCACATTCTAATGGGGACTATACACAATAAATGGTACATATAAATTATATACAGTGTCAATGAAAGGTAATATCAGAAAGAAGTCACTAATAGTCGTTTTGAGTGTGGGTGAGAAGAAGTGGGAACTGAGAGGTTGGGAAAAGTCTGTTTCAGAAGGTGGGATTTGAGCTGAGTCTTGAAGGAAGTCAGGAGACTTAAGTGAAAAGACGGAATTGTGTGTTAGGGGAGATGGTGTCAGAAGGGCAGGAAGGAAATTGAGAAAAAATAACTACTTTTTTTTTTCCTGTGACTGACCCTACTTGTGGTAGGGAATAGTCTAGAAATAATGGTTGTTGTAAATGTTGGATTCATTGCAGTTGCCTAATCCAAAGTATGAGAAGGTCCAAGAATTCTAAGGGGCTCATAAGGATTGAATTGTTAAGATTACTCAAATGAATCTATGATATTACTGATGGGGATAATCCTTCCAACTCTCCAACAATAATTGAAATATATCCATGCTTGCCCATCCTATGTGACTTGTTCATGACCTCTTAGGAATTCTCTACCATGGGTCCATCCAAAACCCTGAGGGCCTTCCTTGATTTCTCTTTGGTATGCTGACTATGGGGGTAGAGTACATGGACTTTTTTATGGCTTTATCTCCATCTTGCCATGTGACCAGAACCTCTTTTTTCTTTAATGATCTCCTTTACTTTACCTACGCAAGCCTCTGTTCGTAATATATGGTGGTCTGGTCAGGTTCTCATTTGCCTTTTCCATTACTCTTTGGGTGATGTTAGGATTAAGGGAAAAACATTGAAAGTAACAGGTTGCCGAGGAAAGATTTCAAGAGATAAAATCTAATGTGGTAGAAAGTTATATAAACAAGTTAGCCATAAATGCAACATCTGGGTTTAGTGAACAAATACAATATAGATGAAATAGTGCAGAATTTCATTTGCACTTAGTAGAAAGATTCTTTCTCTCTTTACTATGTCTTCATTCATTCTTCCATGAAACAGACATTTAAGTAACTAGTATATGCAAAGTATTGTGCTAATAACAGGAAGAGATACAAAGATAGATAAGATATGATCCCTGCATTCAAGTTTATGAGTGTCTTCTCCAACTTTACGATCATAAATAGAAAGTTATTCTCTATTTTGAAAATATGTTATGCTGATGGGGGGGGCAGAGCTAAGATGGCAGAAAAAAGGCAGGAATTCACCTAAGCTCTCCCAAATTACCCTTCAAATAATTTTAAATAGTGCCTTAAAATGAATTCTGGAGTAGCAGAACCCACAAAAAAGGGATAGAACAATTTTCCAGCCCAAGGCAACTTCAGAGCTCAGCAGGAAAGGTCTGTCGTGCCCTAGTAATCCAGCAGCAGGCCTTAGGGGTGAGCAGCAGAGGCTTCTGAACCTCTCAGCCCATAGACAGCAAGGGGGTCATAAAACTGACCAGGAGGAAATTATAGAGGTCCTTTTGCTGGCATTAGGTACAGGACTCTGTTGTATTCTCATATTCGATTCCAGGTCGTAATCCTGGGTTGCCATCCGAGGGCAAGGAAGAACACCAGAACACCAGAGCTTATGCCCATAGTGGAGCAGAGACCTTAGTCACAGTTCCAGTGTAGAAAAGAATGCTTATAATCACTTGCAGACCAGACCACAGGCCAGTAGAGCAGTGACCACACATCTCCCTTAGATTATACCTCCTTGGAAGAACTGAAAACTTACAGATTCCCAGAACCAGCAATGAAAACAGCTGCACAGAAAACCTGAAAGTGCCCCATCTATGCCCAGAGTAAAGCCCAACTATAGCATAAAGTTAAAAGTCAAGAAATAGACTGGAAAAAATGAGCAAACAACAACAGAAAGAAAGAGCTTGACCATAGAAAGTTATTATGATAACAGAGATGATCAAAACACAAACTCAGAAGAAGACAACCAAGTCAAAACTGCTACATCCAAAGCCCCCAAGAAAAATGTGAATTGGTCTCAAACACAAAAAGTATTCTTGGAACAGCTAATGAAGGATTTTAAAAATTGGATTAGAGAGGTAAAGGAAAAATTTGGAAAAGAAATGAGACCAATGTAAGAAAATCATGAAAAAAAGAGACAACAACTTGGTAATGGAGGCATCAACCCCAAACACCATAAAAAGTAAAATTGGCCAAATGGAAAAGGAGGTAAAAAAACTCACTGAAGAAGATAATTCATTAAAAATTAGAATTAGGTAAGTGGAAGTTAATGACTCCATGAAACATCAAGAAATGATAAAACAAAATAAAAGGATGAAAAACAGAAGATAATGTGAAATATCTCATTGGAAAAACAACTGACTTGGAAAACAGATTGAGGAGAGATAATTTAAGAATTATTGGTCTACCTGAAAGCCATGATTAAAAAAAGAGCCCAGATATCATCTTTCAAGAAATTATTAAGGAAAACTGCTCTGATATGATGGAACTAGAGGATACAATAGAAATGGGAAGAATCCACCAATCACCTTCTGAAAGAGATCCCTAAATGAAAACTCTCAAAAACATTATAGCAAAATTCCAGAGCTAGGTCAAGGAGAAAATATTGCAAGCATCCAGAAAGAAAAAAATTCAAACATCCTGGACCCACAGTCAGGATAATATAAGATTTAGCAGCTTCTATATTAAAGGATGGAAGGACTTAGAATATGATATTCTGGAGGGCAAAAGAGCTAGGATTACACCCGAGAATTACCTATCCAGCAAAACTGAGTGTAATGCTTCAGCAGAAAATGAATATTTAATGAAGCAGGACTTTTAAGCATTCCTGATGAAAAGACTAGAGCTGAATAGAAAATTTGACTTTCAAATACAAAACTCAAGAAAAGCCATAAAAATAATAATGAAGCATAAGGGATTTGATAAGGTTAAACTGTTTACATCCCCACATGGGAAGATACTATTTGTAACTCCTAAGAATTTTTTTTCATTATTAGGGACTTTAGAAGGAGTATATATAGATAGCAGGTATGGGTATGAGTTGAATATGAAGGGATGATATCTAAAAAAAATAAAATTAAGGAATGAGAAAGGAATGCAGTGGGAGAATGGGAAACAGAGAGTAGAATGGGATAAATTGTCTCACATAAAAGAGGTACGTAAGAGCTTTTACAGTGGAGGGGAAGATAGAGGAGGTGAGGGGGAGATTGCATAAACCCTACTCTCATTGGAATTAGCTCAAAGAATAATATACACACTCAATTGGGTATAGAAATTGATGTTACCATATATGAAAGTAGGAGGGGAAGAGAATAAGAGAAGGGAGAGGACTGAGAGAAGAAGACAGTATATTGGGGGAGGGAGTAATTAGAAGCAAAACACTTTTGAGGATGGTCAATGTGAAAAGAGAGTAGGATAAATGGGGGGGATAAGATTGAGAGAAATATACAATAATCATAATAGTGAAAAAAATTAAAGCAAGTTTCTCTGATAAAAACTTCATTTCTCAAATATATAGAGAACTGAGTCAAATTTGTCAAAATAATAGCCATTCTACAATTGATAAATGGTCAAAGGATATAAACAGGCAATTTTCAGATCAGGTAATCAAAGCTATCTATAGTCATGAAAAATGTTTTAAATTACTATTGATTAGAGAAATGTAAATTAAAACAACAATGAAGTACCACCCTACACCTATCAGATTGACTAATATGACAGAAAAAATGATAGATGTTGGAAGAGATGTGGGAAAATTGAGATGCTAAATGCACTGCTTGTGGAATTGTGAATTGGTTGAACCATTCTGGAGAGCAATGTAGAACTATGCCGAAAGGGCTATAAAACCATGTAGTACCACTACTAGGTTTATATCCCAAAGAGAAAAAAAAACAGAAGGGAAAAGTTTGTTTCCCAAGGTGATCAGGGAAAAAGGAAAAGAGCCTATATGTTCTAAAATATTTGTAGCAGGTCTCTTTGTGGTGACAAAGAACTAGAAATTGAGAGGATACCCATCAATTGGGGAATGACTAAACAAGCCGTGGTATATGATTGTGATAGAATACTACTGTGCTCTAAGAAATGACAGGCCGGCTGATTTTAGAAAAACATGGAAAGACTTACATGAAATAATGAGAAGTGAAATAAGCAGAACCAAGAGAACATTGTATACAGTAACAGCAATATTGTTTGAAGAACAACTGTGAATGACCAAGTTTTAAGTATTATATTCTAAATATTATAAATACTCAAATCAACTACAAAAGACCTGTGAAGGAAGATTCTATCTACTGCCAGTGAAAGAACTGACAAATAGAAATATGCATAGTATGGTTGAACATATATTTATAAATCTGTATCAGATGTTGGCCTTAAGGCTTTAGTGCAGGGTGGGGAGAAAGGGAAGGAGATAATTTGGAACTTAGAGTATAACAAAAAAGTTAAATTAAATTGAAAAAAGCAATGATGAGCAGGATGCACCAGAGGCCTTCCTGTGGTTCTTTTCCTATCATGACTATCCCACATCCCTTCCTGGTTGCCTTTTATAACACTTTGTGTCAGAGGTTACTTTTAATGGTTAATCATCTTTGGCAATATCCTGCTGATTGCTTCTTATAATTTGTATACATTTTACATTCTCCTTTAGGTTATGCAATCTGGCTTTTCTGAGATCTTGGTGTTCCATGATTCACAGCAAAGAAAATGAGATGGCAATAGTGAATAATTTAGGATCATTGAAACCCCTGCAACATTTCCCAAATGTGATGCGGTCTGATATTTTCATCTCACATGGCTCTGGGGCCAGTTCAGTGTCCATTGGTAGCACTTGTTCAAGAAATATAATTATGATGGTCTAGCTCAGTGAGCTATATGTCCAGCTGCAGCTCGTAATCTGAATAGCTCAAAGAGAAAGCAATCTCTTTAAATAATTATAGGTTTCATTGAGAAAGCTTTGTGCTAAGAAAATTGTGGTACATGAATGTAATGGGATATTATTGTGCTACAAGAAGTTTAGTAACTTGTTGAATCCAGAGAAGCATGGGAAGACTTAAATGAACCAATCCAAAGTGAAGCCAGCAGAACCAGGAAAACAATATACATACAGACTATAACAATATAAATGGAAACAACACCACCAAAACAAGAAAAACTGAATGCCATGAAATTATTATTGTTGTTTGGTTGTTTCAGTCATATCCTACTCTTAATAACTCCATTTAGGGTTTTCTTGGCAAGGACACTGGAGTGATTTGCCATTTCTTTTTCTAGCTTATTTTTACAGATGAGAAATTGAGGCAAACAAGGTTAAGTGACTTGCCCAGAGTCACACAGCTAATAAGTGTCTGAAGCAAGATTTGAACTCAGGTCCTTCTGACTGTAGGGCTGGCACTCTATGTACTGCATTACCTAGCTGCTCCCATAAAATTATTAATGGGCCCAAAGAAGAGAAGGTACCTTTTTGGGCAGAGGTGAAGGACTATTGGTGTGTAACACTGAATATAATGTAAGACTTTTATGTTTGTTAATTCTGATGAACTTTTAAAAAATTCTTTGTTATAAGGGATAGCTTTCTGGGAGGAGAATGGAAAAAGGACATATTAGGAAATGGAAGTGATGTAAAAACAAAAGATAACATTTTTTTCCCAAAAGAGAAGGCTTTGCCGTGTTTCAGAGCTTGATGAAATTAGTAACATCATCACTGAATATGGAAACCATCATTGATTGGAAGTTCTTTTTTTATTTGGACCTCATGCAGTCCACATTCTATAGCCCTGGAAAATACCATTAGAGAGTGTATATCTCCCTCTTTAATGCCTTATTCAATATAAATGCTTGGCAAATCATCAAATCAAATTATCTCTATAGTCACATATACTATAGACTCCTGTGTTACTTTAACCAACATGTGTAGGAGATGCCTTGTTTGAGAAAAGCTTGCAAAGTCTCATTTTGTTTTGACTCAAATGCTTAAAAAAACTGAAACAGTGAGACACAGTAGGTTCTTAAGTTCTGCGAAATTATCAGTTAGTATGAAGATGTGGTCTGCTCTAGAAAAATGTCTTTTAAAGACTGTTCACTTTTATTTTCAAGAAGGGACACTAAAAATATGTTAGACTATTCTCAAAAAGATTCAGAGGTGAGCAAAGAGGCATATAAGTCAATAGTGGCTGTTTTTTAGATGCACATTTTTCCTTATTAAAAACTCCTGCCTGATCTTATTTTTTAAAAAATCATCTGAAAACATGCACAGATTTCCTCCATCCTTGAATATGTTTCACCTGACCTTGCCATACACTCAAGC
Source organism: Phalanger gymnotis (assembly GCA_028646595.1). NCBI lineage: Eukaryota > Metazoa > Chordata > Mammalia > Diprotodontia > Phalangeridae > Phalanger > Phalanger gymnotis. Next base: position 269,907,966 of record CM053624.1, on the reverse strand, counting down.
TATTTCACTAGATCTCTCCTCCCTTTTGTAGTCAAAATCCTAGGGGGAAAAGCTATCTATACCTGCTGCCTCTGTGGCCTCGTCTCTGACTCACTTTTGACCTTGGCTTGCAAACCCTTTGAACTGTTCTCATTAAGGTTACAAATAGCAGCTTAAAAGCCAAATCTAATAGCCTTTTCTCAGGTCCTATCCTTTATTAAAATTTTTTTTTATTACAAACTTGAAAAATAGCAATAAACATGAATATTTCCAAATATAAAGAAGAATGGAAAAAGTGGGTTGTATGCAGAACCATGAGTCTCTATTATGTACATATTTTACATACCATACTTTAAAAGTATTTATTAAATTTACCGTGGCAGTGCCAACACTGTCTTGTTTGTTTGTGTCTACTT
>CM053624.1:269883421-269898581 GCA_028646595.1 Phalanger gymnotis | reverse complement strand
CCTGCAAGGTAATTAAGGCCTAGTTAGCTGGAAGAATAGAAAGCCTTCAGTTGTTCCCGGGAGCTGTCTTGTCAGTGGGAGGCCTGGGGAAAGGGAAACTGGTAGAATAATAGGGAGCTGACTACAGCTATTAGAATAGAATTTCTGATACTTGTGAAAAAAACAAAAACAAAAAAAAACAACCACCACCACTAAAACTGTCCCATGTTTATTCCAGAGGGCCTAGCATACTCCCTGTAAATGTAATTTTAATTCATTCCTTCAGATTATTTTATTTTTGACTTGCTTTGGGCTGATTTGGCAGCCTCAGACAGCTTAAGCATTCCCCCTTCCACCCTTCATGCTGAATATTAATATAAGCATCCCCACTTCCTGACACCTTCGGATCCAGCCAGTGGAAGGTGTCTTAACTTTGCCAGTCACTTTAAACTCATATGAATAAAAGAGTATTCCACTTTCTGCATAACTTTACATAATTAATAGTTTTCCCTGCAAACCATTGTTTGCCTTAATTGTTGTTTCAACAGCTGTTTTCATTAAATTGTAAAGCTCTTTGTGTCTAATCCTTTGAGCTGCACTATTGATAACAAGGAGGGCTCTGAAGCTAGCTTTAGAGGAAGAGTCCCTGCCAAGCTGGAAAACCATCCCGAAGTTACTTGAAAAATAAAGCCTACAGTGGGACTGGTTGTGTAGCTAATCCATTAGTCTTTTCAAAAGGGCCATGCTCTGCACCCTTATGGCTAAATTGACCCAACAACCAATCAATGCCTTTATTTGCTGAGTGGCTGCCCCTGAAGGGTCTTACTGCTCGATCCAAGCAGTAATCAAAGCTTCCATCAGTACTGGGGCACTGATGACATAAATGGCCAAACTTTCAACGTGCCTGGCCGGGTTCCAGTCACACCATTTTGAAGATACAAAGAGGCTGTGTTGTGCTGTGGAATTCATTTTCTTGTTTACTTCCTACAGAAACAAGAGCACAATCGGCACTCAGTGCATGGGATCAGACTGCTGAGTTGTTGACAGAAGCTTGGAGAGGCTGGCCAGCTTTCCACATGAAACACTGGCTTTCTTCTCATGCACCCCCTACCGTTTGTGTCCCTGCCAATTGTGGCACATCAGAACGGCCATTGAGATAATGACCGTGAAGTCTCATGATACACTTTGATGAAGTGTAACATTTTTTAAAGGATTTTTGTCTCTGCCAAAATGATAGAGACAGCTGACTAAAAATCACCCCATCAGAATCAAGGCTGATGAACAGTAGGCAAAGGCATGTGCATCCACAGAGAAGGGGGAGGAGAATTTCCAGGCAGAGTCTTTCAGGGACTCTGTGCATTGCAGTCTTTTTTTTCCCTTCAAAAAAAGCTTTTCTTTGTTTCACATGAATATGTGACAGTTTGTTGACAATGAAGCCCCTGACCTTCCTCCCTTCCCCCTTATTTTTCCATCACACTGAAAATTAGAGGGTAATGATTCCTTAGACAGACCTTGTTGGTTAGGAGTGACAGTCCTAGGATATTGACTTCGATAGGTAAGAGTTCAGTGGAGAAGCAGAGTTTTACAAGCGGGTCCTGCCACTACTGGAAAAAAAGTAATAATACGGTAAAGATAATAGTAAGTATTTATATAGCTCTTCAAGCTTTTGAAGCACTTTGCATACACTCTTCTGAGCCTTACAATAACCCTGGGAGGCAAGTTCTATTATGAAACCCCTTTAATAGATGAGAAAACTGAAGTTACATGACTTGCCCAGGGTCATAGATTCTAAACGGCTATTAGGTATCTGAGGCAAGGCTTGAATTTGGGTCTTCCTTACTGATTCAACACTCTACCCATCCTGCCACTTAACAGCCTTTAGGGGATAAGAAGAGTCAAGGTTGAACTATTCAGATCTAAAAAGGAAGGTTTGTATTATCTCCATCAACTGGAATCTTAGTTGAGTAAATACACAGGCAGAGTGGGGAATAAGCATTTATATTGTGCCTACTACGTTCCAGGCACAGTGCTAAGTGTTTTACAAATACTATCTCGTATGTTTCTCACAACAATCCTGTTATTATCCCATTTCACAGTTGAGGAAACTGAGGCAAACAGGTGAAGCAATTTGCCCAGGGTCCTACAGCTTGTAAGTTTTTAGATTTGGAATTAAACTCAGGTATTCCTAACTCCAGGCCCTAGTACTCTGTACACTGCCCCACCTACATGGCTGCTTAATAAATGATGAGGAAGATAAATCAAATCCTGATTTATGGAGAGAGAATAGTTGATGAGAATAAATAAAATAGCCTGATACTGTTTCCCTCTAAGAGGATGTCAACTCTTAAAGGGTAAAGCCTTTTATTTTTTTCTTTTTGTATTTCTAGCACTTAGCACAGTATGTCTCAGTGCACAGAGGTTGTTCGATAAATGCTCGTTGATTGAATACAGGAATGAATAGATGAAAAGCGACGTTATGGTTTGCCACCCACAGGACTCAGATTTGTCTGGTAGGGTTAGATCTTGATTTATCAGTCTAAGCTGTGAAGCTTGGTGGCTTTTTTTTTTTCAGGGATCCTGCAACACATTTTAAGCTCAGGGCCTCTTCCTATACATTGTACTTTCTTGCTTACTGAGCTAATGAGGGACCAACCAGGAGGAAGTATGGGTTTGTAGGTTATGACTTTTCCCAGCAAGTCACAATTAAAGAAACACCTGTGTTTAAGTAACACTGCTAAAACCACAAGGTGGCTAAAAGGATTTCGGTTTAGTTTCCTTTAGCATCTTTTAGTTCTTGTTGAGGGAGTGTGTCGGGGTGGGGGGTGCTGGAGAAGGGAAGGTGGTGGTGGTAGAGGCTGGCGCCCGCAGGGTAAAGGAGGTAGAGATTTTTTGTGGATTTGTGAGCAAGATGCTGCTTTGCTTCTACATTTTAGAAAGTGTGCCACTACTTTGCCACCTTAAGAAACAGCCACCAAAGAGATGACAAAAGCTCCCACAGCAGAACAAAGGCACAAGGCTAATTCTGAACTTGGGGGTATTAGACTTTGAAAGGAAATGTATTCACTGCCAATAGACTTGGATTGCACTGCACTGATTCAAAAGAGAAAAAAATTAGTTCTGTAGTCAGGAAGTATTCACCCTGGTTTGTACTTGCATTTTTAACTATGCCTTTACACTTAAAAAATAAAATCATTACCACCTAGTCTTGTTGAGATGTTTAAGTCACAGTATGGATACATCTGGCATATCCTGAAAGAAACAAAGGCTGCTTCAACAAAGAGATAGTGTAAGAGTGGTGAACTATAACTCATCGTCAGAAAAAGAGGTAGGAACTGAAAGTATTAATTAGCACTAGGGTATTTATATAAATGGACTATAAGAGCTGTTCTTGGAGGTTCATGCGGTTCTCTCAGTTTCTTCCTATTCCATAGCAAGGATTGGTAGTATTCCTTTCAGAGAGTGATTCCCAAACTGGCTGGGCTCATGTCTAAATGAAAGCACTGTTTCCTTCTTCAAAGAAGTCCTGGTTTATTTCTCACAGGAGCACCCGAGTGGGGCAGACCCCAAAGATTAGTGTAATTTTTGAAAAGGAGTCCATGAAACAAGAATTAGCCCCCCATGTCTCTCTCTTTTACAGTAACGGCTGGAGGTAGCTGGTGGTTTGAATTAGGCACCTTTGCATCACCCAGTGGGGTCTGTCACTGATAGACAATTTGGAGGGAATTTGCTAAAGGGAATTTCCAACAGTAATATATTTTGAGGTCTCTTAGGTGATTTATTCATCCTATGTCCCAAGGTCTGAATAAATCTGGGGGAAAAGGAAAAAAGAGGGGTGGGGGTGGGGAAAGAGGTTTGAGTGGGAAAGATGTCGTGATGAGGAAAGAAAACTGTTGATTAGGGTCTAGACATGTTCTTTTGACCTCTGTAGTTCTCAAAAGTAAGCAGAGACCCCTATTTTCTGGCTCTGACGAAGGACGGGTTCCCCTTGCCATGCACAGTTATATCTCCTGCCCACTGGGGAAAATCTCTAATGTCTAAAATGGCATTATTTTCTGGAGACCACCAGAGAAGTAAGGAAGAATATTGCTTCAAGGAGCAGAGTAGGGGTTTACTTCAGACATGCGTCTCAAATACTACACTATCTCACATCTGCTACTTTCCCGGCATCTGTCTTCTTTCCAATCACATACACATTCCTAGATTCCAATGTCATTTGCCTTTTGGTCCCCAACTTTGTCATAAATTAGATTCTAGAGGGAAGAAGGACTTCAACAAATTATCCGGGATTTGGGAATGGGTAGATTACTAACCAAATCTTGTGAGGAAATTGTCCAGTCCCCGGTGACCTCTGATTTCTCTTCCTCCCTTCCCCTTGCCCCACCTCCCTTTACCTGTGAAGAAGGGGTGAAAGAGTGAAGAAGAGTGAAGGTAGAAGATAGATTTGCATACCCATTCACCCACAAAAACCTGCTGCCAACAACTTCTCTAAGCAGTGTTGACAAGTTACTCCTTCTCCCCTTACGAAACAGAATCTTAAACACTCCCTGAGGCCCTCCTTAATGCTAATTTTGGCTCCTTAAAGCACTGTGCGGTGGAGTCACCTCCAAGTGTAAAGCGGTATGTTAAAATCCCTAATCTTATAGGAGAACATTGCCAGCTGGAAGCCAGAAGAGTACAGAACTCTTCTCCAACCTTTTCAGAACTTCAAGAAAAGTTCTTGACATTCTAGGTGAAGGTTTGCTGGGTGGGGACGGGGACTTTTAGTAGCTTGGCTTTGCCCTTTACTAAGTGAAAGTCTTTGCTTGGCTTGACTGAAGCAAAATGTCATATTATTTGCCTGGTCTGAGTGAAAGGATTTTTCTTTTCATTTTGATAAATGCATTCCCTGAAAAGAAGAATTTTTCTTCTTGTATTTTTTTTTTCTCTATACCTGTCAGGTGATGCTTTTAATGGCTGGTGCAGTTTCATTTACAGAAACACAAATTGTAAATTTAGAAGGAAAAAAGAAAAGAAACCCCCTAAGGAGAAATGATTTTTATTGAAGCACAAGTAAGCTTTTTTTAATTTAGGAATCAGTTTGTCTAAAGTCCAATTAAGGCAAAATAAAACAACTTGGTATGACGTCAAGGGAAAGCACCTTAGGACCATTGCAGCCAATCATATTTTGACATTTATGAGGTCACTAGGAGCAAAGGCCATGGATCAGAGGTACTTAACCTTTTTATATTTGTATCATGTGCCCTTTCCTAGAAGAATGTCTTTAAATGTACTTAGCACAGTGCTTGGCACATAGTAAGTACTTAATGTTTATTAATTGATTGAAATAAACAAAATAAAATACATAGAGTTACAAAGGAAATGTATTATACTGAAATATACTTATCAAAATATCAAAGAGAAAGTTCACATTCCTCAGGTTAAGAACACCTGTATAGATGAACGAATGAATACAAGAATGAAAAGCATTCCTTTGTGTCAAGTATTATACTAAATGCTGGGGATACAAATGCCAAAGTAATCAGTTTCTACCTTCAAAGACCTTTCATTCTGACAAGGGGAGACAAAAAATATAAGAGAGGGATGACCAGAGAGGGGTGTTTGGGTCTGAAAAATTGCTGAATTGTGAGTGGACCCAGTGGGGCAGTAGTTGACACACTTTTGCTAGAAGCAATGGTAGTGTTGTTTCTATTACCAATCCAGCGTGATACATTTTTTAGGTGGAAGAATTGTAAAATGTTGCTTTACACATATTATAAATTCTTCTTCCCTCTTCCTTTTCATCCCTCAAATGACCCTTTATTTCTACCATGAGCTTGATTACCAGTCAGCAAGCTTCACTCAGGCTGGTGGAAAAATTCTAGAATGTATTATTTAAAGGGAATATCAGTGAATATTTAGAAAAGGAAGTGGCGGTCACTAGGCTATCATGGGTTTCTCAAAGGCAAACCATGGAGGATAGATTCTATTTCCTTTTTTGCCCCTCAGTTTTACTATATTAGCATGTGGCACAATGGACCTCTGCCAATTGCTGTCTTTTACCTGCTCTTGCCTTTTGCTCTGGGTTCATTGTTTGGGATTGCTTATCTTCTCAATAGGATAACTAGGCTTTGTCAGCATTTTCAATTTTACCCCCACAACAGATTCCTAAGGAGTAATTCTTTTTAAAAAATTCTAGTTTAAGGGTTTTTAACAGGAAGAGTTGGAAGTAAAAGGATACCCAGAATAAAAACAAGAATCAGGTTATGGAACAGGTAGTTTATTCCCACAGAGCAAAGAGAGCGCTGAGCAATGGTAGTATGCCTCTGGCCTTACTGTCCCAAACCAGTGGTGGGATTCAAATGAATTAACAACCTGTTCTCCACCAAACCGAGCTGAGGTGCTGCCCCTGAGGCTCAAGTGGAGGGTGTAGGTCTGCCCTGCTAACAACCTATTAGAGGAACTCAACCTAAAATTAGGTACTGCTTCTGCCAAACTGGTGGGAACCAGCTGAATTCCACCACTATCCCAAACCATATGTGTCCTACCAGGATGGGTTCCCAGAGCCAAGCCAACTAACCCCCACCCCCATGCCCCCAGGGTTTTAGAGGTGTGATGGTTCTTCTCTAATGATACCAGCTTAAACCCTCATTCTGTTATGTTCCCTCCACTGTTAAATGCTAGTGATTAATGCCCCAGTTCCATTTAGCCAATTAATGTCAACTAGATTTTCCAAAAAAAGATTCATTGGGAAGATATAGTAAGAATAGGAGTACAAACATTTCCCACCAACATTCCCTAATGCTACCTTGATCTTTTGGGAGAATGGGCTCAAATGTAGAGTTTTCTGTATACCAATGGTACCAAGAAGTTCACTTCTAAATGTGCTATAGTCACTGGAGTCCTTCCCTTGCCTACCACTGGGCTGACTCCTTCACATTATTCCTCAGGACTTCAGCACTGGACCATCTGTCTAAAAAACCTGACATGGACTCTGACTCCCAGACTCTGGTGGTTCTCCAAATTAACCTTTCAAGCTCACAAGGTAGTAACCATCTCCAATACTCCTTCATGTGAAAGCAGGAAGGATAGATACCATAAAGAAAGAAGAAACCACAGGACCATGAATTCTAAGGCCAGTGCTTAGTGATGCCTGGTGTGTAGTAGGTTCTTAATAATGCCTATGGACTGACTGGCTAATACTGTAGTGGCCCCAGTGAGGTAATATAAAGGCCAAAGGCCTCTCTGTCCACCTAGAGGTTTATAGCATTCCGTGCTTCTATACTGTATTATAGGTAGTTGGGAAAGAAAACAAGAGATTTGCTTTGGTTAATTAGTACCTTTTTGATGTCTCCTAATTTCAGCTTCACAGTCTATCAGAAAAGCTCCTCTTCACTGCATGGTTAAGGGACCAGAACCAGTTACAGAATGTCTACATACACTCCAAACTAGGCAGCATGTTCCTTCTATTACACATCATCATGCTTTTCTGGAAACAGTCTCCCCAGCCTCTTCCATATGGGGATTATATCAGCCAAGCACCCTGCGCCTGTTCACTAGTGCCTTGTCACACAAGAAAGGATCATAGAATGATTAGAATGAAAGCCAGTAACTTATCACTACTAGTATAACCACTCAAGAGGCTAATATTCAAATCTTGTTGGGATGTTTGCAACCAGTTTCCTTTAGAAGACTGTTAATTAACCACTTTACATTTCAGCTCCATGGAGTGTGGCGTGGTCAGCACCAAATGGGTTCTCTCTTTCTAGAAGTCTGTCTGTCTGTCTCTCTGCAGGTAACTGTCTCTTTCAGCTAGTCTGCCCCTGCTGCTATAAATGCTCTAGCAGCTATTAACCCTGCTGTTCTTGTATAGTGCTTATGAGATATCCAAAAGGCAGCTGGCATCTTATCCTTCCTGGGCACCAGAACAGCGGGAGATGGCTCTATCTCAGCTACAGGCTTGCTTAGGGAGGTCATGAGTCTATGGTTTGTGGACAGGTTGGAGGCCTTCCACCCATCTCCCATTTGACCCTCTTAAGAGCTCAGAGAATTATGAAGAGGCTTGGAGAGTGTGTATGTATGGGGGCCCTTTTGGCATATCCATGGACTTCTTGCTAAATTAAAAGACTTTGACCCCAAATGATACGAACCCCTTAGTCATTATGGTCAATAAGAAGAAATGAGAGGATGATCATATCTGCACTGAAGAGAGAGAGAGAGAGAGAGTGCATGCATGTGTGCAAGGCCTTCCATCATGCCTCCTTAGAAGCCAGTCAACCCAAGCTTCTATATACTTGATTAGAATGCCAACTGTGAATCCTCCAATGTATGGAAAAGAGGGGGCAGAGGGCACTGGGAAATGCTGCAGATATAGATTACTTTGATTTTTACAAAGCATTTTACAATCTTTTCTGCTATTTTTGTGGATAAAATAGGATAGATTTGGGCTAGATAATAGTACAGTTAGGTGGATTTAGGATTGGTTAAAGGACTAGATTCAAAGAGCAGTCATGAATAGGCCTATATCAGTTGGAAGAAAGCCTCTAGTAGTGTATCCCAGGGATCTGTGTTTGATCTGTGCTGTTTGTCATTGACTTGGAAGAAGTCCAAGACTTTGTAAATACAAAACTAGGAGATACAGCTGACACGCTAAATAATAGTCAGAATCTAAAAGTACCTCAGTGAGCCAAAAATATTTGACTCAACCTGGTAAGATGAAATTTTTCATAGTTAAATGTTCTCTTACACTTTGGTCCAAAAAATCAACTTCATAAGTACAAAGTGGGAAAGTATGAACAGGTAATAGTTCATATGAAAATTATTTGGGTATTTTAATGGATTGCAAATTCAATAAAAGTTAATAGCATGACAGGGAATTTAAAATAAAAAAAAAATTGACATTAAGTTGTATTAAGAGAGGCATGGCATCCAGATCTAGGGACATGATGAGTCTTAATATACTTTGACATGATCAAAGTACCTGGAATATTGTGTTCAATGATGAATCCTGTATCTTAGGAAGGACATTCACAAATTGGGTGGCATCCAGAGGATGATAGAGTGGTAACAAACTTCATGGTCATACCAAATGAAGATATTGTGAAGGAATCAAGGCTATTTTGCTGATACATTAATCCCTTCAATTATTTGAAGAGGTGTTAAGTGACAGATTAGATTTGTTGCTCCTGGTTCCAAGGGGCAGATGTTGGAACAATAAGAGGAAGATGCAGAGAGGAGATTTCAGCTTGATGTAAGGAAAAACACCCTAATAAACAGAGATATCCAACCGTGGCATCATTTGCTTTGGGCAGTAGCTGGTTTCCCCTTACTAGTGGCCTTCAAGCAAAAGCTGGATGACTATTTATTGGGTATATCCAACAAAGAACACTTCATCTCCCACCTCTAAGCCTTTGCAGAGATGCTATACCATGCCTGGAATGAACTTCCACCTCATCTCCACCTCTTGGAATCCTTAGCTTCTATCACAGCTTAGCTCAAAGGCTTTTTCCCACACGAGGCTTTCCTGACTGACCTAGCTGCTAGTGCCTCTCCCCGCTTTGCATATATGTATACATGCTGTTTCCCTTGGTAGACTGTGAACTCTTTGAGGGAAGGACTTTTTCATCTTTGTTTTTTTTTTATTATTTTTAAAATGTATTTATTTTTAGTTTTCAACATTCACTTTTACAAGATTTTGAGTTCTAAATTTTCCTCCTCCCTCCCCTCACCCCTCCCTAAGATGGTGTGCAATCTGATATAGGCTATACCTGTACAATCATATTAAACATATTTCCACATTAGTCATGTTGTGAAAGAAGAATCAGAACAAAAGGGAAAAACCACAAAAAAGAAAAAAAAGAGAAAATAGTATGCTTTGATCTGCATTTAGACTCCATAATTCTTTCTCTAGATGTGAGTTTTTTGGAGTTGTCTTGGATCATTGTACTGCTGAGAAGACCTAACTCAATCATAGTTGATTGCACAATGTTGCTTTTGCTATGTACAATGTTCTCTCGGTTCTGTTCACTCCACTCAGCGTCAGTTCGTGTCTTTCCAGGTTTTTTTTTTTCTAAAATTCACCTGCTTATCATTTCTTATAGTACAGTAGTATTCTATTACATTCATATGTCAAAACTTGTTTAGCCATTCCCCAATTGATGGACATCCCCTCGATTTTCAATTCTTGGCCACCACAAAAAGAGCTGCTACAAATATTTTTCGGTACATTTGAGTCCTTGGGATGCAGACCTAGAAATGGTATTGCTGGATCAAAGGGTATCCACAATTTTATAGCCCTTTGGGCATAGTTCCAAATCATACTCAGAATAGTTGGATAAGTTCACAACTCCACCAACAATGCATCAGTGTTCCAGTTTTCTCCAACATTTTCTCATTCAACATTTAATCCAACATCCTCTCCAATGTTTATCATTATTATATTTTGTGGTATTAGCCAACCTGATAGGTACAATGTGGTATCTCAAAGTTGTTTTAGTTTGCTTCTCTCTAATCAATAGTGATTTAGAAAATTTTTTTTTTCATACAACTATAGGTAGCTTTAATTTCTTCATCTGAAAACTCTCTGTTTATATCCTTTGACCATTTATCAATTGGGGAATGACTTGTATTATAAATTTGTTTCTGTTCTCTATATATTTTAGAAACGAGGCCTTTATTAGAGACACTGCTGTAAAAATTATTTCCCAGCTTTCTGCTTCCCTTCTAATATTAATTGTATTGGCTTTGTTTATGCAAAAACTTGGTGATTTAACGTAATCAAAACTATCCATTTTGCATTTTGTAATGTTCTCTGTCTCTTGTTTGGCTATATATTCTTATGTTCTCCATCCATCTGCATCTTTGTCTTTTTATTCCCATCACCTAGGACAGTGCTTGGTCCACATTAAACACTTGTTTAACAAATAATAATAATAAATGCTGATTGATTGATTCTCTAGTATGCAGATCCCCATTTGTGACATAAAAAGTTTGAGAGATATAATTTCTGGGTAATTAATCATTTTATTAAACATGATAGCAGATAATAAAAAGGGTCAGTGGTACTCTCAAATGCCTGTAATGACAATTTTGCTAATACCATGCCAAAGACACCTCCTGGAACCTACGTAATGCTTATATAACCTTGGAAGAGTGGGTGTTCCTCAGGGTAGCAATCAACTCTGGTTAATAATTAATGAGAATAATGAATATTATAATGAAGGGTGGATCCATTCTAATGATTACTTTGATCACTCTAGCTTTCAGACCACCCCCAGCCTCTGGCAATCTAGACAAAAGAGCTGCCCTCATCCAAGCCTGAGTAGAATGCAGTGGGCCAGAAAATTCACCTTAAATTCTTTGTAAGATTCTCTAGTTGGGTGGGGTCTCCCACTCAGGATTGAAAAGCATGTACCTAGGGGATTTGGGCAATCTCATCTATCAACAATGTCCTACAGTTCAATGTCCTGAACAACCTATAGGTTTCTGAAGAAATCTTGGTCCTAATTCAGTACTTGATTATTAGTATAAGAGAGAATAGTAATTTCTCTCATGCTTAGGAATGGATTGGACTTTGAGGACCCTTCTCACTCAGAGATTCGGTGATCCTGATCCCTATTTATTCTTCTAGCTCTTCACTCACATCCCTCTTCCTTGTTCTCTGCCCCAGCGCTTGTGGTTCAGCAGATTCACTGGGACCTTGGAGATGTTATAGATGGGATTTCCCCTGACCCATCTGAGACCTCTCCATCGCTGATGGTAGCTGAGCATGTGTGGAAGCCAGACAAGTCACAGGCAGAGAGCTATGAATGGGGTAAGTACTGCCCTAACCCTTTTCGTCCTCCTCTGCTTGTGACTTTGTCAATTAGCAAACTCTTTTTGGTGATACAAAAAAGCCACACATTCCTAGGATAATTTATGGGGAGTTTTTAGCAGATGGTAGAAGTGGCTTATTTTTAGGGAGGTCAGCAATGGTCACATAACTTCAAGGCAGCTATTTCTAGGCAGGACACATGAAGGGACTCCTGTCTGCGGTATACACTCTCAGTGAGTGCCCTGAAAGGGGCTTACTGTACTTTTGCACCCAACCACATTTAATCCATTTATAAGACTCCTTTGTGTGAGATGCCTTACGAGAGCACATGAATGCTGGGCAGCTTTTAAGGCTGTCTGGCAGTTCTATAGAGAAGCAGTATGGTTCTGAGAGCAAACTGATTCTTTTCATATTGCCACGGTTTGAAATGTCCCATGTGTAATGTCACCAATCAGCAGTGATAAGTAGAAGCTGTGCTTTTTCCCACTGATGGAAGCCATAATGGGAGAAGGCCATCACACCCTTGCTGCAAACATAAATGAATTTAAGAGCATGGGCTTCGGTTGATGAGAGGGAAGTGGAAGCACCTATAAACCAAGATATAACAAAGTAAATTTCAGCGTCATCCCTACCAATCCTATCATGGAATCACAGAACTTCAGAGTTGGATGGGTCTTAAGCAGCTATCGAATCCAACTTATATTTGTAAAGGAGTTTCCTTTATAGCAAATAAGAGGCAGTATAGTGTTAAATATCTGTTCTTAGAGCCATGCAGACCTGGGTTTGGATCCTATCTCTGACATATACTTGCTGGATAACCTCAGGCAGGTCACTTACCTAACTCTCACTGCTCAAGACAATTCTTTATGACTCTAAGTTGCAGTCAGAGAGTCAGTCAGTCAATAAGCATTTATTAAGCACCTACTATGTGCCAGGCACTGTGCTAAGTGCCGAGGAAGATATCAAGCTGCAACTTTGGAAGGAATTTCCATATCAGGGAGATAAAATCACAGGTCAGGTTCCTATCTTTATCCACAACATTCCTGACACAGTCATCTAACCTCTGTGTGATGGCTTCTAGTGGAGGGGAGAATTCACTACTTTAGGAGGATAGCCCTTTCGCTTTTGGGATATCACTAATTTTTAGGATGGGGCAGGCTGGAATAGGAAGACTCATCTTGCCTGAGTTCAAATCCAGCCTCAGATACTTAATAGCTGTGTGGCTCCGAGCAAGTCAAATTAATTCTGTTTACCTCAGTTTCCTCATCTGCGAAATGAGCTGGAGAAGGAAATGGCAAACCACTCCAGTATTGCAAACCACTCCACTATCAACACCAAATAGGGTTGCAAAGAGTTGAACACAACTAAACAAAAAATTTAATTTTTTAAGTGTTAGGATGATTTTCATGACGTCAGGTTTAGACTTGTCTCTACCACTTCTACCCATTACCAGTAGTTCTACCATCTTGGGCCAAGGAAGACAAGCCTAAACCCTGTTCAGTGTGACAGCCCCTCAATTACTTGCAGAAGACACAAGGCAATCACACACACTGGCCTGTCAGGAAGTAATTAATGTAAGGGCTGACAAATAAATCTTACTGGGAAACCATGAGGTGAGGAGGTCATTTTCACCTGTGGAAGTCTTTTGTTGTAGGCCAGCAGTAGGCCTCATCTTCAAAATGTTATGTAAGTGTAAGGTGGTTTGTGCGTGTGTGTGCTTTTCATTTTTTTACTGAAACCTACATTATTTCTGATGATGACATCATAGTGTTTGACATATCAAGTGATGGCTAGCTCTGGGGTGATATTCCCTAAGCACACTGCACCAAAGGGTAGTAGATGTATTTTAAAAATGTGTGCGTGTGCATGTGTGAGTGTGTGAGTGTGTGTGTGTGTGTGTGTGTGTTAGGCAGGGCATAATTATAGCCTGGCCAGTTCTAAAGGTCTATAGATAAGACTGTATATATAAAAACTAGGGTGTGTTTACAGACAAAACTGAAATCATGTTACATCACTATTTTGGTTGATATGACCATGGAAAAGAGCAAGTGAAAGGATGAGACATGGGGGATAAATGAAGAAGAAAATTCCTCTCAATGTCACCTCAAATATCTCTATTTTCATCTACATGGCTGTTATCCAGTTATATCTGACTTTTCATGACCCTATTTGGGATTTTCTTGTCAAAGATACTGGGGTGGTTTGGTATTTCCTTCTCCAGCTTACTTTTTACACATGAGGAAACTGAAGCAAACAGGGTTAAGTGACTTGCCCAGGGTCACACAGCTAGTAAGTGTTTGAGGCTGTATTTGAACTCTGGCCTTCTTAACCTCAGGCCTGGCACTCTATCCACTACACTACCTAGCTGCTCCTAAGAGAGACGTACAGAGATACAAAATATGGCTTCAGTTTCCTCAGCTTTATATGAGGGGGTTGGACTAGATGGCCTTTGAGATAGCTTCTAGCTCTGAGTCTATGATCCTTTGATCCTACAAACTAGAAGGCAGATCTTGGAAACAAGAAAACCTGGTTTCAAGTCCTTCCTCTGACACATGCTGACTGTGTGACCTGGACAAGTCATTTGACCTCTTAGTATTTTATCAGGCATCTAAAACTATAAATTACAGACAAGTTGCCCATCTGTATTGGTAGAGGGAGTTTCCATGCTGAGAATTTTCCACCTCTGTGAAATCACAGGTATAGACCATCTACAAAGTGGATTTTTTTTCTTTTTTCTTTATTTAATATTTTTAGTTTTCAGCATTAATTTTCACAAGGGTTTGAATTACAAATTTTCTCCCCATTTCTACCCTCCCCCCACTCCAAGATGGCATATATTCTGATTGCTCTATTCCCTAGTCAGCCCTCCCTTCTGTCACCTCACTCCCCCTCATCCCCTTTTCCCTTACTTTTTTGTAGGGCAAGATACACTTCTATGCCCCATTACCTGTATATCTTATTTCCTAGTTGCATGCAAAAACATTTTTTGGACATCTGCTTTTAAAACTTTGAGTTCCAAATTCTCTCCCCTCTTCCCTCCTCACCCACTCTCCCTATGAAGGCAAGCAATTCAACATAGGCAACATGTGTATCATTATGTAAAACCCTTTCACAATACTCATGTTGTGAAAGACTAACTATATTTTGTTCCTTCCTATCCTATCCCTCCTTGTTCAATTATCTTCCTTGATCCTGTACTTTTTTGAAACTGTTTGCTTTTGATTACTTCCTCCCCCCATTTGCCCTTCCTTCTATTGTCCCCCCTTCTTTATCTCCTTCCTCCTTTCCTGTGGGGTAAGGTACCCAGTTGAGTGTGTATGTTATTCCCTCCTCAGGTCAAATCCAGTGAGAGCAAGATTCACTCACTCCCCCTCACCTGCCCCCTCTTCCCTT